>OX451737.1:1467666036-1468336197 GCA_948472305.1 Vicia faba
CAATGATACATCAGATCATAGAATTGGACCAAAGTCGAGAGAATACCCTCCTTCATCCTAAGCTTCATGAGAGGAATGATGGATCTATACTTCTTCTGAAAATCTGCAGAACACTCAATCTCGAGAATTAGACTAATCAACTCATCTATCTTGGGATCTTTGAAACTTTATTTTCCTGTATTTCTTTTTCCAAAATCCATGGTCAAAAGGCACCTGAGATATTCACAAATGGTGAACTTTCAAGTCCCTTAAAATAAAATTTCTTCAAGATATGCTTATGAGTGTATGGATGCATGATGCAACCATCACACACAAGATCACAAACATAGGGTTCATAAGTTCAACGTCACGAGCATGAGGTTGAAGGTACTACCGATAAGGTATGGTCTAAAAGTTATCACCTTCCGAACAAGGTTCTAGAGGTTCCCAGAGTCTACATCCTTCCTTAGGATATTACCAACTTCCCGATTAACTCAGTAATTAGTAATATTCTCAAAAAAAACTCGTCTGAGCGTAGTATCGCGTGACAACTATTTCCATATTACTCCGTCATAGCTTCCGCACTACACCTAAAGGCCAAGATGGGTTTGGTATTCTACGTTCCCCGGCTTCAGTAGGATCCCAGGTCGAAAGAAGTACGTCTTCTTGATTACTCGGTAAATGACACTACAGTCAAAGGGGCCTCCACTTAGTGGGGGATCTCATGCCTCCTTTTTTAGGATTACTCCCTCAAAGTTATCATAACTATATCGCCCGTCCTATCTTAAAGTTTTCCCAAGTCTGGGTATAGGACTTATAAGTAATCACCAAGCAACCTGAAAACCAAGAAAATCCAGATAAACATATATACAATATATAACACATAAACAACCATAACACATATATAGATATAAATAAAGATAGGTTTAACCCACTTAGGTATGGACCAGCAAGAGGTCATTCTTTCCCCAGTGAAATCATCATTTTTTTCTGTAGCGGTAGAAATTTTTAAGACTAAGCCATTAGATTGACTACACTTATACAAATTAAAATAAAAATCACCATCATGCTTTATTGTTTCCAAAGGAATGGGAAAAGAGAGAGTAACCTAAAAAGAGGGGGAAAGATTCAAGGTAAGGGGGTTGGTTATTCAAAGGGAAGGTATTAGCACCTTAAACATCTACGGTACTCCGTAGAACCTCTTTGAAAAATCTATATATTTTCGCTATAAAATGTTGTATAAAAAATAGATGGCGGAGGTGAGAAAATAAATATAATTTTTATGATTTTTGCACCCGCCGCGGTTGCGAACCTTTAGTGCCTACGTACCACCTTTCGTGCAATAAGGGATCAGGGTACACGTAGTTCACCTTTAAAAAATTTAAAAAACAACACAAGTGTGTTGGTTGATTTTATGAGATAAGACATCATCGTCATTGTCCGTATGGAAAACATACTAACTACCCACAATCATGAGGAATGAGAATTTTCATCATCTCAAAGTGGAGGATATGGCTTAGATTTTAAAATCAACAAAGCCTCACTCAACACCCAAGTGGAAAATATCTCACTTTACTACATATTGTAGAAGTATAGTTATTTGCATCACTACAAGGATTGAAAAGAGTCTAATCTTTTGAGAAAAGATTTAAAATAAAAATCCAAAGTGGAAAAATGATTTGAAATAAGATTGATTGACTTTTAGTCTTCTCACAAAAAAATGTCAAGGTATTATTAAGTTGATTGAAGTTTATTTATGAAAAGTTTTGAAAATGCATGGACCTAGGTCCAAGTTTACTATGAAAGTGGTTCAAGTTTAAAAAAAATAAGAAGAGTTTTCAAAAGGAGGGAGAAGATTTTTGAAATTAAATAAGATGGGAGGAGAAGAAGAGACTATCCTAAAGCATAAGGTAAAAGCTAGGGAGAAGAACCATATAACCAACAAGAAGCCAATACTTGACATTATGAGTCAAGATAGAATTCCCATTCTTTGATTTGAAACCAAGCAAGCAAAGATGCTAGACTTCTTAAGGGAACCAAACGTCAAATGTATTAAGTCTTCACAAAAATTTGGCAGAGTAACGGCTGTATACGGGTGAATTCCATATTACAAACAAAGTATGTAATCACAATAACCTGCACATAAAACAAACAAACAACCTAATGTCTTGAGGTAAACCTCAATAACTCCAGAAAAAATATCAATTAAGGTCACAAGGTCTCCAACATAGGCTAAGGTTTCTAATCCTAAGTCCAAGAAGTCCAATACTCCATAATGCCAAGGATAGTAACCAAATAGTCCAAGTATCATTAAAAAATTGTATGGTTTATGTTGATTATTAAGTATCTTAAAAAAGAAAAGAAAAACTAAAGTGAGCAAAATAAAAATAACATGAAAGTAAATGCTCAAGTGAGAAAAGATGAAAATAGCATGAAATGTAAATGCTAAAGTAAATGGTGCATAAAATAAAAGAGTATAAAATAAAAGCAAAAAATAAAGTCAATTATTAGAAATTAGTGGTTAGTTGGATGATCATCTTGAAACTTGCATTTGGAACTCATTAGAGGATTGGTAGAACCAAAGCCTCCACACAACAAGTTGCATTTTCTTTTTGTCAAGTATATCATCCATTTTGGAATCCCCAAAAGTACCATTTAATGATCAATAATGTTTAAGTGATCCATGTTGACCAAAAGTGATGTAGATCCATTAGAGGATAGGTAGAACCAAAGCCTCCACACAATGAATCTCAAGGTTATTGGATCAAAGAGATCAAATAAACATACTTGGGCTTGCAAACATAGGTTTGGGCCACGAATGATCATTTATTTGAATCGGGATAAAATTTAGCGCTATGTTAAGAAATCGTAAGTGGACTTATATAGAAGTCGCACCTATTTTGAGGCCGGTCAATAGCAATCTATGCACCATTTGTTTGGAGACATGATATAGAGATCTTTCTCCAATAACACTTAGTACAATAAGAAAGGGATAAGATGAAGAGGGGTGGGAAAGAATATACAAACCATTTTTGAATTATAATTGAATCAAACTATTATTAAAATTATTCATCCATTTTTATGGAGTTAGACTCAACACCATGGATCCAATGATGTTAATAAAGTTCATGATCAAAAATTCAACCCAAGATCGTCCAGAAAATAATATTATATATATATATATATATATATATATATATATATATATATATATATATATATATATATATATATATATATATATATATATATATATATATATATATATATATATATATATATATATATATATATATCTATGTTGAAAAGGGTTTAAAAAATGAATAAAAATGAAAATAAAGGATAAAAATATAAACTATATTCAAATTGATTCATAAAAAAAGAAATAAGGTCATAGAAAAATCATAAATAAACTCAAATATTTTTATAAAATTCTTGGTAATTTTTTAAAGTCAGAAAGTATTTTTAAAATTAAAATAAATGAGTAAAATAAACAAAAAAATGATAAAAAATAACAAAGTCAGAAATCAAAAATAAATGAGGTTACCAATATTTGTAACAATATCATTGGATTATTCCATATTTTTTTTAGAATTTAAAAATGCATAAAAGTATTTTTAAACATTTAAATAATTCAAATAAAGTGAAAATTAATAAATAATATCAAAACACAAAATAAATTTGTAAAAAAAATAAAAATCAGAAAGAGAAAAGTCAAAAATATTTTTCATTATTTTTTCAGATTTTTTGGACTTAAAATGAATTTTCTATGATTTTTTGAAGTTTAAAACAATTAAAATATAAAAATCATAAAATAAAATAAAGTCAAAAAAATGTGGACCAATGGATGAGAGTCAAAACGCGTTAGTAAGCTGATCCAATGGATCAGACGCGTTGTTCATATCATGGTCATTAGTGAATAACACACATGATCATTAATTAAATTAGATATTCAGAAATTACAAATGGCGTTGTTTTATTGGTTGAAGGATGACACGTTGGTCATCTTCAACCTCCGGCGAGTCTCAAATCAAGCTTGCTCAAATTGTAAAATTAGAGCAAGAGACCGGTACCATTCACTTCGTCTCATCAAGACGAAGACAACCATACATTTGCGAAAAATTTATATAAATTGTAGCTCAAGCAATTTGTCAGGAAATTTATGAAAAGGAATTTGAAAATTCATGGCCAAAACGCGTTTCCAGTTAAAAGAAAGTATTGCGACTAGAACCAAGGAAATGAGAGCTTCACAATAATTTCAAAGATTGGAAGAATTGATGGAGAAATCTACTTATTGAAGTTCAGTTGCATAGCTCTGTAAATGGACTTGGTTAGATCATTTCATAAGGTTTCAAGGGTCAATTTTTCTTCTGTTAGCTTCAGGGAAGATCAAGGAAGGCGAATTGATAGAAAAAATAGATTGAAAAAGGCTTGAACAATGATTTCGAAGTTGCAGAAAAGTGAGTTATGGAGCAATTTGGCAGGGTGATTTTGTCTTTTCAAGCTTGATAAAACGAATGGGATAGCTCATGTATTTATAGGAGAAGCAAATGGGATCAAAAGAAAAGGTGAATGATGCAATTAGGAGGGAATTCGTGTGGGCCTGCATCATGAAGAAAGTGTGACTTCTCTTTTGTAAAAACTCATCCAAGATGCGCATTTTAATGCACTAATCCACTTGGTAAAGTTGGCTAATCATGTTTAGACCTAAAACGCGTGCTAATTTGAGGGTTAGAAGTTGTAACATGAAATTCAAATTCTGACTTGCGATGAAACATTAATTCCAAGTTACCGCTTTTGAAACAATGGCATTCTCAGCTCAAGGGGTCTTAAGGAATTGTTCTTGATGCTTTAGAAATATAAGATTACAAGCTTTGCAATGGGAAAAGAATGGAATCAAATGGATGTTTGAGCTCAAAGTTGCAATGAGTAAAAGTTCGGAAAAAGAGGTTGACTTTCCATACTTAGAAATATTTCAAGTTTTTCTTCAAAAGTGACCTATAATGTTTTGCATCGAAACATGGCCTTCCTCTTGTAATATACCTTTTTAATGACCTTTTTAAACTTGACCCATTCAAAATATTCAAAAATTGTGAGAGTTAGGAATTGTTGAAGTTGGCAAAAAATCATGAAATGACTTATAATCCTTTGTATCCTTAAGGCATCCTCCATCCATTTTCTCACTTTGCACATAAAATAAGTAATAAATTTCATATCCTCAATATCATTATGGAAAATAAGTGGGCTCAATGTGATATAAATTGACCATGTTATGATCATTTGAAGCCACACATGGGAAGTTGGGGGTTCATCTGGAGGACTTGTATTCTTTCTTCATCATGAAGTTTCTTCCACATGAAAACTCCTTGAAACTTTTGAAGTGATTTGTTAATAACCATTTGAAGAGAAGGATGTTTTTGGAATCACTCAAAAATACCAAAATATGTGCAAGATATACTTCTTTGAAGTTCGAAACCCTAGCTCCTAGATCAAGAAAATGCTTTGAGGAACTTTGAAAATTTTGAACAACCTTCTTGTAACAACACTTTTGCTTTGTAGATATAATTTGTTGAGGATGATAATGAGAAATCATAGCAACCAAAACCATTTCCATATCTTGATAATTGAGAGAAATATGCACTTGTGACCAATGGGAACAAGGCCTTGTCCCACCATGACAACTTCTTCAATCAACCCCTTGTACTTTTGAGTCAATCTTGATAACTTTGAAATGATGTGAACCAAAATAAACCTTTCCATTCCATTTATTCCAAAAAACATTTAATGGTGAGGTTTGAATTTCTCAAGTTTATTGACTGGGGCGTGGAAATGAACTTATGAACCCATGGATCAACTTGCTAAGCCACGTTGCCTTTACCTACACTATTAACAAGTAAGACAAATCAACATTGAATTTTATTAATTAAAAGGAAAGTCAAAACAAAACATGCATGATCACAAAAGAAAAACAAGTCAAGGTGCTTGGTGATTCCTCAAAGAGCAAAGCTAAAGATATGGAAGAGAACCAAAAGCCCTAATGTGATCTTGTTGTGATTGAATCAATATGGTATGATGAAGGGATCTTAGGGGCAAAAATTGGGGTACAAATGATGGTTTGTAGGTCTAGAGCTAATTTGAAGCTCTATCAAATAAAAAATTGTAATTAAATACTTCTTTCCTCGTCTCCACAATCTATTTTGAAAATATTTTTTTCCGT
This sequence comes from Vicia faba, assembly GCA_948472305.1. Classification (NCBI taxonomy): domain Eukaryota; kingdom Viridiplantae; phylum Streptophyta; class Magnoliopsida; order Fabales; family Fabaceae; genus Vicia; species Vicia faba. The sequence goes on from OX451737.1 coordinate 1,467,672,233, forward strand.
CAAATACACAGATTTTCAAAGTGGTTCCTGCGGAGTACCATAGATGTTTAGGGTGTTAAAACCTTCCCTTTGCATAACAAACCTCCTTACCTTTATCTCTACATTTTGGGTTTTATTTTCTCTTTTCCTATTTCTCAGTAACAATAAAGTGCGGGGGAAATTTTCACTTTACGAGTTAAGTCAATCAATGGCTTAGTCTCAAATTTTTATAACTACAACTTGTTAGTAACAAGTAGCTGCAAGAAGGAGATCGAACACTTCAAAGTTGATCTCAGCAAGGAATTTGAAATGTTAGATCTGGGTGACATTTCTTATTTCCATGGCATCGAGTTCTACAAGAGTAGTAGAGGTTTGATGATGCATTAAAGAAGATATGCAGAAGAAATTCTCAAGAGATTTGAGATGGAAGAATGCAACACGACTTCGACAACTGCAGAACCAAGACTGCAATTGTCGAAAGATGCAGATGAAGATGATGTTAACCCAACCCAATACATAAAAATTATTGGGTCTTTAAGATATCTTTGTCACATAAGGCTTGACTTAGAATACAATGTCGATATGATGAGTAGATTCATGTAGAACCCAAAGGTATCACACCTAGATGCAACAAAGAGGACACAAAGGTATCTGAAAGGAACTCTCGATTATGGAATTTTGTTTCCTACAAATGATAAAGGAAAAAAGTGCAAGTTAGTGGGATACGCTGATTCGAGTTGGTGTAGTGATGTAAAAGATCTAAAATCCATAATAAGATATGTGTTTATGCTAGGTTGTACACCAATTTCTTGTACTTTGAGAAAGTAACTATTAGTGACATTATCATCATGTGAATCAGAGTAAATAGATGCTTCTCTTTTTGCATGTCAAGCAACATGAATGATGAACTTGGTCGATAAGATAACATGTAAAGATCATGGAGTAATTACCATGAAGATCGACAGCATGTTAGCTATCAACCTAGCGAAGAACCCGATAGCACATGGTCAAAGTAAGAACATTGAAATGAGGTTCCATTATCTTCGAGAGCATGTAGCAGATATGAAGATGAACTTGGAAAATTGCAGAACTGAGAATCAGATTATAGACATCATGACGAAGGTTGTGCAGGTCGAAGTATTCAGACGACTAAGAGCTATGATGAATATAGATAGCTTAGACACAATGAATTAGGTGGTGTGTTGAAAGTGTAATTCCTCGTGTCGAAGAAAGATGTTGCTCGACAAAAGGTGTGTCGAATTAGCTTAGTCAAAGAGAGTCGAAGTTGTAGTCGAGTTGTATTATTGTCAATGTTTTGTAAGCAGGTGGCTACATACAAATTTCGATTTAGGTCTAAAATAGATATTTTATGTTTTTATAGTTTTGGACTTTTTGGCTTAGAGATAAAGGAAGCTCATTATAAATAGAGAGATTAACCCCTATTTTTTAATCAACTTATAACTCGTTGTGTTCATAGAATTTTAGAGTTGCAAAGTGAATAAAGATTTTCCACAGTTTGTAGGCATAGAGAAACTCTGCAGAAACCCTAATCTCTTTTCTTATCAAATTTTATTTTCATTGTCATTATGTTGTGATAACAATCTTGTTCATCAAGATTGATAGAAAATCATCATAAATTTTGGTGGATTTCGAACAGATTTAATCTTGGATTCTCAATTCTATTAATCAATCAAGAGCTCCTAGCTCGATTTTCGGTAGAGCTAATTTGGTTGTTTTGAAGATTTTAAAAAGATATTCTCATAGTGTGATCCAATAAGAATTTCAAATTTAGCGTAATTTAATGGTTTTAAACAAAATTCCTTGTCAGCTAATGATTACTTCAATGACTTACAAGGTTTATGGAAAACAAATATAAAAGCTCTTGACCTATTTCTGAACATAACGATCATGTTAAATGAAATTGAGTTTCATCCACCAATTCATAAAACACATATTATATGAAAAATAAATGATAGTAGGTAAATTCTTGGTCATCCCTTGTAAATTTAAGGATAATTTACCCCTTATGACGTATATCAATCAAAATTTGTTATATAAAGTAAAAATTTAAAATCATATATTACACTAAAACTATAAAGAATCAAAATAAAATCAAGAAATTTATATATAACTTGATTTTTTAGTAGTAAGGTGTTGGTATGTAAAGTGTGAGTAATAATTCTCATTTTGGATGGAATAATGATATTGATTTTTTTTTAAGTTAGAAAAGACATAAACACAATATTTTAAAGTTTTAGATTTATACGTGATTTTAAAAATTAATTTTATGTGATAAAATTTTATTAATATATATCATTGAAGGTAAGTTACCTCAATTTTATAAAGGATAGCTTAAACCTCACTAGTGCATGAAATACATTTTACATCGGGCAAAAATACTTTTTACATTGGGTCCTGGTCCAATTTAATCCAAGCAATGTAGTAAATCAAAAACATTTTACATCGGGCTACATCCCGATGTGAAAACTCCATCTATTACATCAGTTAGTTATTAGAACTGATATAAAAATAATAATAATAATTAAAAAATATAAATGCAAGCTTTTACATCCGTTTCTTTGACCCACCAATGTATTAAGTTGTTTTTTACATTTATTTAAAATAATATGCCCGATGTAAAATATTTGTTTAATATGTCATATTTAACTAAATCAGGTGCATTCTCGGAATTCATTTATTTGTACCTAAATTTTAATATTTTTCCAACATCATAAGCCCATATTTAAGTCACTTTTTTCATATTTTTATCACATAACACTGACCATATTTAGGTTGCTAATTTCATATTTTTCTAACCAGTAAATGGTAATTTCATTGCACCAAATATCTAGGATGCATATATATACTCTTCAAAACGAACCATTGAGTTATAAAAGTACTTATCTAGGTTACACAAGTGTACGAAATTAAAAGGAAGTTTACAAAAGGTGGATTACTGCAACAACAAAACCAATGAAATTATACAAAAATATTCACACTTGAAATACTAACATGCAATCCACAAGAATATGAGTTGTAGCTTCAGTAGACAACACCAAAATCACATCTGCAAACAATAAATAATAACACCAATTAACATCAGCAGACAACACCAAAATCAAAAAACTCAAATCTGATATGTATAGACAATTATATATAACTCACAAGTTCAAGCATAATTTTTATATAACTCAAAGAAACATTTTACCCAACAGAGTCGCAAATCATACAAACCATCTTGTGTTATTTTTGTTGGGTCATCAAGTACCTATAATGCGTAAATAACAATATAGAGTTATTCTTTAAAAATTCACATTAAGTTGCAAAAACGCAAAGTAACTATAAAAGTAAAGTTTTTTTTATTACTTGCATCCAAGAATCAGTTATATTAGCAGAGACAATATCCAACATATTTTTCACCATATAGTATCCACAATCATTAGAGTTATTTTGTCGTCTTGTCTAGACAAACGAATGATATAATTAATGAAAACTTGACATAAAATTAAATATAGATTTGTAATATACATCACACATACATTAGGATGAAGCCATGTATCCTTTTTTCTATTTCCATTTTCCATTTGATGAACCCCAAAAGCACTAATTCAGAAGAAAAAAATTCATATAAAGCCACATAAAATAGGAAATTACTTTTGTAACAATTTATGTATACACGATATATAATATATTATCACAAAAGTCACAAAGGACAAACTTACCTTGTAAAAATTTTCTTCGTGATTTGATCAATTTCCCAATGAAATGAACAAAAGAAGACAACAATATTGTCTCTTGGACAAATGACTATTAATTGCCAATGAGATATGTACGTGTGTTGAAAAACAAAAGTCACATAAAATATCTATGTTATCAAAATTAAAAAATAGAAAACTCAATTTCAAAAAAACATACTTATGAACTAATGGTAGTAAGTGGGACACTTTGTTTTCGTCACGTAACTTATCTAGTATGTATTTTTTAAAATCTACTTAAGATTTCAGCACATTATCAACATATATACACCTAGCAGGATCCATAAATCCATATACTTCTTATGTGGAATTATAAATACACATACGGTGAATATAGCTGAATAATTTTAATATTAACATTAGAATCAAAGTGATGAGAGATATAACATATTAATAGATATTACCAATAATAAAAAAAGAAAATGTACTTACGTGCAACAAACTTGCAGAACAGACACATCAAGCCAATGAAAGCCCACCAACAATTCTTTGATACACTTAGATGACTTATAGAAATTAGTGACACTCAGACAATGACTTAATTCCATTTCCAAATGTGTGTCAGTCATTTTCAGAACCATGAGTAACAATCTCTGAACATCGTCAACTTCGAAGTCCTTTGTGCTTCCTTTTGCAACTGAACAACTTCTTTTTCCGCTTACATCGACAACTTCCATTTTTTCAATGTATTTATTATTATCTCCGCTTTGCGACAAACCAATAGACCTAAGTGTCTACATTAAAGATTGTTGCAACACATTACACTCTTCACACAACTTTAGTCAAAATCAACTCTAATTCTTGCTTCCAATTCAGATGAAATTTGTGAAAATTGTTCATTTACATCTATATGTTGTCCTTGACGTGAATACAACCTTCCAAAGTAAGTGCTTTGTTTATGGTGTTTTCCAACACCACGAACACGGCTGCCATGCTCAGATGTTCCAATGGATGCTGTTAAGATGTTGTTACGTCCTTCCGGAACAAAGGTGCCTTGTCAGCTTCTTCAACTAGAGAATCCTATATAAGGAAATAACCACAATTAATTTCATTAGTTTTTATCAATCACAAATAGAATGATACTTGAAGCATTTTCCAAATTCTACTAACAATTTTCTCAGCAACAACTTGTTTAGAATTTGATATGTATTCTCCCCCTTTCTTTTGTCGTGCTCTCTTCCATAACTTATGGCGTGACGGTGGACATACACTACCAGTATCATCTAATGTGGAATCAACCGTCGATGACTTCCTTTCATTCATAATTTTCTCCTCAAGCAATCGATACCCTCCATGAGATAATACGTGTGGGTATACATTTCTAGCCATATTTCCCATACCCTTTTTACTTTTTTCCTATTATAACATCAAAAATTTATTAATCACTAAACATAATAATAATGCTATGCACGAAAAAAATATAACTTCTACTAACCTTAAACTCAGGGGTATCTCGAGTCTTGAGAAATTCTTTCCATGATTCATCTTTAATATAATTATACTTGATATGTGCAAGAGGGAGATCTTTCTTGGGCTTTTTAATATATTGGTCTGTGAGTTGTGTCTTAAAACCTCTCCATCGCTCTCTTTTATATTTAATCCATTCTTTCTTCAATGGATCCTTCTTTGGATCTTTACATTCTAGAATAGTGAAATGATCCTACACATATAGTATACTACATATGTTGTTAATTAGTATATGATTATAAAATATAATAAAGTATTGAATTTAAAATACCTTAACATCAACCAAAATAGCCTCTTTTATAGCATCATCTACGTCTTTCCACTCATTTTTCAAAATACTACAATTCTGTCGAGCAAGATATGCTATATAACTCTTAAAATTTGTAGCATTTTTACCAACACCAGTACATCCATGGGTTCTTGGATCAAACTCAACCTTTATCTTTTCACCCGTTTGATGAAATTTGTCAATTTTTTCCATCAAAGTTGGTCCTCTAACTCTTCTTTTCTTAGGGTTACTAGATGAAAAAGGATTGTCGGCTGAATCACCCATGTATCTGTTTACACAAAATAAAAAAAATTAGAAATCAAATTAAGCAACAAATAAAAACATTTAGACATCAAAGTGAACACAAAAATAACAACATTTAGACATCAAATTAAGATCAAAACAACAACAATTAGGAATCAAAATAATGTCAAATTAACTTATAAATAAACCGTACTAGTCCTCCCATATCCCTTCTTCATGATCTATGCGAACAACATGCACATCATCCTCTTCACTTTCTTCAATGAAGGTAGGCACATTTGTTGAAAAAGGAGGAGTTTCGGAAATATCAAGATTCACATCTTGATTTTCATCAATAGCATGCACCTTTCCCTGTAAAACCACTGACCACCTTTTATTAGAAGGACATGTGACATAAAACACTTGTTTTGCTTGAGATGCCATAATGAAAGGTTCATTTGCATATGCTAACTTGCTAAGATCAACTAGTGTAACTCCAAATTCATCGATTCTCACACCACCGTTGATATTAATCCATTTGCATTTAAATATAGGAACTTTAAACACAACATAATTAACCTCCCAAATCTCTTCAATCACCCCAAAGTAACGTGTAAATGCCATAACGGGGTTTTTTTATTTAGCACTAGATAAGTGCATGGACTCAGCCACAATCATAATCCCACTATTTTGTGTTGTACTACGATCATCCTTTGACTTTGTATAAAAGGAAGTTTTATTAATATCATATCCACTCCAAGCTATTATGTTACGTTTAGGCTTATAGGAAAACTACTTAATTGTATTAGAAGCATTATCATCATTAATAATTTTTTCTTTAAACCACTCAGAGAAACTCTTATTATGCTCTTTTAGCAACCCTCTTTCACTCATCTTGGGATACTTTTTCTTTATGATGCTTTTGTGAGAAGATAAGTAAGGTTGAACTTCATCCGTTTTATTCAATATATACAAATGTGCTTGAAGAACCACATAAATACTTAGGCTCTTGACCTTTAAACCTTGTGTACCCACACCCTCACATCTTCCATCATGACAAGACTTGGGAACCCCTACAGCATCCACTCCGGACAAATAGTTAGAACAAAACTCAATTACTCCTTCTGCAATGTACCTCTCAATAATTGATGCTTCCAGACGATGTGGATTTTTTGTGTACCCTTTTAGGATCTTTGTGTATCGCTCTATTTGATAGATCCACCATAAAAAAATTGGACCACATAATCTAATCTCCCTAACTAGATGAAGAATCAAGTGAACCATAATGTCAAAAAATTAAGGAGGGAAATACATCTCTAATTAGAACAAGACAACAGCAGCCTCATTTTCCAAATCATCTAACTTTAATTGATCAATGGATTTACAACATATTGCAAAAAAATAAGCACAACCTAGTTATAGTCTTCCTAACATTGTTAGGAAATATCCCACGAATAGCCACTGGTAGCAGCTGTTGTATTAAGACATGACAGTCGTGAGATTTTAAGCCAACTAATTTGAGATCTTTAACTGATACAAGCCTCTTAAAATTTTATGAGTAACCATGTGTAACTTTGATACTTTGTAAACACTCACAAAAACTTGTGTTCTCTTTTTTAGACAAAGTGTAGAAGGCTGGAGGCAAATATGTCTTGTTACCTATATATTATGGAGTTAACTCTTCTCGTATGCCCATCAAACCCAAATCCAAATGAGCATTAATACCATCTTTTGTCTTTCCTTGAATATTGAGAAGTGTTCCGATTACACTATCACATACATTTTTCTCCACGTGCATCACATCAATACAATGTCTTACATCCAGACTAAACGAATATGGAAGATCGAAGAAAATCGACCTCTTTTTCCATGTACTTTTCACAGTAGATCATTTTTGGAACTTTCAAAAGACAACATTAATGACATGTTGTAGTTGATAAACTTCCTCTCTAGTAAAGGGCTTTGGAGCAACACCATGCTCTTGTTCCTCATTGAAAGGTTTCCGCGATCTACGATATGAATGATAACGATTTATAAAATTTTGGTGCCCGAGATAAACAATCTTCTTTCCTTTTACAAGATGATGGTAACATGTGTCTTGTTCACATATAGGACACGCTTTATTTCCTTTAACTTTATACCCAGACAAATTACCATATGTTGGAAAATTGTTGATGGTGCAAAACAACATGGCACGCATATTAAATTGTTCGCCAGAATACGCATCAAAAACACCCACCCCTTCCTCCCACGACACTCTTAAATCATCAATCAGTGGACTTAGATACACATCTATGTCATTTCCTAGTTGTTTTGGGCCCAAAATCATCATCTATAGCATAATATATTTAAACTTCATGCACAACCTAGGAGATAGGTTGTAAATAATCAAGAGAACAGACCAAGAAGTATGATTAGCACTTAGATTACCAAATGGATTCATTCCATCAGTAGCAAGTCCAAGTCTAAGGTTACTCGACTCTTTTTCAAAGCTTGGAAACAACGAATTTATTTTCTTCCATTACAAAGAATCAGCTACATGGAGAATTTGTCCATCACAATTTCCTTCTTCTGCATGCCATCTAAGATTTTTTATGTCGTTTACATTAGTGAATAGTCTCTTGAACCATGAAATTACTGGTAGGTACCATACCACTTTTGCGGGAAGACCCTTTTTGACCACCTCATCTTCACTAGAATCGCTATCTTTCTTTTTGTAACGTGACACCTTACACTTCAGACAATGATTATAGTTTACATACTCTTTTTAGTAAAATATGCAGTCATTAGGTCATGCATGTATCTTTTCATACTCCAAAACCATCGGATATAATGTTTTCTTTTCCTCATAATAAATAATTGGCATTATGTTACCTTCTAGAAGAATTTCTGTAAATAATTCAAGCAATTCGGTAAAACTTTTGCCAGTCCACCCATTATTCGCCTTCAAATTAAACAATTTTAACACGACTGACAAACGTGTAAAATTAGTGCATCCCTGGTACAAAGTTTTATCCTTGTCACTGCTTAAAGTATCATACACATGTGCCCTCTTAAACGAATCTTGTCCAATATCATGCATCATGTCTTCCAAACGATCATCCATATCGACACTAACATCATCTTTTTGGGACAAGTTTGAATTTTCTAGTACTTCATCGTGCCATATCCATTGTGTATAACTTTGACAGATCCCTACATAGATTAGAAGATCCATGCTTTCTTTATTACAATGTTTTGGTTCTTTATTTGCACAAAGAACACATGGACAGTGAAAAAGCGCATGAAGACTTTTTTCAGCATTACATTCAGCAAACCATAGAAATTCCTTCACTTTATGTTCGTATTCAAGACTTAATTGGTTAGCTCTCATCCAACTACGATCCAAACCTATGTTCTGAAATTAATGAATACATAGTTAAATCATTAGATATTTTTATTTCTAATATACTTTTTTAATAATTAATGTTTTTTAGCATTCTTTAATTGTTAGATCACTCCATAACGACTTAATATAGAAAACCATGTCACAAATAATATAGAAATAGAATACGTCCTACTTAACTATCATTGAATGTTTATAGTTTGGGTAGAAATATACATTTATAGGAAGTCTGGCGGGAGAGTAGCACTACTACAAGAATCCACAAGAGATTCTTTTAAACATAAAAATTGTAACATAATCCAGATAACAATAACAATAATGTGAAATCTAACATGTCAGAAACAGAGGGATAACGTCGAAGGCGGAGGGAGACTGAGAGAAACGAAAGAACGCAGGGACGTCGAAGATGGACGAATTCAGTGGGACGACGTCGAAGATGAAGGTCGTATGGTGGTCGCGGCTGACCGAAACCGGTTCGCGTCCGGATGCGGAGGGAGGAGGAAGACGGTTTCGGAGGGAGACTGATTCGGGTTCGGAGGCGGAGGAAGGAGAGAGATGATGTGACATCCGAAGGCAGAGGGCGAATGGAGGCGGTTTTAGAGGGAGACGGGTTCGGAGGGAGCAGCTCGAGAAAGATGAAGAGCGACTGTAACGAACATTTGAATAGTATCATTAGGGTTTTGTGTACTAAACATGAGTATTTACATCGGTTGGGAAAAGGGCCCGATGTAAGGGCCAACCTTTTACATCGGTTGGGCAAAGGGCCCGATGTAAGGGCACCTTTTTTAAAACAAAAATGCACCTTATTTACAAAACTACCATCGTGTTTGTATTATTTTACTATTGAACTTTTTACATTGGTGGTTAGTAAAGGCCCAATGTAAGGGCCACTTTTTAAAAACAAAAACGCACCTTATTTACAAAACTGCCACCGTATATGTATTATTTTACTATTGGACATTTTACATTGGTGGTTAGTAACGGCCCGATGTAAAATTCCTTATAAAAATTTTCATTTTATTTACCAAAATGTCACCTTGTTATATTTTCTTCCAAATTACATATTTTTTATATCAGGGGTAATAAAAGTCTAATGTATAATCTTTTGACAAATATTTTTTACATCATTTATTTTTATACCTTATGTAAGGACATTTTCTCAGATGTCATATTTTTAGTAGTGCCTCACCATAATAGTAACATATAAAAAATTCATATACTATTATGTCGCGATAAAGCCTCAATCATTATGTGGCAGTTAACAACGGCACATCACAGTGGAATTTGCAAATTATTACAATGCAGTTGAGTAAAATTGTAGACATACCATCAAGCAACCATATAGTACAATCCAATCATATAGTACAAACTAAATCCTCAACATTACTAAATACCATAATTTAATTAAGAATTTCGGGTTATGATTGTTCTCTAATGTTCGTTTGTTTTTATTAGATGTATTCTTTTATAAACTTATAGGTGTCGGCTTATTATATGTTCTGACCTACTATTGCAGGTGACCTTTCTGTTTTCCATGTTAATGCAAGTCACCTTTCTGTTTTCTATAAAAACGGATCTAGATCTTGTAACTACCCTAACAGAAATAGAAAAATAGTTACAAAATGAAAACTCTCTCTCTCTCTCTATTTCTGCTTTCTAATATGGTATCAGACTAGCCTCCTTGATCCATGGCAGATTCGTCTTCTTCCACCGCCGCTCACGTCTGGTCGCCGTCGTCCGCTGTGAAGATGTGAAAAACACAAGAAGGGGGGGTTGAATTGTAAAACTTGAATCAAAAGCTTAAACAACACTGAATTTTTATCCTGGTTCGTTTGATCTCAAACTACTCCAGTCCACCCGTCAAGGTGATTTCGCCTCTCTCCAACGAGGTCTTAATCCACTATATTCAATAGGATTACAACAGTCTACTTTAACAACTGTTAAAGCCTTCTTGAGTATAACCACAGACCGGTTTGTCTCAAGGAAATCTCTTACAAAGAATGAACAGTAATATGTTTGATGTTTTCTAATAAAACAGTATACCACAACTATGATAATACACAAATTTAAGCTTAGAATAAAAACTGAATTGCTAATGCTTTTGCGTAGGCGTGGTTTGAAGGCTTAGAAAAATTTATGAGTGTGTGCTTGAAGATTTTCGTAGGCGTGTATATGCGTTGAGATTATTAGCCTTTTCTTTTCTCACACGGACTTGTTTATATAGCCAAGGCAAAGATACGTATTTGTCCATAAATCACTTTCAATGATAATAACGTTCTTTCCTTTTTGAGAAGATCTTGTCTTAGAATAAAGTCGTTGGTAATTAATCTGTCTTAAATGCTTAGTAACGCTCCAGAGTGTTCTCTGCTTCTGGTAATCAGAGTGTTCTTTTGCTTTAACTTATTCTGACGCTTCTGAGTGCTGATGATTTGGTAAGGATCTTGATCAGAGTCAGAGTATTTTATGCGCAGATTCTGGTCATCAGGCTTCAGCGTATGATCAGGTAACTTCAGTGTGTAGCACATGTTATTGATCTTCTAATGCTGATGTTGATACTGATCTTCTGATGCTGATTCCATCAGAGTTTCTGTAAATACAAAACATAATTTTAAGTAGCATATATGTCTTATATATAAATCTTACAATTTATTTATTCTTGTATTTTGTTATCATCAAAACTGTAATTGAGGGTTGTAGAATCAAATTATGTTCTAACAATCTCCCCCTTTTTGATGATGACAAAAACCAGATTTTTTTCAATTAAAAATAAAGAATAAAAGGTATCAGAGATTAAAGATAAGGAATAAAAGGTATCAGAGCTAACAAGAGAAAACTCCCCCTGAGTTGATTACTTCCCTTTAATTCCATGAGACTTTGAGCATCAGAACTTTACTGTATCAGAGTCCATCAGATTCATCAGAGTTTTGTACCTGTAAGCTTTTCAGAAGAGAAGAAAATTAAATATATCAGAATGTTTGAGACTTATGTCTCAGTAATCCGTTATTGAAAAATATCATTCTTTCTCCCCCTTTTTGTCAGTTATCAAAAAGCAAAAATAATCAGAGCTAAAATGATCAGAGCTAAAATGTGTTTATATTAAAAACAGAAGCAATGATAAGTTCAGAACATGTAAAAATATTACAGATAAACAAGTTATAAAAACAACCAGGAAATTTCTAAGAAGGAGGAGGAAGTCGTGTGAACAGAGCTTCCAACATGCTCTTGATTTGGGTGCTGGTTTCCTGTTGCTGAGTTAACATGTTGGCTATTGCATCAATTTTGGTGTCCTGCTTATCCATTCTTTCATTCATCAACATATCAGATCTTTTCAGATCTTCCAGAGTCTTCCTGTCAAGAGAGGAAGCTTGAGGATCTTCAGAAACAGGATGCTTCTCAGAGCTTTTAGCAATATCTTCTTCTTGACCCATGTCTTCAGCTGGAATCATTTGTTCTTCTGACTCTGGTTAACGATGTTCAGTCCAAGGAGCATTGTCCAGCGGGAGAACTTCTTCCTTAAGCAGCTTGCTCAGAACTGGACCTTTAATTTCTTTCAGCAGATTGCTGAAGTTCTGTTGAGCTTGTCCATATCTCTGTTCTTGCAACTTAAAGGTTTCAGAGCATACCCATCTTCTGAACTTTGTCCATAGGTAGTCTGATGCAGCAGGATCAACCAGTTCCAGACTTGCTTATTTCAAAGAAGTGATCCACTTTTGTACTTCTGTTTCAAAGTTCAATATGCTGGAACCAACATCTGGGTGTTTAGGTTTTGGTATAGCAGTTTTGTTGGTTATTGCAGCAAGGCGTTCAAGGACTGTTAAATCAATGACAGTCTTGTTGTGGTCATCTGAATTGTCTTTTGGTGAGGGAGTGGGAGATTCAGGGATTATGATTGGACTTGACGGGGAATTTGGTGGAGTTAATTCAGGTGAAGAGGGAAGTTGAGGAATATTCACAATGGTGCCAAAGGGCAATTGAATGGCCAGAGGTTGTGGTTCAGGGAATTCAGACGGTTGAGCCTCAGAGGTTTGAGTCTCAGGTTGTGGAGACTGTTCAAGTTGAGGAGAGGGTGGATTAATTTCTGGTTGAGGAGATGAAGGTAGTGGGATTTCTGGTTCTGGAGAGAGTGGAGTTTCTGGTTGTGGTGAGATGGGAATTTCTGGTTATGGTTCTGTGTGGGTTTCAAGATTTGGATTATCTGGTATGGGAGCAGAAGTGTGTTGGTCTATATCAGATAGAACTTGTGCAAGTTCTTATTCTGGTATGGCTTCAGTATTTGGATTTTTTGGTTGGGAGCGAGATCTTCTGAGAGTTAATGATTCAGAGGGGTCAAAGTCAAGGTCAAAATCATCGAAAGTTTGAGGTGTTGGGTTTTCAGATGGAGTTGGAATTGGGATAGATGTTGATACATCAGTTGAATCTAAAACAGTTACAGAAGAAGGATTACCTCTCTTCTTAGGAGTCTACTGAGCTTATTCTTTCTGCAACATCTTTTCTTTTCTTTGTCTTCTTCATAACAACCTCTGGAGCCTTCTGCTGAAGGTCTTGAATATTCAGATTTGGTGTTGTACCATCAGCCTTACAAGCATCCAGATATCTGAGTATGATTTCAGGTTTAGAGTCAATTTCTGAGAATAGTGGGAAGTCATCCAGGGGGACTCTTATGCTGGATATTGCAGCATAAGGAGTGACGTTGGGCTCCTTCTTGATGTTCTCTATCAACTTTATTTTCTTCAGATTTTTGGCATTCAGCTGCTTGCCAACTGTAGCTTCCAGAGTGCTGATTTCTTGAGCCTCTGTCAGATGATCAATCAGCTTATTCTTTGTTAGAATATATTATATCAGTCTTCCTAAGGGTATCCAATCCCTTTTTGTACGTTCCTCTTCTCTTGTTTCTTTAACACTTGTTCTGAGATGGTTGACCAGAAGATGAGCCAGATTTATCTTGACCTTCTGAGAGATGAAATAGATCATAAACTGCTGATCAATATTAATGTAATCAGGAGAGCTGGTAGGCTTCCTGTGGTTGAAGCACCCCAGAATGATCTTGGCCCAAATTCTGTGTTTGTCTTTCAAATCCCTTATCTTGATGGAGGGAAGCCCTAGAGTAAATATTTCCCTTGCAATTAGGGCATCATCTGCACACCTTTCTGCCATGTCAATGCAACGAACACCACCACCATTGTACCCTATTAAACGTGCAATGAGGTCTTCAGTGATAACAATCTTCTTCCCCATTATGTAAGACGTAACTTGATGGTTTGAAGAAGAAGCGTGAATCCAAAATTCCTTTACCAGAATAGGAAATGTTGGACCCACCAGTCTGTCAAAATACTTTTCCCAACCTTGAGCTTTAACCTCTTCAGATAGATCAAACCTATTCTCCTTAAGACTGATGAAATCCACGATTAATTCTGACAAAACTTCAAGATTTTTGATTGGAGTTAGAAGCATTCTGTAAGGTTCTTCGTATTGATCAGATGAAATAGTTTTCTGGGAATCTGAAGTAGGAATGCTGGAAGAAGCCATGTTCACACGAAGGTTTTTGTGAAGAAAGATTGAAAAGGTTTCTTGAGAAAGTAAGAACGCTGAAATCAGAAATATTCAAAGAAAATGAAAGTGAAGGTAAAGCGTGTAAATGGTGTGAAGTGTGTTTAAATAGATTTCTAAAAAGGTTTTGAAAACATAAACGTTAAGAGAGAGAAATTAATAATGATTATTAACATTTAATGATAGATGATTTTAGGGGATTCAGAAAGATATTTGGAACGGTTACCCATGACATGTGTCTCAATGCATCCAATCAGCGCTTTGCCTTTTTCAGAAACGTGAACGCGTGTTCAGGCTCAGAAAATGGCTGATGACTGGATGACACTTGTTTGCTTGAGTGAACAACACATTTCTATCCTTGAAATGAAGCACTCAAATCTTTATGGATAGATTCTGATACAATCTGCACTTCTAAAATTCTGAAAGAAGATTGATCAGTAGTTCACAGAAAAATAAACAAAGTTCTGAAGGTTAAGATATGGAATCAAAACAATTTTATTCTGGGCAGAGCTTCATGCTGAGATGTTTTAGAATGAAGTTGAACCTATCTTCAGAAAGAGGTTTTGTAAAAATACCAGCCCATTGATGGTCTGTGTTAATAAATTTAAAATTTAAAATCCCTTTCTGAATATAGTCCCTAATAAAATGATGTTTTATTTCTATATGCTTAGCCCTAGAATGCAGAATAGGATTCTTACTAAGACAAATAGCAGAAGTATTGTCACAGAGGATAGGAATGTTACTCTCAAATATCTGGAAGTCCTCAAGTTGACTTTTCATCCAGAGCATTTGTGTGCTGCATCCAGCTGCTGCTATGTATTCAGCTTCTGCTGTTGATAGAGCAATTGTGGATTGTCTTTTGCTGGACCAAGAGATTAGATTTTCTCCCAGAAACTGGCAGCTTCCAGAAGTGCTTTTACACTATACTCTGTCTCCAGGAAAATCAGCATCACAGTATCCTACTAAGCTGTAATCACTTGATTTTCTATAAAACAAACCCAGATTAGTAGTACCTTGCAGATACTTGAAAATTCTCTTAACTGTTGTTAAGTGAGATTCTCTAGGATCTGATTGGAATCTAGCAAAAATGCATACACTAAATAAAATGTCAGGCCTTGAAGTCGTCAGATAGAGAAGAGAACCAATCATACCTCTGTAGACCGTCTGTTCTACCTTTTTACTTACCTCTTCTCTTTCCAGAATGCACGTGGGATGCATTGGAATCTTTGATGGCTTACATTCTAAGAGATCAAATTTCTTCAGAAGTTCTCTGACATATTTGCTTTGATGAATGTAAGTTCCTTCTGGGGTTTGATTAATCTAGATTCCCAGAAAGAATTTTAGTTCCCCCATTAGGCTCATCTCAAATTCTTCCTGCATACACTTAGCAAACTTTCTTCCCAGAGAAGGTTTAGTAGATCCAAATATGATGTCATTAACATAAATCTGACATACTAAAATGTCATTCTTAATTGTCTTACAGAATATAGTTGTGTCCACTTTCCCTCTGGTGAATTCCTTTTCTAACAGGAAGTTACTTAGTCTTTCATACCAAGCTCTGGGAGCTTGTTTCAGACCATAGAGTGACTTCTTTAGTTTGAAAACATATTCTGGATTTTTTGAACTTTTAAAACCAGGGGGTTGGTGCACATATACCTCTTCTTTTATATAGCCATTTAAGAATGCACTCTTAACATACATCTGATACAGAGTGATGCCTTTATTAACAGCAAATAAAATTAAGAGTCTAATAGATTCTAACCTGGATACTGGAGCAAAGGTTTCTGTATAGTCTATCCCCTCTTACTAAGTATAACCTTGTGCTACCAATTGTGCTTTGTTTCGGATGACTTCACCTTGTTCATTCCGTTTGTTTCTGAACACCCATTTTGTTCCAATGACGTTGAATCCTTTTGGTTTGGGAACTAGATCCCATACGTCATTTCTTGTGAATTGATTTAGCTCCTCTTGCATTGCTAGAATCCAGTCATTGTCCAGAAGTGCATCATCAATTGTTGATGGTTCAATTAGAGAAACAAGTCCCATGAGGGATTCTTTAGAGTTTCTGAAGCTAGCTATTGTTCTGATTGGATCTTCCTTTCTTCCTAAGATTGTTTCTTCTGGGTGATCCATGCTGCTTCTGGATGGTCTCTTCTAAAGTTGATCAACAGAAGGTGCTGGATTTCTTGCAGTTTCTCTTTCTAATGTTGAGGGAGTGTCTCTGTTAAGAGCTTCTGATGACTTGTCTTCATTGAAGAAGTGAAAAACACAAGAAGGGGGGTTGAATTGTAAAAACTGGAAATCAATTGCAGTCAACACGGTATTTTTATCCTGGTTCATTTGATCTCAAACTACTCCAGTCCACCCGTCAAGGTGATTTCGCCTCTCTCCAACGAGGTCTTAATCCACTATATTCAACTGAATATTACAACTGCTTGAACAACTGCTAAAGCCTTCTTGAGTCAAACCACAAACCGGTTTCTCAAGGAAATACTTTCTTACAAAGAATTGAAATCTAGGTGTGTGAATGTTTTCTACAAAAAAAAAATTGTTTATCACAACTGTGATACTACACAATTTAAGCTTATGAGAAATAGAGTGCTAAAATAGTTGAGTAGAGAATTGAGAGCTTTTAGCAAACTGAGAGAGAGAAGGATGATGAATAGCTTTAGGCGTGTAGAGTGTTGTAGAGCATTAGCCAATTCAATGTTCATTGTGTTGTTTATATAGCATTGGAAATAAGGTACGTTGGAGTAGTAATTCTGTTTCAATGCCAATAACATTCTTTCCTTATTAAGAAGATCTTGTCTGGAATGATGCCGTTGGTAATAAATCATCTTGAATGCATAGTACCGTTGCCACTTACGCAAGTTCTGGCTTTGGCTCATTCTGACGCTGCTTAGGTGCTGATGAACTGTTGTTTTCTAGATCAGAGTTCAGATGGTTAAGCACAGATCTGTTCATCAAGCTTCAGCGTAAGCACAAGTTGATCTTCTAATTCTGGCATCTGATATAGCATCTTCTGATGCTGATGTTGATATCTCATCTTCTGATGCTGATGATGATGTTCTCTTGCTGATACCCATCAGAGTTTCTATAAAACAGAACGTAATTTTTTTAGGCAGCATATATGTCTTACATGAATCATACAATTAATATATCTTTGCATTTTGTTATCATCAAAACTTAAACTTAGGGTAGTAGATTCAAACTTTGTTCTAACAATCTCCCCCTTTTTGATGATGACAAAAACTAGATATTTTTTGATTTGAAAATTAGCGTGAAAAGTATCAGAGATAACTAAATAATAAGTAGTATCAGAAGTAAATAGGAAGTTATCAAAGATAAGGGATAAAGAGATATCAGATTTTAGGTCGGAGATACTCCCCCTGAATTTATTACTTCCCTTTTTAATTCCAAGAGTTCTTCAGGATCAGATCTTTATTGACTTTCTTTGAACATCAGAATATCAGAGCTTCAGATCAGAATATCATAGCTTCAGTGTATCAGAGATGATTAACTTCTTGTACTTATAAGATTATGCAAAACAGAAAACATTCAAGTATCAGAGTGTTAGAATGTTTGAGACCATTTGTCTCAGTAATCCGTTATTGAAAAATATCATTCTTGTTCTCTCCCTTTTTGTCAGCAATCAAAAAGTGTAAGTAATATAAGCTAAAACGATCAGAGCCGAAAAATTGTTATATTTAATTCAAAGCCAGACAAATAGTACAGATGATATGCAAAGAAAACAATGAAAATATCAAGAATGAAAAACTAAGGTTGGGGTGGAAGGCGTGTGAACAGAGTCTCTAGCATTGTCTTAATCTGATCAGCAGTTTCATTCCGCTTGTGCACCATGCTGACTACTGTATCAATCTTGTTGTCTTGCACATCCATCCTTTCCTTCATATTCTGATCATTCTCATCCATTCTTTGCTGCAGACGAATATCATTCTGCATCAGCTCTTCCAGAGTCTGCCTGTCCAAGGCATCTTGAGAAACGTCAGAAGCAGGATGCTTCTGAGAGCTTTCTGCAACATCTTCAGCTTGACTGACCTCTTTAGCTTGAGTTGACTGATCTTCTGTTGTCTGAACTTTTGAAGCTGGACGCTTGTCATACCATGGCTCACTATCCAGAGGGAGCACTTCTTCCTTCAGCAGCTAACTTCCAACTTCCTTCAGCAGCTTGCTGAAGTTCTGTTGGGCCTGTTCATAGTTGATATCTTGCAGCTTGAGGGCTTCAGCATGTACCCATATTCTGAATTGTGTCCAGAGTTGGACTGAGGCAGCAGGATCAATCATTCCAGGACAAACCTGCTTTAGAGAAGCAATCCAATTCTGCAAGCCTGTTTCAAAATTCAAAATGCCAGCACCAACATCTAGCTATTTGGGTTTGGGGATAACTATTTTATTTTTGAGATCAGCAAGACGGTCAAGGATTGTTAAATCGATGAAAGTTCTGTTGTGGTCTTCTGTGGTTTGTTTGGGAGATGGAGTGGGAGAATCAGAAATGATAATTGGACTGTTTGGAGTATTTGGAGGGGTAGTTTCTGGTGAGGATGGCAGCTGGGGTACGTTTATAGTTGTACCACAAGGCAGCTGGATTGCCAAGGGTTGTGGTTCAGAGAATTGAGGGGAATGAGGTTCATGAGTTTGATGTTCAGGTGATGGAGTTTCAGAGTGTTGGAACTCAGGTTGTGGAGAGGGAGGAGGAATTTCTGGTTGTTGTGGAATTTGTGGTTCTTCTGGTATGGGTGAGAGAGTATGTTCTGGTTGAGGAGAGTGGGCAGTTTCTTGTTCGGTGTTTGGATTTTCTGAGAGTGGAGCGGAAGAACGTTGATCAATTTCAGAAAGAACCTTGTCAAGTTCTGATTCTGTTGATGGTGTGGGTTTTGGATTTTTGGTGCGGGATCTCCTGAGAGTCAGTGACTCAGAAGGGTCATCTTCTGGTTCGGTTTCATCAATTGTTGGTATGGGGATTGGAAGTTCATGTGAAGCTGGGGTTGGGATTGATGTTGGAATAGCAGAAGAATTTAAAACATTAGCAGCAGATAGATTACCTCTCTTCTTAGGGGTCTGCTGGGATGGTCCTTCTGAAGTAGCCTTTCTTTTCTTTGTCTTCTTCACAGTAACTTCTGGAATTTGCTGGTGCAGATCTTTAATGTTCAGATTGGGATTTGTACCATCAGCCTTGCAAGCGTCCAAGTATCTGAGAACGGTGACTGGTTTAGAGTCAATCTCAGAAAATATTGGAAAGTCGTCCAGAGGGACTCTTCTACTGGTGATGTCAGCAAGAGGTGTAACGTTGGGCTCCTTTCTGATATTCTCTATCAGTTTCATTTTCTTCAAATTCTTGGCGTTCAGAGGCTTGCCAACAGTAGGTTCAATAGAACTTAATTCCTGAGCTTCTGTAAGGTGTTCTATCAGCCTATTCTCAGTCAGAATATCTGATATTAACCTGCCAAAGGGTATCCAATCCCTTTTTGTCCTTTCTTCTTCCCTTGTCTCCTTGACGCTGGTCCTGAGGTGATTAAACAAAAAATGAGCCAAGTTAATCTTTACCTTCTGATTAATAAAATAGATCAGAAACTGCTGATCTATATTTATATAATCAGGAGAGCTTGTGGGCTTCCTGTGATTAAAGCACCCCAGGATAATCTTCGCACATATTCTGTGCTGATCCTTTAAGTCTCTGATTTTGCTGCTGGGAACCCCATGGGTGAAAATCTGCCTTGCAATGACAGCAGCATTTGCGCATCTTTCTGCCATGTCGATACAGCGGATGCCACCACCGTTGTATCCGATCAATCTTGCAATGTGATCCTCAGTGATCACAATCTTCTTTCCCATTATGTAGGAGGTAACTTGATGTGTTGATGAGGACGCATGAATCCAGAACTCTTTTACCAATACTGGGAACTTTGGACCCATCAACCTATCAAAATATCTCTCCCAGCCTTGTGCCCTAACTTCTTCTGTCAAATCGAATCCATTTTCTTTCAGACTGGAGAAATCAACAATCAGTTCAGACAGAACTTCCAAGTTCTTCACTGGTGTAAGGAGAGTTCTTAAGGGAATCTTGTATTGTTCAGATGAAGCCTTCTTCTGAGAACCTGCAGAAACATTGCTAGAGGATGCCATGTTCACACTTAGGGTTTCTGAAAAGAGATTTTGAGAAAAGGGTTTCTTTTGAAAGGGGATGAACACACAAGAAGAATGCAGAAAATATTTGTATGAATGTAGGAGACGGTAAAAATTTAATGAATGATGTTAATGTGCTTAAATAGATTTCAAAATAGGTTTTGAAAAGATAAACGGTTTTAAGAAAGAGAATAAATTCATGATTACATTTTAACTCATGATTACGTGCATTAAATGCTTGCTGATTTTGGGGGATTTGAGAAAGATACTTGAAACGGTTACCAAACATGTGTCTCAATGCACCCAATCAGCGTTTTGCCTTCTCAAAAGCGTGCACGCGTGTTCTGCTTCAGATATTTGCTGATGATTGGATGTCACTTGTTTGATTTAATGAGCAGCACGTCTATCCTTGAGCTGAAACGCTCAGATCTTTAAGAATAGAATCTGATACAATCTGCATGTCTATCTTTCTGAAAGGAGATTGATCAGAATTTCACAGTAAAAAGAAAACACATTCTGAAGGTTAATATATAAAATTAAAACATTTTCACTCTGGGCAGAGTTTCATGCTGAGATTTTTCAGAATGAAATTGAACCTATCTTCAGAAAGAGGTTTAGTGAAGATATCAGCCCATTGATGGTCTGTATCAATAAATTTTAAGTTCAAAATTCCTTTCTGAATATAGTCCCTAATGAAGTGATGTTTTATTTCTATATGCTTAGCCCTAGAATGCAAAATAGGATTTTTACTTAAGCAAATGGCAGAAGTATTGTCACAGAGTATAGGGATGTTACTCTCAAAAATCTGGAAGTCTTCAAGCTGACTTTTCATCCAGAGCATTTGTGTGCTACATCCTGCTGCTGCTATGTACACCACTTTTGCTGTTGATAGTGTAATTATGGATTGCCTTTTGCTGGACCAAGAGATCAGATTTTCTCCCAGAAACTGGCAGCTTCCAGAAGTACTTTTACGCTCTACTGTGTCTCCAGCAAAGTCAGTATCGCAGTATCCTACTAAGCTGTAATCACTAGATTTTATATAAAATAAACCCAGATTAGTAGTACCTTTCAGATACTTGAAAATTCGCTTAACAGCTGTTAAGTGAGATTCTCTAGGATCTGATTGGAATCTAGCACAAATACATACGCTGAATAAGATATCAGGCCTTGAAGCCGTCAGATAAAGGAGAGAACCAATCATACCTCTGTAGACCTTCTGTTCTACCTTTTTGCTTACCTCTTCTCTTTCCAGAATGCACGTGGGATGCATTGGAATCTTTGATGGCTTACATTCTGAGAGGTCAAATTTCTTCAGAAGTTCTCTTACATATTTGCTCTGATGAATGTAAGTTCCCTCTGGGTTTTGATTGATCTGAATTCCCAGAAAGAATTTCAGTTCTCCCATGAGGCTCATCTCAAATTCTGCCTGCATACACTTAGCAAATTTTCTTCCAAGAGAAGGATTAGTAGATCCAAAAATAATATCATCTACGTAAATTTGACAGACTAAGATGTCATTCTTAACTGATTTACAGAATAAGGTAGTGTCCACCTTCCCTCTGGTGAATTCATTTTCTAACAGAAAGTTACTTAGTCTTTCATACCAAGCTCTAGGAGCTTGTTTCAGACCATATAGTGACTTCTTTAGTTTGAAAACATGTTCTGGATGTTTTGTACTTTCAAAACCAGGGGGTTGGTGCACATAAACCTCTTCTTCTATATAACCATTTAAGAATGCACTCTTGACATCCATCTGATACAGAGTGATGCCTTTATTAACAGCAAATGAAATTAAAAGTCTGATAGATTCTAACCTGGCGACTGGAGCAAAAGTTTCTGTATAGTCTATTCCCTCTTGCTGACTATAACCTTGTGCTACCAGTCGTGCTTTGTTTCTGATAACCTCACCTTGTTCATTTAGCTTGTTTCTAAACACCCATCTTGTTCCAATGACGTTTAATCCTTTTGGTCTGCGAACAAGATCCCATACGTCATTTCTGGTGAATTGATTCAGCTCTTCTTGCATTGCTAGAATCCAGTCGTTGTCCAGAAGTGCTTCATCGATAGAAGAAGGTTCAATCAGAGACATAAGTCCCATGAGGGATTCTTCAGAGTTTCTGAAGCTGGCTCTTGTTCTGATTGGATCTTCCTTTCTTCCTAAGATAGTTTCTTCTGGGTGATCCAAGCTGCTTCTGGGTAGTCTCTTCTGAGGTTGATCAGCAGCTGTTGTAGGATTGCTAGCAGTGCTCCTTTCAGATGTTGAAGGAGTGTCTTTGTTGAGAGCTTCTGATGACTTGTCTTCAGAACCTGTAAATTCAACTTCCATACCTGCAAGAACTTCATTCTACTTTGACTTTTCAGAGTCAAGCTTATCATCAAAACGAACACTGATTGATTCTTCCACAATCTGTGTTTCTGTATTGTATACTCTGTACCCTCTTGAGCGTTCAGAGTATCCTAACATAATACACTTCTGTGCTTTAGAGTCAAGCTTGTTCAAATAATTTTTTGTATTTAACATAAAACAAGTACATCCAAATGGATGAAAATATGAAATGTTGGGCTTTCTGTTCTTCCACAATTCATATGGAGTCTTTTCCAGAATAGGTCTTATTGAGATTCTATTCTGAATGTAGCACGCTGTGTTTATTGCCTCTGCCTAGAAGATCTTAGCAACGTTTGTCTCATTGATCATGGTTCTGGCCATTTCTTGCAATGTTCTGTTCTTTCGTTCTACAACTCCATTTTGTTGGGGAGTTCTAGGACAAGAGAAATCATGCAGAATGCCTTTGTCATTAAAGAATGACTCAAATTATTTGTTTTCAAACTCTCCACCATGATCACTTCTGACTTTAACGATTCTAAGATCCTTTTCATTCTGAACTTGGTTACAGAAGGTAACAAACACAGAGTGTGACTCGTCCTTGTGTCTTAAGAACTTTACCCATGTCCATCTGCTATAGTCATCTACGATTACTAACCCATACTTCTTGCCACTGACTGAAGCAGTTTTAACTGGTCCAAATAAGTCAATGTGCAGAAGTTCTAATGGCTTAGAGGTAGAAACAACATTTTTAGATTTGAAAGAAGGTTTTGCAAACTTGCCTTTATGACATGCTTCACACAGAGCATCTGAATTGAACTTCAGATTAGGAAGTCCTCTGACCAGATTGAGTTTGTTAATCTGAGATATTCTTCTCATACTAACATACCCCAATCTTCTGTGCCAGATCTATTGCTCTTTGTTAACAGACAGAAGACACTTTACATTCTGACTTTTCAGTTCAGAAAGTTTGATTTTATAGATGTTGTTTTTCCTCTTTCCATTAAATAGGATAGTCCCATATTTCTGACTAACAGCTTTATATGATTTTTGATTAAAGATTATATCATAACCGTTATCACTTAATTGACTTATGGATAACAGATTATGCATTAATCCATCTACTAGCAGAACATTATTTATAGAGGGAAGATTTCCATTACCTACAGTTCCAGAGCCAATGATCTTTCCCCTCTGATTGCCTCCAAAGCCAACGTGGCCTCCAGGCTTCAGTTCCAGGCTTTGGAACATATGCCTTCTTCCCGTCATGTGTCGCGAGCAGCCAGAGTCCAGGTACCATGACTGGTGTTTCTGATTTGCTGCTAAAGATATCTACAACATGTATTATTTTATCCTTAGGTACCCAGATTTTCTTGGGTCCTGATTTGTTAGATTTACCAAAACTCTGGTTGAATTTTGGTTTCACAGAATACTTACTGCTAGTGTATTTAATATCATGTGTGTGACCATACACAAAATGTGAGTTCTGAGGAGTGTGTTTAATGGTTAAATCCATGGCATTCTTTGGTGTAGGAACCTTACCTTGGTATCTTATTCCCTTTCTACCGTTTCTGCTAACTCCATAGATCATTGAAGCCATTTTGCTTCTATCTATGCTTTTAGCAAGGAACTTCTGGAAACTATGATCATACTCCTTGATGATCTCATCAGCGCTGTTGGGAGTTTCAGAAATTGGTTCCTTCTGAGAGTTTTGTAAAACATTTTCTAATTTTGAAATTTTATTTCTCAGCTCAGAATTTTCCAATTTAAGACTCTCAGTCTTATCAGAGTCAGATTCAAGATTCCTTTTCAGGTTTCTGAATTTAACTCTAATCTGCTGGTACCTTTCCAGAATTCCGTTAAGGCTTTCAGCAAGTTCAGCCTTAGTAAAATTAATTACAAAGTCAGGAAATACCTCTTCAGTATCTGATTCTGAGTCTGATTCAGAAGCTTCATTGTCTTCTGAAATGTTGGCCATGAGAGCTATGTTTGCTCTCTCATCATTTGATTCTGAGTCAGCTTCAGATGAGTCAGAGTCATCCCATGTAGCCATGAGACTTTTCTTCTTTTATCTTCCAAACTTTTTTTTGGGCTTTTCCCTCTGAAGCTTTGGGCAGTCACTCTTGTAGTGTCCTTGCTCGTTGCATTCATAGCAGATGATGTCCTTGATGTTTGGCTTTCTGCTTCCTGAGGAGCCTTCAGATCTTCTGTATCTAGAGGAAGAATCTGACCTTCTGTATCTGGATGAGGACTCATTCTGATCAAATCTTCTGGGACTCCTGAACTTCCTTTGCCTCTGCTTCCACAGTTGGTTCACTCTTCTGGAGAGGAGAGATAGTTCGTCTTCTTCTGATGAGGATCCATCAGATGTTTCTTCAACTGCCTGCAAAACTTTAGACTCAGATTTTTTGTTAGATTTTAATGCTAAAGGCTTACCTTGCTTCTGAGGTTCATCAGCTTCCAGCTCTATCTCGTGACTTCTGAGGGAGCTGATAAGTTCCTCCAGAGAAGTTTTGTTGAGATCTTTAGCTAGCTTCAGAGATGTAACCATTGGCCTCCACAGCTTTGGTAAGCTTCTGATGATCTTCTTGACATGATCAGCAGTAGAGTATCCTTTGTCCAGAACCTTGAGACCAGCCACCAGAATTTGGAATCTTGAGAACATTGTTTCAATGGATTCACTTTCTTCCATTTTGAATGCCTCATACTTCTGAATGAGCGCAAGAGCTTTAGTTTCTTTGACCTGAATGTTGCCTTCATGCGTCATTCTGAGTGAGTCAAACATGTTCTTTGTTGTGTCTCTGTTAGAGATCTTCTCATATTCAGCGTAGGAGATGGCGCTGAGAAGAATGGTTCTAGCCTTGTGGTGATTTTTGAAGTCACGCTTTTGTTGGTCAGACATTGCTTTCCTATCAATCTTCTGACCGCTTGCATTCACTGGGTGCATGTATCCATCTGTCACCATGTCCCAAAGATCAGCATCATGTTCCAGAAAGAAACTTTCAATTCTGTCTTTCCAGTAATCAAAATTTCCTCCATCAAAGACTGGAGGTTTGCCGCTGAATCTGTCTCTGTCTTCATTGTTGTCATTGCTGGTGTGTTGATAAGTTCCTGCCATTGTGTTTTTATGACGCTGGATCTTGTACTGACACGGTTAAATGTTTTAGCTCAGAACCAGGCGCTCAGATGCCAATTGAAGAAGTGAAAAACACAAGAAGGGGGGTTGAATTGTAAAAACTGGAAATCAATTGCAGTCAACACGGTATTTTTATCCTGGTTCGTTTGATCTCAAACTACTCCAGTCCACCCGTCAAGGTGATTTCGCCTCTCTCCAACGAGGTCTTAATCCACTATATTCAACTGAATATTACAACTGCTTTAACAACTGCTAAATCCTTCTTGAGTCAAACCACAAACCGGTTTCTCAAGGAAATACTTTCTTACAAAGAATTGAAATCTAGGTGTGTGAATGTTTGCTACAAAAAAAAACTGTTTACCACAACTGTGATACTACACAATTTAAGCTTATGAGAACTAGAGTGCTAAAATAGTTGAGTAAAGAATTGAGAGCTTTTAGCAAACTGAGAGATAGAAGGATGATGAATAGCTTTAGGCGTGTAGAGTGTTGTAGAGCATTAGCCAATTCAATCTTCACTGTGTTGTTTATATAGCATTGGAAATAAGGTACGTTGGAGTAGTAATTCCGTTTCAATGCCAATAACATTCTTTCCTTATTAAGCAGATCTTGTCTGGAATGATGCCGTTGGTAATAAATCATCTTGAATGCACTGTACCGTTGACACTTACGCGTGTTCTGGCTTTGGCTCATTCTGACGCTGCTTAGGTGCTGATGAACTGTTGTTTTCTAAATCAGAGTTCAGATGGTTAAGCGCAGATCTGTTCATCAAGCTTCAGCGTAAGCACAAGTTGATCTTCTGATTCTGGCATCTGATATAGCATCTTCTGATGCTGATGTTGATATCTCATCTTCTGATGTTGATGATGATGTTCTCTTGCTGATACCCATCAGAGTTTCTGTAAAACAGAACGTAATTTTTTTAGGCAGCATATATGTCTTACATGAATCATATAATTAATATATCTTTGCATTTTGTTATCATCAAAACTTAAACTTAGGGTAGTAGATTCAAACTTTGTTCTAACAGTCTTCAGTACCTGTGAATTCAAATTCCATACCTGCAAGTAATTCATTCTGCTTTGACTTTTGAGAGTCAAGCTTATCATCAAAATGAACACTGATTGATTCTTCCACAATCTGTGTTTCTGTATTGTATACTCTGTACCCTCTTGAGCGTTCAGAGTATCCTAACATAATACACTTTTGTGCTTTAGAGTCAAACTTGTTCAAATAATTTTTTGTATTCAAAATAAAACAAGTACATCCAAATGGATGAAAATATGAAATGTTAGGCTTTCTGTTCTTCCATAATTCATATGGAGTCTTTTCCAGAATAGGTCTTATGGAGATTCTATTCTGAATGTAACACGCTGTGTTTATTTCCTCTGCCCAGAAGATCTTAGCAACGTTTGTCTCGTTGATCATGGTTCTGGCCATTTCTTGCAATGTTCTGTTCTTTCGTTCTACAACTCCATTTTGCTGGGGAGTTCTAGGACAAGAGAAATCATGCAGAATGCCTTTGTAATTAAAGAATGACTCAAAATCTTTATTTTCAAACTCTCCACCATGATCACTTCTGACTTTGAAGATTCTAAGATCCTTTTCATTCTAAACTTGGTTACAGAAGGTGACAAACACAGAGTGTGACTCGTCCTTGTGTCTTAAGAACTTTACCCATGTCCATCTGCTATAGTCATCTACGATTACTAACCCATACTTCTTGCCACTTATTGAAGCAGTTTTAACTGGTCCAAATAAGTGAATATGCAGAAGTTCTAATGGCGTAGAGGTGGAAACAACGTTTTTGGATTTGAAAGCTGGTTTTGCAAGCTTGCCTTTCTGACATGCTTCACACAGAGCATCTGAATTGAACTTCAGGTTAGGAAGTCCTCTGACCAGATTGAGTTTGTTAATCTGAGATATTCTTCTCATACTAACATGTCCCAATCTTTTGTGCCAGATCCATTGCTCGTTGTTAACAGACAGAAGACACTTTACATTCTGACTTTTTAGTTCAGAAAGTTTTATTTTATAAATGTTGTTTCTCCTCTTTCCATTAAATAGGATAGTCCCATCTTTCTGACTAACAGCTTTGCATGAATTTTGATTAAAGATTATATCATAACCGTTATCACTTAATTGACTTATGGATAACAGGTTATGCATTAATCCATCTACTAATAAAACATTACTTATAGAGGGAAGATTTCCATTACCTACAGTTCCAGAGCCAATGATCTTTCCTTTCTGATTGCCTCCAAAACCTTCGTGGCCTCCAGGCTTAAGTTCCAAGCTTTGGAACATATGCCTTCTTCCCGTCATGTGTCGTGAGCAGCCAGAGTCCAGGTACCATGATTGGTGTTTCTACTTTGCTGCTAAAGATATCTGCCACATGTATTATTTTATCCTTAGGTACCCATATTTTCTTGGGTCCTGATTTGTTAGTTTTACCAAAACTCTGGTTGAGTTTTGGCTTGACAGAATAATTACCTATTGTATATTTGATGTCATGTGTGTGCCCATATATAAAGTGTGAATCAAGTGGAGTACGTTTTATAACTAAATCCATGGCATTCTTTGGTGTAGGTACCTTACCTTGATATCCTATCCCTTTTCGGCCATTTTTGCTAACTCCATAGATCATTGAAGCCATTTTGCTTCTATCTATGTTTTTAGCTAGAAACTTCTGAAAGTTGTGGTCATACTCCTTGGTGATCTCATCAGCACTGCTGGGAGTTTTAGGGATTGTTTCCTGTGATCGGTGGAAATAGAACTGACTGTTTTGGAATGCTGGTTCGCGAAATGACGCGGTAAGCAAGAGTCGCCACCGTCTTTTATGTTCTCCAACATGGAAAGGACAAAAGCACAGCAAAATTCCTTTTCAAGATGTTTTCTCGGTTCGGGAGGTAGATTATAGAAAGGGAAGGTGTTAGCACCCTTTCTATCCGTGGTTATCCACGGGCTCTTAGGTACTTTCTCACTATGTTTTCAAATGATGTTTTCTTTTCTCGTGTTTGTGGGTTTTGAAAAAAGTTTAGTTTGAAAACTTCTAGGTAACTCTTGTATCAGTCCTCAAGAGTGTATGAAGTATTTGGTTGAAAACTTTTTGAAAGTGTAAGTGCGAAAAGTAGTTTTTGTTTTTTGAAAGAGCAAGTACCCAGGAGAAATCTACCTACTATAAAGAAATTAAGTTGTGTATATGTCCTTTAGACAGTACCATCCCACTATTGAGAAGTAGGTAGCACCGTCGTTGGAGTTATTCAGGTCAATTCAATTATAGGGACATGTGTGGTCACCAAAGCAATAGTAGGATGCCTTAGCGGTAACCCTAATGTCCTAGATCCTTTTTTATCCGAGGCAACCGTTTCGAGGCAACTGGATCTTTAGACAGGAGGGCGACCTCTAAAACACCCTATACTTAATGACTACGTCGAGGCAACCAAGTGAGGCGTACCCTAGGAGTGGCATGTGCATGTGTGTCAGGTTTCATGTTAAGATTATCTTTGCACAAGTATTATGGTGAGCTACGAGTTGGTTTTATTTTTCAGGCAAGTCTTGCATGCATAATTAACAGTTAATAATTGTGCGGAAAGTGAATCTACGCTATTACAAGGCGTCGGGTATTTACATCGCCAAAAACATAACCCTTGAAAAATAAATGCGAGAAAATAAAGAAAGCGATAAAAGTCCTAATTTGCGCTATTACATCCTCGGAACAGATACATAAAAATAAATATGCGCGAAAAGAAATTGTATTGGGAAAAGTCTTTAGGGTTTTTTGACCCTTTTTGAGAAAAGAATGGAATTTAGTCCTTTTTGCAATTAATTAATATTAAACCTAATTTTCTAATTAATTAAATAATTAGAAGAAAAAAGTAGTTTTTAGTTTTTTAGGTCTTTAATGAAAGTAAAAAATAAAAGAAATTAAAAGTCAAGCAAACCCTAATTCTAAATTTATTTTATTTATTGTGAAAAAAAAGTCAAAATTAAACCTAATTAAACTAAATTAATTTATTAGAATTTATTTACAAAATAATAATTAATAATGAAATTAATAAATAATAATAATAATAAAAATATTTACATTTTTTAGTTGTCTGAATTTATTATGGAAAATATTAATTAAGTTAATTATATACTAATAATAATAATTAATAATAATAAATAGTAAAAGAAAATAAAAATAAAATTATGAATGAACCAGGGGGGTGTTGGGCCCATTAGGAGGTGTGGATTGCAGCTGCTGACCCATTAAGCTCAAGCCTGTTTGACTTTGCCTGATTGTCCATGATACGCCTTGACTTGGAGTATGGTGGTCATCCACTTATGACCTTCTGATTTGTGCATGTGGCCACTTGGCATGCTGAGCACTGGAGGTATATGGTGGACTCTTTTGTTTTTCCTGCACGTGAGCATATAAGAAAAAATAGAAACAAAGGTTTGGGGGGCCTGGGAATCGAACCCAGGTCCCAATAGATACCAGCCAGCGCACCATCCACTGAACCACTTGCCTGCATTTGTTAGTATAATGATAATCAATTATAATATATGCAAATAATTAATATGCTGGAAATTATGAAAAAGCACGCGTTCTTTTTGAATGGACCAACCACATATCACCACCTCATCATCGTCTTCGCTGAAACTGTAAAAAGCAAGATTAGATAGCGGGGGTTTTTAACCCCCACAAACTGTGATAAGGAAAAATAGCGATTAGCTCCCTAGGCTACATAAATATTTCGCGAGGGTGTCAATATGTTTGTCTTGTCTCAACGAATTCAACCATGTGCATTAGGGGTTCCAATTTTGCCTGGTTACTGAATCCCCAAATTCAAGGTTTATGAACCCTAGAATTCATCAATGGTGATTCTTGATTCTGTGCATCATAATCCAATTAACCTGTACCATTAGCTTCCTATGGACTCAAACAATGCAAAACAAACAATAAATCGTGTTAATGATGCATGAAATAAGCAATTTGATTTTCAAAATAACCAGTAAACTGTGAAGCTGTTCTTGGTGATTTCTTGAGATTAAGCGCTTGGTTTTGGTTCCTACACGTTCCTGGGGATCCCTGCAATGTGTTAGAATTAATAAAAAGCTCTGAATTAGCCTGGAATATGGAAATCAGTTTCCAAGTTTCATGAGTTTTTTTCAAAGTTGCTATGGCTCTTCTGCAGCAATTTTCACGTCCAATGCATTAGGTTTAGCTTGTGCATTTATAGAGGAAGAGAATTAGGTTAAATCTTGGCCAAGAAATCCATGGAATTGATGTTTGTATATTTGATTGAAAATCAAATATTTTTGAATCTTTTTTATTGGAAAAACTTGCCAAACTTGGAGATTTTTGTCCCCTTGATGTGCACACGAATTTGCCAGCTTGATTAGGTCATTCATGCTTCATGAAAAGATTGAAAAACCATATCTATGAGTTTCCTACAATTTAAATTAATTAAATGAATTAAAAATCCAATTAATTAATAAAAATAAGAAAATAAGTTCAAATAATCTTAATGGGTCGTGCATAGGCCAAGGATAAAGTTTCAAGAAGAAATTTGAGGCCCATTAGCAAAAACAAAGTGTTTTGAGCAAAGTTGACTTTTGCAAATTCACAAAAATTTCCCAACTTCCCCAATGCATATCTTGCTCAATTTTGATCATATGAACATGTTCTTTGACATTTTGGAAAGGTCTTGAAGTCCTATAACCAATGCCTTTGGTCCCATGTCATTTGGATTTACCAATCTCAAGTTATGGTCTTTGACTTAAAGTGCATTTTTGTTGACTTTTGAAATTGACCTATAATGTAGAAATTGATAACTTTTTGTGAGAGCATTTCTTGGACTTGGAATGTGAAGATTAGTTGTAGGGAATGTCATCCCCTTCAAAATGAGAATTGGTGGAATTTTTATGATGAACCATGAAAAAGTTATGCCTTGGTCAAAATACAGTTGACTTTTCTGCTGTCCAAAAATAGCAACTTTTTTGCATCTTGATGATTTTTGAGCCATTCTTGTGGAATCATGATCAAGACTTGATCAAATGATGATTGTGGACTCAAAATAAGATGTTGACCAAAAATTTTGACTTTTAAATGCAAAATGACCATTTTGCCCCTACAGTTGACTGTAGAGCAAATAGGGCTTTTGACTGTGGAATTTGACACTGTGAGTCTTGAGACTTGACATGTAGATGCTTGACAATGTATATAGGCATATGAGACTTGATGGAGCCATTGAAAACCTCAAATTCTTTGCAGGAACCAAAACCCTAATTTCAGCTGGCTTAGGAGGCAGTTGGACTGTGCAACCTTTGAGAAATCTTGAACCATTTGAAGATGATTCTTGACAAACCTTGAAGAATATGGGAGGGCAAATTTTGGGGTACAACAGTTGCCCCTGTTCAATATTCTTAAACCTGAGGATGTAGATTGGCTTGCGTGCCTTTCGTGATATGAAGGTGGAAGATGATTGAACACTAAAGTGCCCAGAAATTTGCACTCGCATGGTGTAGTATCAGCAATGTGATATCGGGAATGGGCTTACAGATGCCATTTGGAGAGATGACGGATAGGAGGATGGGCTTATAGATGCCATCTGGAAATGTGACAGAATCTCGTCGGGAATGGGCTTATAGATGCAATTTGGAGATGTAATGGATGGATGGGCTTATAGATGCCACCTGGAGATTGTTGATAGGTAGTTTTGTCTTCGTTGACGGGTAGTTTTGTCTTTGTTGACGGATTGTCTTCAATGACAGGTTGTCTTCAATGACGGGTTGTCTTCAATGACGGGTTGTCTTCAATGACGGGTTGTCTTTAATGACGGGTTGTCTTCAATGACGGACTGTCTTCAATGACGGGTTGTCTTCAATGACGGGTTGTCTTCAACGACGGGTTGTCTTCATTTACAGATTTTGAGAGAGTGATAGAATGATTTCTGAATCTGGATCGTATCTGGACTTTATTTGAAATTGAGATCTATATGAGTAGCAGAATGACTTCCGGGTATGAAACGTATCTGTGCTGTAACTGGGATCTGGATAAGTGACAGAATGACTTTTGCGTCTGGAGTATATCTAGTCTGTATCTAATTGCTGACGTTTGAATGAGTAGTATAATGCCCGCCGTGTCCGGGGTATATCTATACTATATCTGAATGAGTGACAGAATGTCATCCGAATCTGGATCGTATCTGGACTGTCTCTTGAATGAATCTGGAATAAGCAATAGAATAACCTCCGGATATGGAGCATCTCTAAGCTATCTCTGAAAGGAAATCCGAATAAGCAAAAGAATGACATCCGAATTTGGAGCATCTCTAAGCTATCTCTCAAAGGAAATCGGCATAAGTATCAGAATGTCGCCATGTCTGAGTCGCAACTGAACTATATCTAGAAGGAATCTGGAATAAGCAACAGAATAACATCCGGGTCTGGAGCATCTCTAAGCTGTTTCTGGAAGTTGGAATCTGAATAAGCAATAGAATAGCGTCCGGGTCAGGAGCATCTCTAAGCTATCTCTGAAAGGAAATCTGAATAAGTATCAGAATGTCGCCAAATCTGGGCCGCATCTGAACTATCTCTAGAAGGAAATCTGAATAAGCAATAGAATAGCATCCGGATCTGGAGCATCTCTAAGCTATCTCTGAAAAGAAACTCTGAATAAGCAATAGAATAGCATCCAGATCTGGAGCATCTCTAAGCTATCTCTGAAAAGAAACTCTGAATAAGCAAAATAATAACACCCATATCTGGAGAATTTCCAAGCTATCTCTGAAAGGAAACTCTGAATAAGCAAAAGAATAGCATCCATATCTGGAGCATTTCCAAGCTATCTCTGAAAGGAAACTCTGAATAAGAAAAAGAATAACATCCATATCTGGAGCATTTCCAAGCTATCTCTGAAAAGAAACTCTGAATAAGCAAAAGAATAACATCCATATCTGGAGCATTTCCAAGCTATTTCTTCAATCTCTTCAACGTAGATAACTTTCCTGGATGGATACAGGTGTAGATCTACAATCAATCGCTCACAGATATGCCCTGGCTAGATACAGGTATCGAATCTGGAACTTCAAAAGGTTGGTCGAGATAGCTTTCCTGGCTGGATACAGGTGTAGACCTCTGACCTGAGAATGAAAGATGACTTCCTGGCTAGATACAGGTATTGATCTTCAATCTCTTCATGCAGATACTTTCCTGGCTAGATACAGGTGTAGATCTACAATCAATCGCTTACAGATATGCCCTGGCTAGATACAGGTATCAAATCTGGAACTTCAAAAGGTTGATGGCGATCATCCTTTGATTTGACTCTTTCCTGAAAAGGAAAAACATTAGCTGTATGCAATGTCATGATGTATGAAATGCATGATGTCATGATGTTTTCAAAACGAGATCGTGTCGTATGCACTTTATCATGTATGTAAATAGGAGATATGAAATGTGAAATGTTTATGAATGTATTTTCGTCTAGGAAAATAAATCCTTGACGAACGCCGAGAGCTTGATAAATCCTGTGCTGATGTTAAAAAGTAGAGTTCTTCGTCTCCGCTTGGGATGATGAACAAAGATGACTCTGTTGGGGCATATCTGGAGAGGATGACTCCGTTGGGGGATAAACCTGGGGAAGAGATTACTCTGTGGGGATATACTCTATGGGAAGAGATACTCTGCTGAGATCTTAACGATAATTTCGCTGGGGATTCCGTTGATAAGCTTTGTTGGTGATTTTGACGAACTCCGCTGGGGGATAGAAAGGACTTTACCGGGGACGGTCTTTCCGTTGCAATTTGGCTGAGGATAACCCAGTTATATCTTGGTGGGGAATAACCTTTCTGAATATGGCTGGGGAGACGTATTCGTATTCTGCAGGGGACAAGCTTCAGGAATCTACTGGGGAGATGGTTCAACTCTCCTGGGGAGACCTTTTGGACTGTATTAGGGAAATGGCTCCACTAGGGTGTCTAGTATTCCGCCGGGGAACAATCTTAAGACTGCCGGGGATGCTTGCTAGGGAACAGCTGTATACTCCGCTGGAGAATATTAAGATCTTCTAGGGATACCCAACTTCCTTTTAGGGTTGACAGTAGACTAACTCTGCTCGGGGGAGAGTATTGCTGATTTGCTGGAGATATTGTGCCTTTTTAGGGCTGATGGGAGACCAACTCTGCTTGGAGAGAGTATTGCTGAATCTTGTCTTACTCTACGGGAAGTGAAGGTATCTTGGTCATGCTCTTCAGCTGAATCTACCTTGTACCTGGAGGACAGAGCAGCTTGTACAGTTCGGACAATTCTTATTGCCCCAGTTTCTGCGGGAGGAGAAGGCCTATGAAGGTGCCTGATGACTGCCGATTGACAAATCTTCTTCTGGTAAGCAAGTGACGAGATGACGAGACATAGTCATACGCTTTGATCCCTAATTTTTTCCTGGACCGCCCTTTCGGGTTTTCAGTCCACCGGGATACCCGTTTTTGCCCAAGCCGCCTTTTCAGGTTTTCGACTTGTCGGGTGTACAAATTTTTTCATTTTTATCCCTCATTTTGCCCGAACCCTTTTGGTTCGCCGGGAAGCCCTTATTTTTGCCTAGGTGTGTCACCCTAGCGGGTCTTTGATTATGCGTATTGTTTTTTCGACTATGTCCACGTTCTCAGAGCGCAGGGAGTTGTCACTGTCGGTAGTATTGTGTTGCCAATACCACCAGAAGATGTCTGATCATGCAAGATTCGCTGCTAGAATTCATGTCCCATTCCCCAAGTGACTCAGACGGAGATCTGCCCCTGGCTATTTGGCATTTTGAGAGATTCCTTGAATCTTGACTTGACTGCCCCAGATGATGGAACAATGATCATGCCGTGCCCCTTGATTGGAAGTTCTTTTGTTCACTAGATATTCTTTGTGCGAATTTCTCTGCTGTTCGAACAAATAGTCATATGCAAACAATGTTATTTTAAGAATGCAAAGCTTATGTCTGTCTTGAAATTTTTTGAAAATGCAGTTTTCAATAAAACAAGTGAATTTTTGTAAACTGTGATGTCAACTCAGTATTTTACAGCAAGCCTTAAGGAGTCAGGATACCTTTTGTAACAGTATGCTTTCGAACTAACCCATGCTTCAGCTAGGACTTTTTAAGGGTTATAACGTGGCCTGGTTCACAATTTAAGAAACAAAGGATAAAGGCTCAAATTTTATTTGTACCCACCCGTTCTTCGTGATGTTCTTCAATCCTAGACCTCAGCTAATCGTGTGTTAGATCTTGTTTGAGTTTTGGCTCTGATATTCCAGTGATGGTTCGGATATTGACAATTTATTTTGAATAAGCAGTCATTTTTGCAATAGTTTTTGTGTTGTTGAGGATTTGTAGGACCTCTTTCTTTTTTGATTTTGTTATCCCTTTATTTTTGCCTGAACTGTTTCTTTTATGATTACAGCCAGCGGGATGCCTCAGTTTTGTAAGTCTCCTTCATAGGTTTTGACTTATTGGGTTTTTTGTTTCTGAGAGATAATGACTGCCTGTCTTTATGATTATTCGGAACCATCACTGTCTTTTGTTTTGGAAGAACTCCTTTGATGCCATTCATTGTGCACCTGGATCAACTGAGAGAACTACCCTGCCCCAGGTTATGATTAAGGGTTTTAATTTTTTGCGTAAAAAGAAAAAAACTCCAACTTCTTTGGCTCAAAGGGGTTGACGAGGGATTATCTTCCTTATAGCTCCACTGTTTAGGATTTGAGACAATGCATGTACTTCATCAGCGGGGTCTATTCAAAAGCATACTGTAAAGATCGTGGTATCATTTTTCGTCATCCTCCCTCAAGAGGCTTAGAATTTTTTCAATCGAGAGTTGATCATCACAAAAAACGAAAGGAGTTCGAATATAGTGAATACGAATATATTGATTCAGAACAGACATATGCGATGCATTAATGAAATAAAAGAGTTTGCTATGACAATAATTGTTTGAATAAGCGGGAAAAAATACAACTTGAAAACTCAAATAAAACAAAAGCCTTCAATGATTTGGAATAGGAGCAGCGATTATGTTGGGAGTCTCTGGAGGGTCAAACTGGATTTCTTTGGCATCAATCATGTCTTGAACCTTGTTCTTCAGGGCCCAACAGTTGTTTGTGTCATGTCCCGGACTGTCAGAGGGTATGCACACCTTTCATTGGGATGATAGTTAGGAGCGGCGGTGTTGGGATTCTGGAGAGGAGCCCTTAATGTAATCAGCCCTGCCTTCAACATTTGCTATAGCGCTTGAGCCAGTGACATGTTGATCTTAGTGAACTGTCTTTTAGGTGCGACCTCCTTACATTGATGCCCCTGTCCTTGTTGAGCAGGCATAGGATTTGAGATCTGGGTTGCCCCTACATGTTGATCATGATGACTCTTTTTACCATGCACAACATTGGACTCTTTTTTTCCATGGTAAGGCTTTTTCTGAGCATCGGAAGGTGTAGCTTCCTGAATCTTCTCGCTTTTGATGCCAGCTTCAATCCTTTCCCCAGTCAAGATAAGGTCTGCAAACCCGGCTGAATAATTTCTGATCAAATGGTTGAAGAATGGACCAGACAGGGTCCCCAAGAACATATCAACGAGCTCATAGTCAGTCAAAGGTGGCTGCACCCTTCTAGCCAGGTCTCTCCACTTTTGAGCATACTCCTTAAATCCTTCACCCGTCCCTAGTGACATACCCTGGAGTTGGGTACGCGTAGGAGAGAGGTCCGAATTATACTGATACTGCTTGTAGAACGCAATACCCAAATCCTCCCAGTTACGAATACTGGCTCCATCCAGCTGATAGAACCATTCGAGTTGAGTCCCTGAAAGACTATCGTGGAAGAAATGGATCCACAAATTCTTATCAGTTGTATAAGGTTGGATCTTCCTTACATACGATCGGAGGTGCAGCTTAGGACAGGAAGCTCCGTCGTACTTTGCAAAAGCAGGTGCCTTGAACTTATGTGGGATCACCACCCCAGAGGATAAGCCTAAGTCTCCAAAGTCCAACCCGGGAACATGTTGAATCTCCATAGCACTTAAACGGTCCTCTAGCTGTTTGTACCGGTCCTCAGCAGGAGGGTATTGTTCATCATTATAATCCATCTCGTTGTCGGAGACCACGGGACTAGGAACCCATCTCTCTTGTGGATTGTCTTTCCCTACAGATGAGGTAGTCAGATCAACCTCATTCCGTGATCCATTCCCAGGTCTGCATCTAGTGTTGAACAAAACAATCCTCTTCTTCTTCTTCTTCTTCCTCTCTTTCAGAATCAGAGTTTTCAAGTCCTGTTGACCCTGGGCTAGGCTCATAACCAACTCCCGGAACTGGGCATTCTGGGCCTGGAGGGCCTTTGTAGCTTGTTCAGTGGAAGGTTCAGTAGACATGATGATTGCTGAAATAAACAGCGAAGAAGATAAGAGACCTGTAATGATACCTGTGATGCAATGACATGCATGAGATATGTATGCAATGTTTTCAAGGATCTCGCGGGGTAGATAAGAAAAATTGTTAGAATTTGAATCTGGTAGCTTGATTGAAGGAACTTCATGTTGTTGAGAGTCCTTCTTTAAGAGTCAAGGCTCACCATATCGAGTGGGTCATAGCCCCTGACTCAAGTTATCATGTTTTGATCTCCAAACAACCTTAGCTAGAGGAAAATAAATCCCCTTTGCCCCTTGCTAGACATTTGGTTCATCATGACCTGCATCACATACCCTCGAGATCCTTGAAATGGGTTAGTCCTTATGCAGGATGTATGCCATGTTATGATGGTATGATGTTATGTACGTGGATGCAAAGGTGTGAGGTGTAAGTAAGCCCTGTAATAAGTCCCGTTTAAGGACTATAAACAAAACCTGCAAGGAACTCAATGTTGTCAGATAACAAGAATGTGCAAGTAGTTCAAGTTTGAAGGCACACAAGTCACACAAGACAGCCCTTAGAGTTTAGGCCAGCATGAAGTTTAGGTACTACCCTCTTAAAGTTGGTTGGCTCAAAAACTATCCTATCAAAAGTAACCGGGTTCTAAGGAGCTCAATATCATTGGGTTGTTTTCTATGTTCATTGTTTTGATTTAGCCACTGAACTGGCGACCAAAATATTCCAAGAAAACAACCCTCAATGAGTGTAGTATCAAGTATCTACAAACTTCGGACTGCACCAAAGTCGGTCATCTCACTACCCCTAAAGAGGCCAGGATGGTCAAGTAAGGTTCTAGGTCAGTTGATGCTTCACGACACCACGCGGCGGCCCCGTACTCTCCTTGACTTGACTCAAGGGTTACCGGTACTCACCAAAGTGCCACATCA
This sequence comes from Vicia faba, assembly GCA_948472305.1. Classification (NCBI taxonomy): domain Eukaryota; kingdom Viridiplantae; phylum Streptophyta; class Magnoliopsida; order Fabales; family Fabaceae; genus Vicia; species Vicia faba. The sequence continues at coordinate 1,467,711,795 of OX451737.1, forward strand.
ATGTAGCAACTGCTTCAACCATGTCGGTATACCCCGCACAGTTCCCTCACAGTTTGTTGCTACTTCTAAAAGGGTATCCCCAGATCCGGGTTAGGATCTATGAAACTCCGATGCAAACCCACAATATTAAAGCAAACAAGGCATACAATTGAAAACATAGAATGATCTAATCCTAAGGTACACCTCACTTATAAAGAGATACCCCCAGCAGAGTTGCCAGTTCTGTGATCGATGGAAATTAAACTGATTGTTTTGGAATGCTGGTTCGCGAAATGTCGCGGTAAGCAAGAGTCGCCACCGTCTTTTATGTTCTCCAACATGGAAAGGACAAAAGCACAACAAAATTCCTTTTCGAGATGTTTTCTCAGTTCGGGAGGTAGATTATAGAAATGGATGGTGTTAGCACCCTTTCTATCTGTGGTTATCCACGGGCTCTTAGGTACTTGCTCACTATGTTTTCAAAAGATGTTTGCTTTTCTCGTGTTTGTGGGTTTTGAAAAAAGTTTAGTTTGAAAACTTCTAGGTAACTCTTGTATCAGTCCACAAGAGTGTATGAAGTATTTGTTTGAAAACTTTTTGAAAGTGTAAGTGCGAAAAGTAGTTTTTGTTTTTTGAAAGAGCAAGTACCCAGGAGAAATCTACCTACTCTAAAGAAATTAAGTTGTGTAAATGTCCTTTAGACAGTACCATCCCACTATTGAGAAGTAGGTAGCACCGTCGTTGGAGTTATTCGGGTCAATTTGATTATAGGGACATGTATGGTCACCAAAGCAATAGTAGGACGCCTTAGCGGTAAACCTAATGTCCTAGATCCTTTTTTATCCGAGGCAACCGTTTCGAGGCAACTGGATCTTTAGACAGGAGGGCGACTTCTAAAACACCCTATACTTAATGACCACGTCGAGACAACCAAGTGAGGCGTACCCTAGGAGTGGCATGTGCATGTGTGTCAGGTTTCATGTTAAGATTATCTTTGCACAAGTATTATGGTGAGCTACGAGTTGGTTTTATTTTTCAGGCAAGTCTTGCATGCATAATTAACAGTTAATAATTGTGTGGAAAGTAAATTGCGGAAAGTGAATCTACGCTATTACAAGGCGTCGGGTATTTACATCGCCAAAAACATAACCCTTGAAAAATAAATGCGAGAAAATAAAGAAAGCGATAAAAGTCCTAATTTATGCTATTACATCCTCGGAACATATACATAAAAATAAATATGCGCGAAAAGAAATTGAATCGGGAAAAGTCTTTAGGGTTTTGACCCTTTTTGAGAGAAGAATGGAATTTAGTCCTTTTTGCAATTAATTAATATTAAACCTAATTTGCTAATTAATTAAATAATTACAAGAAAAAAGTATTTTTTAGTTTTTTAGGTGTTTAATGAAAATAAAAAATAAAAGAAATTAAAAGTCAAGAAAACCCTAATTCTAAATTTATTTTATTTATTGTGAAAAAAAAGTCAAAATTAAACCTAATTAAACTAAATTAATTTATTAGAATTTATTTACAAAATAATAATTAATAATGAAATTAATAAATAATAATAATAATAAAAATATTTACATTTTTTAGTTGTCTGAATTTATTATGGAAAATATTAATTAAGTTAATTATATACTAATAATAATAATTAATAATAATAATTAGTAAAAGAAAATAAAAAGAAAATTATGAATGAACCAGGGGGGTGTTGAGCCCATTAGGAGGTGTGTATTTCAATTGCTGGCCCATTAAGCTCAAGCCTGTTTGACTTTGCCTGATTGTCCATGATACGCCTTGACTTGGAGTATGGTGGTCATCCACTTATGACCTTCTGATTTGTGTATGTGGCCACTTGGCATGCTGAGCACTAGAGGTATATGGTGGACTCTTTTGTTTTTCCTGCACGTGAGCATATAAGAAAAAATAGAAACAAAGGTTTGGGGGGCCTGGGAATCGAACCCAGGTCCCAGTGGATACCAGTCAGTGCACCATCCACTGAACCACTTTCCTGCATTTGTTAGTATAATGATAATCAATTATAATATATGCAAACAATTAATATGCTGGAAATTATGAAAAAGCGCGCGTTCTTTTTGAATGGACCAACCACATATCACCACCTCATCATCGTCTTCGCTGAAACTGTAAAAAGCAAGATTGGATAGCGGGGGTTTTTAACCCCCACAAACTGTGATAAGGAAAAATAGCGATTAGCTCCCCAGGCTACATAAATATTTAACGAGGGTGTCAATATGTTTGTCTTGTCTCAACGAATTCAACCATGTGCATTAGGGGTTCCAATTTTGCCTGGTTACTGAATCCGCAAATTCAAGGTTTATGAACCCTAAAATTCATCAATGGTGAGTCTTGATTTTGTGCATCATAATCCAATTAACCTGTACCATTAGCTTCCTATGGACTCAAACAATGCAAAACAAACAATAAATCGTGTTAATGATGCATGAAATAAGCAATTTGATTTTCAAAATAACCAGCAAACCGTGAAGCTGTTCTTGGTGATTTCTTGAGATTAAGCGCTTGTTTTTGGTTCCTACACGTTCCTGGGGATCCCTGCAATGTGTTAGAATTAATAAAAAGCTCTGAATTAGCCTGGAATATGGAAATCAGTTTCCAAGTTTCAAGAGTTTTTTTCAAAGTTGCTATGGCTCTTCTGCAGCAATTTTCACGTCCAATGCATTAGGTTTAGCTTGTGCATTTATAGAGGAAGAGAATTAGGTTAAATCTTGGCCAAGAAATCCATGGAATTGATGTTTGTATATTTGATTGAAAATCAAATATTTTTGAATCTTTTTTATTGGAAAAACTTGCCAAACTTGGAGATTTTTGTCCCCTTGATGTGCACACGAATTTTCCAGCTTGATTAGGTCATTCATGCTTCATGAAAAGATTGAAAAACCATATCTTTGAATTTCCTACAATTTAAATTAATTAAATGAATTAAAATCAATTAAAAATCCAATTAATTAATAAAAATAAGAAAATAAGTTCAAATAATCTTAATGGGTCGTGCATAGGCCAAGGATAAAGTTTCAAGAAGAAATTTGAGGCCCATTAGCAAAAACAAAGTGTTTTGAGCAAAGTTGACTTTTGCAATTTCACAAAAATTTCCCAACTTCCCCAATGCATAACTTGCTCAATTTTGATCATATGAACATGTTCTTGGACATTTTGGAAAGGTCTTGAAGTCCTCTAACCAATGCCTTTGGTCCCATGTCATTTGGATTTACCAATCTCAAGTTATGGTCTTTGACTTAAAGTGCATTTTTGTTGACTTTTGAAATTGACCTATAATGTAGAAATTGATAACTTTTTGTGAGAGCATTTCTTGGACTTGGAATGTGAAGATTAGTTGTAGGGAATTGCATCCCCTTCAAAATGAGCATTGGATGGAATTTTTCTGATGAACCATGAAAACGTTATGCCTTGGTCAAAATACAGTTGACTTTTCTACTGTCCAAAAATATCAACTTTTTGCATCTTGATGATTTTTGAGCCATTCTTGTGGAATCATGATCAAGACTTGATCAAATGATGATTGTGGACTCAAAATAAGATGTTGACCAAAAATTTTGACTTTTGACTGCAAAATGACCATTTTGCCCCTGTAGTTGACTATAGAGCAAATAGGGCTTTTGACTGTGGAATTTGACACTGTGAGTCTTGAGACTTGACATGTAGATGCTTAACAATGTATATAGGCATATGAGACTTGATTGAGCCATTGAAAAGCTCAAATTCTTTTCAGGAACCAAAACCCTAATTTCAGCTGGCTTAGGAGGCAGTTGGACTGTGCAACCTTTGAGAAATCTTGAACCATTTGAAGATGATTCTTGACAAACCTTGAAGAATATGGGAGGGAAAATTTTGGGGTACAATATTTCCTTCTGAGAGTTTTGCAATAGATTTTCTAATTTTGAAATTTTATCTTTTAACTCAGAATTCTCCAATTTGAGACTCTCAGTCTTATCAGAGTCAGAAGCAAGATTCCTTTTCAGATTTTTGAATTTGAATCTGATCTGCTGATATCATTCCAGAATTTCATTAAGGCTTTCAGCTAGTTCAGCCTTAGTAAAGGTTATAGCAAAGTCAGGGAATACCTCTTCTGTATCTTATTCAGAGTCTGACTCAGAAGCTTCACTGTCTTCTGTTATGTTTGCCATGAGAGCTATGTTTTCTCTTTCATCATCTGAGTCTGAGTAAGCTTCAGATGTGTTAGAATCATCCCATGTATCCATGAGACTTTTCTTCTTTTCCTTGCCAAACTTCTTTTTGGGCTTTTCCTTCTGAAGCTTTGGGCAATCACTTTTGTAGTGCCCTTGCTCGTTACATTCATAGCAGATGATGTTTTTGTTGTTTGGCTTTCTGTTTCCTGAAGAACCTTCAGATGTTCTGTGTCCAGAGGAGGATTCTGACCTTCTGTATCTGGAGAAAGATTCATTCTGACTCTCTGGTCTTCTGGGATTCCTGAACTTCCTTTGCCTCTGCTTCCATAATTGGTTCACCCTTCTAGAGACGAGAGATAGTTCATCTTCTTCTGATGAAGACCCATCAGAGGTTTCTTCTACAGCCTGCAAAACTTTGGATTCAAATTTTCTGTTAGATTTTAAAGCTAATGGCTTACCTTGCTTTTGAGGTTCATCTGCTTCTAGCTCTATCTCGTGACTTCTGAGGGAGCTGACAAGTTCCTCCAGAGAGATTTTGTTGAGATCCTTGGCTAGCTTAAGCGCTGTGACCATTGGCCTCCATTATTTTGGCAAGCTTCTGATGATCTTCTTAACGTGATCAGCAGTAGAATACCCTTTGTTAAGAACTTTGAGACTAACAACTAGAATTTGAAATCTTGAGAACATAGTTTCTATTGATTCACTCTCTTCCATCTTGAATGCCTCATACTTCTGAATGAGTGCAAGGGCTTTGGTTTCTTTGACTTGAATGTTTTCTTCATGCGTCATTCTTAGAGAGTCAAACATATTCTTTGCAGTGTCTCTGTTTGATATCTTTTCATATTCTGAATAAGAGATGGCGCTGAGAAGAATTGTTCTGGCCTTGTGATGATTTCTGAAATCACGCTTTTGCTGATCAAACATTGCTTTCCTGTCAATCTTCTGACCATTTCCATCCACTGGGTGCGTGTATCCATCAGTCACCATGTCCCACAGATCAGCATCATGGGCAAGAGAAACTTTCAATTCTGTCTTTCCAGTAGTCAAAGTTCTCTCCATCAAAGACTGGAGGTTTGCCACTGAATTTGTCTCTTTCTTAATTTTTGTCATTGCTGATGTTTTGATGTGGTCCTGCCATTGTGTTTTTCTGACGCTAGATCTTGTACTGACACGGTTAAGTGTTATGAGCTCAGAACCAGGCGCTCTGATGCCAATTGAAGATGTGAAAAACACAAGAAGGGGGGGGTTGAATTGTAAAACTTGAATCAAAAGCTTAAACAACACTGAATTTTTATCCTGGTTCGTTTGATCTCAAACTACTCCAGTCCACCCGTCAAGGTGATTTAGCCTCTCTCCAACGAGGTCTTAATCCACTATATTCAATAGGATTACAACAGTCTACTTTAACAACTATTAAAGCCTTCTTGAGTATAACCACAAACCGGTTTGTCTCAAGGAAATCTCTTACAAAGAATGAACAATAATGTGTTTGATGTTTTCTAATAAAACAGTATACCACAACTGTGATAATACACAAATTTAAGCTTAGAATAAAAACTGAATTGCTAATGCTTTTGTGTAGGCGTGGTTTGAAGGCTTAGCAAAATGTATGAGTGTGTGCTTGAAGATTTTCGTAGGCGTGTATATGCGTTGAGATTATTAGCCTTTTCTTTTCTCACACGGACTTGTTTATATAGCCAAGGCAAAGATACGTTGTTGTCCATAAATCACTTTCAATGATAATAACGTTCTTTCCTTTTTGAGAAGATCTTGTCTTGGAATAAATCTGTTGGTAATTAATCTGTCTTGAATGCTTAGTAACGCTTCATAGTGTTCTCTGCTTCTGGTAATCAGAGTGTTCTTTTGCTTTAACTTATTCTGACGCTTCTGAGTGCTGATGACTTGGTAAGGATCTTGATCAGAGTCAGAGTATTTTATGTGCAGATTCTGGTCATCAGGCTTCAGCGTATGATCTGGTAACTTCAGCGTGTAGCACATGTTATTGATCTTCTGATGCTGATGTTGATACTGATCTTCTGATGCTGATTCCATCAGAGTTTCTGTAAATACAAAACATAATTTTAAGTAGCATATATGTCTTATATATAAATCTTACAATTTATTTATTCTTGTATTTTGTTATCATCAAAACTCTAATTGAGGGTTGTAGAATTAAACTATGTTCTAACACGCTGCCGTCTTGGATGAATCGCGTCGTTTGCAGTTCACGCTGAAGATCGCGACCAAACTCGATTCAAATAACTTTCATCTTTGGCGCCAGCAAGTAAAACCATACATTAACGCTCACAATCTCACCGATTTGGTGCTTTCTTCGCGAATTCCGCCTCAATTTCTTGATGATGATGCGCGACGATCAGGTACGGTTAACCCAGTGTATTCTTCTTGGTTGCAGAAAGATCAGATGCTGCTTTCATGGCTTCAGTCTACTCTCTCGAGCAAGATCTTGTCTCGTGTTCTTGGATGCACTCATACGCATCAACTTTGGGATCGTTTGTTCACATATTTTCAAAAGCAAACTCGTGCGAAGGCTCGTCAACTTTGTGTGGAATTCCGTGCCCTAACTCTTGATAATTAATCTTTTCAGTATTATCTTAAGAAAATTCATACTATTATGGACTCGCTTGCCTCTATTGGAGATCTGGTGCCTCTGTCTCATCATATTGATGTCATCCTAGAAGGATTACCTTCAAATTATGCTTTAGTAGTTTCAGGTATGGAAAGAAAATTCAGAGTTATGGACATTAATGAAGTTGAGATTCTTCTTATTGCGCATGAACTTCGCTTGAACAAGTTCAAGAAACCACCTGCTTCAGATATTCTTTCCCTCAATATAACACACACTGCACCTTCCTCTCAGTCCCTTGAGGCTGCTCATCCTGGAAGTACTGAGTCAGTACCTGTGCTTGTTTCTCAGTCCATAGAACCTGACTACTCCAGTTTTAGAGGTGGCAGATCTCACAGAGGTCGTGGTGGCAGAGGGAAAGGTTGAAGAAATTCAGGTATTCAATGCCAAGTTTGCTCTCGTTTTGGTCATTTTGCCCTAGCTTGCTGGCACAGGTTTAATAAGCATTTTCAACCCCCTGCTTCGCTCAATGGTTATTCCTACAATGCCACTCCATTTTAGTAGTCTTCTCCTCAAAAAGCTCCATGGTTACCTACTCCTCTAGCCTTTAGTCAATTCAATCCTTATACATGGAACAGACCTCCTGCTGCTCAACCTAAACCTCAGTCTGCATATGCTTCACCAAGCACCTTTGTGGCTAACACAACTCCCTCCTCATCTATTGGAACTTGGTATCCTGATTCAAGTGCATCCTATCATGTCACCAGTGATGCTGGCAATCTCTAGAAACTTACAACTTTTGAAGGCCATGAACAAATTTATATAGGGAATGGCCAAGGTCTCCCTATAAACACTGCAGGATCTAGTGTTTTTACCTCACCTTCTCACCCTCACACACAATTCACACTTTATCATTTGCTTCATGTTCCTTCCATTACCAAGAATCTTATTAGTTTCTGCCAGTTTTGTCTTGATAATAATGTATATTTTATGTTCATAGCTGACAAATGTCTTGTCAAATGCCATATCTCTGATGTTGTCCTGCTGGTTGGTCAAGTTGGGTCTGATGGTCTTTATGCCTTCCCCTCACTATTTGTTTCAGCACCTGCTCAGTCTTCATCTGTTGCTTTACATTCTGTTTCCAATTTTGTACCTACTGCTAATGCAGTTAGCATTTCCTCAAATTTGTCTAATGTTTGGCATTTGAGACTAGGTCACCCTAATGAGCACACACTTAAACTAGTTTTACAAAGTTGTAATATCACCTTTAGCAATAAAGAACAAAATATTTTTTTCTCAGCTTGTTGTATTGGCAAAGCTCATAAATTACATGCTCCCACTTCTCATACTGTCTATCACACTCCTTTAGAACTTGTATATTGTGATCTATGGGGACCATCCCCTCAACCATCTACTTTAGGCTTTACATATTACATTTCCTTTGTGGATGCTTACTCTAAATTCACATGGCTTTATCTCCTCAAATCCAAATCTGAAGCCCTTACCATATTTAAACAATTCAAGAGTATGGAAGAACTTCTGTTTGGCCATCCTATCAAATCTGTTCAATCTGATTGGGGAGGTGAATTTAGGCCCTTTACCAAGTTTCTGAATGAGCTAGGTATCATTCATATAGTGATATGCCCTCACACACATCACCAAAATGGTGTGGTTGAGAGAAAACATAGGCATATTTTGGAACTTGGTCTTACACTCTTAAGTCAAGCATAAATGCCACTCCAGTACTGGGATTATGCCTTCTCCACTACTATTTTTCTCATTAACAGGCTCCCATCTTCCTCTCTTAAGTTCAAAGTTCCTTATACTCTGTTGTTTAATTCCCAACCTGACTATAGGTTCTTAAAAGTGTTTGGATGTGCTTGTTTTCCCTTACTTAGGCCATATCATGCCCATAAGCTGGACTTCAGATCCTAAGAGTGCCTTTTTATAGGCTATTCCACCTCTCATAAAGGGTACATGTGTCTATCTTCCAAAGGCAGACTTTATATTTCTAAAGATGTGCTTTTCAATGAGTCCAGGTTTCCTTTTCATGACCATTTTTGTTCCACATCTTCCACCAATACTGATCTCAAATCTCAATCTGCCACCTCTCTTGGTTCTATCATCCCTTATTCACCTTTGCCCTGCATCACCTTCTTACCAAGTCCAGTCATTTCTGGTTCAACAAACTCTGTACCTCCCACTGCTTTAGTACCTACTCAGACCATCTCTGAGACCTTTAATGCATTACCTACTTCATCTCATCCAAATATAGTTTCTCCTCCTTCATAGTCTAAAGCATCGGCCTTTTCTTCCTCTACCTCATCAAAAACTTCTATCCCTCCTAATGTTGTCCTTATATCTCACAAGCCTGTCAATGACCATACTGTGCAGACAAGGGCCAAATCTGGCTTTGTTCAACCCAGGTTGCAGCCTAGACTGTTGCTGACATGTACTGAACCTAAGAATGTGAAGGTTGCTCTTGCTGATCCTAAGTGGAAACATGCTATGAAGGCAGAATTTGATTCCCTCTCTCAAAATCACACTTGGTCCCTTGTTCCTCTTCCTCCTAGTAGACAGGCCATTGGCTACAAGTGGGTATTCAGAGTCAAGGAGAACCCTGACGACAGTGTTAACAGGTATAAAGCCAGATTAGTTTCTAAGGGCTTTCACCAAAGGCATGGGTTGGATTTTACTAAAAATCCTGATCTCCTGTGGTTAAGGCCACTACCATCAGGATCATTTTGACACTTGCTATCACTCACAGCTGGTCCATTCAACAGTTGGATGTCAACAATGCATTCCTCAAAAGAGAGCTTGATGAAGAATTCTATATGTAGCAGCCTCCTGGTTTTCTTGACTCTGATCCCTCTTTAGTGTGCAAGCTTAAGAAGGCTCTCTATGGCCTTAAGAAAGCACCACGACATTGGTTTGAAAAGTTGCAAACTGCCCTTCTTCAACTTCATTTTGTTCCCAGCAAGTGTGATCCTTCCTTGTTTATCCTATTTTCCAAAGGACATACCACATATATCCTGGTATATGTGGATGATATCATCCTAACTGGCAGAAATCCTTCTACTCTTACAACTATGATTACCAAGCTTAATGAGGCCTTTTCTCTAACGCATCTTGGCAGTCTTGATTACTTCTTGGGCATTGAAGTTAAAACTACTAATCACGGATCTCTTCTCCTTTCTCAAGCCAAGTACATTAGAGATCCTCTGCACAAGACTAATATGACTGATGTTGCTACTGTTGGCACTCATATGCATTCCACTTGTAAGATTACCAAAACTGGCTCAGCTGCTCTTTTTGACCCTTTCATGTACATGTTTGTAGTGGGTGCACTTCAATATGCCACTATTACCAGACCTGACATTTCTTACTCTGTCAACAAGGTGTGTCAGTTTATGTCTCACCCTCTGGAATCACACTGGGTTGCTATGAAACGCATTCTTCGTTATCTCAAGGGCACCATCAACTTTGGGCTTCATCTCACGACTTGCTCTCCTCGCAAGGCACCTGCTCTGCAAGTTTTTATGATGCTGACTGGGCGTCAGGTCCTGATGATAGACGCAGCATGTCTAGAGCTGCTATTTATTTTGGGCCTAATTTGGTATCTTGGTGGTCCAAAAAGCAGCTTGTCGTTGCCAGATCCAGCATTGAGGCTGAATATAGGAGTCTGGCTCAAGCTACAACAGATCTCCTGTGGCTTCAAACTCTCCTTCAAGAACTCTATGTTTCAATTCAGCCCCCAGTCATTTTCTGTGATAATCAATCTGCTTTTTTGCTGGCCCATAATCCCATTCTAGATTCTAGAACAAAGCACATGGAAATTGATCTATTCTTTGTAAGGAAAAAGTTTCTTGCCAAGCAGGTGCAAGTTCTGCACATTCCAGGTGTTGATCAGATTGCTGATGCTCTCACCAAACCTTTGGCATCTTACAAGTTTATGCAACTCATGCATAAACTCATAGTTGTCAGCTCCCCATGAGTTTGTGGGGGGTGTATTAGATGTATTCTTTTGTTAACTGACAGGTTTCAGCTTATTATATGTTCTGACCTGCTGTTGCAGGTCACCTTTCTATTTTCCCTACTATTCTAGGTCACCTTTTTGTTTTCTATAAAAAAAATCTAGATCTTGTAACTACCCTAACAGAAATAGAAAAACAATTACAAAATGAAAACTCTCTCTCTCTCTCTCTCTCTCTCTCTCTCTCTCTCTCTCTCTCTCTCTCTCTCTCTCTCTCTCTCTCTCTCTCTCTCTCTCTCTCTCTCTCTGCTTTCTAATTGTTTTTAAGATTCTTTCGTTATTTGTTGGTTTAGGATTTTAAAGGAGTTAGATAATCATGTTGGAATCTCAGATGAACAAATTAAGAAAGAACATCAATTTTCAGAACATTCTTAATATGATATACTTATCAAACTAAAAAAAAGAACAACAATGCAAAGTGCCAACATAACTGCATCCATGTTATTTTTTTAATAAGTATATCAAATTAAGGATGTATCAAGACTAATGTTCTTTGTGGATTTGTCTATTTATGTCTAAGCTTCCAGCATGGTGATTTAACCCCATCATATGAACATTTTGTTGTTGACGTTTTCTTTATTAAAAATATTCCTTATGTCGGGAGGAAATAATGATTTCATTGCAATGAATGAGAAAACCAACAAATATTAGAAGAATAAGTCCCTCAAGTTTCAGCCAACATGATTCCACTAGTATAACTCAAGTTGTGGAGAAGACCGAGTCATGCTCGGACAAAAAGTAGGTCAATCTGATAGAAGAAATTATAGATAAAGCATGCCTAAGTGTTCATAGAGAAAACCCTACCTCAATCGAGAATTTAATTCGACAAGGGCTCATTATATCTAAAATCTTCTTGGTAAGGGTGTTCAGGCGGCATATTTGTGTTCCATTGAGTGCATCAAATGGTGGTGCACGTAGATATTTTTGAAAAAGCTTCTATTTGAGGGGGAGAATACCAATAAGAATGGATGTTCTCATACATGAAAGAGATATTGTTGATATATCATGTGAGTATGAGTTCCACATTGGATAGAAAAACATATGTTAAACTTAAAATGAAAAGAATCATAAACCCAATGCCTTAAGATCTTGGGTGAACATGTCCAACAGATTTAAAGTGAGTGTGTAAAGTACATTCTGATGATCCTGGGACCCTTCAGTGGTGTCCAACTCGTGTAAAGTGAGTGTATATAGTTTAATGTGATGATTCCAAAATCCCTCATAACCCAATAGTTGTTAGAACATTCAATTGGATCAATAGAGGTTTTGTGTTAGTGGAGAAGATAGAGTAAAAGATAAGTGAATTAGAGTGAGAGAGAGAGAGAGAGAGTAATTGAGGGTGAGAAGATAATATTTTATTAGTTTTTCACATTACAACATCAAGACTATTTATACACGCTAAACAATATAACTGGGATCCAAAAAAACTTAAAAATAAGGTGAAAAGGCCCAAACATGGGTTGGTAACCAGTCACACAAAACCAGGTAACCGATTACCATAGCAAAACCAACAGAAACATCATTCTGCATGTAACCGGCTATGTCATTCTGTGTAACCGGTTACGAACCCAAAAAACATATTTTTTTTCCACTTGTAGAAGTGCTTATTTAATAAGTTGTAACCTCCAGTTAGCTTTCAAAAGCTTATAACATGCATTTAAATTATTAAAAACTTCCAATAATAGTGATATGAAATCCTATTGATCAGACTTTGAGTTGCCGTTTAAATTAGATTATCCTATGGTTACAATTTAAAATATAAAAATAGTGATTAGAGTAATTGGTAAAAATAGTTCGTACATTTGCATTAATATCTCCACCTCATGGTTTTGATTCTTGTTAGAACATTCAATTGGATAAATGGAGGTTTCGTGCTTGTGGAGAAGATAGAGTAAAAAAAAAATTAGAGTGAGAAAGAGAGATAAAGAGAGTAATTGAGGGTGAGAAGATAATATTTCATTAAGTTTTCACGTTACAATATTGAGACTATTTATACAAGCCAAACAAAATAAGTGGGGATCCAAAACAACTTAAAAATAAGCTGAAAAAGCTCAAACATAAGTTGGTAACCGATTATGCAAAAACTAGGCAACCAGTTACCACAACAAACCAACAGAAACACCAGTTTGCATGTAATCGATTACGCTATTCCTTGTAACCGATTACGAATCCAAAAACAGTTTTTTCACTTGTAGAAGTGCTTATTTAATAAGCTGTAAACTCCAATTAGCTTCCAGAAGCTTATAACATGCATTTGAATTATTATAAACTTCCAATGCTCAAAGTTTTCCATGTACATGTTCCTTTTCAATCTCTTGAACACATCATTTGTGACTTCGTTTGTCAATAAATCAACAACTTGGTCTTCACTTCTACAATATCCCAACCTTAGCTTGCCTTCACTTACCAGTTCCCTCAAGTAGTGAAACCTCATCTCAATGTACTGGTTCTCCCCATGTGCAATAGGATTCTTAGCAAGATTAATAGTCGAAACATTGCCAATTAAGAGTGTGAGAGCCTTACCCTCATTGCTACCTAACTCATGTAGTAAACTCATCATCCACACAGCTTGGCACACACATAACAATGCGACAGTATACTCAACCTCAGAAGAAGAGATTGAAACCACAAGTTCCTTTTTAGAACACCAAGAAATTGGTGCTCCTCCAAACATAAAGATGTAACCAACTATAAACTTTCGATCATCTTCATCTCCGCACTAATTGGAATAGGTGAAATCAAGAAAATTGCATTTTATGCCCGTATCCGTTATGGGGAAAAGAATTCTGCATCCAATAGACCCTTTGACATATCTTAGGATTCTTTTGAATTCTTTCAAGTGAGACACCTTCAGTATTTCCATGAATATAATCGTAATATCGACACTAAACGCTAAATCAGGTCGTGTATTGCAAAAGTAACGTAACGATCCAATCAATCTCCTATATTGAGTAGGATCCTCATCCTACTTATACTTACTATTACACAACTACAACCTTGCTTTAGATGGTGTTATGGAAATATTGCAATGCTCTACATCACACCTTTTCAAGATTTAAATAATGTATCTCCTTTGATGCATTTGCCATCCCATTTTTTATTTATGGAACTCTATCCCAAGGAAGTATATCATGATCCCAAGGTCACTCATCTCAAATTCTTTCTTAAGTTCACTCTTGAACTTAGAAATACTCTTATCATTGTTTTCTGTCATCAATAATTCATCCACATATATACAAATTATGATGACACCTTCAATTTCATCCAACTTAACATAAAATCCATGCTCGGACACACATTTCTTGAAGCCAACTTCAATTAGGAAACCATTTATCTGTTTGTTTCAAGCTCTCAGAGCTTGCTTCAAACCATAAAACGCTTTTCTCAACTTGTAGAACATATCCTCTTGATTCTTCACAACAAAACAAAGGGGTTGTTCTACATATACCTCTTCTTCAAGCGGACTGTTAAATAATAATGATTTTACATCCATTTGATAGATATACCAATTGTTGTTATTCGTAATACCAATAACCAATCGTAAGGTTTCAAGTCTAGCAACTGGTGCAAACACTTCATTGAAGTTTATACCTTCTCTTTTCAAAAATCCATTCGCTACTAATCTAGCTTTATGCTTCATTATCTCACCTTTGAGATTTTCCTTCACTTTATAGACCCAACTCACACCAATTGGCTGCTTACCTTTTTGTAAATCGACAACTCCAAAGTAATATTTTTCTCAATTGATTCCAGCTCATCTTTCATCGCACACACCCACTTTGGATCACTTAATTCCTCTTTTGTGTTAACGGGCTCAGGCTCTGCAATAAATGCAAAGTGAACATAATCACCATCATCATTGATCTCGTTATCCTAAAATACTTCATAATCTTGGAGTCTCAGAGGCAAACCTTTTTTCCTAGTTGTTCGTTTACTATTTTCCACTATTCCGACTTCGACAGGTTCTGTTATGTACCTCCTACAACCTGAAAATTAGAATTTTTGTGCCCCTAACCGGTTACAGGATCTGGTAACTGGTTACAGGATCTGGTAACCAGTTATGGCTTCTGTCAAACCATTTCTAGAAGCACCAGAATCAAGAAAAGTGTTCTTGTAACCGGTGTTTCAACATTCTGGTAACCCATTACAACACCTGTCAAAAAAAATTATGTTGTCAAAACGCTTCAGTTCGTCAACCACAACATCTCGACTTATCACGATCTTTTTGTTTGCAACATCAAATAACTTATAACCACCAGTAGGATGATAAACAATGAGTAACATCATCTCACCTTTATCATCCAAGTTCTTTCAAAGCTGGCCCATAATGTTTCGAAATGCTACTAAACTAAAATCATTCAAATGACTCAAGCTTGGTTTAAATCCACACCATACCTCTTATGGAGTTACTTTATCAAGCTTCTTTATATGGCACCTATTCAACAAATAGGTAGTTATAGAAACGGATTCACCCCATAGCTCCTTCAGCAAGTATTTTCCCTTTAACATGCTTCTATCCATCTTCATGATCGACAATTTTTCCTCTCAGAAACACCATTATGTTGTGGTGTATAGGGTGTAACAACCTCATGCACTATCCCCTTTTCATCACAATATTTTCCAAAATCATTTGGTACATATTCATCTCCACCATCTGTTTTGTGAATTTTGAGTTTGTGATTGCTTTGCCACTCAACCATGGACTTAAACTTCTTAAACACATCAAATACCTCATCCTTTCTCTTAATTAGGCATGTCCATATATTTCTACTAAAATCATCAATAAAAGTGACAAAATACTTATTTCCACCATAAAAATCAACTTGCATTAGACCACACACGTAGGAGTCCACCACCTCAAGGTGATGCTTGGTCCTATGATCTACATCCTTGCTGAACTTGTTACTATGTTTCTTCCATTGCATACACTCTTCACAAATCTCATATGGAATTTTGATCAAAGGAAGTTTGGTTACCATACCATTCCTTTGTAAAACGTTGATGTCTCTAAAATCGAAGTGTCCAAGACGGTAATGCCACAACCACTCATCTCGAGTTGCTGCTATAGAAGGACGCATATGTTCAATCACATTCAAGTCTGTCTTGAAAGTCCTACTGGTAGCCATAGGCGATTTAAGGACCAAAACCCTGTTTGCATCCAAAACACGCAAAATCTTATTTTCAATGTGAATCATGTAATTCTTCTCAAGTAATTGGTCAATGATTAAGAGATTAAATATAATTCCTAGAATGTATAACACATCTTTGATCAATTAATTACCGCCATCCCTTCTCATGATCAAAACATCATCGACCCTGTCAGCCACTAAAGAGGTATCATCCGTGAATTTCACCTAATTCTTCATGGCTTGATTGATTTTGACAAACCAATCTTTTCTACTCTTCATATGCTTTAAACAATTAGAGTCCAAGTACCACTCATCACTGCATTGAACCACATCTCACATAGTAACCATGGCACATTCTTCCGAACGCATTTTTGCAGCATTCTTGGAATTGCTACAATTAATGTCCAACAACTTGCTATTGCTGCAATTGTTTTCCAGCAACTTGCTACTACTGCAAATTTCTTCTATGATCATCACCAAGAGTGTGTTCACTTCATCCATATCTTTTATAGAAACCTTAACCCCGTCTCTTTGAGATTCTCTCGTCTTCACTCCATGATCGCATGCTTAATAACCAACCCTTCGATAATTATAACATTTCACTTTACTCTTGTCAAGTCTCTTGGTGTAGTTTCCTTGACCACCATTTTTATAGTTGCTCTCACCCTTTTAGTATGTTGAATCCTTTGAATTTTGTGACACTTTTCCACCAAAATTCTGAAAATTTCCTTTTTTCTTCTTTGCAGTCCATTTTCATCATAGAACCGAGCTTGCAAAGCAATATCCGACTTTCCCTTATCGTTACTCCTCTCATCCATCCTTTTCTAATGAGAATCAAGAGAGCCTTGAAGCTCATCTTTACTTAATGTTGGAAGATCCTTCGAATCTTAAATCGCCACTATAAAGTTGTTAAATCTTAGTGTCAAAGAATGCAAGATTTTCCATACAACATTCTAATCAAAAATAGTTTCTCCATAATACTTGATTTGATTCACTAAACGTGTAATACACGTTACGTAATCGTTGATTATCTCTAATCATTCATCATTTCTACTTTGTTTCCATCACTTATTCTGTATAAGTTCATCAAATCTATAACACTTTGGTTTGTCTTTTAATTGTTTTGTTTAAGTTATATTACTTTTTGCAAATGTATCTTTGTGTTGCTTTTATTTGAATTTCATGTCTTTTAGATGCTTTTGATGGTTTAATTTGGTAGGTGTTGGTAATCTCAGGTGTAGGTAAAAATATCCATAGGATTTGTGAAAACGTGAAGCAAAACATGAAGTTGCAGGGGCCCTGACACAGTCACCCGTGTCACTTGACACTGGCTGTGTCAGGAGAAGAAGAAAAAGAAGCTTAAGACAGAAGGTGACACGGGTTCCTGTGTCACACGACACGGCCCGTGTCAAGTCAGCTGAAGCATAAACTTTTGGAGGAAGTATCATAGACGCTGACTCGGGTTCCCGTTTCCACTGACATAACCTGTGTCAGCTCGGGCGTTGATAATTCTTAATTTTAGGAATTTCTAGTGTTTTTTAAACCCTGGAGGCTACTTTGGACTTTTTGCATCACCTAGGAAGGACCAGACTACTTAAACCTAGTTTGAAGAAGGAAAAAGGACTTTTGAACGGTTGAATAATTTCACGATAGAAGACTAAAGATCCAGAGGAGCTTTGGGAACATAGAACTCTTCATGTGTGATAGCAATTGAAGATCGAAGAGTCCAAACTTATTGTAATGTCAACATATAATATCTGTGTTGTCTTAATTTTGAATTCCATGAGATGAAAAACCCCCAAATGCTAGGGGGTGTCCCTGATTTGCAATGTTAAGAATACTGATCTCTTTGTTTCATTCAACATAACAATTTTTACGCATCAATTTGATTGTTTAGAAGAATTTATAGTTTTACCCTATGGGACCATATGGTTTCACTATTATTAACACATTAGAACTAGACGCTCGTGTTAAGTTTTTATTAATAATGATATTATAGATGATTTCACTTAGGACTAGGGAAATCCTATAATAACCAGAATAATTCTTGATAATTGAATGCTTAACCTCAAAACTAGTTTGAATGGACATTGAAATTAAGGTAGAAGGTTAAACGTTTTTTCACTAAGGACTTAGGGAAAGATAATATTAAGAATCGGTATTTGAGGTTGATGAACTTGTTGAAAAGATCAAATAGTGAAGGTTATTTAATGGAGAATCATACACTCACCCCTAGCATCTTTTAATCAAACAGAAAAAGTCACATTTTACATTCAGTCATTTAATCTTTCACAAAGATTTATTCCAATCAAATCTGAAACTATTGTTTTTGTTTGATTGAGTTAATAAAAAAACTCAGTGTTGTCTATGTAGTCCTCGAGATCGATACTTTGGGAAAATCCCAGTATTACTACATTGGTGAAAATAGTACACTTGCTATTTTTCTGATCAAGTTTTTGGCGTCGTTGCCGGGGACGAGCAAAATACAGAGTTAATTGTAGTTCAATTGAAATTTTATTTCTCTGCAATTAAAATATTATTTTTCTTTTATATAACTGTTATAATTTTATATGACACTACTAATTTATGCCTAATCTTTTATGCGAGGTAAGGCATTAGCTGAATTTCCTTTTGACACAAAGACTGGAAGAACTTTTCACTCAAGACGAAGAGAAGCGAGTTTAGCTAGACTGGAATCCAAACACCGTTCAGATAATTTTGATTCTGATTCAGAACACTGTTGTAGCGGTAGAAATGTTCAAGACTAAGCCATTGGATTGACTATACTTTATACAAATCAAAATAAAAATTGCCACCGCGCTTTATTGTTTCCAAAGGAATGGGAAAAGAGTGAATAACCAAAAAAGAGGGGGAAAGATTCAAGGTAAGGGGGTTGGTTATGAAAAGGGGAGGTCTTAGAACCCTAAACATCTACATTACTCTGCAGGAGCCTCTTTGTGAAAATATATATATTTTGGCTATGAAAAATGTTGTATAAAAATGGATGGTGGAGGTGAGAAAAGAAATATTTTTATTTTATAATTTTTGCACACGCCGTGGTTGGGAACCTTTAGTTCCTACGTACCACCTTTTCGTGCAATAGGGGATCAGGGTACACGTAGTTCCTCTTTTACAAATTTAAAACACAAATGCGTTGGTTCATTTTATGAGGTAAAACATCATTGTCATTGTCCGTGTGGAAAACATACTTACTACCCACAATCATGAAAAAGGAGAATTTGCATCATCTCAAAGTG
Organism: Vicia faba; assembly: GCA_948472305.1. NCBI lineage: Eukaryota > Viridiplantae > Streptophyta > Magnoliopsida > Fabales > Fabaceae > Vicia > Vicia faba. Next base: position 1,467,730,967 of record OX451737.1, read on the forward strand.
GAGGATATGGCTTGTATTTCAAAATCAACAATGCCTCACTCAACACCCAAGTGGAAAATGTCAATCTTTATTACATATTGTAGAAGTATATTTGTTTACATCACTACAAGGATTGACAAGAGTTCATCCTTTTTTGAGAAAAGTTTAAAGATAAAAAGCCAAAGTGGAAAAAATGGTTTGAAATGAGATTGATCGACTTTTAATCTTCTCACAAAAAAATGTCAAGGTATTATTAAGTTTATTGGAGTTTATTTATGAAATTATTTTGAAAATGCATGGACATAAGTCCAAGTTTATTATGAAAGTGGTTCAAGTTTAAAAACAAGAAGAGTTTTCAAAAAGGGGGAAGAATATTTTTGAAATTAAAGAAGATGGGAGGAGAAGAAGAGACTATCCTAAAGCATAAGATAAAAGCTAGGGATAAGAACCATCTAACCAACAAGAAGCCAATACTTGACATTATGAGCCAAGATAGAATTCCCATTCCTTGGATTGAAACCAATCATGCAAGAAAACACTAGACCTTTTGAGAGAACCAAACTTCAAGTGTATTAAGTCTTCACAAAAAATTGGGCAGAGCAACGGCTGTACACAGGTGAATTCCAGATTACAAACGAAGGGTGTAATCACAAAAAACCTGCACACAAAAAACAAACAAGCAACCCAATATCTTGAGGTAAACCTCAAGAACTCCAGACAAAATAATTAGATAAGATCATAAGGTCTCCAAGATAGGTCAAGGTTTCTAATCCTAACTCCAAGAAAAGTCCCATGCTTCATAATGCCATAGATAGTAACCAAATAGTCCAAGTATCATTAAAGATTTTTTTAGGGTTTATGTTGATTATTAAGTATCTTAAGAAAGGAAAAGAAAATCTCAAGTGAGCAAATTAAAAAAATGGCAAGAAAGTAAATGCTCAAATGAGCAAAGATGAAAATGGCATGAAATGTAAATGCTAAAAGTAAATAGTACATAAAGCATAAAAATGAATAAAAGTATAAGGTAAACAAGTCAATAATTAGTGGTTAGTTGGATGACCATCTTGAAGCTTGCATTTGGAACTCATTAGAGGATTGGTAGGACCAAAGCCTCCACACAACAAGTTGGATTTGCTTTTTGTCAAGTATATCATCCATTTGGAATTCTCATAAATACCATTTAATGATCAACGATGTTTAAGTGATCCGCGTTGACCAAAGGTGTTGTAGAATCATTAGAGGATTGGTAAAACTAAAGCCTCCACACAATGAATCTCAAGGTTATTGGATCAAAGAGATCAAATTAACATACTTGGGCTTGCAATCATAAGTTTGGGCCACAAATGATCATTTATTCGAATCGAGACAAAATTTAGCGCTATGTTAAGCAATCATAAGTGGACTTATATAGAAGTCGCACCTATTTTGAGGTCGGTCAATAGAAATCTATGTACCATTTGTTTTAAGACATGATATAGAGATCATGCTCCAACAACATTTAGTGCAATAAGACAGAGATGAGATGAAGAGGGATGGGGGAAAATATACAAACCACATTTGAATTAAATTTTAATCAAACTATTATTAAAATCATTCATCCATTTTTATGGAGTTAAACTCAACACCGTGGATCCAATGATGTTAATAAAGTTCATGATCCAAAATCTAACCCAAGATCAACCAGAAAATAGTCACAAAATAATATCACATTTAATATACACTAAAGGGTTTAAAAATGTTTTTAAAAATAGAAAATAATGAGGAAAAATATCAACTATGTTCAAATTAATCAAGAAATGAAAAGTAAGACCATAGAAAAATCAGAAAAAGGCTCAAATAATTTTACAAATTTTTTGATAATTTTTTAAAGTCAGAAATTATTTTAAAATTAAAATAAATGGGTAAAATGAACAAAAAATGGTAAAAAATAGTAAAGACAGAAACAAAAATAAAATAAGGTCACCAATATTTGTCACAATATCATTGGATCATTCCATAATTTTTTCAGAATTTAAAAATGTATAAAAGTATTTTTAAACATATAAAACAAATCAAATAAGTGTAAAATTTACAAAAAAATACCAAAACACAAAATTAAATTGTGAAAAGTTAAAAATCAGAAAGAGAATAATTAAAAATATTTTTCATAATTTTTTCATATTTTTTGGACTAAAAATGAATTTTCTATGATTTTTTAAAATTTTAAACAATTAAAGTATAAAAATCTCAAAAAGAAAATAAAAGTAAAATATGTGGACCACTGATGAGAGTTAAAACGTGTTAGTAATCAAATCCAAGGGATCTGGTGCGCTGTGCATATCATGGTCATTAGTGAATATTGTACATAATCATTAATTAAATCAGAATTTGAAAAATACAGATGGCGCGCCTTCATTGGTTAGAAGATGACACGTTGGTCATCTTCAACCTCCAGCCATCATGAATTGAAGGTCTCTCAAATTGTAAAATCAGAAGCTCAGACCTATGTCATTCGCTTCGTCTCTTCAAGACTAAGATAACCACACCCTTGCGCCAAATTTAAATAAACTGTAGCTCAAGCAATTTGGAAGGAATGTTTTGAAAAGGGAATTGAAATTTTATGGTCAAAATGTGTTTCCAGTAAAAGGTAAGTGTTGAGACTAGAACTAGGTCAATGAGAGCAACACATTGATATCAGAGTTTTGAAGAATTGATGAAGGAATCTACCTATTGAAGTTGAGTTGCAGAGCTATGAAACTGGACTTCTATGGAGCAATATGGGGGACGATTCTTGAATGTAATTATGTGGTTAGCTTTAGGGAAGATCAAGGAAGGTGAATTGATGAAAAAATTGGATTGAAAAAGGCTCGAGAATGGATTTTAAAGTTACTTAATTCTGAGTTGTGAAACAAGTTTGGCAGGGTGATTCTGGCTATCCAAGGTTTGGAAATTGAATTGGATAGTACATGTATTTACAGGAGAAGCAAATGGGATCAAACGGAAGAGTGAATGATGCGTTTTGGAGGGAATTCGTGCAAACCTGATGCACGAGTGAAGTGTGATCCAAACTTCACCAAAACGCATCCAATTATTGTGTTTTGATTAACTAATCAACTTGGGAAAGTTGGATAATCATGTTTAGACCCAAAACGCGTGATAATTTAAGGTTTAGAGGTTGTAACATGAAATTCAAATTCTGACTTGCAAGGAAACTTTAATTCCAAGTTACCATTTTGAAACCATGACATTCTCAACTCAAGGGGTCTTGAGGCATGATTCTTAATGCTTTAGAAAGATGAGGTTACAAGATTTTCAATGGAAAATTAATGGAGTTAAATGGAGTCTTGAGCTGAAAGTTGTATTGAGTCAAAGTTGGAGAAAAAGAGTTGACTTTCCATACTTAGAAATATTTCAAATTCTTCTTCAAAAATGACCTATAATGTCTTGCATCCAAACATGGCCTTCCACTTGGAATTTTCTCTTGACCAAAAAATATGGCATGAAGTAGATCTCTTAAATGACATTTTAAAACTTGAACCATTCAAAATCTCCAAAATTTGAGCAAGTTATGACTTGTTGAAGTTGGCAAAAAATCATGAAATGACCTATAATCTTTTTGTATCTTTAAGGCAACTTCCATCCATTTTCCCACTTTGCACATGAAAAAAGGCATAAAGTTCACATCTTCAATATCATTATGGAAAAATAATGGACTCGAGGTGATAAAAATTGACCAAGTTATGACCATTTGAAGTCACATATGGAAAATTGGGGACTCGTCTGGAAGACTTGTAATCTTACTTCCTCATCAAGTCTCTTCCTCATGAAAACTCCTTGGAACCTTTGAAATGATTTGTTAATAACCCTTTGAAGAGAATTATGTCTTTGGAATCACTCAAAAATACCAAAAGGTGAGCAAGATATAATCCTTGGAAGTTCAAAACCTTAGCTCCTAGATCAAGAAAATGCTTTGAGGAACTTTGACAAGCTTGAACAAACTTCTTGTAACAACATTCTTTCTTTGTGAATAGAAGTTGTTAAGGATGATAATGAAGACTCATATCCACCAAAACCACTTCCATATCTTGAAATTTGATAGAAATATGCTCTTGTGGTCAATGGGAACAAGGCCTTGTCCAAACATGACAACTTCTCCAATCAATCCCTTGTACTTTTGAGTCAAATCTAATAACCTTGAAATGTGATGAACCAAAGCAACCTTGCCATGCCAGTTATTCAAAAACCAATCCAATGGTGAGGTTTGAACTTCTCAAGCTTTATTGGCTAGGGCATGGAAATAAACTCATGAACCCATGAGGTAACTTGTTAAATCTCATTGCATTTACCTATATGGATAACAAGAAAGACAAACCAACATTGCATTTTATTAGTTAATTGAAGAAATAAAAACAATATTCATGATGACAAAAGTAACATAAGTCAAGGTGCTTGCTAATCCCTCAAAAAGGGAAAAACTAACTGTAGGGAGGGGAACCAAGAATCCTAGTGTGATCTTGTTGTGAATGAATCAACATTGTATGATGAAGGGATCTTAGGGGCAAAAATTGGGGTACAATAGCTGCCCTTATTTAAGATTCTCCTATCCGGAAATACAAAGGTTAAAAATCTTCGTGTCGACGCGATCGAAGATACCTAAATATAAAACAAACCCTATTTTTGGCCCTAAGATACCATGCAAATGCTTATGATCATGAATGCATATGAACAGGACCAAAGAGACACAAAACAACACTCAGGGTGTAACAATAATAAAGAAATAAAGGAGCAACCCCACCAGGAAAATAAATCACTGGTGGACCAAAAGAATTGAATCAGAGAGGATGGTAGAATGGTCAAAGGATACACCAACTTCTACCGAAGGCGAAGCTACCGACGTTTACCGAAGGCGGGGAGAAAGATAACAAAAATCGACGTTCACTGCCAATGGTCTACCAACTTTCGTTGAAGGTAGAAAGAGAATATATCATATAATTGTCGTTCACTGACGGTGAACTACCAACGTTCGCTGAGGGTACCAAAAAGATAACAAACACCAACGTTCATTGTCGATGGTCTACCAGCTTTCACTGAAGGTAGAGAGAGAATATATCATATCACCGCCGTTCACTGACGATGAACTACCAACATTCTCTGAGGGTAGCAAAAAGATAACAAACACCGACATTCACTGCCGATGGTCTACCAACTTTCACTGAATGTAGAGAGAGAATATATCATATCACCTCTGTTCACTGACGATGAACTACCAACATTCAGTGAGGGTAGCAAAAAGATAACAAACACCAACGTTCACTGTCGATGGTCTACCAACTTTCACTGAAGGTAGAGAGAGAATATATCATATCACTTCCGTTCACTGACGATGAACTACCAACGTTCACTGAGGGTAGCCAAAAGATAACAAACACCGACGTTCACTGTCGATGGTCTACCAACTTTCACTGAAGGTGGAGAGAGAATATATCATATCACCGTCGTTCACTGAATATGAATTACCAACATTCACTGAGGGTAGCAAAAAGATAACAAGTTTCCCCATGATTCTGGTGTTTTACCTAGAACGGGTCTCAACTTCTTCTTTAACCAGGGAAATCCTCCTGGAAAGAATATTATATAAGCTGTCTCTAATAAAGAGACTTGCTACTTGTGGTCGCGGAGGATGGTAAAAGGAAATGGCTTCTTGGGAAGGAGGTATGACTTCATGGGGAGATGCCATGATATTCTTGCTGAGAGGATAAAGTCTTCTCATGCAAAATAAATGCACCAACCAAAGCTTGGAGTTTTTAGAAATCCAAAGTGAATAACATTGTCGGGGAACTACAGATCCAAACCAGAAATAAACTGGAATGAAACAATCAACCAGAATACATCCTTTGATAAATAAACTCAAGCGGGAAAACCAAATCCATCCAAACAAGGAGCTGTACCGGAAGGCTAAAGCAAAAATCTTCTATGAGGGACAACTCAGTAGGGAAATTGAAAGAATATATGCTTTCTTCTTAAGACCAACACTCAATTGAAAAGAGGGCAACGTAACTCTGCAAAAAAGGGTAATATTTCAATCAGAATATTAACAAATGTCTATGAACAATGACTTTCCAATTTTAGCTATGCATGATGTATGTATGAATGTATGAGTGTTATCGTACATATGCTGACAAAACCGATATACAACACGGGGAACAACCAGGCAAAACTGCCTCGGGCACTAACAACACTTGGCTAAACTTCATCCAAGATGATCATTCCAAGAAAGGTAAAGGCCAGCTGAGGAAACAAAACCTACTGTCTGCTTTAACTTTACTGAGGAGAAACATGATCTGGAGGTAGATAAATTAAAGTGATGAAATAATACGGATACAGGGATAGAACATCCTTCTTCAGGCTTCACCGGGGAAACCAGTGTTTTCCAAAAGTAACATTCTTACTAGAGATTGCAAAACCCGTCTTAAGTAAAGCAGACTGACGCCGAAGCTGTTGGATTAAAATATCCAGCGTCAACCTTAGGGATTCGAAGGGCTTAACATCCCCCCATGGGCGCCTACACAGGTGTGTTAGGTGGGCCAGGTAGGCCCCTTGTTGGATTCGCTATAAGGAAATAGAGTAGCACCTTGGCTACAAGCAATTGCTTTTAGCGCAGTGGTAGGCACTTGATCCAGTTTATGTGGTATCAGAGCAAGGTCATGGGTTCGAATCCCCCCGGCTGACACTGGGGGGAGATTGTTGGATTAAAATATCCAGCGTCAACCTTAGGGATTCGAAGGGCTTAACATCCCCCCATGGGCGCCTACATAGGTGTGTTAGGTGGGCCAGGTAGGCCCCTTGTTGGATTCAATATAAGGAAATAGAGTAGCACCTTGGCTACAAGCAATTGCTTTTAGCACAGTGGTAGGCGCTTGATCCAGTTTATGTATTGTTAGAAGAAAGTTTGAATCTACTACCCTAAGTTTAAGTTTTGATGATAACAAAATGCTAAGATATATTAAGTATATGATTCATGTAAAGAACTATTTGCTACCTAAAAATTACTTCCTGTTCTACAGAAACTCTGATGGGTATCAGCAAGAGTACATCTTAATCAGCATCAGAAAATTGGATATCAACATCAGCATCAGAAGTTGCTATATCAGAATACCAGAATCAGAAGAACAACTCACGCTTATGCTGAAGCTTGATGAACAGAACTGCGCTCAACGCTCAGATCTCTGATAAAGACAACAACAGTTCATCAGCACTTAAGCAGCGTCAGAATGAGCCAAAGCCAGAACACGCTTTAAGTAGCAACGGTACTGTGCATTCAAGACGAGTTATTACCAACGGCATCATTCCAGACAAGATCTGCTTAATAAGGAAAGATTGTTATTGGCATTGAATCAGACTTATTGCTCCAACGTTCACCAATCTCAATGCTATATAAACAAGACAATGAAGATTGAATTGGCTAATGCTCTACATCAATTCACACGCCTAAAAGCTAATCATCATCTTCCTTCTCTCTGTTTGCTAAAAGCTCCAAAATTCCTTACTCAATTATTTTAGCAATCTAGTTTCCATAAGCTTAAGTTGTGTAATATCAAAGTTGTGATAAACAGTTTTTTAGAAAACATTCACACACCTAGATTTCAATTCTTTGTAAGAAAGTGATTCCTTGAGAAACCGGTTTGTGGTTTGACTCAAGAAGGCTCTAGCAGTTGCTAAAGCAGATTGTAATATTCAGTTGAATATAGTGGATTAAGACCTCGTTGGAGAGAGGCGAAATCACCTTGACGGGTGTACTAGAGTAGTTTGAGATCAAACGAACCAGGATAAAAATATCGTGTTCATTGCAATTGATTTCAAGTTTTAACAATTCAACCCCCCTTCTTGTGTTTTTCACTTCTTCAATTGGCATCAGAGCGCCTGGTTCTGAGCTAAAACACTTAACCGTGTCAGTACAAGATCCAGCGTCAGAAAAACACAATGGCAGGAACTTATTCTCACACCAGCAATGACAACAATGAAGACAGAGACAGAATCAGCGGCAAACCTCCAGTCTTTGATGGAGAAAATTTTGATTACTGGAAAGACAGAATTGAAAGCTTCTTTCTGGCACATGATGCTGATCTATGGGACATGGTGACAGATGGATACACGCACCCTGTGAATGCAAGCGGTCAGAAGATTGATAGGAAAGCAATGTCTGACCAACAAAAGCGTGACTTCAAAAATCACCACAAGGCCAGAACCATCCTTCTCAGCGCCATCTCCTATGCTGAATATGAAAAGATCTCTAATAGAGACACAGCAAAGAACATGTTTGACTCACTCAGAATGACGCATGAAGGCAACGTTCAGGTCAAAGAAACTAAAGCTGTTGCGCTCATTCAGAATTATGAGGCATTCAAAATGGAAGAAAGTGAATCCATTGAAACAATGTTCTCAAGATTCCAAATTATGGTAGCTGGTCTCAAGGTTCTGGACAAAGGATACTCCATTGCTGATCACGTCAAGAAGATCATCAGAAGCTTACCAAAGCAGTGGAGACCAATGGTTACAGCTTTGAAGCTAGCAAAAGATCTCAACAAAATTTCTCTGGAGGAACTTATCAGCTCCCTCAGAAGTCATGAGATAGAGCTAGAAGCTGATGAACCTCAGAAGCAAGGTAAGCCTTTAGCATTAAAATCTAACAAAAAATCTGAGTCTAAAGTTTTGCAGGCAGTTGAAGAAACATCTGATGGATCCTTATCAGAAGAAGACGAACTTTCTCTCCTCTCCAGAAGAGTGAATCAACTGTGGAAGCAGAGGCAAAGGAAGTTCAGGAATCCCAGAAGATCTGATCAGAACGAGTCTTCTTCCAGATACAGAAGGACAGATTCTTCCTCTGGATACAGAAGATCTGAAGGCTCCTCAGGAAGCAGAAAGCCAAACACCAAGGACATCATCTACTATGAGTGCAATGAGCAAGGACACTACAAGAGTGACTGCCCAAAGCTTCAGAGGGAAAAGCCCAAAAAGAAGTTTGGAAGAGAAAAGAAGAAAAGTCTCATGGCTACATGGGATGACTCTGACTCGTCTGAAGCTGACTCAGAATCAGATGATGAGAGAGCAAACATAGCTCTCATGGCCAACATTTCAGAAGATAGTGAAGCTTCTGAATCAGACTCAGAATCAGATACTAAAGAGGTATTTCCTGACTTTGCAATTAATTTTACTAAGGCTGAACTTGCTGAAAGCCTTAATGAAATTCTGGAAAGGTACCAGCAGATTAGAGTTAAATTCAGAAACCTGAAAAGGAATCTTGAATCTGACTCTAATAAGACTGAGAGTCTTAAATTGGAGAATTCTGAGCTGAGAAATTAAATTTCAAAATTAGAAAATACTTTACAAAACTCTCAGAAGGAACCAATTTCTGAAACTCCCAGCAACGCTGATGAGATCATCAAGGAGTATGATCGCAGTTTCCATAAGTTCCTTGCTAAAAGCATAGATAGAAGCAAAATGGCTTCAATGATCTATGGAGTTAGCAGAAACGGCAGGAAGGGAATAGGATACCAAGGTAAGGTTCCTACACCAAAGAATGTCATGGATTTAACCATTAAACACACTCCTCTGAATTCAAATTTTGTGTATGGTCACACACATGACATTAAATACACTAGCAGTAAGTATTCTGTGAAACCAAAATTCAACCAGAGTTTTGGTAAATCTAACAAATCAGGACCCAAGAAAATCTGGGTACCTAAGGATAAAATAATACGTGTTGCAGATATCTTTAGCAGCAAATCTGAAACACCAGTCATGGTACCTGGACTCTGGCTGCTCGTGACACATGACGGGAAGAAGGCATATGTTCCAAAGCCTGGAACTTAAGCCTAGAGGCCACGTTGGCTTTGGAGGCTATCAGAGGGGAAAGATAATTGGATCTGGAACTGTAGGTAATGGAAATCTTCCCTCTATAAATAATGTTCTGCTAGTAGATGGATTAATGCATAATCTGTTATCCATAAGTCAATTAAGTGATAACGGTTATGATATAATCTTTAATCAAAAATCATGTAAAGCTGTTAGTCAGAAAGATGGGACTATCCTGTTTAATGGAAAGAGGAAAAACAACATCTATAAAATCAAACTTTCTGAACTGAAAAGTCAGAATGTAAAGTGTCTTCTGTCTGTTAACAACGAGCAGTGGATCTGGCACACAAGATTGGGGCATGTTAGTATGAGAAGAATATCTCAGATTAACAAACTCAATATGGTCAGAGGACTTCCTAATTTGAAGTTCAATTCAGATGCTCTGTGTGAAGCATGTCAGAAAGGCAAGTTTGCAAAACCTTCTTTCAAATCTAAAAATGTTGTTTCTACCTCTAAGCCATTAGAACTTCTGCACATTGACTTATTTGGACCAGTTAAAACTGCTTCAGTCAGTGGCAAGAAGTATGGGTTAGTAATCGTAGATGAATATAGCAGATGGACATGGGTAAAGTTATTAAGACACAAGGACGAGTCACACTCTGTGTTTGTTACCTTCTGTAACCAAGTTCAGAATGAAAAGTATCTTAGAATCGTTAAAGTCAGAAGTGATCATGGTGGAGAGTTTGAAAACAAAGATTTTGAGTCATTCTTCAATGACAGAGGCATTCTGCATGATTTCTCTTGTCCTAGAACTCCCCAACAAAATAGAGTTGTAGAACGAAAGAACAGAACATTGCAAGAAATGGCCAGAACCATGATCAATGAGACAAACGTTGCTAAGATCTTCTGGGCAGAGGCAATAAACACAGCGTGCTACATTCAGAATAGAATCTCAATAAGACCTATTCTGGAAAAGACTCCCTATGAATTGTGGAAGAACAGAAAGCCCAACATTTCATATTTTCATCCATTTGGATGTACTTGTTTTATATTAAATACAAAAAATTATTTGAACAAGTTTGACTCTAAAGCACAGAAGTGTATTATGTTAGGATACTCTGAACGCTCAAGAGGGTACAAAGTATACAATACAAAAACACAGATTGTGGAAGAATCAATCAGTGTTCGTTTTGATGATAAGCTTGACTCTGAAAAGTCAAAGCAGAATGAAGTTTTTGCAGGTATGGAATTTGAATTTACAGGTTCTGAAGACAAGTCATCAGAAGCTCTCAACACAGACACTCCTTCAACGTCTGAAAGGAGCACTGCTAGCAATCCTACAACAGCTGCTGATCAACCTCAGAAGAGATTACCCAGAAGCAGCCTGGATCATCCAGAAGAAACTCTATTAGGAAGAAAGGAAGATCCAATCAGAACAATAGCAAGCTTCAGAAACTCTGAAGAATCCCTCATGGGACTTGTGTCTCTGATTCAACCTTCTTCTATTGATGAAGCACTTCTGGACAACGACTGTATTCTAGCAATGCAAGAAGAGCTGAATCAATTCACCAGAAATGACGTATGGGATCTTGTTCCCAGACCTAAAGGATTCAACGTCATTGGAACTAGATGGGTGTTCAGAAACAAGCTTAATGAACAAGGTGAAGTCATCAGAAACAAAGCACGACTGGTAGCACAAGGTTATAGTCAGCAAGAGGGGATAGACTATATAGAAACCTTTGCTCCAGTCGCCAGGTTAGAATCTATCGGACTTTTAATTTCATTTGCTGTTAATAGAGGCATCACTCTGTATCATATGGATGTCAAGAGTGCATTCTTAAATGGTTATATAGAAGAAGAGGTTTATGTGCACCAACCCCCTGGTTTTGAAAATACAAAACATCCAGAACATGTTTTCAAACTAAAGAAGGCACTATATGGTCTGAAACAAGCTCCCAGAGCTTGGTATGAAAGACTAAGTAACTTTCTGTTAGAAAACGAATTCACCAGAGGGAAGGTGGACACTACCTTATTCTGTAAGTCAGTTAAGAATGACATCTTAGTCTGTCAAATTTATGTTGATGATATTATTTTTGGATCTACTAATCCTTCTCTTGAAAGAAAATTTGCTAAGTGTATGCAGGCAGAATTTGAGATGAGCCTCATGGGGGAACTTAAATTCTTTCTAGGAATTCAGATCAATCAAACTCCAGAGGGAACTTACATTCATCAGAGCAAATATGTCAGAGATCTTCTGAAGAAATTTGACCTCTCAGAATGTAAGCCATCAAGGATTCCAATGTATCCCAGGTGCATTCTGGAAAGAGAAGAGTTAAGCAAAAAGGTAGAACAGAAAGGTCTACAGAGGTATGATTGGTTATCTCCTTTATCTGACAGCTTCAAGACCTGATATCTTATTCGGCGTATGTATTTGTGCTAGATTCCAATCAGATCTTAGAGAATCTCACTTAACAGCTGTTAAGCGAATTTTCAAGTATCTGAAAGGTACTACTAATCTGGGTTTATTTTATAGAAAATCTAGTGATTACAGCTTAGTAGGCTACTGCGATGCTGACTTTGCTGGAGATAGAGTAGAGCGTAAAAGTACTTCTGGAAGCTGCCAGTTTATGGGAGAAAATCTGATCTCTTGGTCCAGCAAAAGGCAATCCACAATTGCGCTATCAACAGCAGAAGCTGAGTACATAGCAGCAGCAGGATGTAACACACAAATGCTCTGGATGAAAAGTCAGCTTGAAGACTTCCAGATTTTTGAGAGTAACATCCCTATACTCTGTGACAATACTTCTTCTATTTGCTTAAGTAAGAATCCTATTTTACATTCTAGGGCTAAGCATATAGAAATAAACCATCATTTCATTAGGGACTATATTCAGAAAGGAATTTTGAACTTAAAATTTATTGATACAGACCATCAATGGGCTGATATCTTCACTAAACCCCTTTCTGAAGATAGGTTCAATTTCATTCTGATACATCTCAGCATGAAACTCTGCCCAAAATGAAAATGTTTTAAGTTTATATATTATCCTTCAGAATGTATTTGTTTTACTGTGAACTTCTGATCAATCTCTTTTCAGAAAGAAAGAACATGCAGATTGTATCAGATGCTAGTCTTAAAGATCTGAGTGTTTCAGCTCAAGGATAGATGTGTTGATCACTAAATCAAACAAGTGTCATCCAATCATCAGCAAATCTATGAAGCAGAACACGCGTGCACGCTTCTGAGAAGGAAAAACGCTGATTGGGTGCATTGAGACACATGTCTGGTAACCGTTTCAAGTATCTTTCTCAAATCCCCCAAAATCAGTAAGCATTAAATGAAAGTAATCATGTTTTAAAACGTAATCATGATTTTATTTTCTCTTTCTTGAAACCGTTTACACATTCAAAAATTTTCTTAAATCTATTTAAGCACTTTAACTTCTCACATTAATCCTTTACCGTTTCTCATAATCTCTCAAATATTTTCTGCATTTTCTCTGTGTGTTCTTCTCTCTCAAGAAACCCATTTTTCAGTTTTCTCAGAAAAACCCTAAGTGTGAACATGGCAACCTCCAGCAGTGCTTCTGCAGGTTCTCAGAAGAAAGCTTCCTCTAAACAGTACCAAGTTCCATTCAGAACACTCCTTACACCAGTGAAGAATCTAGAAGTGTTGTCTGAACTGATTATTGACTTTGGCAGTCTGAAAGAGAATGGTTTTGACTTGACAGAAGAAGTTAGGGCACAGAAATGGGAGAGATATTTTGACAAGTTGGTTGGACCAACGTTCCCAGTTTTAGTCAAGGAGTTCTGGATTCATGCGTCCTCTTCAACGCATCAAGTCACCTCCTACATAATGGGAAAGAAGATTGTGATCACTGAGGATTACATAGCAAAATTGATTGGTTACAGTGGCAGTGGCGTCCGCTGTATTAATATGGCTGAAAGATGCTCTGACGTTGGTGTCATAGCATAACAGATTTTGACCCTTGGGGTGCCCAGCAGCAAAATCAGAGACCTAAAAGATCACCACAGAGTTTGGGCGAAGATCATTCTGGGGTGCTTTAATCATAGGAAGCCAACAAGTTCCCCTGATTATATAAATATAGATCAGCAGTTTCCGATCTACTTTATTAATCAGAAGGTAAAAATCAACTTGGCTCATCTTCTGTTTAATCACCTCAGAACAAGCGTCAAGGAAACCAGGGAAGAAGAAAGAACAAAGAGGGATTGGATACCCTTTGGAAGGTTAATATCAGATATTCTGACTGAGAATAGGCTGATAGAGCACCTTATAGAAGCTCAGGAGTTAAGCACTATTGAACCAACTGTTGGAAAGCCTCTGAACGCCAAGAATCTGAAGAAAATGAAATTAATAGAGAATATCAGAAAGGAACCCATTGTTACTCCTATTGCTGACATCACCAGCAGAAGAGTCCCACTGAGCGACTTTCCATTATTTTCTGAGATAGAATCTAAACCAGTGGTGGTTCTCAGATACTTGGACGCGTGCAAGGCTGGTGGTACAGATCCCAAGCTGAATATCAAAGATCTGCACCAACAACAACCAGAAGTTTCTCTGAAGAAGACGAAGAAAAGGAAGGCCACTTCAGAAGGATCATCCCAGCAGACTCCCAAGAAAAGAGGTAATTTATCTGCTGCTTCTGTTTTAAACTCTTCTGCTATCCCAACATCAATCCCAACTCCAGCTTCACATGAAATTCCAATCCCCATACCAACTATAGATGAAACCGAACCGGAAGATGACCCTTCTGAGGCGCTGACTCTCAGAAGACCCCGCACCAAACATCCTAAACCCACAACTTCAACAACATCAGAACTTGACAAATTTCTGTCTGACATTGATCAACGTGTTTCTGATCACCTCTCAGATAATCCAAACACTGAACCACAAATTGCCCACTCTCCTCAACCAGAACAACCTCTCTCACCCATACCAGAAGAACCACATATTCCTGAACAACCAGAAATTCCTCCTCCTTCTCCACAACCAGCAATTCCTCCTCCCTCTCCTCAACTAGAAATTCATCCACCATCACCTCAACCATCACCTCAACCATCACCTCCTCAACCTGAGTTTCATCATTCTGAAACTCCATCTCCTGAACCTCATTCTCCTCAATCCTCTGAGCCACAACCTCTGGAAATTCAGCTGCCATGTGGAACAACTGTAACCATGGCCCAGCTGCCATCCTCGCCAGAATCTACCCCTCCAAACACTCCCAAAACTCCCCCCAGTCCAATTATTATTTCTAATTCTCCCACTCAATCTCCCAAACAAACATCTCCCAAACAAACTACAGATGACCCCAGCAGGACCTTCATCGATTTAACAATCCTTGACCATCTTGTTGATCTCAAAAATAAAATAGCCATTCCAAAACCAAAACAACCAGATGTTGGCTCTGGCATTATGAATTTTGAAACAGGTTTGCAGCAGTGGATTGCTTCTCTGAAGCAAGTCTGTCCTGGAATGATTGATCCTGCTGCCTCAGACCAGCTCTAGACACGATTCAGAATTTGGGTACGTGCTGAAGCTCTCAAATTGCAAGACATTAATTATGAGCAAGCACAGCAGAATTTCAGCAAGCTTCTGAACGAAGTTGGAAGTCAGCTGCTGAAAGAAGACGTGCTCCTTCTGGATAGTGAGCCATGGTCTGAGAAGCGTCCAGCTTCAAAAGTGCTGCCAGAAGAAGATCAGACAATTCAAGCTGAAGTCAGTCAAGCTGAAGATGTTGCAGAAAGCTCTCAGAAGCTTCCTGCTTTTGATGTTTCTCAAGCTGCCTTGGACAGGCAGACTCTGGAAGAGTTGAAGCTGAATGATATTCGTTTGCAGCAAAGGATGGATGAAAATGATCAGAAGATGAAGGAAAGGATGGATGTGCAGGACAGCAAGATAGATACAGTAGTCAGCATGGTGCACAAGCAGACTGAAACTGCTGATCAGATTAAAGCAATGCTGGAGACTCTGTTCACACGCTTTCCTCCCCAACCTTAGTTTTTCATTCATGATATTTTCAATGTTTTTCTTTGCATATCTTTTGTACTATTTTTTCTGGCTCTGAATATTTTAATATAACAAGTTTTTCTGCTCTGATCGTTTTAGAACATCACTTACACTTTTTGATTGCTGACAAAAAGGGGGAGAACAAGGATGATATTTTTCATAACGGATTACTGAGACAAAAAGTCTCAAACATTCTAACTCTGATATACTTGAATGTTTTCTGTTTTTTGCATAAGTCTACAGGTACAAGAATGCTCTCTGATACACTGAAGCCCAAAGCCCTGATAACAAGGATGATATTTTTCATAACGGATTACTGAGACAAAAAGTCTCAAACATTCTAACTCTGATATACTTGAATGTTTTTTGTTTTTTGCATAAGTCTACAGGTACAAGAATGCTCTCTGATACACTGAAGCCCAAAGCCCTGATACTCTGATCCAAAGCAAAGCTCTGATAAAGCTCTGATATTCTGATTTGAAGTTCTGATAGTCAAAGCTCTAACATTCTGATGTTCAAGAATTCAATAAAGATCTGATCCTGAAGAACTCTTGGAATTAAAAAGGGAAGTAATAAATTCAGGGGGAGTATCTCCGACCCCAACTCCTCTATCCCTTATCTTTGATAAATCCTTATTTAATTCTGATACAACTTATCATTTAAGTTATCTCTGATTCTGTTCACGCTATTTTCAATTAAAAAATATCTAGTTTTTGTCATCATCAAAAAGGGGGAGATTGTTAGAACAAAGTTTGAATCTACTACCCTAAGTTTAAGTTTTGATGATAACAAAATGATAAGATATATTAAGTATGTGATTCATGTAAAGAACTATTTGCTACCTAAAAATCACTTTCTGTTCTACAGAAACTCTGATGGGTATCAGCAAGAGTACATCTTAATCAGCATTAGAAAATTGGATATCAACATCAGCATCAAAAGTTGCTATATCAGAATACCAGAATCAAAAGAATAACTCACGCCTATGCTGAAGCTTGATGAACAGAACTGCGCTCAACACTCAGATCTCTGATAAAGACAACAACAGTTCATCAGCACTTAAGCAGCGTCAGAATGAGCCAAAGCCAGAACACGCTTTAAGTAGCAATGGTACTATGCATTCAAGACGAGTTATTACCAACGACATCATTCCAGACAAGATCTGCTTAATAAGGAAAGATTGTTATTGGCATTGAATCAGACTTATTGTTCCAACGTTCACCAATCTCAATGCTATATAAACAAGACAATGAAGATTGAATTGGCTAATTCTCTACATCAATTCACACGCCTAAAAGCTAATCATCATCTTCCTTCTCTCAGTTTGCTAAAAGCTCCAAAATTCCTTACTCAATTATTTTAGCAATCTAGTTTCCATAAGCTTAAGTTGTGTAATATCACAGTTGTGATAAACAGTTTTGTAGAAAACATTCACACACCTAGATTTCAATTCTTTGTAAGAAAGTGATTCCTTGAGAAACCGGTTTGTGGTTTGACTCAAGAAGGCTCTAGCAGTTGCTAAAGCAGATTGTAATATTCAGTTGAATATAGTGGATTAAGACCTCGTTGGAGAGAGGCGAAATCACCTTGACGGGTGGACTGGAGTAGTTTGAGATCAAACGAACCAGGATAAAAATATCGTGTTCATTGCAATTGATTTCAAGTTTTAACAATTCAACCCCCCTTCTTGTGTTTTTCACTTCTTTAGAAGCATCCAAACATTCGTTGGGGAATTCAGGCCTACTTCACTGGAGAAAATGCAGATTGAAACTTCACATCATGAAAACTCTGAAAAGAGGAGAAATGAATCCAAACTTGACCGAGGATACCGGAATCATAAACCCAACACGGTGACAACATCACGAGTATACCTTCCCGAGGGGAACAAAAAATTCTCACAACAACTGGAGTTTGTCCATTCCTGGGATCACCATTTTTTGTTGTCATTATTTCATCACAATTCTCAAAGTAAAAGTAAATTGTAAAATCTTTTTTTTTTTGAAAAATCAATTTTGTTATTTAATCTCTTTGCTTTGAAAGTTATTATCAATAATAAATGGAGTCTTTGCAAACTAAATAAAATAAGAAATACAAAGATATGGGTAAAAGCTCAAATTTCATTAATAGAATGGTAGTCTGCGAATGGCGAGACTCCATCGATGACTACAAAGTTTGGAAAATGGTAACATATAATGGAAAAGATACATTGAAATTCAATGAACACTATCCACTCTAACAACTTTTTAAATCCTGAGCAGCAGCTTCTGTTGAAGTATGGTGAGTATCCGAGAAGATTGTTGCTTCAATGATCAAGTCTTGTCTGACGTAGTTACTTGCCAAGAAAATCCCTAACTTTTTCCTAAGCTACCCTTGCGGGTTTTCAACTTAGCGGGAAATTTATTCTATTTAGGTCTCTAATTTTTTCCTAGACCTCCCTTTCGGGTTTTTGGCCTACCGAGACGCTCCTTTTTTTCCTAATCCTCCCATTCAGGTTTTCAACTTAGCGAGTTGTTCTTTTATTTCTTTAGGTGAAGTATTTCTTGACTGCATCAGCACTCATGGGATGTGGGAACTCCTCGCCATCCATAGTTTCAAGAATTAATGCACCGCCAGAGAAGGCTTTATTCACAACATATGGGCTTTCAAAATTGGGAGTCCACTTTCCCCTAGAATCAGTGTTGAAAGACATGATCTTCCTGAGCACGAGGTCGCTTTCTCTGAATTCACGAGGTTTGACCTTTTTGTCAAAAGCTTTCTTCATTCTTCTCTTGTATAACTGGCCATGACACAAAGCTATCATTCTTCAATTGGTCAAACTTGTTCTGGACCCATTCAGCCTATGTCAACATGGTTTCCATTATCACACGCAACAAGGGAATCTCTACCTCGACTGGGAGTACAGCTTCCATTCCATATACTAGGGAGAACGGGGTTGCTCCTGTTGAAGTGCGGACAAATGTTCGATATCCTTACAGAGCAAAAGGGAGCATTTCATGCCAATACTTATAAGTAATAACCATTTTCTGGATGATTCTCTTGATATTCTTATTAGCAGCTTCAATAGCCCCATTCATCTTTGGCTTGTATGGACATGAATTGTGATGGAAAATCTTGAATTCTTCATACAATTTTGTCAGCATCTCGTTGTTCAAATTTGAGCCATTATCAGTGATGATTATGCTCGACACACCATACCGACATATAAGGTTATTCTTAATGAAACGCACAACCACCTTCTTAGTAACATTGGCGTATGAGGAAGCTTCCACCCATTTGGTGAAGTAATCAATTGCTACCAAGATAAAATGGTGCCCATGCGAAGCTTTGGGTTCTATCATCCCAATCATGTCAATACCCCACATAGAGGAAGGCCATGGGGAGGAAATCAAATTGAGATTTGTCAGAGGCACATGGACCTTGTCTACATAAATCCGACATTTATGGCACTTCTTTGCAAATTTGTAACTGTCAAATTCCATTGTCAGCCAATAATAACCGGCCTTAGAATCCTTTTAGCCATCGAATGTCCATTGGCATGAGTGCCAAATGAACCTTCATGAATCTCATGCATCAACATGTCTGCTTCATGTCTATCCATGCATCTGAGCAAGACCATGTCATAATTTCTCTTGTAAAACACATTTTCATTGAGGAAGAAACTTCCATCCAATCTTCTCAATGTCTTTCTATCTTTCTTCGATGCACCAAGCGGGTATTCTTGAGTCTGAAGAAAATGCTTAATATCATAATACCACGGTTTTTCATCTGCTACCTCCTCTGCTGTAAACATATGAGCGGGCCTATCCACCCGTCTAACCGTAATTTGGGGTATATCATTCCAAGTATTCACTTGGTACCTAGAAGCCAGAGTTTACAGAGCATCCGCCATTTGATTTTCATCTCTAGGGATGTGATGAAATTCAACTTTATTGAAGAAGGATAATAATCTTCTAGCATAATCTTTGTAAGGGATCAAGCCAGGGTGACGAGTATCCCATTCCCCTTTAATCTGATTTATTACCAAAGCTGAATCACCATACACATCTAGAATTTTAATTCTGAGATCAATATCTTCTTCGAGACCGATGATGCAAGCCTAATATTCTTACGTATTATTAGTGCAATCAAATGTTAACCTTGAAGTAAAATTAATGTGTGATCCATGAGGAGTGACAATCACAACACCAATTCCTTTACCATAAGCATTCACAGCTCCATCAAATATCATACTCCAACGAGATTCAGGGTCAGAACCTTCCTCAGGCAATGGTTCATCACATTCCTCCACTTTCAGGAATATCACATCCTCATCGGGGAATTCATATTCTACAGACTGGTGATCCTCCACTGGTTGGTGAGAAAGATAATCTGCCAACACACTTCTTTTAATGGCCTTTTGAGTGCGGTATTCGATATCATATTCAGATAACAACATCTTCCAGCGGGCAATTCTCTCAGTAAGAGCAGGCTTTTCAAAAATGTACTTGATTGGATCCATTTTGGAGATCAACCAAGTGGTGTGATTCAACATATACTGCCGCAAACGCTTTGCCGCCCAGCCCAAAGCACAACATGTTTTTTCCAGCATGGAATACCGTGACTCACAATCAGTGAATTTTTTACTGAGATAATAAATGGTGAACTCCTTCTTCCCTGTTTCATCCTGTTGTCCCAGAATACAGCCCATGGATTTATCTAACACTGTCAGATACATAATCAACGGTCTTCCTTCTACGGGAGGGAGCAAGATAGGAGGTTCAAGCAGATATTCCTCATACTCTCAAATTCCCTTTGGAAGTCATCTGTCCACACACAACCTTGATCTTTCTTTAACAACTTAAAGATCGGTTCACATGTTGCAGTCATGTGGGAAATGAATCTGGAAATATAATTCAAATGCCCGAGGAAACCTCTGACTTGCTTTTCAGTTCTTGGTGCCGGAATTTCTTGAATTGCTTTGACTTTATCAGGTTCAACTTCAATTCATTTCTGGCTAACAATGAAACCCAACAACTTCCCCAATGGAACACCGAAGGTGCACTTATTTGGATTCAAGCAGAGACGATACTTCCTCAAACGCTGAAATAGCTTCAACAAATCTTCTATATGCCTTTCTTTAGTATGGGATTTGGCAATCATATCATCAACATATACTTCAATTTCCTTGTGCATCAGATCATGGAATAGGGTTGTCATATCCCTCTTGTACGTTGCACCAACGTTCTTCAACCCGAAGGGCATCACTCTGTAACAGAATGTTCCCCAGGGTGTGATAAACATTGTTTTTTCCATGTCCTCTGGAGCCATTCTTATTTGATTATACCCAGAAAATCCATCCATGAACGAGAATACTTTGAATTTTATTGTGCTATCCACTAACATGTCGATGTGTGGCAATGGAAAATCATCTTTTGGACTAGCTTTATTTAGATCTCTGTAATCTACGCACATGCGGACTTTTGCGTCTTTTTTTGGTACTGGGACAATATTGGCAATCCATTGAGGATACACTGACGTCACAAGAAAACCAGCATTAATCTGCTTTATAACCTCCTCTTTGATCTTTACTGCCATATCTGGATGAGTTCTTCTCAACTTTCATTTAATTGACGGACACTCTGGCTTCAAAGGCAAACGGTGCTCGACAATATCTGTATC
Organism: Vicia faba; assembly: GCA_948472305.1. NCBI lineage: Eukaryota > Viridiplantae > Streptophyta > Magnoliopsida > Fabales > Fabaceae > Vicia > Vicia faba. Next base: position 1,467,752,463 of record OX451737.1, read on the forward strand.
TAGACCAGGCATATCTTGGTAAGACCAAGCAAAAATATCCACATACTCCTTCAACAACTCAATCAACCTTCTCTTCACATCGGGATGCAGCGATGCTCCAATCTTGACTTCCTTTGGATCTTCTTCTGGACCCAAATTGATCACTTCCAAAGGCTCTTTATATGGTTGAATGGTATTTTCCTCGTGCTAAAGAAACCATGAGACCTCTTCTGGAATCTCATCATAATCTTCTTCTTCAGCCCCAAACACAGGACATTCAAAGTTGGCAGAGGGTGCAGGGTCATTGTATTCAACTGGTTTTTTAATTAATCTGCACATATGATTTATGATTGCTTTTAGAAACAGACACATATAACAAGTGATCATGCAGTTTGAATTTCAGTTATTATTTTTTTTTGAAAGGTTTTTTCTGATTACCATTTTCCAAGAAAAAGCAGAAAATAAAGACATAATTCGGGAAGTAAAGGCAACTTTTATTAATGATCTTAAAAATCACAACAAACAGATAATCCCTACAACATCAATACTTCCACCTTGGGCAAAGTGAAAGCTTTTCAAAAAAAGATTAACAAATCAAATTACTTTGAAACATTTATGCAAGAGGGAACATCAATGGTGATCCAGTTCTGAACCCTGACTTTGTGCATCACATAATTCGGCATTTCTTGCTCTGCTTCATCCTCCTCAATAGCATTAACTACAGAAACAGCTGGATGGAGGTAACCTCCGTTGCAGAAAACATCATGATAGATTCTCATACAAGACTTTGGCTTCAAACTTTCTCCTTTGCCATTCTTCGAAGAGAACCCCAAGTCAGTCTTGTTCTTGTTCACAGGTGGATCCACAATTCGTCCCCAGACTTCATTATGACCATTACGCACAACCTGCTGCGCATCCTTCAGCAAAACCATGGAATTCTCATTTCTCCTTATGTTGTCAATGGATAAGGCTTGGAACTGGGTTCCAACAGCAGCTTCATCCGCTTCTACAATGCTAAAAGAGGACAAATGAGATATCAACAATGCCTGCTCCCCATTTATGATCACTACCTTCCCTTCACGCATAAACATTAGCTTCTGGTGTAAAGTTGAAGTGATAGCCCCTGCTTCATATATCCATGGTCGTCCTAGAAAACAACTATAAGAGGGAACAATGTCCATAACCTGGAAGCTTATCGGAAATAGATGTGGTCCTATATGGATAGGTAAATCCACTTCACCTATGACAGATTTCCTTGACCCATCAAACACTTTCACAATGATTTTACTAGGGCGCATGGGCGTTCCTTGATATTTCAACTTCCCGAGAGTACTCCTCGGTATAACATTCAACGTGGATCCATTATTAATCAGCACATTGGATAGTGAATCATTCTTGCAGTTCATAGAGATGTGGAGGGCCAGGTTGTGATTCCTCCCTTCATCTGGAAATTCCTCATCGCAGAAACTCAAGTTATTACATGAAGTAATGTTTCCTATTACGCTGCTGAACTGGTCTATTGGCATATCGTTCTCCACAAAAGCTTGATCCAATACCCTCATCAAGGATTCTCTATGAGCAGAGGAGTTCATCAATAAAGCTAAGATAGATATTTTTGAAGGAGTCTGCAGCAGCTGATCTACACTTTTATAGTCGCTCATCTTAATTATATTCAAAATATCATCCACTTATTTCTCTAATGTAGCTCCACTAGCCTCTCCCATAGCCCTCTTAGGTTCATCATTCTCAGCAACTTTCTTTCCAGCATCAACATCTATTCGAATAACTGGCGCAAACACACGACCTCTACGGGTCACCCTACTATTTTCAGCTATATTTCCAACATCAGGCATTAGTTGGGTGGGAACTTCCACTCTATCTTCTAAGATTGTAGCGTTGTATTTGTAAGGCACAACCTTATCTGATTTGTAGGGAACGGGCCCCGACATACTTATCACCAATGGGGTAACAGCTGTCTTGCTATGATATTCCACTTCAAGATGGGCGGGTGCACCAAAATAGGGCACAATGACGTGTACCCCTTCCTCCATGCAATCAGTCATTAATAAATCATTTCTGGAAAACAAATCTTCGTCCGAAGAGAAATACTCATCTGCAGAGACATACTCTTCATCTGACTCTTCTTCCGTTAAACAAACCTCAACCATATCAACTTCATGGTAATCATCCCTCTGACCTGTGATCTTGATAGTTCCATTGTCTAACAACAACTGAACACCCTTCTTCACGATTGAACATCCTCAGGAGTCTCGACAGCAAACTAGGAAAGATCCATATTGGTTTTCCACCTGACCAGACGTATGGCAGAAGGTAGCATCCAGCTGTACGAGGTCCTCATTCATATACTCCACATCAATAAATTTGAATTCACCAAGACATCCAGAAACCATGTTCACTTCCTCTTCATACTCTGCCCTAGGCCTAATTTTATGGATGAGGCCCTCATCCATCATCTTTTATAAATCATCCTTTATCTTCTCGCAACCCTGTATGTTTATACTACAAATAGAAGAACCGGAATGGGCATGCGTATAGTAGCTAAATTCACATAGGTTTGCATACATTTTAACCAAATCTCCTCTAACCAGATTAATATCAAAAATCCGGAAGTCGCCTGGACAACCGGCCACCATATTCACAGCATTTACTCCCCCATGTTTGGGTAGAGGGTTATCTTTCACATTAGGTCCCACGTCCTTGAAAGATAGAACACCAGACTTTACCAATTTATGTACCTCAGTCTTCAAAGGATAACAATTCTCAACATTATGCCCTGGTCCTCCTTGATGAAAAGCACATGTTTGGTCTGCCTTGTAATACCAAGGAAATGGTGATGGTACAGCGGGAGGTGGTCGTGTTTGAACCAACTTATTCTGAATCAATGTCGATAATAGCTTTGTATAGCTCGTAGGAATAGGGTTATAACTCTCCCTTCTTTGATTATACCCTTGATTCCCCTGCTGGGACGGTCTCTGATAAGCAACGGTAGTTGGAGCAGCATTCATAACAGGAGTAACTGAGGCGACTTGCTGAAGACGCTGATAATTTCTTCTAGAATTGTTTACCCTCCTCTCTTGTATAACAACATTTTCATCTCCTTATTTCATCTTGGTAAACCCATAAGATGGCTTCTTCACACCTCCGGATCCTTCACTCTTCGTCAAACGACCTTCTCTTACAGCCTCTTCTAAGAGGATACTCATTCCTACCATCTTAGTAAAGTCATTTGGCGCGCTTGCTACCATCCTATCGTAGTAGAAAGTATCCAGCGTTTTCAAGAAAATCTTAGTCATCTCCTTCTCTTCCATGGGAGGAATCAATTGGGAGGATACCTCGCGCCATCTCTGCGCATACTCTTTGAATGATTCCCTGTATTTATGAACCATGGCCCTAAGTTGATCACGGTCAGGCGCCATGTCCATGTTGTACTTGTATTGTTTGATTAATGCTTCTCCCAAATCATTAAAAGTATGGATATTGGCGCTGTCCAAACTCATATACCACTTCAGCGCAACACCGGTCAAACTATCCTGAAAGAAGTGAATCAGCAGATGTTGATCATCAGTATGGGTAGACATTCTCCTCACGTACATCACTAGATGGGCACGAGGGCAAGTATTGCCCTTATATTTATCAAACTCCGGGACCTTAAACTTTGCAGGTACCTTAATGTTCGGGACCAAACATAGCTCATTCACATTCTACCCAAATAACTCTTCTCCCCTGAGGGCCTTCATCTCTCTTTGAATCTTGTCAAACTGCTCTTGAAAATCATCCATTCTGTCATAAAGACCCAAGTCTTCACTCGGTGGAGGGAAAGGACGGCACACATCATCATTATTAAACGGAACCATATTTACTGAAGGAGGCGCCGCAGGAGTAACATGCACCACAGGAGGTACCGGAGTAACAATAGTTTGAACCACTGTAATATCTTGAGGACCAAGATTGAAACTTTAAGGTGGGAAATTCTCTGGCATTCCCCATGGATAACCTTGAGGCATGTGATTCTGAATAACAGTAGGAGTAGCAGATACGGGAATAGTCGGAACTTCAGTAGTTTCCATTGTCGGTTGAGGTTGAACACTCGGTGGCTGATTCTGAGCAGCCACCAGAGCTTCCATCATAGTAGTCAGATTGTCCATGACGGCCATCAAAACAGAAACTTCCTCGCGCATCTCGCGATTCTCTTATTCTAAGTTATCCATCTTCTTTTTTAAATTAGCCTGAGTGTTATAGTGATGAGTCAGCTTGTTGAACAAAGTAAAGAAGCTTTGTAAGACACCTGGGTATGCATAACAAATGCAAGAAATATGTGCAATATCATGCATGACATGTAATGCACATGATTATTTTCAATTTGTTATTTAATATTTCAAGGGACTTAAAGTTTATAGACATATTGCAAACATCAACGTAATAATGCTTTTGAAATACTGGAAACAAAAATTTATTATAACAACTCCAAAATGGATTACAAGTTTCAATGATCCCAAGTACAAGATGAAAATAAAATCTAAAATCCTGAGAAAAAGAACTGATGGAGATCACTCTATACGTTGGCGCTTCCCTGTAAGCCTGGAAATCTGAGCCTTCAACCTCTGGTTTTCTTCCACTTGTCTGATGGCAAACTCTTTCCAATCATCTGAATCAGGAAGTGAGTGATCAGCACCTGATTGAGGCTTGGGAGAAAATAAATCCCCTTGCCTCTCCATAGACTCTACCGCTCGACTCTCAAGGATCTCAATCAAGTCGTCTTTCTCCTTCAGGTCTGCTCTGTAGGAACTCTCTAAAGATTGGAACTTGTTCTTCCAAGCATCCCTTTCCTGTTGCATCCTAACCAAAGGAAGTTGCAGCTCTTCTAGCTCGTCTAATAAGGGAGGAGTGGTCTTCTCAAATAGATCAGGCATGGGTGTCTCCCGGGTATACGACATCTTTAACTGAATGGCTCTCGATCGGACCCACTGAAGATATGGTTCCAAAGAAACAGCACCCCTAGGTCCCAAATCCTTCCTACTCTTCTTATGAATGTGACGCCAGTCCTTCGTAATTTGCTCCCTAGCTTCCCTATGGTCTTCTCCTTCCTTCAGAAAGAAACTACTCAAATTAATACTATTCAGTTTATCCCTCATCGGATAACCAAGTTGTCGCCGTGCAAGAACAAGGTTATAGTTAATTCCTCCCTTTGTACCAAGAAGAGGTACATTGGGGAAACTACCACAACTATCAATAATCTCTATATCCTGGTAAGCTCGATGATAACCAATAATATCTTTGTGAGTAAGTGCCATGATCTTAGGAGCCCAACGAGGTTCCTTCTTGACATCACAAAAAGCATCAGACTGAGGTATATGAGAGACAAACCACCGGTACAACAGAGGCGTGCAACAAATAATCATCCCCCCATGATAAGAATTCCGAAGATGAATAGAGTAATAAGCATCACCTAACAATGTAGGAACTGGGTTTCCAATCATGAAGATCCTGATAGCGTTAATGTCAACAAACTTGTCCACATTAGGAAATAAGAACAACCCGTAAGAAAGTAGAGCAAAGATGGCCTCAAAAGCAACTGTACTCTTCATTCTGGCAAAGTAACGAGCTTTCTCCAATAAGAACTGAGCTGGTAATCCTCTAATCCCTCCTTTAGTAGTCATATGGGCTTCTACCTCAGACTTTCCCATATGAATCAAGGCAGTAATCTCATGTGGTTTTGGCTCACCCTCCAAACCAGTAAAAAGAACACGATCGGTAACAGGTAAATCCAATAGATAAGAATACTCCTCTAGTGTAGGCATTAACTGATAGTCTGGAAAAGTAAAGTAATGATACATCGGATCATAGAACTGGACCAAGGTTGAGAGAATATCCTCCTTCATCTTCAGCTTCATGAGAGGAATAATGGATCCATACTTCTTCCGAAAGTCTGCAGAACACTCGATCTCGGGAATTAGACTGATCAACTCATCTATCTTGGGATCCTTAAAACTGTATTTCCCGGTCTTTCTCTTTTCATAATCCATGGTTAAAAGTACCTGAGATATTCACAAATAGTCAACCTTTAAATCCCTTAAAATATGGTTTCTTCAAAAGATGCTTATGAGTGCATAGATGCATGATGCAATAATCACACAAAAGATCACACATATAGGGTTCATAGGTTCAATGTCACGATCATGAGGTCGAAGATACTACCCATAAGGTGTTGGTCTAAAAGTTATCACCTGTCGAAAAAGGTTCTAGAGGTTCCCAGAGTCTACATCCTTCCTTCGGATATTACCAACTTCCCGATTAACTCGGTAATTAGTAATATACTCATGAAAGACTCATCCAAGATTATTATCGCGTGGAAACTATTTCCAGATTACTCCTTCATAGCTTTCGCACTACACCTAAAAGTCCAAGATGGGTTTGGTATTCTACGGTCCTCAGTTTCAGCAGGCTCCCAAGTCGAAAGCAGTACGTCTTCCCGATTACTTGGCAAACGAAACTACAGTCAAAGGGGCCTCCACTGAGTGGGGGATCTCATACCTCCTTTTTTGGGATTACTCCCTCAAAGTTAACATGACTATACAGCCCATCCTATCTTAAAGTTTTCCCAAGTCCGGGTACAGGACTAATGAATAATCACCAAGCACCCTGAAAACCAAGAAAATCCAGACAAACATATATATAATATATAAGACACAAAAAAACAGTAATAACACATATACAAATATAAACAAAGATAGGCTTAACCCACTTAGGGATGGACAAGCAAGAGGTCAATCTTTCCCCAGTGAAGTCGCCATTTTTCTGTAGCGGTAGAAATGTTCAAGACTAAGCCATTGGATTGACTAGACTTTATACAAATCAAAATAAAAATCGCCACCGCGCTTTATTGTTTCCTAAGGAATGGGAAAAGAGCGAATAACAAAAAAAGAGGGGGAAAGATTCAAGGTAATGGGGTTGGTTATGCAAAGGGAAGGTATTATAACCCTAAACATCTACGGTACTCCATAAGAGCCTCTTTGTGAAAATCTGTATATTTTGGCTATTAAAAATGTTGTATAAAAATGGATGGTGGAGGTGAGAAAAGAAATATGTTTATTTTATAACTTTTGCACACGCCGCGGTTGCGAACCTTTAGTGCCTACGTACCACATTTCCGTGTAATAGGGGATCAGGGTACACGTAGTTCCTCTTTTACAAATTTAAAACACAAATGCTTTGGTTCATTTTATGATGTAAAACATCATCGTCATTGTCCGTGTGGAAATCATACTTACTACCCACAATCGTGAAAAAGGAGAATTTGCATCATCTCAAAGTGGAGGATATGGCTTGGATTTCAAAATCAACAATGCCTCACTCAACACCCAAGTGGAAAATGTCTCTCTTCATTACATATTGTAGAAGTATAGTTGTTCACATCACTACAAGGATTGACAAGAGTTCATCCTTTTTTGAGAAAAGTTTAAAGATAAAAAGCCAAATTGGCAAAAATGGTTTGAAATGAGATTGATCGACTTTTAATCTTCTCACAAAAAATGTCAAGGTATTATTAAGTTGATTGAAGTTTATTTATGAAATTGTTTTGAAAATGCATGGACATAAGTCCAAGTTTATTATGAAAGTGGTTCAAGTTTAAAAATAAGAAGAGTTTTCAAAAAGGGGGGAGAATATTTTTGAAATTTAAGAAGATGGGAGGAGAAGAAGAGATTATCCTAAAGCATAAGATAAAAGCTAGGGATAAGAACCATCTAACCAACAAGAAGCCAATACTTGACATTATAAGCCAAGATAGAATTCCCATTCCTTGGATTAAAACCAATCAAGCAAGAAAACACTAGACCTTTTGAGAGAACCAAACTTCAAGTGTATTAAGTCTTCACAAAAAATTGGGCAGAGAAACGGTTGTATACGGGTGAATTCCAGATTACAAACGAAGGGTATAATCAATAAAAAACATGCACACAAAAAACAAACAAGCTACCCAATTTCTTGAGGTAAACATCAAGAACTCCAGACAAAATAATAAGATAAGATCATAAGATCTCCAAGATAGGTCAAGGTTTCTAATCCTAAGTCCAAGAAAAGACCCATGCTCCATAATGCCAAGGATAGGAACCAAGTAGTCCAAGTACCATTAAAGATTTTTTTAGGGTTTATGTTGATTATTAAGTATCTTAAGAAAGGAAAAGAAAAGCTCAAGTGAGCAAAGTAAAAAAATGGAAAGAAAGTAAATGCTCAAATGAGCAAAGATGAAAATGGCATGAAATGCAAATGCTAAAAGTAAATAGTACATAAAACATAAAAAATAATAAAAGTATAAGGAAAAGAAGTCAATAATTAGTGGTTAGTTGGATGACCATCTTGAAGCTTGCATTTGGAACTCATTAGAGGATTGGTAGGACCAAAGCCTCCACACAACAAGTTGCATTTGCTTTTTATCAAGTATATCATCCATTTGGAATTCTCATAAGTACCATTTATTGATCAACGATGTTTAAGTGATCAGCGTTGACTAAAGATGTTGTAGATCCATTGGAGGATTGGTAGAACCAAAGCCTCCACACAATTAATCTCAAGGTTATTGGATCAAAGAGATCAAATTAACATACTTGGGCTTGCAGTCATAAGTTTGGGCCACGAATGATCATTTATTTGAATCGAGACAAAATTTAGCGCTATGTTAAGCAATCGTAAGTGGACTTATATAGAAGTCACACCTATTTTGAGGCCAGTCAATAGAAATCTATGCACCATTTGTTTTAAGACATGATATAGAGATCATGCTCCAATAACATTTAGTGCAATTAGAAAGGGATGAGATGAAGAGGGATGGGGGAAAATATACAAACCACATTTGAATTAAATTTTAATCAAACTATTATTAAAATAATTCATCCATTTTTGTGGAGTTAAACTTAACACCATGGATCCAATGATGTTAATAAAGTTCATGATCCAAAATCTAACCCAAGATCAACCAAAAAATAGTCACAAAATAATATCACATTTAATATACACAAAAGTGTTTTAAAATGTTTTTAAAAATAGAAAATAATGAGAAAAATATAAACTATGTTCAAATTAATCAATAAATGAAAAGTAAGACCATAGAAAAATCAGAAAAAGGCTCAAATAATTTTACAAATTTTTTGGTAATTTTTTAAAGTCAGAAACTATTTTAAAATTAAAATAAATGGGTAAAATGAACAAAAAATGGTAAAAAATAGTAAAGTCAGAAACAAAAATAAAATAAGGTCACCAATATTTGTCACAATATCATTGGATTATTCCATAATTTTTTCAGAATTTAAAAATGTATAAAAGTATTTTTAAAAATTTAAAACAAATCAAATAAGTGTAAAATTTCTAAAAAACACCAAAACACAAAATTAAATTATGAAAAAATGAAAATCAGAAAGAGAATAATCAAAAATATTTTTCATAATTTTTTCAGATTTATTGGACTAAAAATGAATTTTCTATGATTTTTTGAAATTTAAAACAATTAAAGTATAAAAATCTGAAAAAGAAAATAAAAGTAAAATATGTGGACCATTGGATGAGAGTCAAAACGCGTTAGTAATCAAATCCAAGAGATCTGGCGTGCTGTGCATATCATGGTCATTAGTGAATATTATACAGAATCATTAATTAAATCAGAATTTGAAAAATACAGATGGCGTGCCTTCATTGGTTGGAAGATGACACGTTGGTCATCTTCAACCTCCAGCCATCACGAATTGCAGGTCTCTCAAACTGTAAAATTAGAAGCTCAAACCTATGCCATTCGCTTCGTCTCTTCAAGACGAAGACAACCACACCCTCGCACCAAATTTATATAAACTGTAGCTGAAGCAATTTGGAAGGAATGTTTTGAAAAGGGATTTGAAATTTCATGGTCAAAACATGTTTCCAGTAAAAGGTAAATGTTGCGACTAGAACCAGGGCAATGAGAGCAACACAATGATATCATAGTTTTGAAGAATTGATGAAGGAATCTACCTATTGAATTTGAGTTGTCGAGCTCTGAAACTGGACTTTTATGGAGCAGTATGGGGCACGATTCTTGAATGTAATTATGTGGTTAGCTTCAGGGAAGCTCAAGGATGGTGAATTGATGAAAAAATTGAATTGAAAAAGGCTCCAGAATGGATTTTGAAGTTACTGAATTCTGAGTTGTGAAACAAGTTTGGCAGGATGATTCTGGCTATCCAAGCTTGGGAAGTTGAATGGGATAGTTCATGTATTTATAGGAGAAGTGAATGGGATCAAAAGGAAGAGTGAATCATGCGTTTTGGAGGGAATTCGTGCAAACCTGATGCACGAGTGAAGTGTGATCCAAACTTCACCAAAACTCATCCAATTCTTGCATTTTGATGCACTAATCCACTTGGGAAAGTTGGCTAATCATGTTTAGACCCAAAAAACGTGTTAATTTGAGGTTTAGAGGTTTTAACATGAAATTAAATTCTGACTTGCAAGGAAACTTTAATTCCAAGTTACCATTTTTGAAACCATGGCATTTTCAGCTCAATGGGTCTTAAGGCATGATTTTTTATGCTTTAGAAAGACGGGGTTACAAGCTTTGCAATGTAAAAATAATGGAGTTAAATGGATGCTTGAGCTGAAAGTTGTATTGAGTCAAAGTTGGAGAAAAGGGGTTGACTTTCCATACTTAGAAATATTTCAAATTCTTCTTCAAAAATGACCTATATTGTCTTGCATCCAGACATGGCCTTCCATTTGGAATTTTCTCTTGACCAAAAAAGATGGCATGAAGTAGATCTCTTGAATGACATTTTGAAACTTGAATCATTCAAAATATCGAAATTTTGGCTTGTTGAAGTTGGCAAAAAATCATGAAATGACCTATAATCTTTTGTATCTTTAAGGCAACTTCCATCCATTTTCCCATGTTGTACATAAAAGAAGGCATGAATTTCACATCTTCAAGATCATTATGGAAAATTAATGGACATAAGGTGATAAAAATTGACCAGGTTATAACCATTTGAAGTCACATATGGAAAATTGGGGACTCATCTGGAAGACTTCTAATCTTACTTCCTCATCAAGTCTCTTCCTCATGAAAACTCCTTGGAACCTTTGAAGTGATTTGTTAATAACCCTTTAAAGAGAATGATGTCTTTGGAATCACTCAAAAATACAAAAAGGTGAACAAGATATACTCCTTTGAAGTTCAAAACGCTAGCTCTTAGATCAAGAAAATGCTTTGAGGAACTTTGACAAGCTTGAACAAACTTCTTGTACCAACATTATTGCTTTGTGAATAGAAGTTGTTGAGGATGATAATGATGACTCATATCCACCAAAACCACTTCCATATCTTGAAATCTGATAGAAATATGCTTTTGTGATCAATAGGAACAAGGCCTTGTCCAAACATGACAACTTCTCCAATCAATCCCTTGTACTTTTGAGTCAAATCTAATAACCTTGAAATGTGATGAACCAAAGCAACCTTGCCATGCTAATTCTTCCAAAACCAATCCAATGGTGAGGTTTGAACTTTTAAAGCTTTATTGGCTAGGGCATGGAAATAAACTCATGAACCCATGGGTAACTTGTTAAATCTCATTGCCTTCACCTACATGGATAACAAGCAAGACAACCCAACATTGCATTTTATTAGTTAATTGAAGAAATCAGAACAATATTCATGATCATAAAAGGAACATAAGTCAAGGTGCTTGGTAATCCCTCAAAAAGGGCAAAACTAATTGTAGGGAGGGGAACCAAGAATCCTAGTGTGATCTTGTTGTGAATGAATCAACATGGTATGATGAAGGGATCTTAGGGGCAAAAATTAGGGTACAACAACTGTTTAAAGAATAAAGAGACAGATTAAGAGCCAGAAATCATGGGTGAAAATCCATCATGACTTGAGAGACTCCTTGGTGATTATGGAGGTTCAAATGCACCGGTTGTTAGATTGACAATTGTGAACTACCCGGTGAATGTATCATACTTTCAGATGCATCCTGGTACTATCACTCAGCTCGAGAGGAGATCTTTTTCGGGAAGAGTGAATGAAGATTCTAACAAGCACTTGCAAATATTTTTAACCATGATCACAACTCCGAAGATAGATGGGCATACCGGGGAAAAGAAAAAGTTAAGAGTGTTTCCTTTTACTTTAGATGACGAAGCTGGACACTAGTCTTTTCCTTGCCAACTAATAGTATCACAACCTGGGAAGAAATGGAGACAGCTTTCCTAAAGGAGTGTTTTCCAGCCTCAGTGTTCATAAGAAAAAGGTATGATATATTTAATTTCAAGCAAAAAAGGGAGAATCTCTACGGGATGCCTATAAAAGGTTCAAAAGACTCCTAGTGGCTTTCCCTACTCATAATCTAGATCAGACTGATCAGATGCAAACTTTTGTAAATGTTCTGAGAATCAAGACAAAGCAGTTGATAGACACAACAGTCGGTGTCTCGTCAAATTTCTCAATAGCCACTGGTGTGAAGAAGATAATAGAAGTGATTGCTGCAAATGAGCATTTGGAATTACATGACAGGGTTGCAAGTAAGTCTGAATGAGTCATTGATTTAAAGTTGGAGCCCAACAGACAATTAAAAATTGAAGAAACAATTGTTGTAGAGGTAGACAAGAAGCTTAAAGCACTGAATTTAGCCACTCATCAAGTTTCCCAAGTTCAACAAGCACAAAATATTGTATGTGAAATCTCTAATGGGCCGCACAATACAATGCACTATTTAGATTATCCACAACAAATTGAAGACATTAAGTTTTTGAAGCAGAATAATCCTTATTCAAACACATATAATCTGAGGTGGAAGAATCATCCAAACTTTGGGTGAAGAGATCAAAAACGGAATGTTCAACAACAAGGACAAAGCCAATATCAGAACCAATATCAGCAGCAACAACAACAATAGGTCCTTAAGAAGGAAGATTGGGAATTGGCTATTGAAAAGATGGCAGCTCACAATATTCAGTTCCAAGAAGAAACAAGAAATAATCATAAGAACACATTTGCCTCCATTAAAAATTTGGAGGTATAGATGGGTCAAATAGCACAACAACTGGCTAATGCTCAAGCACGGGGCACTCTGCCTGATGGACTGGTTACAAATCCTTGATATAATCATACTGTGAATGCAGTTGTGACCAGAAGAGGTAAGTCAGCTAAGAATGTTGAAATAGAGGAAATACCGGATGGTGGTTTGATAGAAGTGAATTTAGAAATACAGGATGATCCAAAGAAGTCCGAGGAAGTAATTATAGAACCAGTGGTTGAGAATGAAAAACTAAAGGATCCTATGTCTAAAATCATTCTTACTTATCCTGCAAGAACAAGGAAGAAAGATCATAATGACAATTTTTTTGAGAAATTCTTGGAATTGTTCAAGAAACTTGAAATTAACATCCCTTTTGCTGAAGCTCTGGAACATATGCCTATATATGCCAAATTCATGAAAGACATCATCTCCAAGAAGCGTTCCATAGATAATTTGCCAGTAATGCTGACTGAAACATGTAGTGATATTTTGCAGGGTATCAAAATTCCTATGAAAAGGAGAGATAGGGGTGCAATAACTATTTCATGCACCATTGAGGATAGATCATTCAAGAAAGCACTTATTGATTTGAGGGCTAGCATAAGCCTGATGCCACTCTCAATTTTCAAGAAGCTTGATCTCACTGAGGTACAAGACACAAGAATGGAACTTCAGTTTGCAGATCATTCAGTGAAAAGACATTATGCTATCGCGACTGATGTAACACCCAAAATTCTACCCAGTAGTTATAACGAAAATCAGAGTATTTAAAAGCTTCCAACACATTTGGGATATCACATTTCAACATGTTACAACACATAAACAGATACATAACACTTTAGTTTCGGAGGATCATATTACAACTTGCATTAGCTTTTAAAACAAAACCACTTCTTTTATTTATAATGCAGCAGAATCATAATTACAACTTCAAGTAGCATCATATGTTTCGTTCAACTAAAGTGACTTGAGGAGCAACATATTATTTCATATAATTCAACTTAGGATTCAACAACTAAAACAATTTCAACAAGTAAACAACTATTCGATCATTTCCCCCCGAGTGCTACGTATCAGAGCAACGACACTGACTCGAACTAACGATGTACAACTATCCTTCTAGGTTACCTGCACGTTACCAACAGAGGGCAACATTCAAACTGAAGGGGTGAGATATCGGACAATATAATAAGTCGTATGATAAATAATATATTAGATTAAATCACATAAAATCACTAGTTCTAAACTTATACACAACAATTATTATAATAAAGCCTAAATACGGCATAACGACTAATTCATAGCCTTTAGATAATACCTGTCACAACAAGTCAACAACATAAAGCAACAACAAATATAAATTCACCATAACTCAAGATGCAACATCAAATGTGACTCAATTACAATGCACATGCATGTGGTACCATTGGAGCAGAACTCCCAACTGAAAAATGGAGCAGAACTCCCAACTTAATAATTTCTAATTAATAGAGGCATCAACAAGACATAAGCCTTCAACTTAATATTTTGCCAATCCAGGCCAACGTGGTGCCAATCCAGGCCAACTTAATAATGCAAATATATGTGACTCAATGAATGCGACAATCACATACAACAACAATCACCTTCACAAAGGCATACACCCATATCGTTACTTTACGAATAATTAGAGGTACTCATCTTCATTTTAACACTGGCCATAGGCCTACAACTTAATCAACTTATCAATCACAACATATTCAATAACAATAATGTATTCAGCAACATTGGCACAAGCCTACAACTTAGTACATCCCAATAAATAATAGTAATTGGACAACAACATCAACAAGAAAACAACATTATGTATTAGCCTAACATTTTAATACCACTTGCAATTTATATTTTTCAGCAAGGTATTCAACATACTGTGTCGACTAAAATATACAACAATTGCTCCGTATAGTTATTCGGACAAATCGACCAAATCCTACAAATTAATTAATTCTCCACTCTTATTTTATTACTAACAACCTACTATTACACATTCACATCTTAGTCCCTACTTTACAGCATCTTATACAATCCGCCGTCTCAACCGTAATATTTTACAAACATTCTGCGTAATTATTCGGACAATTCAACTATATTCGGCTAAATAATACTCTACTAAAGCACTTCTACTAAATTATTTTACTGATAAGTCTTATCAATAGCCTTCGGCTAAATTAAGGAAAATGTTATTTTCTGCCACTTAAATCTTCTCTACTGCTAATATATTTTGGTTACCAATGTTTCTGTTATTTTACTACAAGCTCTGCAACTAAAACCATAAGTTACTAATTCTGAAACATAATAATTACCTCTGCTATTTTATGTCAATCCATGGATTACTCTCTTATGTCACTAATAAATAGCTTCTAACTATGCTACATCAATTCTATAAAATACAGTTTCATGGTGCCCCTCGGCATGATAACACACAGTTTGCATGGTGCCACTCGGCACACAGGTTAGTACCCCTCGACACAACAACCAACCATCTCCATGCATCTAGTGCCGATCAGCACCCCCTTCTCACAACCTTGTCGTTCAGCATTATTCACTCCTTCACAACATGTGGTTCGGCATGTAAGGCACTCACAACACACACTTGTGACGCTTGGCACAGAGTTTGTTTCGTTTTTTTTTCTTCCTAATTTCCTCTGTCTGCTATGAAACCCCGATACGGTATCAAATTCAATAACATAACAACATAAAATTATATTCAATCAATGTAGAGTAATTTCTCATAACCAATTCGTTGACAATAATCCACATCTCAGTATCAATTACAAAAATTAAACACCAACAAAAGCAATCTTACAAACCCAATCCCACATAAAATTTGTCATGGAACCCATTAGATAGTCAGAACCCCACCCTTACCTTGGATTGATGGTTCTCTATAATTTCCGATTGCACCTTGTTATTGTCATAGCTCCAAACCTTTCTTCTTCTTCTTCACCACTAAAACCCTATTCCTCTTTCTCTTCTCTTTCTTTCTTTTTCCTGATAAAACTAACTCTCTTCCTCTCTTATTTTATAATAATAATATATATTATTCTATTATTCCAAATAATAGTGTTTCTCTTAGTGGGCCTACATACACACCCCACTATTGCTACTATCACAACATAAGCCTAATTAAATAAATAGTCACATAATATAATCTAATACTATTTCCAATAATATTCTTAAACTATGATCGATCCACACTTTAAATAATACTAACTCGCAAATAATATTCTAATAATAGTTCTCAGACTAAACCGTCTATTTTATCCGACTATCAACTTACCGCTCAACTCAACATATTTATCCAATTATGCTTCTTAGAATAATACTGATAATTCTCACATTAATGGCACCAAATTAAACCCGATTATTTATCATGCCACTAAATAAAATAATTCTGACTTCGACGATAAAAATTCGAATTAATATAAAATATTCAAAAATATTTAATTAAATAAATAATTAAATATTGGGGCGTTACAACTGACGTTCTTGTGAAAATTGACAAGTTTGTGTTCCCTGTTGATTTCTTAGTTCTTGAAATACCAGAAGATGAAGAAATACCGCTCATTCTGGGAAGACCTCTTCTAGAGACGGGAAGATGTATGATAGATATTGAGGAAGGTACCATGACCCTCAAGGTCTATGATGAGAAGCTAAAAATTAATGTGCGAGAAACCATGAATTTAAAAGATGAGGAAAATTAAAGTAAAAGTATTGAAGTGCTGGACACAGTGTTCATTCACTCAGTTCAAAGCAAAATTTCTGAATTACCTTTGAATAGAGTTCTTAGCTTGTCAATTTCTGAAAGAACTAAGGAAATATATGAGAAAGAATCAAAAGTGTTGTCTATTTTTGAAGTACAACCTCTGTGGAATAGATCAAAACCACAACGGTGGGAAGATTTAAGACCACCACAATATCCTGAAGAAAAACAAGAGGTGAAAAAGGGAATAGAGTTGAAACAACTACCTGAAAATTTCAAGTATATCTTTCTTGACACTGATGAGCAAAGTCTAGTTATTATCAACTCTAGTTTAAAAGAAGTTCAGGAAAAACAACTCATTAAAGTGCTCAAGAAATACAAGGGTGCTATCGAATGGGAAATTGAAGATTTGAAAGGAATTATTCCCACAGTTTACATGCACAAGATATTGATGGAAGATGATCAGAAACCTGTTGTCCAGCCGCAAAGAATACTAAATCCTGCAATGAAAGAAGTTGTCTGAAAAGTGGTTGTGAAGCTGTTGGATGCAGGTCTTATTTACACTATATCTGATAGTGCATGGGCAAGTCTGGTTCATGTGGTACCTAAGAAGGGCGGGACAATTGTCATAAACAATGATAAGAATGAATTAATTCCCACCAGAACCATTACAGGATAGAGAGTGTGCATAGATTACCGAAGATTGAACATTGCTACAAGAAAAGACCATTTTCCCTTACCATTCATTAATCAAATGTTGGAAAGGTTAGCTGGTCATGATTAATACTGTTTTCTTGATGGGTATTCAGGATATAATCAGATCGCGGTGACTCTAGAAGATCAAGAAAATATTGCATTCACATGCCCTTATGGTAATTTATCCTATAAGATAATTCCATTTGGGTTGTGTAATGCACCTGCTACTTTTCAGATATGTATGACCTCGATATTTGTTGACATGCTTGAAAAACATATTAAAATGTTTATGGATGATTTATCGATATTCAGATCGTCTTTTGAAAATTTCTTGCAGAACTTATCTCTGGTGTTAGAAAGATGCCAGCAGACAAATTTGATTCTGAATTGGGAGAAGTGTCGTTTTATGGTGCGTGAAGGTATAATGTTGGGTCACAAAATTTCCCATAAGGGAATTGAAGTTGACAAAGCCAAAGTGGAGGTGATAGCAAAGTTACCCCAACTAGTGAATGAGAAAGGGATAAGAAGCTTCTTGGGACATGCAGTATTCTACCGTAGGTTCATAAGGGACTTCTCCTAGATTGTGAAGCCGTTGACTATTCTGCTTGTGAAGAATGCACCATTTATTTTTTATGAGAAGTGCAGTGAAGCTTTCGAAACTTTGAAGAGAAAGCTAATGTATGCTCTGATTGTGATCTCTCCAGATTGGTCTATTCGTTTTGAGATCATGGTGATGCAAGTGATATGGCAGTAGGAGCAGTGTTGGGACACGAAGATAAAAGCTCTAGCATGTGATCTATTATTAAAGTCATGTTTTGAATCCAACCTAGATGAATTATGCTACGACTGAAAAAGAATTGTTAGCAGTGATGTGCGCTTTTGACAAGTTCATATCATACTTGTTGGGTTCAAAGGTAATTATTTATACTGACCATGCAACTTTGAAGTATCTTTTGTCTAAACAGGAACCAAAACAAAGGTTGTTGAGGTGGATCTTACTCTTTCAAGAGTATGACCTGGAAATCCAGGACAAAAAGGGATGTGAGAACACTATTGCTGATCACTTATCCTGATGTCCCTGGTAGAAGAAAATGAGGAGAACCACCCAATCAAGGATGAGTTTTTTGACGAATGAAGCCTAGCTGTGATTGGTGTACTGTGGTTTGCAGACTACGCGAACTACTTGGTAGGTGGAGTAATACCTGATGATTTTGATTCTAACAAGAGGAAATTTTTTTACATGATTGCAGGTTTTACCTATGGGACGAACCATTATTGTATAAGAAAGAAATCGACAGATTGATTCAAAGATGTGTCATATAATAAGAACAGAGAGATATCTTAAAAGCCTGCCATGACTCATAATATGGAGGAAATTTCATTGGAGATAGAACAACGGAAAAAGTCTTCCAATCTGGGCTATAATGGCCCTCACTTTTCAAGGATGCCCAAGGCATAGTGCAAGAATGTGATAGATGTCAGAGGACATGAAACATCTCAAAGAGGAACCAAATGCCTCAGAATGCTATGTTGGAGGTAGAATTATTTGATGTTTGGGGAATAGACTTCATGGGACCATTCCCGCCCTCATTTTTGAAAAATTACATCTTAGTGGCGGTGGACTATGTCTCAAAGTGGGTTAAAGTGGTAGCATCACCCACTAACGATTCCAAGGTTGTAATCAATTTCCTAAAAAATAATATTTTCTCAAGGTTTGGGGTTCCTAGAGCCCTAATAAGTGATGAAGGTACCCATTTCTTGAACAAACTGATGGAGAATTGCTGAAGAAATACAATATGAAACACAAAGTTTCCACTTCGTATCATCCTCAGACGAGTGGTCAGGTTGAAGTATCAAACAAACAGATAAAGTATATTCTTGAGAAGACTGTCAGTGCATCGCGTAAAGACTGGTCCGTGAAACTGGAGAATGCACTATGGGCATATAGAACATCATTCAAAACTCCCATATGTATGTCTCCTTATCAGTTAGTCTATGGTAAAGCTTGTCATCTGCCGCTCGAACTCGGGCATAAGGCATTTTAGGCTTCCGAATTCCTTAACTATGATATGTTGAAAGCTGGTGAATCCTAAATTCTTCAACTTCACGAGTTAGAAGAGTTTAGGAATCAAGCTTATGAGAATGCCAAAATCTATAAATAAAAAACAAAGAAATGGCAAGATCATAAGATCCATAAAAAGGAATTTTGATAAGGTCAGTTAGCTCTCCTGTTTAATTCCAGGTTGAGATTTTTCCCTGGAAAGTTGAAGTTGAGATGGTCAGGACCATTTGTTGTTCATAAAGTATTTCCCCATGGAGCGATCGAATTAAAAAATCAAGCCAATGAGGATATATTTTAGGTGAATGGACAGAGGTTGAAGCCTTATTACACTGGGAAAAAGAGAGGTCTGATTGAAAATGTTCGTCTTACATGGTAAGATGAAAGACCGTCGAGCCATACGATGTTAAACAAAGCGCTTCGTAGGAGGCAACCCATGCATTTTAATTCTAACTAGTTTTTTTTTGTTTTGTTGTAGGTTTAAATTTTTTAGTGTAGGCTCACCAATGTCTTACTCAAAGAGGATGAAATTTTTTGACTTAGAATCAGTGAAAAAATGTGATTTTTCAAAAAAAGCAGAAGCTGACACGGCTGCCTGTGTCACGGAACATGGCCCGTGTCAGCAGCACTGAAGCATAAAAAAATTCAAAGAAGATTCACGTTTTCCAAGAGCTGACACGGCTTCCCATGTCAGAAAACATGGAGTTGTTTTTGTGAAAAGAGAAGTGAAGCACCAAACATGGTCGCCCATGTCACGGGACACGCCCCGTGTCCAGTCAACTAGGCCACAATTTGTTTTACAATACCTATGGGGCCCACGCATTTTAATGAGATTATAGTATTTTTTTCTCTTTCTTTTCTTTTTCTCTCACTTGTAACCAAATTCTTATTCTTCCCCATCCTTCCTCTAAAAACTCCATAACCAACCTCTTAAAAAGCTTCTTATTTTCACCACCACACCACTCCGTTCACCAAAGTTCCTTCACAAAAAGTGTTCTATTTTTCGGCCTCTACCTCCCTACAGTAGATTTTTCCACTGATTCATGTGTTCAATTCCATGTGATTTTTCAGGTACCTAAAATGCTCCTCAAGTATACTATGAGAGGAAAGTAACCAGTAGGAGAACCATCAAGGTCAAGACCAAGGAGAAATCTCACTGCTGCTGCCCAACCTAATGTCTATGGAATTATTTTCAAAAACCTAACACACGAAGTGCGCTTCACGCGCCATATTCAGCGTAAGGTGACGCCAACGAGGTATATGTGTTTCGAAACTCTATCTTCTCTGGGTTTATCTGAAGAAATCAATAGAATGTTGCATGTATTAGGAGTGTTAGAATTTATACAGTTCGAAGCGCCAACTTTTGAGCACATAACACTTGAATTTTTTAATTCTGTTGATTTTAAGTTGAATCAGATATGGGAAGGGACCGATAGAGGTCACACTGGTACCATGACATTCAGGTTATACAATGCTGACCATCAGTTATTGGTGGAGGAATTGGGTGAGATCCTACGACTACACAATTATGGACCAAGAGCTATTCCAGAAACATTTAGAGCATGCCGATTCTGGGGAGATATCACAGGCTCTGGTGGGTATGTTGCTAAGGGAGATAAGGCATCTCCTACGAAAACCCGTTTTTTTAGGTACGCTAAGAAGTGTTTAGCCTATTCTTTGTTCGGTAGAGGTGATAGTACATGGGTAGCAACTTAGCCAGAACTCTTTTTGCTGCATGCCATGGCCACTGTGAGCCCGGTAAACGTAGTTGCTTTTGCTGCAAATTATTTAGGTAAAGTGGGTGGAGCAAAAATTTATGGTATTTCTGTAGGAGGAATGATTACCCAGATAGCCAGGAATATTGGTTATGATCCTGTTGCATTGAATGGGGCACCCATTGCAGGTATGTTTAAGCTAAATATGAGTGCCCTGGTCAATCAGGGCATGATTCAAATACAGGGAAGACATTTTGGTTTAATAAATTAAAAAAGGTTTATTCTTACACTCCTTAACCCTGCAAGAGTTACAATTTCTGAACGCACGAATTGGATTTGGGGGTATAAGAGTGATGGAGAGGAAGATCTGGACCAATATGATGAGGATAATCAAGCTAATGAGGACCAAATGGATGAAGATTATATAGAGTAAGAGCTAGTGGCTAATTCCTCAAAGATTCCTACCCAATCTGGTGGAAGGTCCTCATCTTTCACCCGAAGAAGAGTGGGTCTGGATACAAACAGAGTTTGGCGACATATGTGCCGAGCAGGCGCGCCAAGGAGTCGAACAGGCTTGTCAGGGAAATGAGAAGACTCGTCAAGGGGAAATGTTGAGTGAGATGCATTGGATGATGAAACACTTAATGTTGCAATTTCCACATCATCCGCAATGATGTTCTGTGAGTCCCCTTCTCTCTTGGACAAAAACATTGGGGACCATGTTTAGTTCAAGTGGGGGAGGGTTTTTATTGTTTTTTTTATTGTTTTTATTTGAGTTGTTATTCTATATTAGTATTTTCAATTTTTCAATTTATTTGTGTTGTTTTTTTGTCACTGATGTGTTGTAGATTGATTGTATTTTTTCCTAATAAAGGACAAACGAGTAGCTAAGTGGTTGAAAGATGTAACCCGGACTTGCTCCTTAGGCACTCTGGGAAATTGATACAACTAAAGAACGAGTAATTGTTGGATGCAATTTGGTGACAACAGACTGAAATGGTAGTATGGTATACCCGAGCAAGAAAAGAAGCCGCATCACACGAGGAGTGCTTTGGAACCTGTAAGCTTATCTAATATGGTGAGCATACATAAATCCAAACACAAGAATATCATCATGAGAGTTCATTCAAGTATGACTTTATCACTCTGATTTTGTGTGTATTCAACTCGAACAAGACAACATGATAACATACACTGAGGAACGTTGTTTGTTTTAACCCCGAGCCTTTCTAGCCATCCCTTATTGTCATGATTATCCTTTGTTAATCACATTTGAGCCTTATCCATTTGTTTGTGATAACCATTTATGTTAACCCAAGGCCAAACACTTCCTACCCTTGCTCGGCATAAGTGTTGTGAATTTTGAAATTGTACGAAGTTCTAAGTTTGGGGTGATCATCTGTATAGAAGAGGGAAAGTATGAAAAAAATCAGAAAAAGAATGGAGAGAAATGAATGTCTCTAGGAAAAAAAGGAATATAACTCATAAATAAATACTTGTCCCAACAAAAAACTCAAGTACTAGTGAAACACTCAAATCAAAAACTGAGTGAAGCAAATAGCAAAAGAGTCGAGGTTGAGTAAAATCCCATCGTAATAAATTGAGCACAGAGACCAGAAAAACAACACAAATGTTGAGCCAAAAACTCTTTGTTTATCCATTTTCTTTGTTTATCCCACTGTACCCAAGACCCTTTACAACCCAAAGACCTCCAAAAGTGTGTGAAATCTGTGTGTAGTGAAGATAGAGTTCATTCAAAGTTAAGAGTCGATATTGCATACATTGAATTTTGAGTGAAAAACGCTTTAAACCAAGGAGATTTGGTGAGAAGTGTGAAAAATCTTTCAGGTAAAAAAGTATTTTGATGTAGAAGTGTAGCGGAAAGTTCGGATCGGTGACCCAAAATCTTGACCATGAAGGTGGAAAGCAAGTGATGAAGAACATCAGTTATATTGTGGTAAGAAGGAATTCCTGGGTGACTTTATTGTTGTTGTCTACATTACTTAAGGACAAGCAATGAGTTAAGTTTGGGGTTGTGATCGGTCATTATTTCTACTTCATTTTTGTCGCTTATTCGGTATAAGTTCATCAAATCTGTAACACATTGGTTTGTCTTTTAATCATTTTGTTTAAGTTATGTTACTTTTTGAAAATGTGTCTTTGTGTTGCTTTTATTTAAATTTCATGTCTTTTAGATGCTTTTGATGGTTTACTTTAGTAGGTGTTGTTAATCTCACCTGAAGGTAAAAATATCTAGAGGATTTGTGCAAACACGAAGTAAAATTTGAAGTTACAGGAGCCCTGAAACGGGCCATGTCGGGAGAAGAAAGAAAAGAAGCTAAAGACAGAAGGTGACACGGGTGCCCGTGTCACACGACACGACCCGTGTCAAGTCAGATGAAGCATAAACTTTTGGAGGAAGGATCACAAATGCTAACAGGGGTGTCAGTGTCCACTGACACGGCCCGTGTCACCTGACACGGCCCGTGTAAGCTCAGGCGCTGATAATTCTTAATTTTGGGAATTTCTAGTGTTTTTTGAACCCTAGAGACTACTTTGGACTTTTTGCATCACCAAGGAAGAACCGGACTACTTAAACCAAATTTGAAGAAGAAAAAAATGACTTTTAAACGATTGAGTATATTCACGATAGAAGACTGGAGATCCAGAGGATCTTTGGGAACGTAGAACTCTTTATGCGCGATAGAAATTGAAGATCGAAGAGTCCAAACTTATTGTAATGTCTACATCTAATATCTGTGTTATCTTACTTTTGAATTCTATGAGAGGCTAAACCCCCCAATGCTAGAGTGTGTCTATGATTTGCAATATTAAGAATACTAATCTCTTTGTTTCATTCAACATAACAATTTTCAGGCATCAATTTGATTGTTTAGAAGAATTTAAAGTTTTATCCTATGGGACCATAGGGTTTCATTGTTATTAACACATTAGAATCGGACGGTCGTGTAAAGATTTTCTAAATAATTATATTATAAATGATTTAACCTAGGACTAGGGCAATCCTATAATAACTAGAATAATTCTTGATAATTGAATGCTTAACGTCAAAACTAATTTGAATGAACATTGAAATTAGGGTAGAAGGTTAAAGGTTTTTCACTAATGACTTATGGAAAGATAATTTTAAGAATCGGTAATTGAGATTGATGCACTTGTTGAAAAGATCAAAGAGTGAATATTATTTCATGGCAAATCATACACTCACCCCTAACATCTTTTAATCAAACAGAAAAGGTCATATTTTACATTCAATCATTTAATCTTTCGCAAGGATTTATTCCAATCAAACCCAAAACTATTGTTTTTGTTTGATTAAATTAATAATAAAATTCAGCATTTCCTACGTAGTCCTCGAGATCGATACTTTGGGAAAATCCCATCATTACTACATCGGTGAAAATAATACACTTGCTATTTTTTTGACCAGTCTTCATCTCTTCCATTTGAACCAATTCGAATTGTCTCTTCTGCGTTTGTAATCTAACCACCTTTATTTTATCAGCCCCATCATAAGTCTTCTTAAAGATCTCCCATGCTTGCTTTTCTGAATTGTAATTACCAACTTTCTTAAAGTTGTCATTATCGACACAAGAATGAATCAAGAACATCGCCATGTAGTCTTTCTTCTTCTTTTCCTTGCGTACAACCTTTAGTGCCTATGTTGCCTCTTCAATAAGGAGAATAACTCCATTGTTGACCACTTCAAAAACATCTTGATAGCCATACAATACTTTAATTTTCTTACATAATTTATTGTAATTCTTTGAATCAAGGGATGGAAGATTAGTGGAGACTCGATGGTTGGAAATGGTAGTCATCTTTACACAGCAAATTGTAGATCAGAATCAGAGCTCTTGATGTCAAATGTTAGAATATTCAATTAGATCAATGGAGGTTTTGGGCTTGTGGAGAAGATAGAGTAACAAATAAGAGAATTAAAGTGGGAGAGAGTAATTGAAGATGAGAAGATAATATTTGAAAAAACCCAAAAACGAGTTGGTAATTAGTTACGCAAAACTAGGTAATCGGTTACCACAATAAAACCAACAAAAACATGTGTGTGCATGTAATCGGTTACGCAATTCAGTGTAACGGATTACGAATCTGAAAAACAATTTTTTTTCACTTGTAAAAATACTTATTTAATAAGTTGTAACCTCCAATTAACTTCTAGAAGCTAATAACATGTATTTGTATTATTAAAAACTTTCAATAATTCTGATAGTGATGATGAGTTTGCAATGTCGTTTTTTGATTCAGACTTGAGTAGAGAAATCTTGTTGGAAGAGAAACGGATGAGAAAACAGCGCTTTAGGAAAAGAGGAATGTGAAACGACGTAATGGTAGTAACGGGAATGAAGTGTCATGAAGAAATCTTGTTAGAAGGCTTCTAGGGTTTTCTTGAAGGAAGATGTAGGATTAATTTGTGGGACCTAATCCATAATCTTTTGGGTAGCTTGAATTTATTTGGTTCATTTTGGAGATTTTAATAACTTTTTTATTTGATCTAAAAGTCAATTGAGTCTTAAAAGAAAAAATTAAAAAACATTAATTGTCTTGAAAACCAATAAATGGTGAAGATTGTCGCATAATGGACCACATTAGTAGGTCAATTATTTTCAACAGATCACTGGTGGATGTTCCTACGCAGGGTATCATTTTATTTGATTGAATGGGTTCTCCCTTATGTTGATGAAGGAAATATTAATTATTTTACATTTGCTCATAAAACTCATGATTTCTCTACTTGTTAATGACCTCTTTTAGAAACAAAGGGAAAAGGAACACGTGTACAAAGATGTTGATATGAATACTCAGTTCTACCATGTTATAATAACCTCTAAAATCAAAGAAACACTACCATTTCTCTTGTAACACCCCATACTAACGAGGGCAGGGAGTGGTCGATGGTGCATAAGGCCTCATAATGAATGGTTTTTGGGAATTTCTAGGCAAAAATCAAATTTACATTGGAATGAGAAGGATCATATGGTTGTATAGGTCTAAGACTGCATGGTTGAAGGAACTTATAAGGATTAATTGATACTACCTATATCAATAAGATGCATTTTCTTTACGGTAGCTTAAAAAATAAGAACTTCATAGTTAAACGTATTTGACTTGGAGTTATATATATATGGGTGACCTTTTGAGAAATTTCCAGAAAAGCGTGTCATAGAGGAAAAAACATAGTGAAAAGACTCGTGTTACTTTGGGGTCAGCCAATAATTTTAAAAGTAGTATGGAGCATTACAAATAGGAAAAATATATCCAAGTGAGGAAATTTGTACATCGTATGATGGTATGTGAACAATTGCTCGAGAATATTTTACAGTTATTTCAAAAATATCCAAGCTCGCGAGGGAGGATCATTTATGCTTTAGAGTCTATCATTTGCAAATGAAATAAAGATATGTTTGAAACAACCGGTTGAAAATCATCAAACAATAAAGTTGCCATCGAATGTCTTTTATCCCATATGGAGGGAAAGGTAAACATCGAGAAAATCTGAGAAGGGATAAGTCACGGTCTAGCGACCGAGAGATCGGGTAAGGGAGTATGTTATGCGAGGGGAATGTATTAGCACCGCACACGCTCGTAGTACTCTACAGTATCCACTCTTGTTATCTATCTTATGACTTACTGTTTACTACTGAGAAAGAATGCATGCAAAAGAAATGAGAAAAGAATGTAGGGAAAATAAAGTTGTACTCGCTTGGGCCCTACCTCAATGCCTACGTATTCTTTTTGAGGAATCAGAGCTACCGTAGTTTGGCTCACATGTTTTTGTTCGTTTTATGTTTTTTATGGATAATTTTAATTTCGCCTTCTGCCGCAGCTCGACCTTTGGAGACTTATGCGTTGACACAGAAGTAAATTAAGCATGTCCTTACTGAAAAGGGTTTTGAGTTACGCCCTCAAAGCAAGATGCCACATTTGATTGATTTGTGTTTTGTTACCTTGAAAAAGGGTTTAAGTACGATTAGCATGTTTTTGATTTGCTAAAGAAAAGAGGTTTTAGTTTTAGATGCATGTTCAAAAAGGGAAGAAAAGAGTCTAAGGGAGACTAGCCTATTTTTAACCTAATGTTATCAAACAATGTTGGTCCTAATATTTGGATTAACAAAAGACAAATGTCTACCTAATGTTAGCATGCATGGTTTACCACCTAAGGTCTAACTTGAATCCAACGGGCGCAAGCACATCCTAAGGAAACATGGTATGTACAAAGATAAAATAAGCAAGCTCGAAAGAGCACACTTATAAAAGAGTAAGGAAAAGAAATGAAATGTTTTAGTCAAGGAGAGCGTATCATCCGAGACAAACAAGCGGGAGTGAGATGAAAAAGTAAAAATGTGATGTCCAAAGCAACTGAACACCTAACCAAGATATAGGAGATCGAGGTAGGCGACAGAAGACAATATGATAAATCACGGAGTATTAGCATCAGCCAATGCGATCTCCTGACAAAGCATAGGGGTTCGATTGTGGAACCCTTCCTCACATGACGACTCGATACACAAGAGCAGGTATAACTCCGAAGCATCATGGTACGTCACGAGATAAGGATGACACAGATGAAATTGCGGGGGTTTATTACAAACCCTCCCCGCTCGCCTCATTTTAAGGACTTATCATCTGTAGATATATGGGCACAAATGTAAACACACATGCAGAGTACCTACACAAAGGTAGGGTTTTAAACAAACCACACACAACGGAGGGGTTCCTGACATGATCAAAAACGGAGACCCCTATCATACATCTCTACCATAATTCTCAAGGCATCAGAAAGCAGTAAAGCCCTACTTATCATGATCTCTAGGAAATTGCTAAAGAAGTACGATAAAGTGCAGAAATAAGGAAAAAATAAGGTCACAATGATACTGAACGGAGAAGGTGCGTTGCCTCTTCAAAACCATTCAATCAAAGAGAGAACACTACTGAAGCTACTTCACACAAGTGATCAAAGAATTAATCTCCAAGCATTCCATATTGCGAGAGTTACATCGACATTATATCACAAAGTCTTGGCTAAAAATAGCAACAAAGACGATTACCAAGCATAAAAATAATAGAAAATTCTAATAAAATTCTAAAGAGAACGTAAATATAGTTCTTAAAATATTCTAACTATTTTTTAGGTTAATTTGTCATGCATTAAAAATTTACAAAAGCCAATAAAAGAAAATTGGTAAAGAAAAAAATAAAATGAAAACATAAAGAGTTCAGGGGGTGCTAAGATGGAATCCAAGGGTGCATTGTAGAAATAAGGCACTAGGCTCAAAAACTAATCCATTAACATTTTTGTGCATAAGCCATTTAGCTCAAAAAAAAAGTTGTCATGGGCTCAGTGTAGAGGATGGCTCGCTCTATTAGCCCAAGGATCTATTCTCAACCTAACATTCATCACATCCAAAATTCATTTATTATTTCAATTATCAACACAATAAAATAATTTTAATAAAAAACTGAAATGGAATTATCATTAAATGATGCAGTTTGGGTATTTGGATAGGATTTAGAAGTTGTGGCCTTTGGACTTCCTCGAACAACTTGACCTTTTCTCCCTTAGAATGCGGTGGTGCTTATCTTCATCATCATCTTCTATTTGGAGCTCTGTCCTAGACTATCAACACATTGTTCGAAGCTTCTTCTCCCTCACGCTGCTTCCGTCACGTTGTTCATCTCTCTTTCTCGCGACTTTGCTATGAGCAATATTTTCTTTTCCTTCTTCTCCACCCGATGTGGGTCCCTTCTTCTTCAACCTTAACATCCGACGAGTTTCAATGACCTACCACTATCGTCATCACAACAAATATGGTTGTAAATCTTCATCGCGGATTCGTTCTTCTTAGGGTTCCCACGAACTTCACTGATGTCTCACTCTCCATCTTGTTCTCAGTGTCACTACCCGAATCTAAACAACCATGAAATCGGACCCCAACCCTAGAGACGCTATCGAGAAAACCAGGTAATTCTTCCGCTTCTGATCTGTTTTCTCTTCTTATTCTTCTTCTCACCATCACACTGCGGTTTCTATGTTGTAGTGTTATTTGCAATTTGTGAAACTGTGAGGTTATTGAAAAAGGTTGATCAAGATTTTGAGGCTTCGATGATAGATGAAGATTAAAGAAGCTGGAATATGTTGATGTTGCAGAAGCGAGCAGAATAATTGATTGCAGGGAGATGGGAGTTTTTGGTTTTGTATGGTGATTCTTCAGACTAAAAATAGGTCGTGAATGATTGAAGATAAACAATTGAAAAACACAAGATGGGGGAGGGGGTTGAATTGGATTCTTAAAATTCTATGCAAAGAACACGATTATTTTTATCCTGGTTCGTTTGAACTCAAACTACTCCAGTCCACCCGCCAAGGTGATTTCGCCTCTCTCCAACGAGGTCTTAATCCCCTAATCAATTTTGATTACAAATCTACTTTGACTACTGCCAAGGTCTTCTTGAGTATAACCACAACCCATTTTTTCTCAAGGAAATGCACTAAATAATATAATAATAAGACAATGTGCAATATTGTTTTCTTACTAAACAGTATCACAATATTGTGATGATTTAGACAGTTGAAAGTATTGTATGTATGAGGATTAGAAAAGATTGCAGCATTGTTGAGTGTTGTGAAAATCGTAAACAATTTATCCTCAAGTCTTGTTTAAATAGGCGCATCATGGATGATCATTTGGTAACTTGATTAATGACAGTTAAGGTGCTTTCCAAAAATAAAGATCCTTGTTCCCTTCCAGCCGTTACTCTTGAAATGGAAATATTTGATTTGTAACGCTTCAGAACATTGAGGTATATGTTGCTGCTTGCTTCAGAACTTTTGAAGGTCAGAGCCATAAGATCATGTTTGCAGCGTTAGACTTACTTTCCCAGAGTTGTGTAATAAGAGTTAAAACATCTTTCTTTTAGCCAACGGGCGATCTCAGTTTCTAAGATGATAGAATGAAGAACCTATCCAAGGGGCGATCTCAGGTTCTAAGATGATATATTGGAAGAACCTAGCCAACGGGCGATCTTAGGTTCTAAGATGATCTATTGGGAGAACCTAGCCAACAGGTGATCTCATGTTCTAAGATGATCTAAGGAAGAACCTAGCCAATAGCCGATCTATGGTTCGAAGGTGATCTATCGGAAGAACCTAGCCAATGGGCGATCTCAGGTTCTAAGATGATCGATAGGAAGAACCTAGCCAACGGACGATCTCGGGTTCTAAGATGATCTATTGGAAGAACCTAGCCAATGGGCGATCTTAGGTTCTAAGATGATCTAAGAAAGAACCTAGCCAACGGGAGATCTTAGTTTCTAATATGATCTAAGGAAGAACCTAACCAACGGGCGATCTCAGGTTCTAAGATGATCTATTGGAAGAACCTAGCCAACGGGCGATCTCAGTTTCTAAGATGATCGAACGAAGAACCTATCCAATGAGCGATCTCAGGTTCTAAGATGATCTATTGGAAGAACCTAGCCAACGGGTGATCTTAGGTTCTAAGGTGATCTATTGGGAGAACCTAGCCAACAGGTGATCTCAGGTTCTAAGTTGATCTAAGGAAGAACCTAGCCATGATGCAATCTAAGGTTCTAAGATGATCTATTGGAAGAACCTAGCCAACAGGCGATATCAGGTTCTAAGATGATCTAAGGAAGAACCTAGCCAATGGGAGATCTCAGGTTCTAAGATGATCTAAGGAAGAACCTAGCCAACAGGCGATCTTTAAGGAAATCTAGATCTACAGTCTATCTAAGATCCTAAGGTACGACCTACGGGCGGTTGACCAAAAATTAGGTCTACGGGCAACCTACAAGGGAATCTCGATCTACGGTCGATCTAAGATCCTAAGGTAATACCTACGGGCGGTCTACCAAAAACTAGGGCTACGACCGACCTACAAGGGAATCTAGATCTACTGTCGATCTAAGATCCTACGGTAAGACCTACGGGCGGTCTAGCAAAAACTAGGTCTACGGGAGACCTACAAGGGAATCTAGATTTACGGTCGATTTAAGATCCTAAGGTAAGACCTACGGGCGACCTACAAGGGATTCTAGATCTACGTTCGATCTAAGATCCTAAGGTAAGATCTACGGGAGGTCTACTAAAAACTAGCTCTAGGGGCGACCTACAAGGGAATCTAGATCTACGGTCGATCTAAGATCCTAAGGTAAGAGCTACGGGTGATCAGGAAAAAACTAGGTCTGCAGGTGACCTACAAGGGAATCTAGATCTACGGTCGACCTAAGATCCTAAGGTAAGACCTATGGGAAGTCTACCAAAACTAGGACTACATGCAACCTACAATTCTAAGAAGGCATGAGTATTAGTCACGACACGATAATTGAAGATGCGAGAATGACCAAGTGCATTGCATTTGTTGGGACTTGAAGGATAGATAGACACATACGAGCATTTGGAATACTAGCACAAACGAGTATTTTAGAGAAACTAACACATACGAGTGTTTAGAAATTGACACGACAAGTGCTTAGAAATTGACACAGACGAGTGTTTAGGAAACTGACCCAGACGAGTGTAAGAAGACAAAATTGTGAGTGTTTAGGAAATTGACGAAGACGGGGACTGGGTTTAGAATTTGTTGTCAGATGAGAACTGACTACCAAACGGGGACTGGGTTTTGAAAATGGTTTTCTAGAGCGGGAATTGGGTTTTAGAATGACAAAGTGTATTGATTTTGCTGGGAATTTTGAAGATGAAGGTCACCAGATGGGGATTTTGGAAGCGATACCCTCTTGTGGGGATTTATTGTTGTCCTTGGATGATTCAGGTCTTTCATGTAAGGTACCTGATCTGGCTTATGTTTCGTATGCATGCTTAAATTTCTTTTGCCGCAAAGATCCATTCTGATGGATCGGCTACGCGCTTTCGAAGATGCAATGTTATGTAATGATAATTATATGCAATGAAAAGAAATAAACTTTATGGGATAAGCAAAGGCTTGTTGGAAACAGTTGTTCATCACCGAGATTGCTAATACATATCGGCGATGGAAGCCTGCAGTACCAAGGATCACTGGGGATACTGATAAAAATTTGCATTTGGGAGCTTGTGATACCGAAGATTATTGATAACTCTGCTGAAGATTGAATTGCCGACGAAGTGAGTTTTCTGGTACACCACTAAATTCAGATTTGTATTTTTGGGGAAGAGATAATCAGGCCCAATTTCCCCGTGTCCTAAACCATTGAGAGGATGGTAGATCTGAATATGCCGAGGAATGGGTATTAAACACCATGTGGATTTCTTCGAATATGTGCCCCAAGTTTACGCCACACTAGGGAATTACCTATTGAATCATTTAGGGATGAAAGGATGGACATGGACACCTGTGAATGCCCCTATTTAACTCTATGGATGCCCCAGTTTAGCTTTGCAAATGCCAAAGTTTACTCCACTGGGGATGCCTCAGTTCAACTCTACTGGGATATGCACTTGCGTGTGCCAGTCAAATGGTAACTCCGAACTTTCTGAATTCGCTCGAGGAATCAAGTTTGAAATTGTCTGCAACAGATGAAGGAGGATTTTTTCCTTTGCTAGGTCAGGGTGACCGGTATGACGCTTTCATCTAGATTTTAGTCATCTCATACAACATAACTGGCTTTAGCAGCTTTGTAGGTGAGGAATGCCCCTGTCTAGAGGATCTTTGAGAAGATATATGCTGAATAAAAGACCAGAATATCTGTGTCACAATACGATATGAGGTGGGCTTCCCATATCTCTTGAATCACGAAATGAACTGTTCTTAATTAAATCTTTCTTGGAGAGATTTTTCAAATCTCGACGTGATTACCTCAGATGAAATGAATTCTAAATAAATTTATCGATGTGATAGACCCTGATCAACGACAACTTGAAGAGATTTATCAACGTGATAGCCTCTGATTGATATTATCTTAAAGAGATTTATCGACGTGATAACCTCTGATTGATAGCTTGAACAGATTTATCGATGTGATATCCTCTAATTGTTAGCTTTGAGGGAATGCCCCAGATTTGGCTGACCTCGGAGAGATCGAATCTCGACTTGATTGCCCCAGATTGGTGGAATCTGCTAACTTCATCCCTAAAGGGTACTCATATTGTAAAGTATCAAGATATGCTTTCATTTAACAGAATCTCAGGGCAACATTCCCCTGGATAAATCATTTCTCTTGTGATAACTGACTTTTTCTTCAACAGAGTATTCAAGCCTCTCTTCTCTGACAAGATTGAGCTCTTTACCAATTGTTCATTGTGTAAAATTACTTGATGTTAATCAGTTGTTTTATATGAAGAAGAATTTTTATTATGGGAATGATAATTCTAATGCAACACATATGTAAGTCTTGAAGTTTGAAAAAACTTTGAATGAAATGATGTCACATCTCTGTTGTGAACGAGTCACTAGCTAGAGAGAAACATTTGCAAATTATTTTTTATGAAAGATAATGCGAGCAAATGATGCAAACACAAATATTTAAACATACCTCTTATGAGTCAGTTAAACACTATCTCGTTGTAGCACGCTTTCAAATTGACCCATGCTTCAATTAGGACTTTTAAGGGTTGTAACGTGGCCTGGTTCACGGTTTTAAAAAGAAGGATTTAAGGCTCAAAATTATTTGGTGCCCACCCATTCTCCATGATGTTCTCCATTCCTACGCTCAGTTAACCCGACACAAGCGTTCATCTCTCGAGAAGAGTTTGCGATGGTTGAGGAACCACTGAGGCCTCTTGGACACGACAATCACAAACTTCTGATTTTGGTGTGTGATCACACGACCTTGTTCTTTTGATAAGGATTTTATTGGTAATCCTTTTCTCTCCTTTTAGGATTTTTATTTTTTCTTTTTCCTGGGTAAATTCTTTTGAATTTCAATTTGGAACAAATTTCGACTTAGCAGGGATTTTTGTTTCTTTCTTATTCATGATTTCCGTTCTTAACAAGTCATTGATCTTTACATTGTTTCTGATTTGTTGGAAGTGACTGTGACTGTCTGAGTGTTTGGTAGATGATGGATATCCATCGTTGTATTGACATCTTTTGGCCTCCTGATGTGTAACAGATACCCATTGGGATACCGTTAGGTGATGCACGTTGCTGATAGATGAGAGTTAACCATTGTGGTTTTGACTTTCCTAGACCTTTTGATGGATAACCATTGTTGTATCCTTGGATGCATACTCTTGACGAGTTCTGAACGCTTGATCAGATTAACTGAACACTACCCGCTACAGGATTAAAGTGAGGGTTTTTTCTGAACAAAAAATAAACTCCTACTTCGAAGGCTCAGAGGGGGTTAAGGAGGGTCTATCTCCCTTATATCTCCAAGGTTTAGGAATTTAAACAAGGCCTGTACATCGTCAGCAGGGTCTTACTAAAAAGCATACCAACAAGATATTTTTGCGATTTTAGATCATCATCATTCTCCTTCCAATCTTTACATAAGCATAAGACTTGGAGACTTGGCATCAATATAGAAGTAAAACATTTAAAGAGTGAATAAAAACAAAAGGATCACTTCAAGACAAGCATACTTATTACATTAAGCTTTTCATTCGAAAATAGACAAGTTTCTGTATACAATTAATGTTTAAACAAACAAGAAAGAATGCAAATGAAAATGACGTAAAGAAACCAATGATTGCAATTGTTGAGGACACTTAACTTCGTATGGACTTCTTGATTCTGAAAAATTTCTGCAGTCTCGATGCTTTAATAGGCGAGATAATTCTCCTTCTGATTTGATGTGACCACAACAGTCTCTAGATTGATCCCGTCTTGGACCTTGTCTCTAGATGGCATACTGTGATCGGTGGGAATGAGAATTGGCTGTTTTTTAGCTGGTTTCGCGAAATGTCGCGGTAAGCAAGAGTCGCCACCGTCTTTTATGTTCTCCAACATGGAAAGGACAAAAGCACAACAAAATTCCTTATTCGAGAATGTTTCTCGGTTCGGGAGGTAGATTTATAGAAAGGGAAGGTGTTAGCACCCTTTCTATCCGTGGTTATCCACGGGCTCTTAGGTACTTGCTCTTATGTTTTCAAAAATTTGTTTGCTTTTCAAGTGTGTGTGGGTTTTGAAAAAGTTTGTTTGGAAAACTTCTAAGTAACTCTTTTATCAGTCCTCAAGAGTGTATGAAGTGTTTTGTTTGAAAACTTTTTGAAAGTGTGGGGTGTGAAAAGTTGTTTTTGTTTGTTTTGAAAAGAGCAAGTACTTAAGAGATCTACCTACTCTAAGGAATTAAGCTGTGTAAGAGTCCTTTAGATAGTGCTATCCCACCATTGAGAGGTAGGTAGCACTATCGTTGGAGGTATTCGGGTCAATTCGGTTAAGGGACATATGTGGTCGCCTAAGCAATGGTAGGACACCTTAGAAGTAACCCTAATGTCGTAGATCCTTTTATCCGAGGCAACCGTTTCGAGGCAACTGGATCTTTTGGACAGAAGGGCGACCTCTAAGACACCCTATACTTGATGACCACGTTCGAGGCAACCAGTGAGGCGTACCCTAGGAGTGGCATGTGCTTTGTGTGTTGTTTTTCAGTTAAGGTTATTGTACATGTTATTTGTGAGCTACGGATTAATTTTATTTACATACATTCTTGCAGGCATTTTTTAACAGTTAGGAGTGCGGAAAGTAAATTGCGGAAATGTAAATCTAGCTATTACAAGGCGCGGGTCTATACATCGCCAAAAACAAAACCCGTTTTGAAAAATAAAAATGCAAGAAATTAAAAGAAAGCAATAAAGTCCTAATTAACTATTACATATCCGGAGACAATTACATAAATAATTAAAATAAATAAATGCGCGCGAGCAAAAATTAATCGGGAACGTCCTAAGGTTTTTGACCCTTTTAAGAAAAGAATTGAATTTTTTTGTCCTTTTTTGTGATTAAATGAAATTAAAATTAATGACTAACTAATTAATTAATTTATAAAAGAAAAATGTTTTTTTGTATTTTTATGTTTTTAATGAAATAAAATAAAAGGAATTAAAATTAAAAGTTAATAAAAATCTAATTCTAAATTTATTTTAGTTATTAAGAAAAAAGGTTAAAGTTGCCTAATTAAAACTAATTCAATTTATTAGTATTTATTTACAAAAATAACATGAAATTAATAATAATAATAATATTAGTTCTTTTTTTGGATTTTTTATGAAAATATTAATTATGTTAATAATACTAATAATTAATAAAAAAAGGAGTTATAAAAGGAAAGAAAAAATAAAAAGATAAAAAGAAATAACAAAACCAAAGGGGGGGGGGGGGGGGGGGGTGGGACAGATTGGAGGTGTTAATGGAATTGTGAGGCCCATGAACCTTCAAGCCCCTTTTGAATTTCCTGATTGCCTACACCTATGTTGACTCATGAGCACCATGGTCTGCATTCTTTGGCCAACAGATCTGTAGGACTGGACACATGGCACGCTGATTGCTTGAGACATATGGTGGACTTTCGCTGGAATGCTGCATGGGAATATGTTAGAGAAAAAATGAAACAAGTGTTTGGGGGACCTGGGAAAACTTACAGCACGGTATGATGGACCTTAGGATGTGGCAAGGGTTGTTTAGCTTCAGAGTATGTCAAAGAAGAGAGTCACGTTCTCCTTTTGGCTTGAAAATGCTTGCAACACTCCTTTTGATCTCACACTTTTTTTGACACTTTTTGGATTTTGCTCTGGCCGTTTGTGCACACTCTAGGTTGTGAATGAGGTTTGCAAGGCTTGCATATATATTAATGAGTGAGAATAAGTTACATTTAGGAGCTTTTAACCATTTCCATTAAGCTTTAGATTTTCTCATAACCACCATTAAAGAAACTTGTCATTTTTGTTCAAATTTTGAATTTTCATGTTTAATTCAGCTTGGCACGAATTTGGCATGTGTATTATGATGCATCAAGGTCATTAAACCACAAGATATCACTTAATTAATTTTTTTGATTTTTATTTGAATTTTATGGATTTAAATGAATTAAATCAAATAAAATTAAATAAAAATAGAAAAATTAATGTTTAATCTTGAAATTGATCATGGGACACGTGGGTGGCATGACAAGGATGAATCAAGTGGAAAAAAGTGGGCCCTTTTGTCAAAAATTGAAGTTTCAAGGATAGTTGACTTTGGCCATTTCATGAAAATTTCCCAAATTCTCCAATGCATATCTTGCTCAATTTTGATCATATGAACATGTTCTTGGACATTTTGGAAAGGTCTTGAAGTCCTCTAACCAATGCCTTTGGTCCCATGTCATTTGAATTTACCAATCTAAAGTAATGGTCTTTGACTTAAAGTGCCTTTTTGTTGACTTTTGAAAATGACCTATAATGTTGAAATTGATAACTTTTTGTGAGAGCATTTCTTGGACTTGGAATGTGAAGATGAGTTGTAGGAAATGTCATCCCCTTCAAAATGAGCATTGGATGGGATTTTTCTGATAAACCATGAAAAAGTTATGCCTTGGTCAAGTTACAGTTGACTTTTCAACTGTCCAAAAATAGAAACTTTTGACACCTTGATGATTTTTGAGCCATGCTTGTGAAATCATGGTCAAGATTTGACCAAATGATGATTGTGGCTTCAAAATAAGATGTTGACCAAAAATTTTGACTTTTGACTGCCAAATTTTTTGACCTTGTGAGCCTTGAAACTTGACATGTAGGTGCTTGACAATGTATATGAGCATAGGGGACTTGATTGAGCCCTTGAAAACCTCAACTTTCTTGTAAGAACCAAAACCCTAGTTTTTGACTGGCTTAGGAGGGTGCTTGACTGTGTAACCCTTGAGTAGACTTGAGCAAATCTAGATGATGCTTGTCAAAACTTTGATGAATATGGGAGGGCAAATTTTGGGGTACAACACATACTATCTTCAATTGAATAGCCAGGTGCCCCAGAATAATTATGCATAGAAGATTCTTTTAGGAGAACGAATGAATGCTTTACCAAGCGAATTGGTATAAACTGCATCACCTAGCATATTATTCCATAAAGACATAATACAGTTCGTCTTCTATCTCATCAGAAGAGACATTCAGCTGGTGAGAAAGATTCTGGAACTTGACCAAATAGGAATTGGACTTTTGGAAGAGGCGCCCGACAGGTGATGGGCTTTATACTTCAACCCCTTTACAGTTTTAAATATCAAAATCGGGTGCCCCAGAATAGGGGATACATCTAGCACATGTATCGCAATTAGAAGAGATGTTTGTGGGAGGAGGACCCCAAAGATCATAGTTGGAACTAACAGGATGTAATTCATTGGGCATGTATCAGCATGCTCATCAGGCTTATTCTGTTTTTTCTTAAAAGTGTTGCCTAGTGAATTCACTAGAGGAACAAAGACTGGCTGTTGTCGAACAAATCAGGGAACACAAAGTTGTGGAGAGTGCCCCTGATTAAATAGTCGGATGCCCCGGTATGGCAACCACATCAGATATTGGTCAACAAGAACGAGCACTGATATTAGATCCCATAGTAAATGGGAACCATTTGCTGATAAGATGTTACAAGAACTCAAGATTTTGTAGCACTTATGGTTGAAAGCATTCCGCAAAAGATGGGGAGAAGAGGGAACTTGTTGCGACAATAAGTGTAAGATTGTTGACATCATCATCAGAGCTTCTGTGACCTGGCTAATCTGAGTCTTAAATCTATTATCTTCCTTCTCGAAGAATTCCCGACCATAGGTCAAAGCTTGCATATATAACATAATCAACCCCTTTGAGATCTTCATATCAGTCAATCCCCCACGGGGTTATCCCATATTGATCTCTGAACATGTGAAGCAAGAAATCAAGTCTGGACATCTGAAGAAAGCACCTGTTATGGATGCATGAATATGCATGGTGTGCATGAATGGATGCCATGTCATGTTCCGTCATTTCCAAGGAATCTACATGCTTTGATTTTTATTTTACGCAAATAAGGGATTGAAAAGTTCAACACAAGGCTTGCAAATATGATTCCTTGGAAATAACAGAACATGTATGTTAAGCTTGTGGTTAACCATGTTATGTATGCAAAGACATGGGATCAAATGGGATTAAAGTTCCATTCTGAATACGATTGTTGCACTGTTCTGAACCATATGGATATTATCATATCAAAGGTCCAACATATCTTTTGCACCTACAAGAACCAAGTACCCTGTAGATCATTAACTATACAAGATCAAGGCTTCTGGAGCATTGGATACTATTGAGCCTTTTCTAAACATGATGGGAATACCAAGATCGAAGGCCCAAATGTACCTCCAAACAAACAAGTCAGGAACTCAGAAAATAAATCCGAGCACCCCATAGTCATCAACAGAACATACAGAACATAACCATTAGAACCAATAGTCACCATTTGAGTATAGTCATCATCCGAACATAAGTAACCATCTGAACATAGCCTCCATCTGTACCTGCGATAATAATTCCCTCCCCATTCACGGGTGAAGACTATGTCAGGGTGAGGCAATAGTAACTCAAAGTCACGGGTTTGCGTGAGAGTACTATCATCATACACCTACGTGATAACGATATCACCTCATTAAAACTTCATCTGAGCATGGACGACACAACTGTCTAGGGTAATCTACATCTCTTATCTTTCGTTTTCCACTCTATTCCTAGTGTTCCTATTGTTTGTCACTTGGCCTGGGTATTTGGCCTTTTACATTATAATAACGCCCACCCAACAAGAAGCATATACAATACAGTAGTAGTATATGGAAAACAGTAAAATGTAATGCATACATATGCTCATGCAATCATGTATGCATGAATAAACATAAAGCATAAAAAATAAACAACCAAAGAGAAGAAAACAAGAGTTAGGAGCGACTCCAGGATGGACCAGCATTTGGTCGACCTATTCGTAGTGAAGTCGCCAGCAGAAAATCATCAAAAAATGAAGTCGCCATCGAACATCTTTTATCCCACATGGAGGGAAAGGTAAACATCGAGAAAACCTGAGAAGGGAGAAGTCACGGTCTTGCAACCGAGAGATCGGGTAAGGGAGTCTGTTACGCAAGGGGAAGGTATTAGCACCCCACATGCCCGTAGTACTCCACAGTATCCACTCTTGTTATCTATCTTATGGGTGTGTTTAATCTACGCTTACTGTTTACTACTGAGAAAGAATGCATGCAAAAGAAAAGAGAAAATAATGTAGGGAAAATAAACTTGTACTCGCTTGGGCCATACCCCAATGCCTACATATCCATTTTGAGGAATCAGAGCTACCGTAGTTCAGCTCACATGTTTTTATCCGTTTTATGTTTTTTATGGATAATGTTAATTCCACCTTATGCCGCAGCTCGACCTTTAGAGACTTATGCGTTAGCACATAAGTAAATTAATCATGTCCTTACTGAAAACGGTTATGAGTTACGCCCTCATAGAAAGATGCGACATTTGATTGATTTATGTTTTGTTACCTTGAAAAAGGGTTTAAGTACGATTAGCATGTTTTTTATTTGCTAAAGAAAAGAGGTTTTAGTTTAAGATGCATGTGCAAAAGGGAAAGAAAAGAGTCTAAGGAAGACTAGCCTATTTCTAACCTAATTTTATCAAACAATGGTGGTCCTAAGATATGGATTAACAAAAGGGAAATGTCTACCTAATGTTAGCATGCATGACTTACCACCTAAGGTCTAACTTGCATCCGAAAGGAGAAAACACATCCTAAGGGAACATGGTATGTACAAAGATAAAATAAGCAAGCTTGAAAGAGCACACATATAAAAGAGTAAGGAAAAGAAACGAAATGCTTTAGTCAAGGGGACCGTATCACCCGAGATAAACAAGCGGGAGTGAGATGAAAAAGTAAAAATGTGATGTCCAAAGCGACTGAACACCTAAGCAAGATATAGGAGATCGAGGTAGGCGACATAAGGCAATATGACAAATCACAAAGTATCACCATCAACCAATGCGAACTCCTGACAAAGTGTGGGGGTTCGATTGCGGAACCCTTCCCCACGTGACGACTCGATACACAAGAGCAAACAAGACCCCGAATCAGCATGGTGCGTCATGAGCTAAGATGACACGGTCGAAATTGTGGGGGTTGATTGTGAACCCTCCCTGTTCACCTCCTTTTCATGACTTATCATCTGTACATATGCGGGCACAAATGTAAACACACTTGCAGAGTACCTACACAAAAGTAGAACACACTGAAAAATAATGCAGAATTGCCCTAAACAGGTCTTTACATAAACCAGAGGGGTTCCTGACATGATCAACAACAGAGACCCCTATCATACATCTCTACCCTACTTCTCATGGAAACAGAAAGAAGTAAAGCCCTACTTCTTATGATCTCTAGGAAAGCGGTAAAGAAGTACGATAAAGTGAAAAAATAAGGAAAAAATAAGGTCACGATGATACCGAATGGAGAAGGTCCGTTGCCTCTTCAAAACCACGCAATCGATGAGAAAACTCTACCGAAGCTACTTCACACAAGTGATCAAAGAATTAATCTCCAAGCATTCCACATTGCAAAAGTTAGATCGACATTATATCACAAAATCTTGGCTAAAAATGGCAACAAAAACGATTATCAAGTATAAAAAAAAATAGAAAATTCTAAAGAGAACCTAAAAATATTTCCTAAAATATTCTAACTATTTTTTAGGTTATTTTGTCATGCAATAAAAATTGACAAAAGCCAATAAAAGAAAATTGATAAAGAAAAAAATAAAATGAAAACATAAAGAGTTCAGGGGGTGCTAAGCTGGAATCCAGGGGTCCATTGTAGAAATAAGGCGCTAGGCCCAAAAACTAATCGATCAACATTTTTCTGCATAAGCCATTTAGCTCCAAAAAAAAAGTTATCATGGCATCAGTGCAGAGGATGGCTTGCTCCATTAGCCCATGGATCTAATCTCAAACTAACATTCATCACATCCAAAATTCATTTATTATTTCAATTATCAACACACAATAAAATAATTTTAGTAAAAAACTGAAATGGAATTATCATTAAATGATGAAGTTTGGGTAATTGGATAAGGTTTAGAAGTTGTGGCCTTTGGACTTCCTTGAACAACTTGACCTCTTCTCCCACAGAACACGGCGGAGCTTTTCTTCATCACCTTCTTTGATTCGGAGCTCTGTCTTAGACTCTCAGCACGCCGTTCAAAGCTTCTTCTCCCTCACTCTGGTTCCGTCAAGTTGTTTATCTCTCTTTCTCGCAACTTCACCATGAGCAATATTTTCTTTTCTTTCAGCTCCACCTGATGCGGCTCCCTTCTTCTTCAACCTCATAATCCAAAGAGTTTCAACGATCTACCACTGTCATCATCACAACAAAGATCGTTGCAAATCTTCATCGCGAATTAATGCTTCTCCAGGTTCCCACAAACCACACCGATGTCTCACTCTCCATCTTATTCTCAGTCTCACTGCCGGAATCTAAACAACCATGAAATCAGACCCTAACCCCTGCGACAAAATCGAGAAAACTAGGTAATTCTTCCCCTTATGATTTGTTTGATCTTCTTGTTCTTCTTCTCACCGTTACACTGCGGGTTCTATGTTGTAGTGTTATTTGCAATTCATGAAACTGTGAGGTTGTTGAAAAAGGTTGATAAAGATTTTGCGGCTTCGATGATGGATGAAGATTAAAGAGGTTGGAATATGTTGATGATGCTAAAGTGAGCATAAAAATTAATTGTAGGGAGATCAGAGTTTTTGGTTTTGTATGGTGATTCTTCATACTAAAAATTGTTTGTGAATGGTTGAAGAGAGCAGAGGGATTTTGTTCAGAGAGAGTGAAAAGAGGATTAATGTGTATGGTTGAAGGTTGAAGGTGAAAAAGAAAGAGAGTGCAAATAAATAATTCCTGGTGAGTTTTTCTTCTCAGACTGTTGAAAAATGATGAGCAGATCAAGAATTCTGGGAGAATTCAAAGAGAATGAAGAGAGAACTTTGGAGAGTTTCAGAGAGTTTTTCTGGTGAGTTTTTATGTATTTTCTAAAATGAATCGTTAATGAATCTTCTTTCTCGTGTTATCCTTCTCGTAGTTCTATTAGTGAATTCTGTTAGGAAGCAGTTAGAAGAAGTTTAAGAATTCTGTTAGGACAATTTGGTTGAAAGTTGGCTGGCTGTTTTTGGAAAGTTAGTTAGGGATTTAAAGGAGTTAGAAATATTTAGGAAATTGGAGATGGCCATTGTTTTTCTATTATGGACAGTTAGGGAATATGACAGTTTAGTTTCAAATTGGTTAGAAATTCTGTTGTGAAATTGGAATTTTGTTAAAGTTTTTCTGTTGAGGTAGTTATGAAATTTGTTAGGCGGTTTGGGTTTGGTTCAGTTTTGCTGTTGGTTAGAAAAAAATTCATATTTTCTATTCTAATATTTGTTTAAAAATAGTTAAGAGGTTGAAGCAGTTTGGGATTTCTATTATGGACTGTTAGTTTGTGAGTTGGTTACAGAAATCAGTTGGTTAAGAAGCTGTTAGGTTATGAAAGTTAGAAAATGAGAAAAATAGTTGGGAGGAGTTTCTGTTTTTGATATGAATTATGTTGTGACAGTTAGAAAGAGCTGGCAGATTTCTCTCTTGTAGGTGAATGAAAAAGTGCCATGAGAAGAAAGATCGATCGACCATGAGGAATGTTGGATGTATAGTTTTGAAGATGACTATCGGATGAGGTTAAAACAATGGTGCAACATTGCTCATACGAGTTCGGTTTGTTGAAATACTGGCAGCTCATGTAAGCATTTTTCATGTATGATATGAAATTCACTAATGATTGCTTAAGCTCTGTACTCTATTGAGTCCTTTCTCTTCTTGAAAATAAAACCCAAAGGTTTCAATATAGCCATGTATTCTCATAGATTGTTTCACTATTTTGTTTAGCTATTG
The DNA here is from genome assembly GCA_948472305.1 of Vicia faba. Classification (NCBI taxonomy): domain Eukaryota; kingdom Viridiplantae; phylum Streptophyta; class Magnoliopsida; order Fabales; family Fabaceae; genus Vicia; species Vicia faba. Next base: position 1,467,796,625 of record OX451737.1, read on the forward strand.
GGCAGGATCGGGAATAATGCTTCGCCATCTTGCTGACTGCTCGCGGTTGTAAATCTGAACCAATATGATATGGATTTTGCTGACATACAACCTTCCCGTCTGAAGCAAGACCTTATTGCTGGCAATCCATGCAGCGATACGAGATACGAAATCCTTTATCTATTTTGCTACTAAGCGGGTAATGCATTCCATTTACATTCATCCGTACCTCTTAGAACCTGCAAAAGAACTCAATATTCTATGTTGATGCTTTTGAGCATGGTTTTGAGTTGAACTTGTTTGTATGTTTAGACATGTGGTGACCCTTTTTTCTTGTTCTTGTAGGACTGTATGTTATTGTTTAGAAATTTCTATTTGAATGGTTTGGAGCTGAAGAAGTAGCTTGCAATATGGAATCAAGCACAAAATAGCGAAGGCTTTTAATAGTTGACCACAATTTATAACTGTTTTTGAATTATATTTGGACATATTTTTTGAATTGTTTTCTATTTTAGACAAACTTTGTGTAATTGTTTTGTTAGACGGACTGAGTGTAATTGTTTTTTTTGTTTGGACGGACTCAGGGTAATTGAAATAAGGCATTGGTTCGATGTATTGCGAATTAGGTCATTCTAGATTTGAAAAATGGACGAGGTTCAAGGCTTAGCAAAGTAATGGATAAAATGTCTTGAATGTATGTGAATGTATAGGTTTTTAGACCTTGGGATTTTGTACTCGAACCCAGACAAATGAGTATTGGTAAATGATGGTGAAATGATATTTGTATTTGAAAAGTATTGTAAACTTGAACCTATGAGTGAATAAAAATTTTGATTTTGGATTGAATGAACTTTGCACTTGATTGTAATTTGATTTGCAAGTTAATGCATCTTTCATTTTTAATACCAATTTAAACTCGAACCAAATTTGAATCATCATCAATTCAATGAAAACCCCTAATTCAACTCTTCCATCCATGTTAACTTGTATTGTGAGCAACACACTAATGCCTTGATCAACACTTCTCCTTTTGTGGCATGAACCAAAACCTTGGAAACTCAATCTTCAAATATTTGATTTGGAAAAATTCTTTTTCGCTTGATGATTTTAACACAAAACAATAAATTTGGAGCATCTTTGGATGAAAATGATTGAGACTTGAGTCATAGAGGAAAATCTTTAAGATAACCCTATCCATGATCTTTATACTGATGAATGCTAACAAGCTCAAACCATATAAAAGAAACCCTAGCTTCAAGATCCTCGATCCCATGCCTAATTTATCGATGATGCATGATTTATTGTATGACCTAATGGAAAAATGCACATAAAAACATGCAAGATGCATAAGCCAGATGATTTGATAAAGGGTAGGACAAATTTGGAGTATTACAATGTTGATTATAAAATTTATCCTTGTAGAGCTTAAAGAAGCCATATTTTCTATGCAGGATAATAAATGCCCTTCTACTGACATGTTCAATCTAGGATTCTATCATCATTTCTAGGATACTTGTTGACACAAAATTTTAATACAGTTTATTCATGAAAATGATTTGGTGTCTTCCCATGGAGCCTCTATTTGGCTAATTTTATTTAATATTGAAACACAACTAACAAACTTCCATGTGGCTCGTCACAAGCAGACAATCGTCCAAAAATAGCAGACTATTGTCTAAAATATGCTATTAATGCATGATACACAACAATGTCATATATAATTCTACCACAACTAGTCAATTACATCATCATTCATATAGTCATCATATAACATGTATACACATTAAACATGCACATCACTAAAGCATCATCATGGGTAACATCAATTACATCACGACAACAACATCATAGAAACTTCATAACGACTTCATATTCATCAATAAAATAACATATATTAACGTATCAAACATATGATAGTTAAATCTCATAAACATATAGGTATAGGAATAATACATAAAATAACTCAAATAACTCTATCATATTATAGTTCTACGTGTTAGGTTCCCAACACTTTGAACAAGGTGTCAAACGAAGTCCTGAAACTCAAGTTACGACACTTTGAACATTGCTGCCAAAGCCGCTCAGTTAAAGATCACCCAACGATGCTAGAGGCGCTCAGCTCGCCTGGTTCTCGCCCGACAATGCTGGGGCGACATAACTTCCCCCATACATTTTCCAGGAACACCTATTCTCCATAATGTGCCTCTCGCCTGTTGTCTCACCCGACGACGCTTGGGTGCTCTCCTCGCCCCAAGCTCGCCCGACGGTGGTTAGTAATCAGCAACTTCTCAGTTGCGATTTCTGTAATGTTCTAGTCTCATTCGAATTTGATTATAGTACCAAACTTAGTCCAAATTTCATAACAATCATCATATATCAGATGTTAACATCAAAATACATCATCATATCACATCTGTCACAAATCGAAACACACAAACATCATAAATCAACAATTTCATCATATATTTCATCAAAACAACCACATAGGACAAACCCTACCACTACCTTAACCCTCTGCCGATCATAATAAATCAGATTAAACCCCTTACATTAATTCTTATAAATTCAATCCTTTCCTTCACGTTCTACAAAATGTTCCTCTGATCCCTAGCCTATTCTTTGTGTTTCTCCCAATTCTACGATCGCACAAAATGATCACTATTCTTCTATTTTCAATTTTTACGCCTATGACCCCTTTTTATGTTATTCCTCTTATGTCCTCACTTAGCGTCATAATTTACCACCATGCTCTTATTCTCTCTACACACCAAATATTCTATTTTTCTCATTTGTTTTATTAATAAACTAAATAGGACTATTAATCAATTAATTATAATTAATATAAACTATATTATAACATCTAAATAATTATAAATGATTGAAATCTAAATTATGCTAATTAGTCCCTCAATCCACATTATCCCACAACATGCCACACATATAATCACCAAAAATTCTAGAATAATCAATTAAATAATTAATTATAAATTTGGAGTGTTACAACTCTCCCCCATTTAAAGAATTTTTGGCCTCGAATATTACTTGAGGAAAACAGAGTCAGATAAGACTCCCTTATTTGATCCTCACGCCCTCAAGTTAAACTCCCACCAGTTGGTCCACCCGGCAGTACCTTCACCAAGGCAATATCTTTACCCTGCAACTGCTTTACTTCCCAACCTTATATATACACCGGTGATGCTATAACTGTTAGGTTATCTCTCTCATGTACATCATCTATTTGGTTCACATGCGAAGGGTCCAGAATGTATTTTCTCAACTGAGATACATGAAACACGTCATGAAGATTCGCAATTGACAACGGTAAAGTAATAGGATATGCCACCCTACGTATCCTTTCTAAAATATGATATGAACCAACATAATATGGTGTAACCTTTATAGACATCAATGCTCTACCAACACCAGTTACTGGAGTAACTCTCAAAAACACGTGATCTGCCTTCTGGAACTCAAGTGATTTCCTCCTCTTATCATGATAACTCTTTTGACGACTCTATGAATATTTCCTTAACTCTTGAATCATCTTTATCTTCTCACCCGTTTCCTGCACAATCTCAAGTCTGAGTACAAAACTCTCGCTTGACTCATACCAACACAATGGAGTCATACACCTCTTACCGTAAACGCTTTATTTGGTGCCATTCCAATACTCTCATGGAAATTGTTGTTGTACGTAAAATTAATCAATATCAAATGGCTATCCTAAGAACCTCCTTGTTCTAACACATAAGCCCTCAGCAAATCCTCCAAAGACTGGATAGTCCTTTCTGTCTGACCGCCCGTCTGCGAATGATATGTAGAACTCAACCTCAACTCAATACCAAAAGGCTTATGCAAACCTTCTCATAACTTTAACGTAAACCTTGAGTCTCTATCTGACACAATAATCGAAGGTATATCATGAAATTTCACAATTTCTTTGACATACATTCTGCATGGAGTGGTTGATCTTCATCAACAAGAAATGAGCTAATTTAGTCAACTTATCCACTATCACCCAAATCGAATCATTGCCATTAGCAATATTTGGCAAGCCCGACACATAATCTATGGAAATGCTATTACATTTATATTCTGGAATATTCTACGGTTGCATTATACCTAAAGGCTTCTGATGCTCAATCTTTGACTTCTTGCAAGTCAAGCAAGCATAACAAATTCAGCAACTTCCCATTTCATACCGGGCAACCAAAATAATTTCTTCAAGTCCTAATACATCTTCGTATCACTATGATGAATACTTAGTCCACTTCGATGTCCTTACATAAGAATACTCTTCTTAAATTCTGGAACATCTAAAACACAAACTCTATTTCCGAACCTTATCACACCATTCTCATAAACTATGAACTCACCTCCATTACCTTGGTTGATCAATGTCAACTGATCAACCATTTTCAAACTAGATTTTTTACCTTCTCTGATTTCTTCAAGAATACCATTAGTCAGATTCAACATAACCAACTTCGCAATGTTAGGAGCCTATTCACACACTAATCTCATATCTCTTAATTTCTCGATTAATTCTAACTTATGCACCATAAGCATTGACATATGCAAGCATTTCGTACTCAAGGCATTGTCCACAACATTTACCTTATTAGGATGGTTGTCATACCCAAAATTTGCCCTACGAATTTCTAATTAGATTATTTCTTATTAACGTTATTCCTTTATTGTCAAATCACCATGGGGTATTCGGGGGTGTGTTTTAACAAAAGCGCTTATGGGTTTTCTAAATCACAAAGGCCCATGTAATTTCGATGTTTTATGGGGTTTTACCTTACAAGATAAAAGGGGTAATGTTTTGGGCCATCAATATCTGATGGCCCATAAAAGGGTTGTTATGTTTTAACAAAGAGGGAGGGTGCATTTTTTAAAGGCCCATTAAGACAATTTGCTGGCCCAATCCGAACTTTTTTTTGAGGGCCTATATTGTTTTTACGTTACTTATATTTTATATTATTAATAATTATTTTTATTACTGTTTTTTATTTTTATTAAAAATATATTTTAGTTTTTTTGTGGACCCAAGTCAACGTGGAGGGTGGCAACTCTAATTTGCACTATTACCTTGCTTCTTTACTAAGACAACCTAGAAATAAAGCCCAAGGCCCAGAAAACGCACACTATACAAATTCAACAAAGAAAAATGATTTTGAAATCAAAATGAAACAAGATCTTCATGAATCAAATCTTGGATAAAATCAAATCTAGAAAATTAATGTTTATGTTTATTCACTAAAAACGAACGTTATACAAAAACAATTCGAAGTACAAATTACAAAAAAACCTAATCTCAAACAAAATCTTTCTAAATCAATTACAGACCCAAATCGAATCCTTAAAGCAGATCTGAATCTTTTAATTCCTAACCGTGATACGGTGGCAGAACCGGACTGTTTTAGGAAAATGCTGGTTTGCGTTTTACGTTTGTGTTTGCAAAATGTCGCGGTAAGCAAGAGTCGCCACCGACTTCTATTTTATCCAATTGGAAAGGAAAAAAGCACATAAAAATTCCTTTTTCGAGATATTTTGAGTACGGGGGGTAGATTATACAAAGGGAAGGTATTAGCACCCTTTCTATCCGTAGTTTTCTACGGGCTCTTAGGTACTTGCTCATCATTTTAAAAATTGCTTCCGTGTTTGTGTGTTTTGAAAAGTTTTTGTTTTACTTCATTTTAACCCTTGTATTAGTCCTCAAGAGTGTTACGAAGTGTTTTTGAAAACTTTGTTTGGAAAAGTGTAAGTGTGAAAAAGTTTGTTTTTGAGAAAGTACCTACTATCATCTACCTACTCGAAAAAAGAATATTTTTGTTCTTGTTTCCTTTAGACTGTGCTATCTTACTTATTTGAGAAATAGGAAGCACCGTCGTTGGAGTTGTAAGGGTAAATTCGAAAGGGACGTACGATGACTAAAGCAATGTTAGGATGTCTTAGTAATAACCCTAATGTCTTAAGATGATATTCGAGGCAACATTTCCGAGGCAACCTTTCCGAGGCAACATTTCCGAACGGGACATTTGATCTTTGTTTAGACAAGAGAGCGACCACTAAAACACCCTATACTTAATGATTGTTTACCGAAGGCAACCGAAGTAAGAGTGTACCCTAGGAGTGCGCATGTGCGAGTGATCTGATTTTAATAATTTATCTTTGCATATTAGGGTTTGCTAGCCATTTTAAAATTAACATACATTCTTGTCATGCAATCCCATTGTAATACATCTAACAGTTAATATTTGCGAAAAATAAAATGCGATAAATAAAACTACGCTATTACAAGGCTTCGGGGAGGGGGGATTAATTACATAGCTAAAAACCCGTAAAACGATAAATAAAAGAAAATCCATAATTAAACTATTACATCCCATAAGAAGTTACATTAATATCGTAAAATAAATAAATGTGCGATGAATCGAGAACGAGGAAAATTAGGGTTTTGACCCAGTCTAAACCTAATTGAAAGAAAAATTATTTTTTTTTGTTTTTTATTATTTTGAGAAAATAAGGTTTTACTGAATAAATATAAACCTAGTTATTAATTAATTTAAATTAGGAAGAAAAATTAATTTGACCTATTTTTATATTTTATTTATTCTTAAGAAAAGAAAATAAAAATTAAATTAAACAAAACCCTAATTTTCTAATTTATTTGAAGTTATTTAGGAAAAGGTTAAAATTACCCTAAAATTAAATTAAACTAATTATTAAATTAAATTTGATAAAAATTAAACCTAAATCTAAATTGTTTAAAATTGATTTTATGAGTTTTTTGTAAAAAAGAATTAATTTTATGTTAGAAAATATTTAATCAAAATAAATTAAATAAAAGAAAATATAAGAAGAATAAAGAAAAAGGGCTTTGTGTCAGCGGCTCTGATCAGAGGATGATGGTCCAAAAGATGATGGTAATCAGAGGATGATGGTATAGAAGATGATGGTGATCATAGGATGATGGTCTAGAAGATGATGATCCTGGGCCTGCTCCTAGCTGGTGGACCTAGCAGATCGTGACCAGAGGGTGCTTGATCTGGTCCTGGTTGACGGGTCCAAAGGATGACCCTCAGAAAGTGCAGGCGCTGGATCTGGTGAATACAAAGGGGAAACACGCCAAAAGCTCGCGCCTGGGATCAGATCCAGAATCAAGAGCTTCTAACTTCTTTCTTCTGGCCAATCTGCACTGGGTGTTAGTTTATCAATACAACAGAACAAGCAAATAGATCAGAACTAGCTGGCTTCTGGCCAGAATAAACGCACCAGAATTTAAATCGTCCAGTAAAGTTGTGACACGCCATCGTCTTCTTCCTGGGATTCTTCGTTTAAACTCTGAACCTTTACCTACAGGGGTGGCGCTGTAGCTATAACCCTGCATATTTCAGAAATTGTATACAAGAAATATAAATAAGATTCAAGACCATGGATCAACGGGGTTTGACCCGCTCATCACAATGGTATCCTCCATTAGGGCTAATTGCTCTTGTACACAGAACCCCTGAAAAGAAAACCTAAATCCTAATCATGGCAACTTTCTGTATGGTTAACAAAAACGCAATTGAGTATTATCATTAGCTTGCAAATGTTTTTAGGATTCAGAATATGTCCATAAAATATCCTAACAATGCCAGAATTATGAGATACGATTTCAAGAAAACATGGAGTTCGTGGGATACTTACAGTGTGTATTTGGGCATGAGACTAGTATGTCCAGCAAGCGACTAGTATGCTTGGAAGGGCTTGGAGAAGCCTGGAAATTGGAATTTGATTCACCACTTTTCTTGAGTTTTTGCAAGTTTGCTTTCAGCTTCTCACGCCTCTGAAACCCTTGTGCTTTTGGTCTGCCAATGTTCTATATGTACTCTTGAGTGAATTAGGTTTACAAATTTGCTTCAAATCTTCTCCAATAATGATCATTGATCATGATTTGATTCTCATGTAAATCTTTCCAAATCCAGCCAAAATCCAATCTTTTGTGTACAAACAAGCTTTTCATGATTTGATCTCATTTCCATCTATTCATGGACCTGAAATATGCACAAAATCTCAAGGTTTAAATGATTTTTGATATTTTCATTATTTATTATTGATTTTATTTGATTTAAATGAAATAAAAATCAAAATAAATGAAAAAATAAAATAAAGGCAAGTGGGAAGGATCATGGGTCTTGGACCATGTTACAAACTTAATACAAGCACAAAAAGTTGGTCCCATTTGACAAAAATTGCAATTTTGGGCACTTTTGACTTTTGGCAATTTTGCAAAAAAAGGTCAACTTCACCAATGCATAACTTCCTCAATTTTGACCCTAGAGATTTTTTCTTGGACTTTTTAGAAATCTAAAGATGTCCTCTAATCAACCCTTTTGGTCTCATCTCAATTGAGTCTTCCATGTTCATGTATGAAGCTTTGATAAAAAAGGTGTTTTTGTTGACTTTCCAAAATGACCTATAATATCCAAATTCATAACTTTTTGTGAGTGCATAGTTTGAACTTGGGAGATGCAGATTAATTGTAGGGAATTTCATTCTCTTAAAAATGAGCTTTGGATGGGTCATTCTTGATAGAGTATGAGAAAGTTATGCTTGGTCAAAGTTGAGTTGACTTTTCCTACAAAACCCTAATATAGCAACTTTTGGGTTTTGATGAATTGTGAGAAATCCTTGAGGAATCATGATCAAACCTTGATAAAATGGTGAATAATACTTCAAAATGAGGATGTTGACCAAGAATCTTGAAGTTTGACTATATGTGGGCCATAATTGACTATTGCCCTAACAAAGTCGATTTTCAGGCATTTGAATAGTTGACTGAGCAAACTTCTTCTGCAAGGATTGAAACTTGACATGGATGATCTTTAGAACATATTATGAAAATGGTGAGCATTTGGGATACTTTGGACTCAATCATATTGATTCAAACTGAAACCCTAATTTGAGGTAGACTGCCTTAGGAGAGAGTTTGTCTGGTCAACCCTTGGACTTCCTTGAGCAATTTGAGGACCTCACTTGAAATGTATTGAGAAATATGGGAGGGAAAATTTTGGGGTACAATAGCTGCCCCTGTTCAATCTTCTTAAACCTGAGTATGTAGATTGTCCTGCTTTCCTTTCGTGATCCGAAGGTGGAAGATGATTGAACACTAAAGTGCCAAGAAATTTGCACTCCCATGAAGTGGTACTTGTCTTGTGATGTCAAGAATGGGCTTATAGATGCCATTTGGAGATGGATGATGGAAGATGGGCTTAAAGATGCCATCCGAAGGAGTGTCGATCACATAAGAGATTTCTTAGCGAGAGCCCGTATACCTGTTATTGAGGAAGACTATGCTGGGGAATGCTAGTCTCTGTCTTGGTAAAAGTTGAATTTTAGGAGCTTCAGTCGTCCGTTATTCTAATGGGGAATTGTCTCTTGGTCGAAGAGGTGAAAATGAACTATTATCTGGTCGTGATCTAGGCTTCATAGTGATAAGATCGACTGCTATCTGGTCGTGCTCTAGGCATTACAGTGACTTACTAGGGAGATGAGATTAAACTTGCTATTCGGTCGTTCTCCAGGCTTCACAATTTCTCAATTCTTATCTGGCCGTGCTCCAGGCTTCAGAAGGAATTAAGTTGTTATATGGTCGCATCCGGGCTTCAACTTGAATTTAGGGCACACTAATATTCGGTCGACTCCGGGCTTCTTATTAATTGTCCAGGTAAACTACTATTTGGTCAGAACCCAAGATTCACATTGTCCCATATTGTTATTTGGTCGTAATCCCAGGCTTCAGTGTCCTTTACCGTTATCTGGTCGTAATCCATGTTTCACGATGTCTTATACCATTATCTAGTTGAATCCAGGCTTCATGGTGTCCTATACTGCTATCTGGTCGATTCCAGGCTTCACAATACCTTACTTCTTATCTGGTCATATTCCAGGCTTCAGAAGAAATCAAATGGTTATCCAGTCGCATTCGGGCTTCCATTTGATTTTTTTAGGCCTACTAATATCCGGTCAATTCCGGGATTCTTAGTAATTGGCCGGGTAGACTGCTATTTGGTCGAACTCCAAGCTTCACAGTGTCCCTTCTGTTATCTGGTCGTAGTCCTAGGCTTCAGTGTCTTTTACCGCTATCTGGTCGTAATCCAGGCTTCACGATGTATTATACCATTATCTGGTCGAATCCAGGCTTCATGGCGTTTGGAGAAATCAATATACTATCCGGTCGAATTCAGGCTTCATAACTTGCATTAAATATATACCACTATATGGTCGACTCCAGGCTTTGTAGTATTCTTGGCTGCTATCTGGTCGTAATCCAAGCTTCACAACGTCTTATACCATTATCTAGTCGAGCTCAGGCTTCATGGTCTCTTGTATTGCTATCTGGTCGTAATCCAGGCTTCATAATAACTTGCTGAGCTGTTATCCAGACGATTTCCGGGATTCACGGCTTGTGTTTATGATATACCACTATCTGGTCGATTCCAGGCTTCATGGTGTCTTTGTACTGCTATGTGGTCGTAATCCAGGCTTCACAGTAACTTTATGGGGATTAAACTATTATACGGTTGAATCCGGGCTTCATAGCTTGAATTTAAGATAAACCAATATCTGGTCGATTCCAGGCTTCACGGTATTTTGATACTGTTATCTGGTCGTTCTCCGGGATTCACAGTATGATGGAGAAATCAAGATATTATCCGGTCGGACCCGGGCTTCATAGCTTGAACTGGAATAGAAATCTTAGCACCGATGTGACTGAACTAGAGAAAATTGTGAGAATTTTGATTGCATCTTTCCCTGAAAGGTAAAGAGTTAGTCGTATGTAATGTCATGGTGTATGAAATGTATTGAGCAATGATGTTCTCAAAATAAATGAGATTGTGCTGTGTGATGCTTATGCACATGTCATGATGTATGGATATGCAATGTTTTTATGATATTCTCTAACTGGGGAAAAAAATCCCGGACTGCTGCTGGAGAATATAAAGAGTTGAATTCTTCGTTCCCGCTTGGGATAACGATCGAAGATGATTTGAGAATAAATTGGTGGGAGAATAACTCTGCTGGAGAATAAACTGGCGAGAGAATGACTCTGTGGGGAAGAGAGAATCTGCTAGAATATCTGCTGACTTGGAGAAATAACCTCGGTTGGGGATGAATTACCGTTGTTGCCGATAATGGACCTTGTTGGGATTTGAGTTTCTGCTTGTGGAATAAATAAACTCCACTGGGGATAATCTTCTATTGCTAGTGATAGATAAACTCTGCTTGGGGATAATTACCATCACTATCTTTGGGTGCTTCTTACTCGGCGGGGAGTGTATATATCTTTAGTCATATTTTCCAGCTGGGTCTATCCCTGTACCTGGTGGGTAGAGTAATTGTAAGGTTTGGACATTTCTTGTTTGCCCCTGTTCCTAGAATTACGAGTAATCGTCTTTTGTTTTGTATGTAAATATTTATGAGCAACAATTATTTTCAAATGCATATATAAAAAATGAACCATTGGACGTTCTTGCAAAACAAAACAGAAAAAGAAAAACAATTTGAAATTTATTTGTGAAAAGGAATTGTATTGATTTTGAATTTGGCCTGTAATAGGCGTTTTTGTACAAGAAGATGACGTCCTAATAAGAGAAAACCGTCAAAAGAATGGAATTTACAATTTGTGTAAAAGAAAGAAAAACAGCTATGTCAACAATCCCACTGGGTTCCAACTCTGCTATTGCCCTTATATCTTCGAGCGTCTCATCACTTTGCTATTTGGTTGAAGGTAGATTAGATTGATTGGTGTTGTCCGAGCTTGATAGTCGATACCAAAGTCTGGTTGCAAGATAATCCAATGAGACATAGTGTTACGCTTTAATCCCTAATTTTTTCCTGGACCGCCCTTTCGGGTTTTCAGTCCACCGAGATACCCTTTTTTTCCCAAGCCACCTTTTCAGGTTTTCGACTTGCCGGGTGTACAGTTTTTTCATTTTCATCCCTTACTTTTTCCCAAACCCTTTTGGTTCGCCGAGAAGCCCTTATTTTTGCCTAGGCCAGTCAACCTAGCGGGTCTTTGATTATGCGTAGTATTTTTTCACTATGTCTGCATGGACGGGGTGAGGAAGGTCGTCACCATCCATGGTGGTTAGAATCATAGCTCCTCCTGAGAAAATGTTCTTAACCACAAATGGCCCTTCGTAAGTAGAGGTCCATTTGCCCCTGGGATCACCTTGTGGTAGTATGATGCGTTTGATCACTAAATCCCCGACTTTATATTCGTGTCTTATGACTTTCTTGTTAAAAGCCTTGATCATCCGCTTTTGATACGTCTGACCATGACAAATAGCAGTAAGTCTCTTTTCGTTGATTAAGTTCAGCTGATCAAGCGGGTCTGGATCCAGTCATCTTCGCTCAAAGCTGCATCCTTCATAATCCGAAGAGAAGGTATCTGGACCTCAATGGGTAAGACCGCTTCCATGCCGTACACCAAAGAGTAGGGTGTTGCCCCTATCGAAGTCCGTGCTGAGGTACGGTACCCATGAAGAGCGAATGGTAACATCTCATGCAAGTATTTATATGTCACCACCATCTTCTGTACAATCTTCTTGATGTTCTTATTAGCCGCTTCAACAGCCCCATTCATCTTCGGCCGGTAAGGAGAAAAGTTGGGATGTTGTATCTTAAACTGTTTGCAGAGCTCAGTGATCATCGTATTGTTGAGATTTGTACCATTGTCTGTAATGATCCTCTCTGGTACCCCATATCGATAGATCAAATTATGTCGGATGAACCTTGCCACGACATTCTTGGTTACTATAGCAAAGGAAGCTACCTCAACCCACTTTGTGAAATAATCAATAGGTACCAAAATGAAACGATGCACGTTGGACGCAGTAGGTATGATCTCGCTAATCATGTCGATGCCCCACATTGCGATAGGCCAAGGAGCCGTCAAAACATTCAGAGTAACCGGAGGTACATGCACCTTATCAACATAGACTTGGCACTTGTGACAGGTCCGAGAATACTGACAGTAATCGGCTTCCATAGTGGACCAATAATATCCTTCCCGCAGGATCTTCTTTGCCATGGTATGTCCACTGGAATGAGTTCCGAAAGTACCTTTATGTAACTCTGCTATAATTCTTTCTGCCTCGTTCTTGTCCACACATCGCAGTAAGGTTGAATCATGGTTACGCTTGTAAAGAATCCCATTATTGATGAAGAACTTCGCAGCGAACCTCCTCAGAAACTTCTTATCATTAACAGATGCACCCTTAGCGGTACTCTTGAGCCTCAAGATACCTCTTTACCTTATGAAACCAGGGTTTATCTGCTACCTCTTCAGTCTCAATATCAAAGCAATGTGCGGGTTCGTCCAACCTCTCGATGGTAATCTAGGGAGCTTCATTGTCCCACCTGACCTTGAACATAGAAGACATGGTTGCTAGTGCGCCCGCTAACTGGTTCTCTTCTCTTGGGAAGTGTTCAAAGGTTATCTCCTCAAAGCGCGGAAGCAACATCAATACATACTCTTTGTAAGGAATAAGATTTGGGTGTTTTGTATCCCACTCGCCTTTGATCTGATTGATCACTAGAGCGGAATCTCTGAATACACTCAAGAACTTAATCCTTAGGTCAATAGCTGCTCGAAGACCCATGATGCTCGCTACATACTCTGCCATATTGTTGGTGCAGTTAAAACATAATCGGGTGGTGAATGGAGTATGACAGCCCTCAGGAGATATGATCATAGCGCCAATTCCATTACCCAACGCGTTTGAAGCTCCATCAAAATACATAAACCATCAGGATCCTTCCTCAGGTCCTTCATCTGGTCCAGGTTCTTCATAGTTGGTCACCAACATGATATTCTTATCTGGGAACTTGAAATTCATGGATTGGTAGTCATCCACGGCCTGATGCGCCAAATGATATGCCAACACACTCCCCTTGATTGCTTTTTGGGTTGTGTATTGGATGTCATACTCGGTTAAGATCATCTGCCATCTTGCTATTCTTCCGGACAAGGCAGACTTTTCGAAGATGTACTTGATTGAATCCATCTTTAATATCAATAGGGTAGTGTGAGTCAGCATATACTCTCTCAGCCGGCGAGCAGCCCATGACAAAGCGCAGCAAGTTTTCTCGAGCAACGAGTATCGATTCTCGCAGTCGGTAAACTTTTTGCTAAGGTAGTAAATAGCATGCTCTTTTCGGCCAGACTCGTCATGCTGCCCCAACACGCAACCCATTGAATTATCCAGTATTGTCAAGTATAAGATCAGAGGTCTTCCTTCAACTGGAGGCATCCGAATAGGTGGATCTTGTAGGTATTCCTTGATTCTTTCGAAAGCGGTCTGAAATTCATCATTCCACTTTACTACTTGATCTTTATTCAGCAGCTTGAAGATTGGCTCACAAGTAGCAGCAAATGTGAAATGAATCAGGCAATGTAATTCAGACCTCCCAAAAAGCCTCTAACTTACTTTTCTGTTCGGGGAGCCGACATCTCCTGTATGGCTTTTACCTTGGCAGGATCCACTTGAATACCTTTATCACTAACAACGAAACCCAACAGCTTACCAGACCTTACCCCGAAGGTGCACTTGTTCGGGTTTAGCCTCAACTTATACATCTTCAACATGTCGAACAATTTCTGGAGATGGTCAAGGTGTCCTTCTTCAGTCAGGGACCTTGCAATCATGTCATCAACGTAAACCTCAATCTCATGGTGAATCATGTCATGGAACAAAGCGACCATGGCACATTGATAAGTTGCCCCAGCATTCTTCAACCCGAAAGGCATTACCTTGTAACAGAAGGTGCCCCACTGTGTAACGAAAGTTGTCTTCTCCATGTCCTCGGGAGCTATCTTAATCTTATTGTAACCAAAAAAACCATCCATAAAGGAGAAGACCTTATGTTGCACGGTGTTGTCGACCAGAACATTAATGTGAGGAAGTGGGAAATCATCTCTGGGGCTCGCCCTATTCATATCTCTGTAGTCCACACACATTCGTACCTTACCATCTTTCTTTGGAATCGGAACAACGTTGGCAACCCATTGCAGGTAAGAAGTAACATCTAGAAATCCAGCGTCAAACTGTTTCATGACCTCAGCTTTTATTTTCTCAGACATCTTAGGGCGCAAGCGGTGTACCACAATATCAGTATCCAAACCAGGAATATCTTTGTAAGACTAGGTGAAGATCTCAACATAGTCGCGTAGCATCTTTATTAACCGTTGTTTGACATTAGGCTCCAGATTTGCACCTATCTTGACCTCTTTCATGTCTTCCTCTGTACCCAAATTCACCGATTCAACTGGCTCTTCATGAGGCTGTATGGCCCTCTCTTCCTATAGTAACAGCCTAGCAAGTTCCCCAGGTACCTCACAATAATCCTCACCTTCGTCCTCGGCTTGGTTGATCAGATTTTCGAAGTCATAACTGGCAGTAGCAGAGTTGTTATCAATGGGATCCAGAGTGGATATGGATCTGAATTATGATACGTGAGTGTGTGTAAGGGCATAGCTAATTTGATAAAGTGCGAGATAGAAAAGAAAAAAAAGGAGCGCAAAATTTGTAATGCAAGAAAACATCCAATGCTGTATTGATGATATATGAAAATGACAAATAATAAGCCCTCACAAACAAAACCAAGTTTCCTCGGGCAAGGCACCGGGCCGTAAGGTTTTAAACTGTCTGTTACAAATCTCAAAACAAAAGTCTATTACTATGTAATAAAAGAAACGGGCACGAAGTCCTTCGCCGTCCAGTTGTTCAATCCACCGTTGGTAGTCGGGTAGATCCAACTGTCGATATCTGACTCTTCTTCATCATCCTCAATTGCATTCACTCCATGATTACTAATGTGTAGAGGAGGTCTTCCAATCCGCGTGCGCCGAACGGCCCTTTGAGCCTCTGTAGTAAAACCCAAACCAAACTTGTCAATCTTGTGTGAGAAATCAGGGAGCTGACCCCAATTTGCACACCCACCTTTTTCAATTACAGCCCTGGCATCCTTGATGGAAGCCATCTTCATCGGAGGTTTGTCAGCAACTTCAGTCGACGCCAATGTCTGGGGAACCTCTTTAAAGTTCTGACATGGGGTTTTGATGAACTCTCCATCCATATCCATATACCGAAAGGAGTTAAGATGACTCACCATGTACTCCTCTTCACCTTGTACCATAACAATCTTCCCCTTTACTGGATATTTCAACATCTGATGGAGCGTAGAAGTCACTGCCCCAGCCTTATGAATCCAAGGGCGACCCAACAAGCAAGAATATGATGGCCTGATATCCATCACATAGAAAGTAGATGCAAAAGTCTGGGAGCCAACTTTAATAGGGACGTCCACCTCCCCATGCACCATCCTTTTTGACCCATCGAAAGCCCTGACCACAATATTACTCTGCTTCAGAATCAAACCTTCACAGTCCAGACGGTCTAATGCTTTCTTTGGCAAAACATTCAAAGAGGACCCGATATCCACTAGTACATGGGCCATGGTAGTGCCCCTGCACTCGATCGAGACGTGCAGAGCATCATTGTGATTTCCTCCTTTAGCAGTCAGATCTGCGTCTGAGAAACCCAACCCGTTGTCGGCAGTCAAACTAGCTACACTGTCTTTGAATTGATCAGCAAAAGTTTCCTGCGGCACATGCGCAGTTTTGAGGAAAGAAATTAAAGCCTTTGCATGGGCTTCAGAACACAACAACAAGGATAACATGGAGATTTTCGACGGGGTCTGCCCCAGCTGCTTGACTAAGTTGTAGTGACTCTTCTTGATAATCTTCAGAATTTCCTTTATCTCCTGCTTAGAGGTTTCTACAATGATCTTCTTAGGCGCATTCGTCCGAGCAGGCTCACCTGTGACTTCTTTTCCCCGAGTGTCAGATGACTCGGTGACAGGGGTGATAAATGGAATATGTACTGGGACAGTTGCTAATGTACTAGCAGATAGAATGACAATAGGTTTGTGAACAGTCAGAGGGGAAATCTCAGGAGAGAAGAGTCTTCCACTTTTGGTGACCTTGCTAGCCCCAACAATATTGCTGACATCAACATCAGCTTCTTCAATCTTCATATCATGTTTAACTCCATGGTAATACCCATCAGCCCCATAGTGCCAAGGGACAGCCTTATCCGAAGTGTATGGGATAGGACCAGGGATAGTAATGATTAACGGAGTAATTCTTAGAACATATGTAATCCTAACTGGCTTTCTAGAGGAAGCCTTGGAAGGATTGGAGGAAATGGTTATGATGGTAACATCTTCAACTGGAACTAACGGAATCATAGTCTTCTCGAACAGGATCTCTTTATTATCCATCAGGCGTTGAACACTTGATTTCAATAAGTGGCAACCAGCAGGCACAATTGAACAAATGTGGCAACTTTCTCCATAGCCTGGAAATAAACCGACCAAAAATATATTTTTCTTAACTGTCATCAAAGGAGTAGAAATCTCTTCCACGGAGGCCACAAATAAATCATCATCCACAACATTCACTCCATGACCATGTTTGGGCATGGGATCAGTCATGACGTTGGGCTTCTCTGGAGCGTCAAACTCAATCTCTTTAGCTTCGATCAAATCTTGTACCTTATTCTTCAAGGCCTAACAATTGTTTGTATCATGACTTGGGCTATCGGAGTGATAGGCACAACGGGCGTTTGGATTATATAGCGGAGATGTGGTGCTGGGATTCTTCGGGGCTTCCCTCAGAGTTACTAGGTTGGTCTTCAACAGTTGTGGTAGAATTTGAGACAAGGTCATATTAAGCCGAGTGTACTGTCTTTGCGGTCTCTCCATTATTTGTTGATTGTTGCGTTGTGGGGTAACGGTCGGTCTTGATATTACTACCGCATTTACTGCTTGACGGCGTTCAGGTCTGCTTTGGCTCCTCGAGCCGTAGACTACACTGGCTTCTTTCTTACCGGTGAAAGACTTATTTTCTACATTGATGATGTACCTTTCTATATCTTACCACTTCAGATACCAGCTTCTACTCTCTCCCCAGTCAAAATTAATTCCGTAAACCCAGATGATGAACTGCCGATCAGATGATTGAAAAATGGACCAGACAACGTCCCTAGAAACATATCAACCAAGTCCCTATCAGACAAAGGGGGTTGGACTTTTCCAGCCAGATCTCTCCACTTCTGAGCATAGTCCTTAAAACCTTCACTTGCACCCATAGACATACCCTGAAGCTGAGTACGAGTGGGATCAAGGTCGGTGTTATACTAGTATTTCCTGTAGAAAGTATTCGCAAGGTCCTCCCAGTTTCGGACATTAGCTCCTTCCAATTGATAAAACCATTTAAGTTGAGTCCCTAACAGACTATCTTGAAAGAAGTGCACCTACAAATTTCTATCAGCAGTGTAAGGTTGGATTTTTCTGACGTACGAGCGGAGGTGGAGTTTTGGACAGGATACTCCATCGTACTTGGGGAAAACCGGAGCTTTAAACTTATGGGGGATCACCACCCTAGATGTTAGTCCCAGATCTCTGAAGTCCAAACCAAGTATCTTCTGAATCTCCAAAGCGCTCAGACAGTCTTCAAGTTGTTTGTACCTATCCTCAACAGGAGGATACTGCTCATTATCAAAATCAGTATCATTATCAGAGACCACAGGACTGGGACCCTTTTCTTCCTCTTGGTCCTCCTCTCTGTAGCGATAAAAAATGTAGCGGGGTAAATCGGAGATCGAATTATTGATTAATTCGTCTCACAAAAGCAAGAGTCGCCACCACGCTTTATTATTTCCAAGGGAAAAGGGGAAAGAGCGAAATAAAACCCTAAAATATGCAATGTAAAATAATACTTTCTAAAAGTAATAAAAATACAAGGCGTTTTTGAAAAGAGATCTATGGTTCGGGGGTTGGTTATACAATGGGAAGGTATTAGCACCCAATGTATCTATAGTACTCTATAGGAACCTTTTGAAATATCTGTTTATTAAAATGTCCGTTTGATTAAAAATAAATTGTTTTGGCCGAAAAGGGGTACAAACGTTTTTTTGAAGGTACGACGACCTAATGTCGAAGTTTTGGCTTAAAAGGTATCAGTTTTGAAAAGATTGAATATTTGGGGGAAAATTGTCTTAAGTTTTAATGAAATGAAGATATTCGCGTGATTGGATTTGAGGACATGAAGTCAACAAATTTAATCATTTTTTCTCTTGGATTTAGATGTAAACAGAATAAACAAGTAAAGACGAAATAATTAAACAGAAAATTATGCAGATAATGATTAAATAGCTAAGTGATAGATAACCACGAAAATGATTAAATAAATGATTTGAACATGCATTTTTGTATTTTTGTTTAATATTAATTAAAGCGAGGGAATTAATTAAAGAAAATAAAATGTTTTTAAGTTTTTTATTTTATATGTTTTTTTAATATTAATATAAAGTATTATTTTAAGAATTATTAAATAATTCTAAACTAAATTAAAACTTTAAAGGCTATTGACTTAAATCTAATTAAAAAAAGGAATACTAAAATTGTTGAATTAATCCTAAAGTTAAATTTAATAAAAAAATTGGTCACATTATTAAAATTTGTTTTAATTAAATTACGCATCTATTATTTGATTAACTTACTAATTAACTAAACTAATAATATTCTAAAAACAACTAATAGAAAGTAAATAGAAGGAGTGGTATCAAGAATCAAAAAAAGGGGGGGTAAATGATAAACAAATGTGGGCTAAAGAGTTTCAAGGGGCCCAAAACAGAAACAAACAGAAATGGGGGGTGTCCTAAGGAAATTCGTTGGGCTTTGGGCAGATGAAATGGGTTGAGTCCAAATATTCCATAACTTGCTTAGGTTAAACAAATTTGTTTTAGTGAATTAGGGTTAGCAAAGGGGTTAAGGTTTCAGCGCCGCTGCTCTTCGTCTCATTCTTGATTCGTCCTCATCTTCTCTCATGCCCTCGCCTGAACTCTCTTGCCCATGGCCACCGGCGTTCTCAACCTTCTTCTTCCCTCCCACTAGACGCTAGGGGGCGACAGATTTACGGTAACAATTTTCATTTTATTTCGTTGGGGTTTTCATTACTGCATGTTATGATCTTTGATTCTGTTTTGATTCTAACTTCAAATTATTATGGTTACATGAGGTGTAAAAAAGAAAGAGAGGAAAAAAAGAACGTTACCCTTGGAGACGGAGGAAGAACGGTTGGGTGTGCGTAGGAGGCCAAGGCGAGGGGATGGCGCGTGATGCTGGGCTTTGGCTGGACTCCTGGTATTTCGTTTCTTATTTTTGTTGACCCTGCCTTGCTTTGCTTATACACGCTTCTTTTCCTTCTTCTTCTGTGAGCTTGATGCTTGACTGTTGCCTTTTTTATTGTTGGCCTATGATGACATACTCTGAGGCTTGATGGGTTTGGACATTGGTTTGATAAAAGTTTGCATTGTTCTGGTTTTTTGCTTTGGTTGGATTGGCCGTGGTTTAAGGTTGATGGTGTTTTTGGCTTTTGTGTGTGGATTGACAGTGGATTAAGGTTGATGGTTTATGCTGGTTTTGCTTCAAGTTTGGCCTAGTTTTTGGTTTGTGGCCATAAGGTTTTACTGGTTTATGCAAGTTATGGAAACAAGGTGAATTGGTTTTATGGTTCTTAGGCCATATTGGTTTTTACTGGTTTTATGCAGGTTATGGCCTTGACAAGGTTTAAAGGTTTTATGGTTTAGGCCATATTTGTTGAGGCTTTTCTAGTTTTTCAGGTTACAGCCTTGGTTTCAGTTTGTGGCCTTGGTTTATGTTACTATGGCTTTGGCTTTGAAATGGATTGACATGGTTTTGAATGCAGGTTGTATGTATATTTTTGTTTATGTTGCAGTTTGAGTTATTGAACTCAGTTTTGGTTTTAGGCCTTCAAACGGTTATCAACTCTGAATTTGTCTTGAAGGGTTTGTTGTTATTATAACAGTTTGCTGGCTTTGAGGTTATGTTACAGGTGCTGAATATTTTACTATATTTTCTGCCTTTGACCTCTGCACATTATACTGTTTTATCTAGTTTGTTTTCTATCCTTTTTCCATGCTTTCCTTTTCTTATTGTGTTACTGCTATTCTGTTCTCTATCCATTTCCTGCCTAAGGCCAAAACCTGTAATCCCACACTCTTTCTCTCTTCTCTCTCCTTAGTACAATTTGACATTAAAATGTGATGTTATGTACTTGGTTCTGAAAAAGCATAAGCTGGAAAATGATGAGAAATAGAAATATTTTTGCTTGCATATTTGGTTTTAACTGCACATGCTCTCTTTGTCATCTGCATTGTCACAGTAGAGGAGCCTTGTGTTTTTTGGCCTCTTCCTACCTTGGGTAGTTTACGTTACATATTGGCTTGTGTTGAAAATTGCATATGCTGTTTTGCTATGCATTTTATTTGAAATATGCAGTTGGCTTTTGAAAATGTGCAATTGATTTTGGATTATGCAGTTTTCTTTGAAATATGCAGTTTTGACAAAAAAAAATGAATTTGTGCATATTTTTAACTTGTGCATTCATATTTGTTAATAAAAATTCATCCCTTTTTGTGAACCGGGAGAAATCCCGTGATTTACAAAAAGGGTAAAAATTGATTCCAGCCGTTTGCTTTTAATGATGAACGCTAAATTAATTTTTTGCTTTTAATTATATATTCATCTCTTGACTTTTTCTTTTAATTCTTTTGCAGGTAAAATTAAATGAGCATCAAAGAAGTATTTGATAGAAGATGAAGCTTTAGAACTTAGAAAAATTAGGATAATTTTATTTCACTTTAAACATTTGTAAGAATTGTCATTGTAAATACTTTGTTAAATAAGCATAGTATTTAAACAATTAGAATAAAATGAATAAAACTCCAATATTTTACCAGTTAATTCTCTCCTTCTTTCCAATTATTTATTTTATCGTTTATAATTCTTTAAATTATATAATAACTGAAAATCAATTCCAATTATTTAAATTTAGAATGATAAATAATTAAATAAACATCATTGATCAATTAACTTCTCTTCAATCATTTACCTCATTATTTATAATTCTTCTAAATTATAATAACTGAAAATAAAATTTCAACTATTTAAACTTAGAATAATAAATAATTAAATAAACATTGTTTGATCAATTAATAAACTTCTTTTCAAATATTTACTTTATTATTTATAAATCTTTAAATTATATAATAATTGAAAATAAATTCCAATTATTTAAATTTAAGATAATAAATAATTAATAAACATTGTCTGATCAATTAATAAACTTATTTTCAAATATTTACTTTATTATTTATAATTCTTTAATTTATATAATAACTGAAAATAAATTCCAATTATTTAAATTCAGAATAATAAATAATTAAATAAACATTGTTTTAGCATTGATCGATTAATAAATTTAGCGTTCAAAAAACAAACAGCTCTCGACTTAAAAACGTTATGAATTTAAAATCCGCTTTGAAAATTGATAAAGATAGGTCAAAACCCTTGCAATGTAATGATGCAGATGGGAGATGGTATCTTAGGTCGAAATTTGGGGTACAACAGCTGCCCCTATTTAAGTTTCTTCTATCCGGAGATATGAAGATTAAAATCTTCGTCTCGACGAGATTGAAGGTACTTAAATACATAATACGCAAATTCTCGCCCTAAGATACCGCCATTATCCTTGATATGAATGCAGTGATTGAATTCACAGAGAAAGATATTGTATGAGACAAGACAATGCTGGAGAAATCAAACACCAACGAAACACAGGGACAAGGATTATTCAATACTGGGGAAATAAACCATCGACTTCGAGTAACAGACTCTTGACGGCGAATAAAAATTGAGGGAATACGACCTCTGACCCTAACAAAGAAGGCATCTTGCATAGGCCATAAAAATAGATTATTGACCCAAAAATACCAGTGAGCTCACAACTCAAGGTCAAAGATAGACAGAGAGTATCAAATTTGCTGAAGATGGATTACCAACTTCTGAAGGTAAAGATTCATAACAGACTTCTCGATGAGATTTCCGGAGATATACTCATTAATGCTGAAATAATAATAAGATTGTAGATACACAAGTTGCCCCAAATAAAGAAGCTGCCACTTGCTGTCTTCCAAAAAATATTATGACATACAAGCTGCTCAAATAAAGAGGCTTCCACTTGCTGTCGTCCAGGGATGTCGATAACTTGCAAGCTGCTCAAATAAAGAAGCCGCCGCTTGCAGTCTTCCAAAAATACTACTACCTACAAGCTGCTCAAATAAAGAAGCTGCCCCTTGCTGTCGTTCAAAGATGTTAATAGCATACAAGCTGCTCAAATAAAGAAGCCGCCACTTGCTGTATCCCAGAAAAATAATAACGTACAAGTTGCTCAAATAAAGAGACTGCCGCTTGTAGTTTTCCAAAATAATAACGTACAAGTTGCTCATGAAGAGACCGCCGCTTGTCGTTTTCCAAAAATAATAACGTACAAGTTGCTCATGAAGAGACCGCCGCTTGTCATTTTCCAAAAATAATAACGTACAAGTTGCTCATGAAGAGACCGCCGCTTGTCGTTTTCCAACGATGTCTATAACGTACAAGTTTCTCATGAAGAGACCGCCGCTTGTCGTTTTCCAAAAAATAATAACGCACAAGTTGCTCATGAAGAGCTGCCGCTTGTCGTTTTCCAAAATAATAACGTACAACTTGCTCATGAAGAGACCGCCACTTGCCGTTTTCCAAAAAATAACCCAGAAGGAAATTGCGATGACACTGGCAGAGAATAAAATATTCGTCAAAGAGAACCATGAATCAATCCTTCCCGAGGAGATCACATACTTAAATGTGCAAAATAAATGCACCATTCGTCTAGGTCGCGACTTCACTGGGGAAAATCAAGAGATAGCCTATGCAAGAGACAAAAGCTCCCTCCACGAATAAACCAGAGAGAAAACAGTCAAATAAAACTCTAACCTAAAGTAACTCGATTGGGGAATTTAGAAAGGAAGCACATTTTCTGCCTAAGCTAACTTTCTACTTGGAAAGAAACATGTACGCTGTTTGAATAAACAAAGTACAACCCAAAATCAACGGCAAATGTGAATATGCATGCGTGATATAAGTGTAAATGAATAAATGAATGTTATGCTGACAACACGAACAGATGGAATAACTTGAAGACAATAAGACGTCACGACATAATAGATACTCGGCCAATCTTAAAAAGACGGAAAATAACTGGAACTGGAAACACAAAGCAACGTCAGAGCGTAACATGCCACAAGGTTCAAGTCTTCTGAGGAGAAAAGCATTCAAATCCAATCTTCTAACACCAATAGACTACTGGCACGAGACAAAGTGTACCACACTTCAGAAATTGCCCAAATAAAGGTAGCCAAAACAACGCTTAACTGGAACAACTGGGGAGTCACCAAACTTAGTACCACGAGAAACGCAAGTTTACACAACCAACACCTCATGACGATTTTGAAATAAAACATGTTCATCATGCAAGGATAAATTACTGTACTGTTTTGCATTTCATGGCTTGACCATCCTCAGAACAACTGTTAATATTCCTTTCATTATTCACGACACATTTTTAAAATAAGAATACTTTAAATAACTTTATTTCAAATATTTCCGTAAAAATTAAAATTTCGCCCACAAAAGGTAAATGCTCAAATTTCATTAATAAGATGGCAGTTCGCTAACAACGTGACTCCAACGGTTTACACAAGTTTGGGAAATAGTACATGAAAGAAAAAGGTTGCACAAAAACAATGATCACTATTCTCCCTAACAACTTCGAATTCCGAAATGTGTTCAAATACCAAGACTGGTTTGACCAAAAGCTTGCCTAAGCCGCCCCTTCGGGTTTTCAACTTAGCAAACTGTCAACTCAAACCTAAGCGAAATATCTCTTGACTGCATCGGCGTTCATGGAGCGCGGGAGCTCTTCACCGTCCATATTGGTGAGAATCAAGGCACCTCTAGAGAAAACTTTCTTAACGACAAACGGTCCTTCATAATTCGGAGCCCACTTGCCCCTAGAATCAGGTTGGAAAGATAATATCTTCTTGAGCACAAGGTCACCTTCTCTGAACTCGCGTGGTCGAACCTTCTTATCAAAAGCCCTCTTCATTCTCTGCTGATACAATTGACCGTGACACAAGGCTGTCAATCTCTTTTCTTCAATTAAATTTAACTGATCATATCTACTTTGACACCATTCAACCTCAAAAAGTTTAGCTTCCATCAACACTCTCATAGACGGAATCTCAACCTCCACGAGGAGTACTGCTTCCATACCGTAAACTAGGGAAAATGGGGTTGCGCCTGTTGAAGTTCGAACTGAAGTACGGTATCCATGCAGAGCAAACGGAAGCATTTCATGCCAATCTTTATAAGTTACCACCATCTTCTGGACAATCTTTTTGATATTCTTGTTAGCAGCTTCAACAACCCCATTCATCTTCGGTCTGTAAGGAGAAGAATTATGATGTTCGATCTTGAACTCTTCACAAAGTTCTTTCATCATCTTGTTATTCAAATTAGAACCATTATCAGTGATGATCTTGCTCGGGATACCGTATCGACAAATGATCTGATTCTTGATAAATCTGACTACCACCTGTCTGGTTACATTAGCATAAGATGCTGCTTCCACCCATTTAGTAAAATAATCGATCGCTACTAGGATGAAACGATGACCATTTGAAGCTTTGGGTTCAATCATTCCAATCATATCGATGCCCCACATAGAGAAAGGCCAAGGTGAAGAGATAACATTGAGGAGGGTCGGTGGCACATGTATCTTGTCCGCATAAATCTGGCATTTATGACATTTCTTCACATATTTGCAGCAATCAGATTCCATTGTCATCCAATAGTAACCAGCTCTCAACATCTTTTTAGCCATTGCATGTCCGTTGGCATGAGTGCCAAAAGATCCTTCATGTACTTCTTGCATCAGCATGTCTGCTTCATGTCTGTCTACACATCTGAGTAGGACCATGTCATAATTCCTCTTATATAAAACTTCTTCATTGAGGAAGAAACTACTTTCCAATCTCCTCAACGTCTTCCTATCTTTATTGGATGCCCCAGGCGGGTACTCTTGAGTTTGAAGAACACGTTTAATGTCATAGAACCACGGTTTGTCGTCGGTAACCTCTTCTAATGAGAACACATGAGCAGGTCTGTCAAGGCGCATAACTCGGATCGTAGGCACATCGTTCCAACCATTCACTTGAAACATTGAAGACAAAGTAGCTAAAGCATCAGCCATTTGGTTTTCATCTCTAGGGATATGATGTAATTCCACTTTGTTGAAGAAAGTTAACAATCTTCTAGCATAGTCTCTGTAAGGGATCAAACCAGGATGACGAGTCTCCCATTCTCCTTTGATTTGATTAATTACCAATGCCGAATCTCCGTAAATATCAAGAATCTTAATCCTTAGATCCACTGCTTCTTCGAGACCCATAATACATGCCTCATATTCAGCCATGTTGTTCGTGCAGTCAAACTTCAATCTCGCCGTGAACGGGATATGAGTACCTCGGGGAGTGACGATGATTGCCCCAATTCCATTTCCATAAGAATTCACAGCTCCGTCAAAAATTAAACCCCAATGCGATTCGGGATCAGGTCCTTCTTCAGGTAACGGCTCTTCACAATCTTTAGCTTTCAAGTACATAACATCTTCATCTGGGAAATCAAACTTGATGGATTGATAATCATCAATTGGTTGGTGAGCCAAATGGTCGGCAAAAATACTCCCTTTAATTGCTTTCTGAGTGTGATACTCAATGTCATATTCGGATAACAACATCTGCCAACGGGCTATTCTTCCAGATAAGGCGGGTTTCTCAAAGATATACTTGATCGGATCCATTTTGGAGATCAACCAAGTGGTGTGGTTAATCATATACTGGCGCAGACGGCGAGCAGCCCAAGCTAAAGCACAACAGGTTTTCTCAAGCAATGAGTATCGAGACTCACAGTCTGTGAATTTCTTACTCAGATAATATACGGCATGTTCCTTTCTTCCAGTCTCATCTTGTTGACCAAGCACACATCCCATGGAATCTTCCAATATAGTCAGGTACATAATCAAAGGTCTTCCTTCCACCGGAGGAATCAAAATGGGAGGTTCAAGCAAATATTCTGTGATGCTATCAAAAGCTCTCTGACAATATTCTGTCCACACACACCCTTGGTTCTTTCGGAGAAGCTTGAAAATTGGCCCACAGGTAACAGTCATATGAGATATAAATCTAGAAATATAATTCAGTCTCCCAAGGAATCCTCTTACTTGTTTTTCTGTCTTGGGTGCGGGCATTTCCCGAATAGCTTTGACTTTATCAGGATCTACCTCAATACCTTTCTGACTGACAATGAAACCCAGAAGTCTTCCAGAACGAACACCAAAAGTGCACTTGTTGGGATTCAGACAGAGTTTATACTTTCTCAAACGCTGGAATAACTTCAATAAATGTTCCAAATGATCTTCTTCAGTTTGCGATTTGGCAATCATGTCATCTACATACACTTCTATCTCTTTATGCATCATATCATGGAACAAAGCAGTCATGGCCCTTTGGTATGTTGCACCAGCATTCCTCAAACCAAACGGCATAACCCGATAACAAAATGTTCCCCACGGTGTAATGAAAGTTGTCTTCTCCATATCTTCTGGTGCCAT
This sequence comes from Vicia faba, assembly GCA_948472305.1. NCBI lineage: Eukaryota > Viridiplantae > Streptophyta > Magnoliopsida > Fabales > Fabaceae > Vicia > Vicia faba. Next base: position 1,467,824,298 of record OX451737.1, read on the forward strand.
CTTGATTTGATTGTAACCAGAGAAACCATCCATGAAAGAAAAGACTTTGAACTTTGCGGTACTGTCGACCAATACGTCAATGTGCGGTAATGGGAAGTCATCCTTTGGGCTAGCTCTATTCAGATCTCTATAGTCTACACACATTCGAACTTTGCCATCCTTCTTAGCAACTGGCACTATATTGGCTAACCATTGAGGATAGACCGATGTAACAAGGAAGCCTGCATTAATTTGTTTTTGAACTTCTTCTTTGATCTTGTCAGCCATATCGGGACGAGTCCTTCTCAACTTCTGCTTAATCAGCGGACATTCAGGTCTCAACGGTAAACGATGCTCCACAATACTGTTGTCCAAACCTGGCATATCTTGGTAGGACCAAGCAAACACATCAACATACTCTTTGAGAAGCTCCAACATTTTCTCTTTGACCTCTGGGATAAGCAATGCTCCGACCTTAACTTCCTTTTTATCTTCTTCATCACCCAGAATGATCAACTCTATAGGTTCTTCAAACGGCTGAATAGTCTTTTCGTCGTGCTCAAGCAAACGGGAAATTTCATCAGGAATCTCTTCACTATCCTCTTCTTCGGCTCTGAACACAGGGAATTCAAAGTTGGGAGGGGGCATAGGATCATTGTTTTCAATGGTTAAGTCATGGATTAATCTGCACATATGATTATGCCTTATTTTAGAAATCGATTAATATGAATGTTGTACAAATGAAACAAAATATTATTATATTTTCCTATTACTACCAATTAATTTTCATTACTATTTCCCAGAAAAAGTGAAAAATAAAACAGTCGTGGACAAAATAACATTTTTATTCATGAAGGGAAATACTTGAAACAAAGAGCCCAGACATTTCTCTTTTGCCTTGGGCAGAGCAAAAGGATTTATTTTCATCATAGCCTGACACAAATACTTTTCGCCTTGGGCAGAGCGAATTTTTTTTCAAAAATAAAACAAAACATTACTCAGAAATGTGCATCACAACCGGAACATCAACAGCAATCCAGTTCTGGAAAACCACTCCATGCGTTACAAAATCGGGTAGATCCTCTTCAGAATCGTTTCCTATTATAGCATCAACTTCAGGAGGAGTCGGATGGATGAAACCTGCGCTTCGGAAAACCTCTTGAATCGGACGAGTAACTACTTCCTGCTTGACTCTTGTAGACACGGGATGAAAACCAAGACCTTCTCCAGACTTGTTCTCGGGCAGAGTCAACACCTGGCCCCAACCTTCAGCCAAACCACTTTCAACCACTCGTCGCGCATCCTCAAAAGAAGAAATAGATGTCCCTTGCTTCTTCACTTCATTATTAGTAACAGATAGAGCTTGGAATTGGGTTCCCACATCCTCATCAGCATCAATAAAAGAGAAAGATGACAAATGGCTTACCACCATAGCCTGCTCTCCACCAATCATTACCAGCTTTCCTTGCCTTACAAACTTCAATCTTTGATGGAGCGTGGAAGTGACTGCCCCTGCATCATGGATCCATGGACGACCCAATAGGAAACTGTAGGCAGCACGAATATCCATTACTTGAAAAGTGATCTGAAAAGTATGAGGACCAATTACTATAGGAAGATCTACTTCACCAATGACAGTCTTCCTAGAACCATCAAACGCTTTAACAATTACCCCACTAGGTCTCATGGGAGCACCTTGATATGAGAGTCGAGATAATGTAGTTTTGGGCATTACATTTAACGACGAACCTGTATCTACCAACACACTTGATAAGGTATCATTTCCACAACTTATTGAGATATGCAAGGCCATATTATGGTTCCTTCCCTCCTCTGGAAGTTCTTCATCACTAAAACCAAGATTGTTACACGAAGTAATATTTCCCACAATTCCATCAAATTGATCAACCGTCACATCATGATCCACGAATGCCTGGTCCAAGACCTTCATCAAAGCTTCTCTATGGGCACCAGAATCTCTCAGTAAAGCAAGTAAAGAAATCTTGGAAGGAGTTTGCAATAGTTGGTCCACAATCTTATATTCACTTCTCTTGATAAGCTTCAGAATCTCATCATCCTCAGGATGAGGGATAGGTTCATTGGATCGGCCTATCTCAACCCTTGGTTCAACATTTCTCGCTGGAATTTCCGTCGGTATGGGCCTCCTGACTTGAACTTCTGGTCTCTTCACAGGTACTGCTGCAAAGACACGTCCACTTCTCGTAACTCTACTCACATCAGCAATGTTAACAAAAGACGGCCTTGTTGGTATAGGGACTTCTACCCCATTCTCAATCATTGTGGCATTATACTTATACGGTATAGCTTGGTCTGAGTTGTAAGGCACAGGGCCAGGTGGATAAATGATCAAAGGAGCAACAGGTGCAGTCTGACTGTCGTAAACGATCTCTACTGATTCAGGCAAATTGAATTGTGGTATTATAACATTCACTTCATCCTCCGGATCTCTGTCATATGTAATAGTGATAACCCTCTGGTCTAACAACTTTTGAATATCCTCCTTCACAATAGGGCAATCAACCTCTCAGGAACAAAATTCACAAACATCATAATCATGCTGATGCCTAACAAAGGCAAGTATTCTTAAACTCTGATGTAACCTGATCAACGACTCTCTTATGTGCTCGACTTGAAAAACTCGAAACTTTCTCGGACAACCTTCCACCATATTCACTGATGCTGCCCCATGTCGAGGCAAAGGATTATCTCTAACATTTGGGTTAACATCCTTAAAAGACAAGATACCATTATTAATCAACCTCTGCACGTCCGCCTTTAGAGCAAAACAATTTTCAAGGTTGTGCCCCGGCGACCCTTGATGATATTCACAAAACTGATCCGCCTTGTACCACGGAGAAGTACTTTTGTCGTTATGAGGTTCTTTCTGATAAGAGCAGGGAACAATTCAGTATAAGTCATAGGAATGGCATCGAATTGCGGTTTTCTTGGTGAACGGTTCTGATTGTTGAATGGATAAGCCTGTTGTCGAGGCTGCTGCTGAAACGGCCATTGTTGAGTTGGTGGGGTTTGATGAGCTGGGGTCATCAAAGCTGGGCGGACAGCCGGAGTGACTGCCGCAACGTGTGAGTAACCTCTCCTCGGTCTCCCTGGGAAGATCACGCTGACATCCTGCTCTTTTCTTTTTGGGAAAACACTTCCAAACTTCTTGGTACTGCTAGACGGACTTCCTTCTTTAACCAAACGCCCTTCACGAATCCCTTCCTCTTACCGCATGCCCATGCTTACCATTTCGGTGAAGTCACTGGGTGCGCTGGCGATGATTCTTTCATAGTAAAAGGAACCTAGAGTCTTCAAGAATATCTTCGTCATCTCTCTCTCCTCAAGAGGAGGATAGATTTGAGCAGCAATTTCACGCCACCTCTGGGTGTATTCCTTAAAAGATTCTCTGTCACTCTGGGACATTGCCCGGAGTTGATCCCTGTCCGGCGCCATGTCAACGTTGTACTTATACTGGTGAACAAAGGCTTCGCTAAGATCGTTGAAGCTGCGGATCCGAATGCTATCTAGACCCATATACCACTTTAGAGCAGCACCCGTCAAACTGTCCTAAAAATAATGAATCAACAAGTCATGATCATCGGAATATGTAGACATCTTTCTCACGTACATAGTCAAGTGACTCCGAGGACACGAATCACCCTTATATCTTTCAAAGTCTGGCACTTTGAATTTTGCTGGAATCTTGACATTCGGAACTAAACAAAGGTCATGCATGTTCTTTCCAAACAAATCCTTCCCCTTTAACGCTCTGAGCTCCCTCTGCATTTCTTGGAATTGGTCTTGAAATTCTTCCATTCTATCAAAAAGACCCAAACTTTCAGCAGGCTCGGCAGGATAAGTAGGTTCATTCAAGTATGGCACGGAGTGAACCACAGGAGCGACGATTGTCATTACCGGTTGCGGGAAAGGTGTTACAGACGGGATTACCGGCGGCATGGCAGTTGTCTCTGGTTGAGGAAGAGACAAAGTAGGTTGAAACAAAGGTTGTATGACAGGCTGATACCCCTCTGGCACAAAGTTGTAAGGCATTCCCCACGGAAAACCTTTTGGCATCTGATGTTGAAGCGAAGAGTTGATTTGAGTCACAGATGTTGGAACGGTGACAATCTCGGAAACCACAGTAGTTGAAGTCTGAATCTCAGCAGCTGTAGTCGATGGCTCATTCTGAGCATCCATCAAACTTTCCACTAGCGCAGTTAACTTTTCCATACCGACACGAAGGGTAGCGACCTCCTCACGAAGCTCGTGGTTTTCCTGTTCTAGATCTTCCATCTTCCTCTGACGATTGGCTCGAGTATCGTATCGATGAGACAGCTTGACAATCTATCGGAGTGGAAAAAGAAACAAGGATGAGACTCTAGAAAACATGTGAAGTGGAATGTTGGATGATGCATGATATGTGATGCAAATGATAATTCATTTTAATAGTTTTTTCAAGGAACTTCAATAATTTTGCACACATCAATGGTAAAGGAATTTGGAACAACAAAAACTCAATCCATTAATCAAAAGCGATAAATTACAACTTACAACTTTGGAACAACAAAACAATAAATTACAACTTTGGGATAACAACCCATTAATAAAGCAGTAAACTACAACTTTGGAACATGAAGCCCATAATAAAGCAGTAAATTACAACTTTGGAACATGAAATCCATAATAAAAGCAGTAAATTACAACTTCGGAACATGAAGCCCTTTTACAAAGTTTTACAAAATGACATCAGTAAAATAAAACTAAAAGCTAAATATCACTCAGAATCATCAGATGAAGGACCAAATGCCAACTGTAACTGGAGCTTCCTGATCTTCTCTTCATAAAAGTCTTCCATCTCTTTCTTCTCAGCTACCAGTCGATCAATGATTTCCTTTTGTGGATTAGGAACAAGAGAAACGCTTACAGAACCTTCCTTCTTTCTCTTCCTTTCACTAACATACTTCTTCAGTAAAGCATCCTTTTGACGAAGCTTCTCATCATGATCAATGAACCAACCGTCTTGAATAAAGAGTAAATCCTCCTTTTCCTTTAGTTGTCGAGCCAGGACCCGATTCTCATATTCAGACATATTATACTTCTATTTCCAAGCATCTCTCTCGGACTTCATCCTAGCCAGATTTCCTTGGTATTCTCCCATATTCTCGATAGGGATAACAACAGATGATGATGCAACAGTAGGGAATAAAGGTTTCTCAGGTTTATAGGGCATCTTGAGAGCACAAGCCCTAGCACGGACCCATTGTAGGTAAGGCTCCAAAGAAACGGCACCTCTATGTCCTAACATATCTCTCCCTTTCCTATGGATGTGGCGCCAAGCTCCTTCGATCTCCCTCTTAGCTGCCTGATGATCTTGTCCTTCCTGTAGAAAGAAACCACTCACATGGATGTTGTTCGGCTTGTCCCTCATCGGGTATCCAAACTGACGGCGCGCGAGAACAGGGTTATAGTTAATTCCACCTTTCGTACCAAGAAGGGGCACGTTAGGAAAAGCACCACAGCTATCGATGATCTTCACGTCATAGTAAGCTCGATTATACCAATCAATGTTGAAATGAGTGAGAGCCATAATTTTTGGTGCCCATCGCGGCTCCTTCTTGAGATCCCAGAAAACATCAGACCTAGGTAGATGAGAAACATACCACTGATACAGCAACGGTGCATAACAAATAATCATTCCTCCTTGATAAGAGTTTCGAAGATGGATGGAGTAGTAGGTATCTCCTAGCAGCGTAGGGACCGGATTTCCAATCAAGAAGATTCTGATGGCGTTGATATCCACAAACTTATGAACGTTAGGGAACAAGAATAGACCATAAGCGAGTAGAGCAAAGACGTCTTCAAAGGCAATAGCATCTTTTATCTCAGCGAAGTGACGAGCTTTCCTCAACAGAAACTGCACAGACAAGCCTCGGATTCCCCCTTTTGTAGTCATGTTCTCCTTTATCTCTGATTTCTTCAAGTGGGTGATGGCCGCTATCTCGTGAGATTTGGGTTCCTCTCCTAATCCAGAAAAAGTAACATAATCGGTGATCAGCAAACCAAGTATGTAGGAGTATTCTTCTAAGGTGGGCATTAACTGGTAATCCGGAAAGGTGAAACATCGATACAAAGGATCGTAAAATTGGACCAACGTATTAAGGATGCCTTCCTTCATCTTGCGCTTCATGAGAGGTATAATGGACCCATACTTTTTCTGAAAATCCGTCGGGTTCTTGATCTCAGGAATCAAACTCTCCAGTTCTTCAATCTCGGGCTCCTTAAAACTAAAACTTCGAGTGTTTCTCCTTCCAAATTCCATAATAATAGTACCTGAGATGTCTGCAAAAATCATTCCTAAGTTCCTTGAAAAACAAGTTTTTTTACAAAAATGTTGATGAATGCATGAATGAATGATAATGCAACAGTTACACACAAGTTCACAAACATGGGGTTCAAAGGTTCAACGTTTCGAGCATGGAGTCAAGGATAAAGCCCACCCCAAGGTATGTACTATGGTTCAATCACACCTGTAAGACAAGGTTCTAAAAGTTCCCAGAGTCTACATTCCTCCTTCGGATATTGCCAACGTCTTGATTACTCAATAATTAGCAATATTCTCAAGAGAAACTCATCTGAGCGTAGCATCGCGTAACAACTACTTCTGAATTACTCTGTTATAGTCTCCGCGCTACACCTAAAAAGGCCAAGATGGGTTAGGGTTCTACGGTCCTCAATTTCTCTGGCTCCCAGGTCGAAAATAATAATGTCTTCCCGATTACTCGGTAAACAAATATTAAGTTCAAAAGGGCCTTCCATTGAGTGGGGGATCTCATGCCTCCTTCTTCGGGATTACTCCCTCAAAGTTAACATGACTGTACCGCCCGTCCTATTCTTAAGTGTAACTTAATCCGGGTATAGGATTCGTCCTTTGCAAAAACCCAAACAACCCCAATTTAAACACATAATCAAACAAATCAAATAATAATAAAACAGATAAGACAAATTAGGCTTAACCCACTTAGGGATGGACCAGCAAGAGGTCAATCTGTCCCCAGCAGAGTCGCCAATTCTGTAGCGATAAAAAATGTAGCGGGGTAAATCGGAGATCAAATTATTGATTAATTCGTCTCACAAAAGCAAGAGTCGCCACTGCGCTTTATTATTTCCAAGGGAAAAGGGGAAAGAGCGAAATAAAACCCTAAAATATGCAATGTAAAATAATACTTTCTAAAAGTAGTAAAAATACAAGGCGTTTTTGAAAAGAGATCTATGGTTCGGGGGTTGGTTATACAATGGGAAGGTATTAGCACCCAATGTATCTATAGTACTCTATAGGAACCTTTTGAAATATCTGTTTATTAAAATGTCCGTTTGATTAAAAATAAATTGTTTTGGCTGAAAAGGGGTACGGACGTTTTTTTGAAGGTACGACGACCTAATGTCGAAGTTTTGGCTTAAAAGGTATCAGTTTTGAAAATATTGAATATTTGGGGAAAATTGTCTTAAGTTTTAATGAAATGAAGATATTCGCGTGATTGGATTTGAGGACATGAAGTCAACAAATTTAATCATTTTTTCTCTTGGATTTAGATGTAAACAGAATAAACAAGTAAAGACGAAATAATTAAATAGAAAATTATGCAGATAATGATTAAATAGCTAAGTGATAGATAACCACGACAATGATTAAATAAATGATTTGAACATGCGTTTTTGTATTTTTGTTTAATATTAATTAAAGAGAGGGAATTAAATAAAGAAAATAAAATGTTTTTAAGTTTTTTATTTTATATGTTTTTTTAATATTAATATAAAGTATTATTTTAAGAATTATTAAATAATTCTAAACTAAATTAAAACTTTAAAGGCTATTGACTTAAATCTAATTAAAAAAAGGAATACTAAAATTGTTGAATTAATCCTAAAGTTAAATTTAATAAAAAAATTGGTCACATTATTAAAATTTGTTTTAATTAAATTACGCATCTATTATTTGATTAACTTACTAATTAACTAAACTAATAATATTCTAAAAAAAACTAATAGAAAGTAAATAGAAGGAGTGGTATCAAGAATAAAAAAAAGGGGGGGTAAATGATAAACAAATGTGGGCTAAAGAGTTTCAAGGGGCCCAAAACAAAAACAAACAGAAATGGGGGGTGTCCTAAGGAAATTCGTTGGGCTTTGGGCAGATGAAATGGGTTGAGTCCAAATATTCCATAACTTGCTTAGGTTAAACAAATTTGTTTTAGTGAATTAGGGTTAGCAAAAGGGTTAAGGTTGCAGCGCCGCTGCTCTTCGTCTCGTTCTTGATTCGTCCTCATTTTCTCTCATGCCCTCACCTGAACTCTCTTGCCCATGGCCACCGGCGTTCTCAACCTTCTTCTTCCCTCCAACTAGACGCTAGGGGGCGACGGATTTACGGTAACAATTTTCATTTTATTTCGTTGGGGTTTTCATTACTGCATGTTATGATCTTTGATTCTGTTTTGATTCTAACTTCAAATTATTATGGTTACATGAGGTGTACAAAAGAAAGAGAGGAAAAAAAAATGTTACCCTTGGAGACGGAGGATGAACGGTTGGGTGTGCGTAGGAGGCCAAGGCGAGGGGATGGCGCGTGATGCTGGGCTTTGGCTGGACTCCTGGTATTTCGTTTCTTATTTTTGTTGACCGTGCCTTGCTTTGCTTATACACGCTTCTTTTCCTTCTTCTTCGGTGAGCTTGATGCTTGACTGTTGCCTTTTTTATTGTTGGCCTATGATGACATACTCTGAGGCTTGATGGGTTTGGACATTGGTTTGATAAAAGTTTGCATTGTTCTGGTTTTTTGCTTTGGTTGGATTGGCCGTGGTTTAAGGTTGATGGTGTTTTTGGCTTTTGTGTGTGGATTGACAGTGGATTAAGGTTGATGGTTTATGCTGGTTTTGCTTCAAGTTTGGCCTAGTTTTTGTTTTGTGGCCATAAGGTTTTACTGGTTTATGCAGGTTATGGAAACAGGGTGAATTGGTTTTATGGTTCTTAGGCCATATTGGTTTTTACTGGTTTTATGCAGGTTATGGCCTTGACAAGGTTTAAAGGTTTTATGGTTTAGGCCATATTGGTTGAGGCTTTTCTGGTTTTTCAGGTTACAGCCTTGGTTTCAGGTTTGTGGCCTTGGTTTATGTTACTATGGTTTGGCTTTGAAATGGATTGACATGGTTTTGAATGCAGGTTGTATGTATATTTTTGTTTATGTTGCAGTTTGAGTTATTGAACTCAGTTTTGGTTTTAGGCCTTCAAACGATTATCAACTCTAAATTTTTCTTGAAGGGTTTGTTGTTATTATAACAGTTTGCTGGCTTTGAGGTTATGTTACAGGTGCTGAATATTTTACTATATTTTCTGCCTTTGACCTCTGCACATTATACTGTTTTATCTAGTTTGTTTTCTATCCTTTTTTCATGCTTTCCTTTTCTTATTGTGTTACTGCTATTCTGTTCTCTATCCATTTCCTGCCTAAGGCCAAAACCTGTAAACCCACACTCTTTCTCTCTTCTCTCTCCTTAGTACAATTTTACATTAAAATGTGATGTTATGTACTTGGTTCTGAAAAAGCATAAGCTGGAAAATAATGAGAAATAGAAATATTTTTGCTTGCATATTTGGTTTTAACTGCACATGCTCTCTTTGTCATCTGCATTGTCACAGTAGAGGAGCCTTGTGTTTTTTTGCCTCTTCCTACCTTGGGTAGTTTACGTTACATGTTGGCTTGTGTTGAAAATTGCATATGCTGTTTTGCTATGCATTTTATTTGAAATATGCAGTTGGCTTTTGAAAATGTGCAATTGATTTTGGATTATGCAGTTTTCTTTGAAATATGCAGTTTTGACAAAAAAAATGAATTTGTGCATATTTTTAACTTGTGCATTCATATTTGTCAATAAAAATTCATCCCTTTTTGTGAACCGGGAGAAATCCCGTGATTTGCAAAAAGGATAAAAAACTGATTCCAGCCGTTTTCTTTTAATGATGAACGCTAAATTAATTTTTTGCTTTTAATTATATATTCATCTCTTGACTTTTTCTTTTAATTCTTTTGCAGGTAAAATTAAATGAGCATCAAAGAAGTATTGGATAGAAGATGAAGATTTAGAACTTAGAAAAATTAGGATAATTTTATTTCACTTTAAACATTTGTAAGAATTGTCATTGTAAATACTTTGTTAAATAAGCATAGTATTTAAACAAACAATTGTAACAATTAGAATAAAATGAATAAAACTCCAATATTTTACCGGTTAATTCTCTCCTTCTTTCCAATTATTTATTTTATCGTTTATAATTCTTTAAATTATATAATAACTGAAAATCAATTCCAATTATTTAAATTTAGAATGATAAATAATTAAATAAACATCATTGATCAATTAACTTCTCTTCAATCATTTACCTCATTATTTATAATTCTCCTAAATTATAATAACTGAAAATAAAATTTCAACTATTTAAACTTAGAATAATAAATAATTAAATAAACATTGTTTGATCAATTAATAAACTTCTTTTCAAATATTTACTTTATTATTTATAAATCTTTAAATTATATAATAACTGAAAATAAATTCCAATTATTTAAATTTAAGATAATAAATAATTAATAAACATTGTCTGATCAATTAATAAACTTCTTTTCAAATATTTACTTTACTATTTATAATTCTTTAATTTATATAATAACTGAAAATAAATTCCAATTATTTAAATTCAGAATAATAAATAATTAAATAAACATTATTTTAGCATTGATCGATTAATAAATTTAGCGTTAAAAAAATAAACAGCTCTCGACTTAAAAACGTTATGAATTTAAAATCCGCTTTGAAAATTGATAAAGATAGGTCAAAACCCTTGCAATGTAATGATGCAGATGGGAGATGGCATCTTAGGTCGAAATTTGGGGTACAACACTCTCCTTTGGATGAAAGAGACAAATCAGCCTCGTGTCACAACCTATTCCCAAATCTGTTACCCATATCCAGAAGAACCACCTTCTTCTTCTTCTTCTTCTTCTTCTTCTTCTTCTTCTCCTTTAGGATGAGAGTTTTCAAGTCCTCTTTCCCTTTAGCCAAGTTCAAGAACATCTCTTGGAATTGGGCATTTTGTGCCTGAAGAGCTTTGATGGCTTGATCGGTAGGTATTTCAGAAGACATAACTGCTGAAATAAACAGCGAAGAAGATGAGAAACCTGTAACGGTACCTGTAATGATGTGCATGATAATGGTATGCGTATGTAATGATTTCAAAGACTTTGGGAGATTTAAATTTGCAAACCAAAAGTAAAACACACTTTATTAGATTAACTTGTAAAAAGGTTCAACAATGCCTTTAAGGCGTTTACAAAGATGTAAGTAAAAAACAAATCTAAACTAGAAAAAGCAGAATAAAAAATCCCATGGACGCTTCCCCTTGGTGCTGACGTAGTCATTGATCGTTATTTAATTCTCAAGTTGCCTGGTGAGCTTCAAGATCTTCCTCTCTTGCGCATGGTACTTCTCCCGGTAGGTATCCCTCTCCACTTTCAAATGAATCCAGGATATCTTCAATGCTCCAAGATCAGTGGGCATGTAGGGAAAATAGACTGTATAGGGAATGCCCTCTTCATTGATGGGCTCCACAATCACTGGCAACGCAGCTTCATAAGGAATCCCAAGCTTCTGGGCTCGAGCTCGGACCCACTGGAGATAAGGCTGCATAGGGAGAGAAGTCCTTGGTCCTAGCTCTTGAGGGTCAGACCTGTTCACCATGCCCCAGGCTCGTATAAACCTTTGGCGATGCTCGTCAACGTCCTCCTTGTAGTCAAAGGCAATATCTATAAGAAGTAGCTCATGAGGACCGTCTCTCTGAGCACGACCAAACTGTCGCAAAGCTAGGCAGGGATTGTAGGTTATACCCCCTCTGATTCCTAGCAACGGGACATTAGGGTATCCCCCACATCGATCAATGACAGCAATGATTTCCATAGCCTTAGAACTCCAAAGAATGTATGTATGGGCAAGGGACATTATCCTGTAAGACCATCCTAATCCTTCCTCATTCTTCAACACGGACTTGGGGAGGTGCGAAATAAACCACCTCGCCACCAAAGGCATGCAACACATGAGGGTCCATCTTCTTCGCACAATACGAGTGTAGAGGGCATCCAAGATGACACCCAGAAGAGTAGGCACAGGATTGCGGGACAGCAAGATTTTAATCGCATTCACATCTATGAAGGAATCTGGATTCGGGAAAAGAACCAAACCATAGATAAGGAGAGCCAAGATGTCTTTGAAAGCCTGAAAGTCCAAATTATCCCAGAACAGTTGAGCTTGATCCATCAGAAACTTGGCTAAGAAACCTTTAACCCCGCTTCGTGTCTCCCAGTTGGATACTACATCAGCCCTTTTCAAATGTAAAGCTGAAGCGATGTCTTCTGGTCTAGGAGTCTCTTCCAAACCCGTGAAGGGCATCTGCTCAAGGATGAATATGCCCAATAAGTGAGAAAACTCTTCCATAGTGGGAACCAACTGGTAGTCTGGAAAGGTGAAATAATGATGCACAGGATCGAAGAATTGGAAAAGCAAACTCATCATATGCTCGTCAAACTTTGAGGTAACCAAGCTAATAAGCTTACCATGTCTCCTAATGAATGAATAAGTATCAGAAACTCTCGAGGCTAAATCTTTGAGTTGAGATGGTATTTGCACAAAGTTGACTCAGATGGTGTTTCTGTGCATGGAAGCCATAATCTTCAAAACAGAACAAAGATAAATCCCATCGGTCTTTGAAATGGTTAGTATAATGAAGTATGCATGCTATGTTATGATGCATGATATCATGATAAAACATACAACAGGTATAGCAGATAACAGACATGGTAAAGGCAAACAAGTCACACAAGAGGCCTTAAGTTTCAGGCTTGCATGGGGTCTAGGTATTACCCTCTTGAAGTTCATTTGGTTTTAACCTGTCCTAATAATAGTAATCGGGTTCTAGAGGTTCTCAATATCACTGACCATCCTCCATCGGTCATGGTTTCAGCTCACACAATCCTTTCTTGCGGCCAGAACTATCTCGAGAGTATGGTCTCAATGAGTGTAGTATCGAGTATTAACCAGTTCTCAACTTTACACCAAGGCCGGCTATCTCACTACTTCCTATTGCCAAGTTGGTCAATTATAGGTTCTAAGGTCAGTTGATGCTTAACGACACACATAGCAGCCTTGTATTCTCCTTGTTTCTCCACAAGGGATACCACTACCAACCAATGTGCCACATCAACGTAGATACTGCTTCAACCGTATCGGTCTATGCCGTACAGTTCCCTCACAGTTTATTGCTACTTACCTAAAAGGTGTCCCCCAGATCCAGGTTAGGATCTATAGTAACTCCCAATACAAAACCCTAAAAAATAAAGCAATCAAATCAAACAAGAGAAGCAATTTATGATGAACTAATGCTAAGGTATACCCCACTTATTAATCCCCAGCAGAGTCGCCAGTTTTGTGATACGGTGGCAGAACTGGACTGTTTTAGGAAAATGCTGGTTTGCATTTTGCATTTGTGTTTGCAAAATGTCGCGGTAAGCAAGAGTTGCCACCAAATTTTATTTTATCCAACTGGAAAGGAAAAAAGCACAGAAAAATTCCTTTTTCGAGATATTCTGAGTACGGGGGGTAGATTATAGAAAGGGAAGGTATTAGCACCCTTTCTATCCGTAGTTTTCTACGGGCTCTTAGGTACTTGCTCATCATTTTAAAAATTGCTTCCGTGTTTGTGTGTTTTGAAAAGTTTTTTTTTACTTCGTTTTAACCCTTGTGTGAGTCCTCAAGAGTGTTACGACGTGTTTCTAAAAACTTTGTTTGGAAAAGTGTAAGTGTGAAAAAGTTTGTTTTTGAGCAAGTACCTACTAGTATCTACCTACTCGAAAAAAGAATGTTTCTGTTCTTGTTTCCTTTAGACAACGCTATCCTACTTATTTGAGAAATAGGAAGCACCACCATTGGAGTTGTAAGGGTCAACTCGAAAGGGACGTACGATCACTAAAGCAATGTTAGGACGTCTTAGTAATGACCCTAATGTCTTAAGATCATATTCGAGGCAACATTTCTGATGCAACCTTTCCGAGGCAACATTTCTGAACGGGACATTTGATCTTTTTTTAGACAAGAGAGTGACCACTAAAACACCCTATACTTAATGATCGTTTACTGAAGGCAACCGAAGAGAGAGTGTACCCTAGGAGTGCGCATGTGTGAGTGATATGATTTCAATTATTTATCTTTTCACATTAGGGTTTGCTAGACATTTTAAAATTAACATACATTCTTGTCATGCAATCCTATTGTCATACATCTAGCAGTTAATATTTGCGAAAATTTAAATGTGAGAAATAAAACTACGCTATTACAAGGCTTTGGGGAAGGGGGATTAATTACATAGCCAAAAACCCGTAAAATGATAAATAAAAGAAAAGTCCTAATTAAACTATTACATCCCATTAGCAGTTACATTAATATCGTAAAATAAATAAATGTGCGATGAATCGAGAACGAGGAAAATTAGGGTTTTGACCCCGTCTAATCCTAATTGAAAGAAAAATTATTTTTTGTTGTTTTTGATTATTTTGAGAAAATAAGGTTTTACTGAATAAATATAAACCTAGTTATTAATTAATTTAAATTAGGAAGAATAATTAATTTGACCTATTTTTATATTTTGGTTATTCTTAAGAAAAGAAGATAAAAATTAAATTAAACAAAACCCTAATTTTCTAATTTATTTTAAGTTATTTACTAAAAGGTTAAAATTACCCTAAAATTAAATTAAACTAATTATTAAACTAAATTTGATAAAAATAAAACCTAAATCGAAATTGTTGAAAATTGATTTTATGAGTTTTTTGTAAAAAAGATTTAATTTAATGTTAGAAAATAATTAATCAAAATAAATTAAATAAAATAAAATATAAGAAGAATAAAGAAAAGGGGCCTGGTGTCAGCGGCTCCGATTAGAGGATAATGGTCCAGAAGATGATGGTAATCAGAGGATGATGTGATCAGAGGATGATGGTCCAGAAGATGATGATCTTGGGCCTGCTCCTAGCTGGTGGACCCAGCAGATCGTGACCAGAGGGTGCTTGATCTGGTCCTGGTTGACGGGTCCAGAGGATGGTCCTCAGAAAGTGCAGGCGCTGGATCTGGTGAATATAAAGGGGAAACACGCCAAAATCTCGCGCCTGGGATCAGATCCAGAATCAAGAGCTTCTAACTTCTTTCTTCTGGCCAATTTGCGTTGGGTGTTAGTTTATCAATACAACAGAAACAAGCAAATAGATAAGAACTAGCTGGCTTTTGGCCAGAATAAACGCGCTAGAATTTAAACCGGCCAATAATGTTGTGACACGCCATCGTCTTCTTCTTGGGATTCGTCGTTTAAACTCTGAACCTTTACCTACAGGCGTGGCGCTGTAGCTATAACCCTGTACATTTCAGAAACTGTATACGATAAATATAAATAAGATTTAAGACCATGGATCAACGGGGTTTGACCCGCTGATCACAATGGTATCCTCCATTAGGGCCAATTGCTCTTGTACACAGAACCCATGAAAACAAAACCTAAATCCTAATCATGGCAACTTTCTGTATGGTTAACAAAAATGCAATTGAGTATTATCATTAGCTTGCAAATGTTTCTAGGATTCAGAATATGTCCATAAAATATGCTAACAATGCCGGAATTATGAGATACGATTTCAAGAAAACATGGAGTTCGTGGGATACTTATAGTGCGTATCTGGGCACGAAAATGCTTGCTAATGATTGGGATAGAGTCCTTAGATGTCCAGCAAGCGTCTGGTATGCTTGGAAGGGCTTGGAGAAGCCATGAAATTGGAATTTGATTCACCACTTTTCTTGAGTTTTTGCAAGTTTTCTTTCAGCTTCTCACGCCTATGAAACCTTTGTGCTTTTGGTCTGCCAAAGTTCTATATGTACTCTTGGGTGAATTAGGTTTACAAATTTGCTTCAAATCTTCTCCAATAATGATCATTGATCATGATTTGATTCTCATGTAAATCTTTCCAAATCAAAAGGTTTAAATGATATTTGATATTTTCATTATTCATGGACCTGAAATATGCACAAAATCTAAAGGTTTAAATGATATTTGATATTTTCATTATTTATTATTGATTTTATTTGATTTAAATGAAATAAAAATCAAAATAAATGACAAAATAAAATAAAGGCATGTGGGAAGGATCATGGGTCGTGGACCATGTTACAAATTTAATACAAGCACAAAAAGTTCGGCCCATTTGACAAAAATTGCAATTTTGGCCACTTTTGACTTTTGGCAATTTTGCAAAAAAAGGTCAACTTCACCAATGCATAACTTCCTCAATTTTGACCCTAGAGATGTGTTCTTTTACTTTTTAGAAAGATCAAGATGTCCTCTAAGCAACCCTTTTGGTATCATCTCAATTTAGTCTTCCATGTTCATGTATGAAGCTTTGACAAAAAAGGTGTTTTTGTTGACTTTCCAAAATGACCTATAATATCCAAATTCATAACTTCTTGTGAGTGCATATTTTGAACTTAGGAGATGAATATGAATTGTAGGGAATTGCATCCGCTTAAAAATGAGCTTTGGATGGGCCATTCTTGATAAAGTATGACAAAATTATGCTTGGTCAAAGTTGAGTTGACTTTTCCTACAAAACCCTAATTTAGCAACTTTTGGGTTTTGATGAATTGTGAACAATCCTTGAGGAATCATGATCAACCCTTGATTAAATGGTGAATAATACTTCAAAATGAGGATGTTGACCAAGAATCTTGAAGTTTGACTCTATGTGGTCCACAATTGACTTTTGCCCTAGCACAGTCGATTTTCAGGCATTTGTATAGTTGACTGAGCAAACTTCTTTTGGAAGGCTTGAAACTTAACATGGATGATCTTGAGAACATATTAGGACAATGGTGAGCGTTTGGGATCCTTTAGAGTCAATCATCTTGATGCAAACTGATACCCTAATTTGAGGTAGACTACCTTAGGAGAGAGTTTGTTTGGTCAACCCTTGGACTTCCTTGAGCAATTTGAGGACCTCACTTGAAATGTATTGAGAAATATGGGAGGACAAATTTTGGGGTACAACACTAACAGGTTACAAAAGTAACGATAATCATAAAACAGTTTCCTAATTTATTTAAAAACCTAAGACTATAAATAGCCCTAATTTTAAGAATAGAGGAGAGAAGAAGAGATAACAGAAGTAGAATCCAAAAGTCAATTTCCACCTTGAGATCCGGGTTTCAATTTCTGAAACCCTAGATCTGTGCTTCAAGCCATCACGCACCATCATACCTGCAAGCAAAGAAGGAGAGGAGGATCCAGAAAGAGGAAATCAAATTACAAGAATAATAAATGCAAGGAAGGTAAGCCTCAAACTTAGTTTTAATTGGTATCGTTGCTGGATTTATGGACAATTGGTGTTTGGTTTTGAATTTTGGGGTTTTTAGGGTTAGGTTAGGGTTAGGATTCTACAGACTAGGTTTAGGGTTCTTAAAACTAGGGTTAGCATTCATCAATGTTAAGTGTTATGGGTTTTTTAACATTTAGGGTTCTTCACGAACCCTTAGGGTTCATAAGGTTCTATAAACCTAGATGAATATTCACGGCGGAGGGTTTGAAGGTTTGAAGTTTCCGGTTGAATATCAACTGGAAAATTGGGGAAAAGAGGTGGTTAGGGGTGGTTGACGAAGGACAACGCAACCATGGCGATTTCTGGCCTTCTGAGTTTTAGAGAGAGATCATAGCCTATCTTTCTAGGATTTACAAAATGATTTCGTTGGGTCATTGAAGATGAAAGGAAAAAATGGGCTCTCGGCCCAGTGGTTCATTTTTATAAAAGTTCCCTGATCCAGTATTCGCGCGCCTAGAAACCTTACCATGCGCTCCCTACCACACCCTTCAGATCATCATGAAACGTTCTTAATTCACATGCCTATGATAACACCGTTTCTCCTCCAACATGTTGCCTAAACGAACCTTATGTTGTTTGGACCTAAGCCCATGATATTGGCACCCCTATATTGTCTGTTTTTGCTAAGCGAACTCAATTTTTACCCCTACACGCTCTTGGGCCAAGTCCAACACCTGGACTTGGGCCCCTGCTAACTAAACCCCCACATTTTATTAACTTATGCAATAACTTACCCCTCCTACGTTTGGGCCTGTTATCAACATCTGAATTCAGGGCCCTACTACCTATAACCCCCTATTTTGCTAGCCCAACATAAAATACACACCCCTGTGTTTTTTAATTTCTTTTATTATTTATAAATATTATTTTTATAATTTAATATATTTATAAATTTCAATATTATTTTAAATCAAATATTTATTTTCTAACTCATCCAAGTATTTATTTATTACTTTAAAAATACTTTTTAACCATGCATTAAGAAGATGTTTTATACATTAATATATTTAAAAAATACTTAACCAATACTAAACCTTTTTTTAATAAATTAATTAACTCGAAAAAAATTTCAAAAAGGATTGAAAAAAATATTTTAATCGACTGCGAACGTCGTCTAACAACTCCATTATTCACACACCTATACTTAGTACAAGTGAAATTCAAGACATCTTCGTAATCCATAAAAAATACCAACCAACTGCAAACTATGAATTGAGACTATGATTCCTCCTAAGAGGATACGTACGCATTCTCGTGGCGAGTTCCCTTAATAAAAACTAAAACCCTATTTCTTAAGGATTGCGTTTCTAAGCCCTAGTATCCTTGTGAACACGGTAGATGAGGGGTACCTAACACCTTCCCTTTGTATAAGAACGAGTCCAACAACCTAGAATCTCTGACTAAATTAGGGTTATCCTTTATATTCCCTTCCTAAAGATAAAAATTAAGGGTGATGACTCTCATTTTGAAATAGGTTATAACAGCTGGCGACTCTGCCGGGGACTCAACCCTAGGGTTTAGAAGTTTTTCTTAGGTTTAGGTGTTTTTGTTTGTTTTTTTATTGCTTTCAATATTTTATTTTTTACTCATTTGCTTAAATTTTTCATTTTTATCATATCATTTATGATCTATTTAAGAAAAAATATTTTTCAAAACCCTTAGAAACAAGGTTCGTCTATTAGCCAAGGGGATACATCAGGCCTATGAGTTTATGTGATGAATTCTCCTAGAGTCGGTGGAATTCTACGAAAGGAATACGTCTCAAGAGATATCCTCTTGAGGGGTAGGACTTTGTAATGAAAACTATGACCCTTTGTATAACCTTTAAACCAAAATCTCATGAAGAGACCTTTCATGACCTAGAGATAAGGGTTTCGGTCTGCAAAGAGGCTCCACTAAAGGGAGGCTTGGTGCCTTTCCCTCTATTGTTATTAATGATACCCTTAAATAAACCAGCTTATTAGGAGGGTAGAATATTCGTAGGCCAAAACTAGGAGCCTGTGTTCTAAGGGTACCATTTATAGAATCCCGTCATTTAACCCCACAATCATGCATTCATACATTTTGAATTTGGTATATTCATTACCTTCCTTTTTTTTGGTCTTATTCACAGGGTCAAAAAATAATAATTAAAGGTTTTTGGTGAAGTGTCTTAAAAATGAACACCAAAGGGAAATAACTTTTCTGTATCAATGCCATCAAGCCAGATATGTCAAAAATCAAGGCTATAAAAGAGAAATTGTCTGAAAGGGCTCTAAAGATGCTCACTCGTTATTATGGGGATACCCTTGACTAAACAAAAGTAAAGGTACAATTAGATGTTGTTTCAGCCCAAATTCAGTTCTACGACCCTCCATTGAGGTGCTTCACCTTTCAAGACCTTTCACCTAGCACCGACTTTGGAAGAATTTGATAGACTTTTGAACTTTTCTAAAGAGAAAGCCTATGTGGGAATCGGGAAGACTATTGACATCAGAGTCTTGGTAGAGGGTTTAGGGATCCCTTATCCCGAATTGTCACTTAATTACAAAAAAGAAGGTGACGTACGAGGGATCAAGAGATGCTATTTGGAGACTAAGGCTTTTGATTTTGCCAATAACAAAGAATGGGAGTCTTGTATTGATTGTTTAGGATTTCTTGTGTTTGGTGTAATCTTATTTCCACTGACTTTGGACTATATTAACCATGCAGCTATTGGCGTATTTTAGGATGCAAAAGTTTTCAATATAGATCCAAATCCCGCTTTACTTGCTGATATTTATTATGAACTTCATACGCGGTACAAAAAGGGAAGGGGTACTCTAAACTGTTGCATCTCACTCTTACATTCTTGGTTTATAACTCACCTCTTTAAGGAAGATTACATGATTCCAAATCTGACAAGATATGAGTGGCCTAAAATATTAAGGTCCCTTACTGCTAATTTTGTATTATGGTATGCAAGGAAGTTGGACATTGGAGATATCATCTATATTTGTGGGGACTTTCCTAATGTTCCATTGATCGGATCACGAGGTTGCATCAATTACAACCCTACCTTGGCCCTACGAAAACTAGGGGATCCTTTGGAGGATAAACCCTCAGATGAACAACTCTAACAATTGACCATTCATGACATGGGAAAAAACGACCAATAAGATCATCCAGGCTTGGAATAGGGTTAATAAAAGAAAGGCTAAAAGGAAGAATGATGTGGCAAAAGAACTTACACTCAATGGGTTTTGAATAGGGTATTTGTTGTTAAGTTACCATTTGACGTAGATATTGAGTACAAGCTAGAGGTCCCAGATTCTCTGCCTATGTCCTTAGAAGAAATAGACAATTTGAATAATACTTTGAAACAAGCTCAAAGGGAGAATGAAAAATTGGAGCTTAACCTCCATAACTGAACTAAAGAGAAAAGTCAAATGCAACACATACTTGAATCAAAACACCAACAGATTTAGAGAGATCGTGAGGCATTTGAGAAGGAGAGTCTTAAGTGGAAGCATTCCATTAAAGGGTTGTTAAGTGCTACTTTCAACTTGGATTCCTACAACCAACGGTTGGAGGATGTTACTAGTGAAATCAGGAGATTAATTAGATGGTATGAAAAGGAAATGTAGTATAAGAAGGTGATGGAAGAAGATCTTAGAGCTCAAATCCAAAGTTTGGCACAAGATTCTTTAGATAAAGAATAACTAATGAAGTATCTTACCAATAGACTACAAGAAAACCAAGAATGAGAGGTAGGGGAACACCTCAAAAGGATAATGGCAGAAAAATTTCTCACCCAAAAGTCTGATGAATACGAGCAAGTATGTCTCGAGTTAGAAGGCCTCCGAAAGAATTTCTTAATACAACAGAAACTCTATACAAAGATGAGGGTTGAAAAGTTATACTGGGAAGAGCATAATGTAAAGATCTCCAAAGCAGGGAAAGATAATCACAAGATAATTCTTGATCTCTACCGAGAATACCGGTTCTACAAAGATAAGCATGCAAGAGTCTCCTTCTTAGCCAACAATCTCATTGAAGATATTCCAAGGAGCTTGAGAGATGTAGAAATGTGATGATTCCTCTCCAAAAAGACAATGGAGACTTCCTAAAGCTTTGCCGGTTAATGGTCAATGGTTTTAGAGCAGACATCTGTAGATGCACTTAGAAGACTTTTTCCCTTTGTTTATTTCTTTCAGCAAGTTTAATATTTTAAAGTTTGAATATTTTTCAATATCTGAATTGTATTCTTTTAAAGACAATTACTATTTTAATAAAGGCATTTTGTTTATGTATCTCGTTTGCATATTTATTTTTTAGATACTCAACATAAAAAAGCAAAACCTAAAAACAAAATAATATATATATATATATATATATATATATATATATATATATATATATATATATATATATATATATATATATATATATATATAATGTATACCCAGGTGAATAAGACATTCGAAGACAAAACCCTTAGCATATTCATACACATGCATTCACAAACATTCGAATCTCATAAACTCATAAAAAACTCATAATTTTTCAAAAACCTTCTCCAGTTAAACCATTTGTAGAAGATCTAGAAAAACACCGCCTCTCTGACCACCATATTAGGCAAGAGCCCATCAACAAAAAGTGATGGAACAAATATAAGAAAATCAAGCTGCGTTTATGGAAGATTTAGAGTAATTCAAGGGCAACATTGACTCAATGAAAGGAGATATTAGTCAAGTTCTTCTAGCCTTAAAGAAAATCATTGAAAGACATGAGAAAATTCCTAGGGTAGCCTTTGAAGAAGTATCCCAGACCATTGGTCCATCGAGCGGTCACCAACCAAGGAAAGAACCAGAGTCAGGACTCCAAAAGTCAACTATGGCTCAACAAGAAACAAGACAAGCTGATATTAAAGGGTTTGTCCCACATCCACCAAAGGTAGGGGAATCTCATGCCTTGCATATTCTGATTAACAACGTATACAACTACTTAAACTTGCAATATGGAGACCACGCCTTAAAGGACGTCAATCAAGCACCTCAAATAACAACCCATACTCATGCTACTGAAAATCCATTGAAACTCAACCAGTACAAAGATCTTAAGGAAAGATTTAAAGTTGTGGAGGGTTAAGATGCTTTTGATGTCGATGCTCTTGAAATGGGTCTAGTTCCTGATATGGTGATCCCGCCAAAATTCAAAGTACATAACTTTGGAAAATACAAGGGGCTCACGTGTCCAATAAACCATCTGCGCATGTATTGCAGGAAGATTTATGCCTATGCTCAAGATCAGAAGTTGATGATCCATTATTGCCTATGCTCACATGTCCTCCGGGTTTTCTGGCTTAGTAACTATTGGTGAAAGGATTGAAGTTGCAGCCCCTTACAATTCAAAAATACATGTTCCTAACTTCTCGAAAAAGAAGGAGGGAGAAATTAATGTTTTAGCCTCACAAACAAGGGCACAAAAACCATTAATAATTCCACGAGAACAACAACAGAACAAATTTGAAAGGCCGCCAAGAAAGTTTGACCGCTCCCTATGTCACACAGTCAATTATTGTAACAATTGGTCAAGGCGTATTTGGTAGAGCTAAGACCTCTGGATCCTCCAATCGGGGCACCCCCACCAAGGTAGATGATGCCAATTCCAAATGTGAATATCATTCCAATTCTCTCGGACATACTATAGAAAAATGTTGGGCCTTCAAACACATAGTTAAAGATTTGTTGGACTCTTAGGAAATCACATTTGATAAACCTAATATCAAGTCAAACCCCATGCCTTCGCATGGTGGACAAGAAATAAATATGATTGAAGTAGTCACTGACTTTCGGGCAGCCAGACGAGTAAAGGCCCTAATAAATTTGTTGAAGGAATATTTGTTGAAGTGTGGGTTCCTTTTGGATTATAATGAATCTTTTGAAAAGACATTGCAAAAACTGGTTGACCAGGAGATAGTCCAATTGGGATCATACCCTAAAGGAGAATATGTAGCTGTGATCGAAGGAAGTACAAAGAATCCATTGGTAATTCCTTTCCAAGGACCAAACCTTAATAAGAAGACTCTTGTGATTCCATGAGGGGAATCAACAGAAACACCCGTAATAACACCAAGACAAACTCTAAGGATACCACTAGTTCTAAAGACTACGATGGAAATTAGGGGACCATTTCCTACCCCTTAGGAAAGTGACAATGCAGTACCATAGAATTATGATTCTACTATATACGTCAAAGGTTTAAAGCAAGGATATAAGCCATCAAAAAGTCAAGGACCTGCAATCTCAAATTTAGCAGGAACAGGGGGCATGACTCGTAGTGGTCGAATCTTTGGCTCCTAACTACAAAAGAAGAATGATGTTGTGGTGAAAATTAAAAATAATACGTTGGTGAAAGATAAAGGAAAATCAGTGGTAGAGGCAAGTCAGGAACAAGAGCCTCCGAGCAAGAACTTTACTGAGAAAGAGGAAGAAGATTTTTTGAAAATAATCAAGAGGAGTGATTATAGGGTGGTGGATCAGCTTCACCAAACCCCAACCAAAATTTCTATACTCTCGTTGCTCATTAATTCAGAAACTCATCGAGACTCTGTAATGAAGGTCCTGAGTTCTGCTCATGTTGTAGAGGAAATTACAGTGAACAAATTTGACAATGTTGTAGCAAATCTAACATTTGGATCATATCTGGGTTTTAATGATAGTGAGTTTCCTCCACAAGGCCGATCAGACAACAAAATGTTGCACATCTCTATTCAGATAGGTACTACAAGCCTGTCCAAAGTACTCGCCGATACTAGTTCTGCCATCATGTGTTACCAAACTCTTGATTGATGAAGTTAACACTAGATGGTGTTTTGATAAGGCTCGATTCTACAATAGTCAAAGCTTTTGACGGTTCTCAAAGTTTGGTATTCGGAGAAGTGGACCTTAATGTCAAGATCGACCCTCATATGTTCTATATCACTTTTTAAGTCATGGATATAGAACCAGCATATGCATGTTTACTTGGGCGACCCTGGATTCATGCAGCAGGGGAATTAACTTCAACTTTACACCAGAAACTAAAGTTCTTCATTGAAGGAAGGTTGGTCATAATCTATGGTAAAGAGGATATCTTTGTAAGTCACATAGAATCCTACAGGTATATCAGTGCTGATGAAGATTGTATAGCCACACCATTTCAAGTCTTAGAGGTTTCCTCAATGGTAACCCTGCTGGTGGAAAAATCAAGAAACCTATTGTGACTTCGTGGACAGATTTGCAAATAGTGGTGGAAAGTGGTACCTCAAAGGGTGGGGAAAGCTCTCGGAAATACCTGAAAAGAAGAATCGTTTTGGTTCGGGAAACAAATTATTATAGGCTACTCTGAAAGGCAGGGTACGATTTCCTCTAATACAGGAGACCTTTGTCAACAAAGGAGTAGAGCATGGAGGATAGGTGGAAATGATATATAACAAGAGCAACATAAAAAGGGAATCTGATTTCATCCATGAATGTGCCCGAGCGAAGAACTCAAGAATTGGACAGTTATGTAGATTCCGAAGATCTTTTTCTTTCCAAAGTAATTTTTCTTGTTTTGGTAAAAACCTATATCAAGCACGAGGCATTGGGGTTGCTTGTAAGGGTCCCCCAATTTGTTTCAAATAGTATTCATAATTAATAAAAGTTATATTTCGCATTCAATTAAGATCCCTGACTTTCTCTTGCATTTATCTCTTATATTTAAAAATTGCCATACTTTTCTTCATATGCATTTTCCAAATTTACATACTAAAAACTACACCAAAACATTATAAATGTGCAAATCCATGCCCAAAATCACCGATAATGTTACTGCTGCTATCCAATATAATTTTGATGCACCCATCAACCAAGCTGAAGAGGAAGATGATGAAGATCTTGAACTTTCGAAAGAATTAGAAAGGGAGATAGAGCAAAAAGCTGTCAATATACAACCATACCAGGAATCTATTGATACCATTAACCTTGGCACAAAAGAAGATCTGAAAGAGATCAACTAGGGGCATCATTAGAGAAAAGCGTCAAAGAAAGATTGATTAAGTTGTTACATGAATATGTGGATGTATTTTCCTAGTTATACAAGGATATTCCAGGATTGGATATAGACATCGTGGTGCATAGACTACCTCTCAAGGAGGGTTGCTCTTCAGTTAGGAAAAAGCTTACAAGAACTCGTCCAGACATGTCCAATACGATCCGAGAAGAGTTACTTAAACAATTTGACATGGGGTTCTTAGCGGTGGTAGATTATCCACCTTGGATAGCTAACATCGTGCCAGTACCCAAGAAGGATGGAAAAGTACACATGTGTGTAGATTATCGCGATCTAAACAAAGCAAGTCCCAAAGAAGATTTCCCGTTACCTCTCATAGATGTTTTGTGGACAATACAACTCAAACTTCGGTATTCTCAATCATAGACAATTTCTCAAGCTATAGTCAAATCAAAATGGCACCCGAATATATCGAAAATATTAATTTCATGACACCTTGGGGAACTTTCTGTTATAAGGTAATGCCATTCGGTCTCAAGAAGATAGGGGAAACTTATCAACGGGATATTGTCACACTATTCCATGATATAATTCACAAAGAAGTTAAGGTGTACGTATATAATATGATTTCTAAATCTGATACGCAGAAGGATTACATCATACATTTACAAAAGCTATTCGAGCGTCTGCAAAGGTTCAAACTAATGTGAATCCGAACAAGTGTACATTTGGTGTCAGGTCAGGAAAGTTATTGGGTTTTATTGTAAGTCAATATGGTATTGAGGTAGACCCTGACAAGGTAAAATCCATACAATAAATGTCAGCTCCAAGGACAGAGAAAGAGGTTTGTGGTTTCTTAGGATGATGGAATTACATTTCAAGGTTCATATCGCACCTAACTACTACGTGCGAGTGTATATTAAAATTACTGTCAAAAGATTAGGCGATGGTATAGACTAATGCTTGTCAGACAGCTTTCGAGACAATAAAGAAACATTTACAAGCGCCACCAATGTTGACACAACCAGTTCCTGAAAGACCACTCATCATGTATCTGATAATGCTTGGAGGATCAATGAGATGTTGTAGCGACGAAAATTGGAGATCCAGCTATTAATTAACTTGAATCGCAAATAAGCAAGAGTCGCCACCGCACTTTATTATTTCCAAGGGAAAAGGGAAAAGAGCGAAATAAAACCCTTAAATGTGGAATATAAAGTAATACTTAAAAGTAATGAAAACACAATGTGTTTTTTGAAAGATATCGAAGGTTCGGGGGTTGGTTATACAAAGGGAAGGTACTAGCACCCAATGCATCTGCGGTACTCCGCAAGAACCTTTTGAAATATCTGTTTTTTGGTTAAAATTGTTTGTTTGGTTAAAATGGGTGTGAATGATATTTTGAAGATACGACGACCTAGTGTCGAAGTTTTAACTTAAAAGGGTGTGAGTATTAAAATTGAGTTTTTTAGGAAAATTCGTTTTAAGATTAACAAAAATTAAAAAAAATATGAAGGGGTTTCGCACAATCGTATCAGATACTCAATGACATGAAGTCAACAAATTTAATTCTTTCCATTGGAATAAAGCAAACAAACAATAGAGTAAGCTATAGAAATTAAAATGAGTTAAATAAAAAAATCACAAAATTAACCAACATATGAAAGAAAAATCACAAAGAAATTTGAATAACAAAGGGAACAATGATAGTATAGACAATGAGAAACTAAATACAGAGATAAAGAAAATTATGAAATAAAATTTTTTTAAATAAAACTAAATTGAAATTTTAAAAGTACTAATTTAAATCAAACTAAATTAATTCTAAACTAAAGATTAAAATTCTAAGACTAAATTAAAATTCTAAAATTATCAGAATATCTAAACTACTTAGAAGTTCTAAGGTTATAAAATAGGTCTAAACAGATTAAAACTTTCAAAGTTATAAAAATATACCTAAACTAATTTAAGGTTCTAAAATTGCTAATTTAAATCTAGCTTAATTAAAATTGTAAAATTATTAAATCTAAAACTAACCTAAATAGTTAAAATTATATAACTAACTAAAACATTGTTATTTGATTAAATATAAAAAGAACTAAATTAACTAAACTAATTAAAACAAAGGGGTGTAAAGCTGAATATATGCGTGCAAAAGACAGTATTTTCGCTGGGCTCAAAGCAGGAAATGGCAGGCCCAAGTTATGATAAGAAGAGCACATTAAATAATAAAAAATATACAGTTGGGTTTTAATAGGAGATTGGCAATGGCCAAATTTAAAGATGACAGCTTAATTAGTAAAAACAAAAATCCTGGACTTGCAAAAGACCTGGGTAAGGTTAATTGGGTTAAACCCAAAGGCATTCTCAAATTCCCAAAACAGAAAAGAAAACCTAATGACAATCGGCTGTTGTACGACAATAACATCAACATTCTTTGATTCCTCATTCCTATCCCTTACACCTATTCTCTCTCAATTTCACTATGCTTCAACCGAAAATACTCATTGTCTTTCCCGATTTCCTTTCGCTTCCTCTCAAACGTTCTCTCTGATTGTATCAACCAAACCAAATTTATAACCTCTCAATCTCACCTCCCTCAGTCGATGTTTCCACGATTTCACTCACTCAACCGCATCTCGATGAACAAATCAACAACTACAACAACTATAAGCCTGTTGGTATGGAGAATATTGAGAAAATAAATACTCACAAAACCAAAGCTAGTTCGGTGGGACTTCGACTCCGACGAGGTTCAGGTTTGCTTCTTCGTTTCCATTATTCGCTTTTCTTCTTTTCCTGGTATTCTTGAATTTGCTGCTATCGATTGAAATTGATATTTTTGCTATTATGAATTGATGTATTTTTTATTGAATACATATTAGTGTTGCTATTATCATGAGTTTTTGGTTCGCAAGTAAGAGCTTGAAGATCTTTGTAATTAAATGAAATTGATGGTGGAAGGTAAAATATAAGCTATTGTTGATTCGTTTGAAACTACTGATCAATCGGTGTCGCGGGATTATTGAAGTTGTGGTGCATTGTGAATTGTGGTGTTTTTCGATTTTTTCGCAAATGTGAGGATGTGTTTTCATGTAAGGTTGTTTGGAACTATTAAACAACTTTTTAGTTTATTCTGAATAGTTTGAGCAGAGGCTTTGGATTGAATTTTTGTGTGGATTTCGTGTGTTTTTGTATCTGATTTCCTTGTTGATATTGTTCTGTCTGGAATTTTCTCCTCCCAATATTCACTTCGTACTGGTTTTTTTGTGTCCCCTTTCTGTTGAATGATGTCTTATTTTTATAAGGAAAAAAATGATAAAATTTGGTGGGAAAATTTTGTGCATTTGAACCAAATTAGTTAATTGTTTTTTTAGCTTTCTCGTGTGGCTTTTTCCTTGCTAATTATGTGCATTTTGACAGGTTTTTAGACTCTTTATGGCCTGGTTTTAGTATAGGGCAGCAGGGCTATGGTTTGGAATTATTATGCAAGTTTTTGGCAGCATTGCAGTAGGGGCAACAGCATGACCTTGCAGGTTTTAGGCAGCATTGCACCAGGGCTGATTTTGGTGAAGAGTTGAGATGAATTGGAAATTAGGTTTAGGATTCTATGTAAATGTCTTTGGACACAATGTTATGTAATGTAATTGGATAAAATTTGTAACAACAATTAGCCTTTGAAATGTAATAAACTTTGAACATTTTTATCTTTCAATGATCTAATTTAAATTCAAATATTCACTCTCCAATTCTTTCATTCCTTGGATTAACATGAAATGAAGTTAAATGGAAATGTTTCATAGTTGTCTCGAAACTTGAATAATCCTTCTTGTCTTGATGATGACAATGATGGCAATTAAAATGAATGATAACCATGCCTTGGTCACCATATCATCTTTGTATCATGAATAATTACCATATAAAGATCAATGTCTTGAGAAAACAATTACGGCACAAACTGAAATTAGAATTTAAGAAACATCCTAAATAAGGAAAAGGACCTATGATGATTCAATACTTTCAAGGTCTTCTAAACACAGTTTTCCCTAAATCCTTGAAGTAAACTTGTAGATGACATATTTTATATCAGTGTACTAAAAGAATCGTCCCAGCATGTTAAAAATTAAGGAAGTTGGATCTTTGATAGTCTGACGACAGTTACTTAAAATTAGGTCAAAGTCGCAAAAGAACCTCTAAAGTATTTGAAATTTTTAGGGTCTTCTGCACATAATCGGCTCTCGACTTGTAAAGAGAAGTTGGAGATGGAGATGACGTCAAGGAGAATCATTCGCTTGAAGAATCACTCAAAAAAGTTGAATATCGAAGAATTATGACCTTCTGAACTTTATCTTGAAAATGTTGACTTCTTGGTGGAAGTGCTTTGAATCATCTCACATAGCCTAATTTTTTCTTGCGCTCCAAGGTATATTAATGCACATGTGAAACAGTGATGATGAAATCTTGACTGTTCTTTGAGGATGATTTAGAGAAGCTTGAGACAAATTGTAGAACAAGGCGTGGAAATAAACACACGATCCTCTGAAGTTCCAGAAGACATCTTTGATCAAAATGAGATTGAACGATGCTTGTGACTCTATGCTCTGAGATTAGAGGTTGTGCCTTGATGAATCAGTCTTCGAGAATCCATAATCAATCGTACTTCTGGCTTGGGAGAATCGAAATCCTAATTGAGGCCCGACGCCTAATGCTCTTAATTCAGATATGTCTCTGCACACGTAACAAAAGAAACAAAACATACACCTTTATATATGATTAGAAGTTAGTGATACATGGGCTAAAAATGTTCAAAACACTTAACAATCTCTGCATAGGCAATGCTCGAAGGTGAGAGATTAAAATCAACTGTATTTTGTGACCTTGTTTTTTGTATAAAAATGCAAATGAAGATGGGATATTAGGTCGAAAATTGGGGTATGACAGCTGCCCCTATATAAGTTTCTTCTATTCGGAGATATGAAGATTGAAATCTTCGTCTCGACGAGATTGAAGAGACTTATATATAGAATACAAAATTTCTGGCATTAAGATACCGCAATTGTGTTTATGATATGATATGAATGTAATATTTTGAATTTTATGAGGAATGATGCCGCATGAGATAAACTACTGTTGGAGAAACCAAGCACAGGATAAATTAATCCCATAGGGGAACAGATTATAACTCCACTGGGGAGCAGAGCCACAAACTTCAAATGAGAGACTCTTATTAGGGAATAAATTTGAGAGAAGAAAAGTTTTTGACTCTATCAGAGAAGAAGCTTTGCATAGGCTGTGAAAAGATAAATGACTACTGACTTGTGATGATGGTAAATTTCTGACTCAGGGTCAAAGTTAGAAAAATAAAAGATGCAGCGACTTTTACTGAAGGTGAAATACCAACTAAGGGTTGATGTTAGAACAAACAGCATAATAATGACTCACAAATGGCAGTGAATGTTAGCCTTGAGACTTGTAAGTGAATAATTGACCTCAACACTACGATTGGGAATGAAATGATTTACATCAGTACTGCAACTGGAGAAAGAAATGATTTGCATCAATACTGAGACTGGTAAGTGATTGGCATCAGTACTGAGATTGGTAAGTGATTGGCATCAGTACTGAGACTGGATAAAGCTCAACTCTATTAGGGAAAAGTCTACTGATGAGAAAGAAGAAGATACTGACTAACAAATGAGTGAACTACCAGCTCATAGAACAATAATAAGTTTCCCAAAATTCTGGCATTCCACCTAGAACGGGTCTCAACTTCTTCTTTGATCATGATATTACTCAGAAAGGATAACAGACTTCTCTAACTTCTGGATTTCGCCTAGAATGGATAATAGTTTATCCAAGATATCACTCGGAAAAGGTAATATACAAACTTCTATGCGGAACTTTTTCAGAGAGATGCCATTTGCTGTCAAAGAGAAAACTTCTCAAAAGAGATGCCATTTGTTGTTGAAGAAAAAGATACTAAAAAGAGACGCCATTGGCTGTTGAAATAACATATTGTTGGGGATACACAAGCTGCTCAAATAAAGAGGCCGCCACTTGTTGTCTTCCAAAGATATCAATAATGCACAAGCTGTTCGTGAAGAGTCTGCCACTTGCTGCTTCCAAAGATATCAATAATACACAAGTTGCTCATGAAGAGTCCGCCACTTGCTATCTTCAAAAGATATCAATAATACACAAGATGCTCATGAAGAGTCCGCCACTTTCTATATTCCAAAGATATCAAAATTACACAAGCTGCTCATGAAGAGTCCTCCACTTGCTATCTTCCAAAGATATCAATAATACACAAGTTACTCATGAAGAGTCCTCCACTTGCTATCTTCCAAAGATATCAATAATACACAAGTTACTCATGAAGAGTCCACCACTTTCTACTTTCCAAGGATATCAATAATACAAAAGCTGCTCATGAAGAGTCCGCCACTTGCTATCTCCCAAAAATATCAATAATACACAAGCTGCTCATGAAGATTATGTCGCTTGCTGCTTTCCAAAGATATCAATAATACACAAGTTGCTCATGAAGAATCCGCCACTTGCTACTTCCAAAGATATAAATAATACACAATCTTCTCATGAAGAGTCTGCCACTTGCTATCTTCAAAAGATATCAATATTACACAAGCTGCTCATGAAGAGCCCGCCACTTGCTATCTTCCAAAGATATCAATAATACACAAGCTGCTCATGAAGAGTCTGCCACTTGATGCTTTCCAAAGATATCAATAATACACAAGTTGCTCATGAAGAGTTTGCCACTTGCTATCTTTCAAAGATATCAATAATGCACAAGCTGCTCATGAAGAGTCCGCCACTTTCTATCTTCCAAAAATACCAATAATACACAAGCTGCTCATGAAGAGTCTGCCACTTTCTACTTTCCAAAGATACGAATAATACACATGCTGCTCATGTAGAGTCTGCCACTTGCTATCTTCCAAAGATATCAATAATACACAAGCTTCTCATGAAGAGTCTGCCACTTTCTATCTTCCAAAGATATCAATAATACACAAGCTGCTCATAAAGAGTCTACCACTTGCTGCTTTCCAAAGATATCAATAATACACAAGCTGGTCATGAAGAGTCAACCACTTGCTGCCTTCCATAAATATCAATAATACACAAGATGCTCATGAAGAGTCTGCCACTTGTAGCTTTCCAAAGATATCAATAATACACAAGCTACTCATGAAGAGTCCGCCACTTGCTGTCTTCCAAAGACATCAATAATACACAAGCTGCTCATGGGGAGGCCGTCACATGTTGTTATGTTGAGATTCCAAAAGAGTGTTGCAACAACACTACTGGGAAACAAACTTCATCTTAAATTAGAAACCATGAATAGATTCTTCCTGAGGAGACCAAGTATTTAAATGTGAAAATAAATGCACACTCCATCTAGGTTTCACAACCTAGAGAGATCCACGGGGTAACACCGACATGAGACGGAGCTCAATCCAAGAAAAAAATAGAGATAAAGAACCGAACAGGACTCTACCGGATGAGGAATAAGCTCAACTAGGAATTATCCTATCCTGAGATGAAATAAAAACCCTTCCACGAGGAATAAACTCAGTGGGGAATTTAGGAAGGAGATACACTTTATGCTTAAGTTGAAACTCTATTAGAAAGAGGAAATATGTCACTTGGGGATAAACATAATCAAAAGTAGATTGACCCAAAACATCGAGAAATGTGAATGTGCGTGAATGATGTAAGTGTGAATGAATAAATGAAATGTCATGTATATGCTGACAAAACAGACAAAATAGATAAACTGGAGATGAAAAGACATCACAGTACAAACAGATACTCGACTAATCTCGACAAGATGGGAACATTACTGGAGATAAAACAAAAGCCGTCAACAGAGCATATTTCTTGTATAAGGATCTAATCTTTCTGGAGAGGAAGATATTCTTCGGGAGAAAACCCAAAGTCCAATATTTTAACATCAATAATCCATTGGAAGAATAAAAACACGAACTCCGCTTCAGTCGGGGAGAAAGAAAACTTGCCTAGCAGGAAACACTGGGGGATTCCACCATCTGATAATGTGTGCAAAGTAGATCACATATCTTGACAAATCTAGATTACCTCTGGAACTAATTTTGTATGCCCTAGGTTTATTGATGATAAACTGCATAATGCACGAAAATTCTCGCGAATAACCTCACCTCTTAAATGCCCCATGAAATCGTCTCAAGAAACTTTTACAAAAGACCTGGCATCCAAAATTCTGTAGTGTCTTCAAACTCTTAGAGAGATTCGTCGATTCTTGACGTGATCACCCCATATTGACTATATTTGGCACAATAGAGTTTTCAAATTTTTCCCTATGAGGGTAAACGAACTATGAAGGTAGAAACCTGTTTATGCTAAAGGTCTTCAGGCGATCTTCCCCTGGATATGATCATTCTTGAAAATGCTTCACCAATTACTTAACAACATTTCAGATATTAAAATATGAAACTCAACATTTGTGCATATATGCAAGCTTCCTTGATATCAAACAAATGTTTTACAAGCAAAAAAAGTTTATCTTGAGAATGAAAATTCTAATGCAACAGTTATGTAAGTCTTGAAGATTTTGAAAAGATATCGCACAAATTTTGCGAGTTAGAGCAACATTTATTTTTGAATAGCAAAAGCATATGATACCAACAAAAATATTTAACAAAACTTATGAGAGTCAGGAATGCAATCTTGTAGAAGTATGCTTTTGAAATAACCTTGTTTCAATTAGGACTTTTGAAGGTTGTAATGTGGCCTGGTTCACGGTTTTAAAAAAAAAAGATTTCTTAGGCTCAAAATTAATTAGTGCCCACCCATTCTTCGCGATTTTCTCCAGACCTAAGTTTGGTTAATTCATCATTCGTATTCATCTTTCAGAAAAGATTTTGTAACGGTTAAGGAAACGACGAAGCTTTCAGAGTAGCAACCACCGTTATGTTTTCGTGTTTGTAGTTACACGGATTTGTTCTTTGTTAAGGATTTTTGTGTAGTCTTTCTTTGCAATTTTTGTTTTCCCTAACTTTTTCTTGAACTAATTCTTTCGAATTTATTGTCCGGTGGGATACCCTAATTTTTTCCTATTTCGCTCACTTTCAAGTTTTCAACTTAGCGGGCTTTTTCTTCTTTTTTTTTTGAACAAAACGTGTGACATTAGCTTGTCTTTACTTATTGAGAGGATTGTGACTGCCTCGTTTATTGATGGATGAGGGAGTTTGAGTGATTTTCAGGGTCTTTTTGATCGTGTGTCAACTTGCAAATAGTGTGTATACTTATAAGCAAGAGGTTTTGAGGCTTGTAACAACTCAGAATTTGAATTTGCATCCTTAAGCTAAACATGTGATTTTTGAGAAAACAAGTTTCAATGCTTGTGTACTTGCTAAGATAGAGTGGTTAAGCTTTAAAAATACTTGCTTCTGACTTTGTAGATGAAGTGTGATCAGAGGGAACAAGTTAGAGGCGCAAGAGTGGACTTTATGCAAAAAGCTTGCTTTACAAGAATGGTATTGTTAGCTTTCTTCCCAAAATGGCAATGTGAATTGGATAAAGCTTAAATCACTTGGATCATAGCTCAAAAGTTTGCGTAATCCATTAATTATGTAGTGACGAACAAGTTTTAGGCTTGCAAAGCAAATATTATGGAGCCTAACATTGATTTGCATTTGTGTTCATCATGAAAATGACCTATAATTCAAGTGACAAAACACCAACTTCATCTCTTCGATTCTCCCTACTCATGAATGATCTTAAGGAGTTATTTGACATTTTGTAAAGCTTGCAATGTGCTATACAACTCATATTTGAATTGCTCTTGAAGATTCCCCTTGGAACTATGTGAAAAATTTCCATGAAGTTAGGTAAAATATCTGCCTAACTAGGGCAAAATTTCACTAAGTCTTTTGTAGTTCATGAGCATGTATTCACAAAATTATAACTTGAGATCTAAGAATTTTTTGAAGAGGTTGTGTGAAGAAAAGTTGTAGATTTCATGGAGATCTACAACTTTCATGTTTGAAGTTTCCTTGGAATCATCTTGCATCATGGTGAAAATTTGGATCAAAGTTATGAAAAAACATGAAATTTCCAACACTTAGAAAAATTTCTAAGTTTAGAAATTTTGACTTTTCAAAATGAAATCTTGACTTTTTGAAAAGATGTCAAAATGTGAAACTTATTCATCAAGAAATCAATAAGTCAAGATTTCATTTTGAAAAGTCAAAATTTATAAACTTAGAAATTTTTCTAAGTGTTGGAAAACTCATATTTTTTCACAAATTTGAGCCACAATTCCACCATGATGCAAGATGATTAAAAGGAAACTTCCAAAATGAAAGTTGTAGATCTAAATGAGATATAAAACATTGTAGAACACAACTTTTTCTAGGAATGCATGGATTTCAAGTTATGATTTTAAGAAGACATGTTCATGAAGCTTGGAACCTTAATCAAATTTTTCCCAAGATGAATTTTCAAAAACGTCCAACATAGAGGTTGTAGTGGATGTTACAAGCTTTACAAAATGTCTAAGAACTCATTGAGACCATACTTGAGCAAGGAGAATGAAAGCAAGAAGTTAGGGTTTTCAAACTTGAATTACAAGCCGTTTTGTGAAGAACACATGAACTAAATCCATGATAGGCTGCATAATCTTTGCTTTGCAGGCCTCAAACTTGTTTTCCACTCCATAATTAATGTTTTGTACAACTGATAGGGTCATTTTCAAATCATTTGAGCCATTATCTAAGTTGCATTTCCATTAATCGCACAAAGTAACATTGCCATTCTAGTAAAGAGTCTTTAATCACAAAGTCAACTTGTCTTGAGCTTTACATTTGTTATTTCTGCACAAGCATCCTCTACACAACCATATAAGCATGTTTAAAGTGCCTAACCACTCTAGATAGCTTTGTACTTATGCATTGGAACCACATTTCTCAAGCTTTCTTCAAAATCAAGCAAAAAGCCACAACATGTGAACTTGTACTTCTGATCAGCCCAAGCTCTCAAAACCTTTTCCAATACATTGAGACACTATTATGCAACCTAACACACGAGCTTGAACACCCTGAAACACTCCCAAACTCCCTCAAATCAGAAATTGCCCAAAAATTCCATTGTTGCACAGTTTCTGACCTTGAACTCCAAACTCATATTTCCCTCATGCATTATTTGGCCTTTTAGTTCCTAAAGCTTCCTTACATTAAATACAAACCATCCCTGTCCCTGTTACATGACTGTAACTCCATTTCCATCATCCTCCATAACCAAAAACATAGCACTGCACATTGACTTCTCCAGGCCATTTCAGTCACTCTCAACTCAAGCTAAGCTTTTCATTAGCTTCCTAGAGACTCAAGGAAGCTAACCTGATCATTGCAGCACCTTGAATCAAGCTCAAACTCATTTCAGGATTTCCAGTTTTGAGGTATTTTTCTTGAACTTCTATCTTCTCGTTTAGGCATTATTAGGCTTGAATTTGTGAAGATAAAATATAGACATCATTGCCCTGAAACTATACATGTCCATAGATTTCATTTATATTGCTTGAGTAGGGAGAAATGTATGGATGCAATGTATGCGTATGTGAGCTAATTTGTTGCACTGCTGTTGAATTAGGGAAAATAAATCCCTGACTGCTGTTGAGGATATGTAAGTCTTCATGTTTTGAAGTTGAAGTGTTGATGAATTTTTGTTTAGATAAATAAACTCTGTTGTAAGGGAAATGCCATGTGTTGCTTAAAAATGTTTGGAGAAATTGGATGATTTCTACCGGGGGTTGATAATTGGAATCCTTGTTCCGTTGGGTATTAAACGGCATACTGCAGGGAATTAATTATGGAATAGCCTAGAGGTATTTCCCTATCCCTTCCACCTACCAGTAATTTCCTTTTTTTCATTTCGTTTATTTGTAAACAATAATTATGTTCAAATGCATATGTTCAAAAATGAATCATTGGACGTTTTTGTAAACAAAATACAAGTGCAAAGAAAAACAGATAGTTTTTGCACTTTCAAAGAGATATCTTTGTATTGACTTTGAGTAAGTATTTTTGTACAAGGAGACAAACATTCTAGTAAGAGAATGCTGTCGTAAAAAATGAAAATTTTTATACAAAGAAAAGATAGTTATGTGTAATAATCCCATGGGGTTTCCATTCTGCTATAGCCTTCGTATCTATGAGCATTTTGTCTATTTGTTGCCTCGTCCGAAGATGATTGAATTGATCAGAACCTATGAGTTTGTCAATGGAAGCCAAAGGTTGTCCTTAAAGTGATCCAACGGGACATAGTCATACGCTTTAATTCCCTAACTCTTGCCTGGGCCGCCCTTTCGGGTTTTCAATCCACCAGGAAACCCTTTTTTTCCCAAGTCTCCCTTCCGGGTTTTCAACTTGCCGGGTGTACATACTTTTTTTGTTTTATCCCTAATTTTTGCCCGAACCTTTTGGTTCGTCGGGTAGCCCTTGCTTTGCTTAGGTATGTCAACCTAGCGGGTCTCTTATGTGTAGTATCTTTTGACTATGTCCGCGTTCGCAAGATGCGGCAGATCGTCACCATCCATGGTGGTCAAGATCATTGCCCCACCAGAGAATATATTTTTGATTACAAATGGTCCTTCATAGGTAGGAGTCCATTTGTCCCTGGGATCACCTTGTGGCATTATGATGTGTTTGATCACTAGGTCCCCAACTTGATACACTTGGCATCTGACTTTCTTGTTGAAATCCTTGATCATCCATTTTTGATACATTTGACCATGGCAAACAGCAGTAAGTCTCTTTTCATCAATCAAGTTCAGTTGATCAAGTCGAGTCTGGATCCAATCGTCTTCTTTCAACCCTGCATCCTTCATAATCCTCAGAGAGGGGATCTGAACCTCGATAGGCAAGACGGCTTCTGTGCCGTATACCAAAGAATAGGGTGTTGCCCCGGTTGATGTGCGAGCTAATGTACGATACCCGTGGAGAGCGAATGGTAGCATCTCATGCCAGTCTTTGTATGTGACTGTCATTTTTTGTATGATATTTTTAATGTTTTTATTTGCAGCTTCGACAA
This sequence comes from Vicia faba, assembly GCA_948472305.1. Classification (NCBI taxonomy): domain Eukaryota; kingdom Viridiplantae; phylum Streptophyta; class Magnoliopsida; order Fabales; family Fabaceae; genus Vicia; species Vicia faba. Next base: position 1,467,862,897 of record OX451737.1, read on the forward strand.
CACCATTCATCTTCGGCCGGTAAGGGAAAGAATTGTGATGTTGGATCTTGAATTTCTCGCACAAGGCGGTGATCATAGTGTTGTTGATATTTTTACCATTTTCAGTGATGATCCTTTCAGGGATACCGTACCGGAAAATAAGATTTTGCTTGATGAAACAGGCACCAACATTCTTGGTAACGGAAGCGAAGGAAGCAACCTCCACCCACTTTGTAAAGTAATCAATGGCCACTAAGATGAAACGGTGTCCATTGGAGGTCGTCGGCTTGATTTCCCCAATCATATCAATTCCCCACATAGCAAAGGTCCAAGGAGCCGTCAAGACATTCATAGGAACCGGAGGTACGTGCACCTTGTCATCATAAATCTGGCACTTATGGCAGGTTCGAGAGTGTTGATAGCAATCTGCTTCCATGGTAGATCAGTAATAGCCTGCCCATAGAATTTTCTTTTCCATCGTATGCCCACTGGAATGGGTACCAAAGGTGCCTTCGTGCAATTAATCCATGATCCTTTCAGCTTCAACCTTATCTACGCACCGAAGTAACACAGAGTCGTGATTGCGTTTGTACAGGATGTCGTTACTAAGGAAGAATTTAGCATAGAATATCCTTAAGAACTTCTTATCATTGACTGAAGCTCCTTCTGGATATTCTTGAGCCTCGAGATACCTCTTGACTTCGTGAAACCAAGGATGGTCCACTACTTCTTCAGTATTAATCTCGTGACACTATGCTGGTTCATCCATTCGTTCAATGGTGATCTGGGAAGCCTCACTATCCCAATTAAGTTTAAACATAGATGACATTGTGGCTAGAGCGTCTGCTAACTGATTTTCTTCTCACGAGAAATGCTCGAAGGTAATCTTCTCAAAATGTGGTAGCAATGTCAAAACATGTTCTTTGTAAGGGATAAGGTTAGGGTGTTTGGTGTCCCATTCCCCCTTGATCTAACTGATGACCAAAGCTGAATCTCTGAATATATCCAAGGATTTGATCCCCAAGTCTATGGCAGCTCTGAGACCAAAGATACACGCTTCGTATTCTGCCATGTTGTTTGCACAATTGAAGTAGAGTCTTGCGGTAAAGGGAATATGACATCCTTCCGGAGATATTAGTACAACACCGATACCATTTCCAAGTGCATTAGATGCTCCATCAAAGAACAAGGTCCAATGGGATCCTTGTTCAGGTCCGTCATATGGCCTAAATTCTTCACAGTTGTCTAATGTCATGATGTCTTCATCCGGAAATTCAAATTTCATGGACTGGTAGTCTTCTACCGCTTGGTGAGCAAGATGATCAGCTAATACACCGCCCTTTATTGCTTTCTGGGTAGTATACTGTATGTCATATTCCTTCATAATCATATTCCATCTCTCTATTCTCCCAGAAATAGAGGGCTTCTCGAAGATTTATTTTATCGGATCCAATTTAGATATCAACAAGGTAGTATGGGTCAACATATACTGTCTTAGCCAGCGAGAAGCTCATGCCAGAGTGCAGCAAGTTTTCTCGAGCAGTGAATATCTTGTTTCACAGTCGGTAAAGTTTTTGCTCAGGTAATAAATAGCGTGCTCTTTTCGGCCAGACTCGTCATGCTGCCCCAATACACACCCCATTGAGTTTTCTAAAACAGTTAGATACATAATCAATGGTCTTCCCTCCACTGGTGGCATTAACACAGGAGGCTCTTGCAGGTGTTATTTTATTTTGTCAAAAGCAACTTGGCACTCGTCATTCCATTTGACTACTTGATCTTTCTTCAACAATTTGAAGATTGGTTCACAAGTAGCTGTCAGGTGAGAGATGAATCTGGCAATGTAACTTAAACGTCCCAAGAATCCTCTGACTTCCTTCTCAGTACGAGGAGCAGGCATATCTTGTATTGCTTTAACTTTGGCAAGATCGACCTCTATACCGTTGTTACCGACGACAAAGCCTAGGAGTTTACCAGACCGTACCCCCAATGTGCATTTGTTTGGATTCAACCTCAGCCTTTACTTCTCCAGTCTCTCAAATAGTTTTTGTAAGTGATCAAGATGCACTTCTTCTGTTTGAGATATGGCTATCATATCGTCCACGTAGACCTCTATTTCATGATGTATCATGTCATGAAATAAAGCTACCATGGCACGCTGATAGATTGCCCCATCGTTCTTTAGTCCGAATGGAATCACCTTGTAGCAGAATGTAAGGGTATAGCTATATTTGAAAGAAAATAAAATGTAAAAGAAAACCAATGAGCACAAAATTTTGTATGCGAAAACATCCATGATTCATTGATGTCATATGAAAATGAGATAATAACCCTTATAAATGGATCATTATGCCTCGGGTAAGACACAAGGTTTTAAGAGTGCGAATTGTTTTAATATTACAGATCCAACAAAATGTAAAGACAAATTACTGTGGGATAAAAGTGATCGGGGCAAAATCTCTAGCCTCCCAATTGCTGATCCCTCCATTGATAGTCGGGAAGATCAAATCCTCTAGGTTGCAACCATCTTCTACCGCACTGGCTTCACGGTTTCTGATCTTCAAGGGTGGTCTTCCAGCACGAGCGTGGCGTACAACCTTCTGAACACTTGAAGTGAAACTTAGGCCAAACTTGTCAGACTTATATGGGTTATCTGGGAGTTGTCCCCAAATAGTGCACCCACCTTCTTCTACCACTACTTTGGCATCCTTCAGAGATGACATCCGGAGTGGAGGAATTGTAATCTTAGGAACCTGAGACACAGCCTTGGTCACTGCCAAATCTTGTGGGACCTCTTCAAAGTGTTAGAATGGAGTTTCAATAAATTAACCATCTAATTCCACATATCTGAAGGAACTGAGATGGATGATCATGTACTCTTCCTCTCCATGAACGGTGATAGTCTTCCCTTGAACTGGATACTTTAGCATTTGGTGCAACGTAGAAGTAACAGCGCCAGCATTGTGGATACATGGTTGGCCTAGCAAGCATGAGTATGAAGGGCGAATGTCCATTACATAAAAAGTTGAATTGAAAGTTTGGGTTCCAACCTTTATGGGGATATCCACTTCCCCATGCACCATCCTTTTCGAGCCGTCAAAAGCCCTTACTACTATGTTGCTTGGCTTTAATGTCAGTCCCTCGCAGTCAAGTCTATCAAGAGCTTTTTTAGGTAATACATTCAGAGATGAACCAGTGTCCACCAAAACATGAGCCAAGGTTGTGCCCCTACATTCAACTGAGACATGTAATGCCTCATTATGCTTCCTTCCCCTTGGCGTTAGATCAGCGTCTGAAAAACCTAAACCAATATCCGCAGTTAGGCTGGCTACGTAGTCTTGAAGTTGATCGGTAGATGTCTCTTGAGGCACATGGGCGGTTTTCAAGAGCTTTACCAAGGCCTTTGCATGCGCCTCGGAACATAGTAGTAATGACAGCATGGAAATTTTAGAGGGAGTTTTCCCCAGATGTTCAACTACATCGTAGTCACTTCTCTTTATAATTTTTATGATTTCCTCCATTTCTTTCTTGGAGGTCTCAGGGATAGTCAATGACTGAGCCTTCCTCCGGAAAAGCTTAATCAGAATATTTTTTTCCTCGAGTCTCGGTTAACTCGGCAGCAGGAGTGTCAGTAGGAATTGTAACGGCTTAATAGGGATACTTGTAGAGATGATTATGGGTTTGGGAGTAACCTTTGGAACAACCATAGGGATGATTACGGGTCCAAAAACAGCCTTTGGGGGAGCAATTTCTGGAGAGAAGATCCTACCGCTTCGGGTAATCTTACTAGTCCCTGCAATATTACTAACGTTGAAATCCTCTTTCTCGGAATTTGAATCTTTGGTGGCTGGCCAGTCCTGCTTAATACCATGGTAGTAGACATCCCCTCCATAATTCCATGGTATGGTGTTGTCTGACGAATATGGGATTGGTCCAGGCATTGTGATTATTAAAGGATTGGCTTTCGGAACTGATGTAATTCTAACGGGTCTTTTGGTGGAGACCCTGGAAGAATTGGCGGAAATGGTAATGATAGAAACCTCTTCAAAAGCAATAGGTGGAACATAAGTCTTCTCGAATAAAATCTCTTTGTTATCTATTAGGCATTGAACGCCTGCTTTCAACAAAGGACAGCTGGTTGGTGAGGATAAACAGAAATGGCAAACTTCATCACAACCCGGGAACACACCGACATTCAACAAGTTCATTTTAATAGTCATAAGTGGGGTTATGAGTTCATAAATTGAAGTAACAAATGATCCTTCTTCAATGGCATTGGTATTATGGCCATGTCAGGGCATAGGGGGAAAAATGACATTTGGCTTTTCGGGCGCATCGAACTAAATCCTTTTGCTTCAATGAGGTCTTGTATTTTGTTCTTTAGAGACCAACAATTATTAGTATCGTGACCAGGACTTTCAGAGTGATATGCGCAACGGGAAATGGGATGATTGTGAGGAGATGTTGTATTGGGGTTTTTTGGAGCTTCTTTCAAGGTCACCAAATTGGATCTTAGTAGATGCGATAATACTTGAGACAGGGTCATGTTGATTTTGGTGAGCTTCCTGACTGGCCTTTCCATCCTTGGTTGATTATTTCTTTGTTAATCAGACGCAGGCTTAGGAATTATAACAGCCCCCATCATTGGTCGGCTTTCGGCCCTATCTAGGTTTATTTGCGGATATACAACAACCACCTCTTTCTTTCCTATGAAAGGCTTCCTTACAGCTGTAGAATAAGATGTATCTTTCTGAATCTTTCCACTCTTTATACCGGCTTCTACCCTTTTTCTAGTCAATATCAATTCAGTAAAGCCTGCAGATGAACTTCCAATTAAATGATTGAAGAAAGGGCCAGACAAGGTTCCCAAGAACATGTCTACCAACTCTCTCTCAGATAGAGGGGGTTGAACTCTTCCAGCCAAGTCTCTCTATTTTTGCACATAGTCCTTGAAACCCTCATTAGAAGCCATGGCCATACTCTGGAGTTGAGTACGGGTAGGCGCAAGATCAACATTGTATTGGTATTGTTTGTAGAAGGCTGCAGCAAGATCTTCCCAATTGCGAACGTTAGCTCTTTATAGTTGGTAAAACCAGTCAAGTTGAGTTCCAGACAAACTGTCTTGGAAGAAGTGCACCCATAAGTCTTTATCAGCGGTATGGGGTTGGATTTTCCTCACATATGATCGGAGATGCACTTTAGGGCATGAAACTCCGTCATATTTGGTGAATATAGGTGCTTTGAATTTCAGTGGAATCAAAATCCCCGACACTAAACCCAATTCCTCAAAGTCCAAGCCAGACACTTTCTGGATTTCCATCGCACTCAACCGCTCTTCGAGATGTCTATACTTGTCATCAACTGGAGGGTATTGTTCTTCAAAGTAGTCTTCTTCTTCCTCTCCCTCTTCTGATTCTGACGGGACAACTGTTTCCTTGCCTTTACCCTCCTGATTTTCTTTTTCACCGGATGTTGTTGCAAAGTTTAAGGTCCTTCTTGTTTGCTCATGAAATCTTCTTCCCATGTTCAGGACTCCGTTTACCTTCTTTGTCTTCTTTTTCCTCTCTTCAGCCAGCAAAGTCTTCAATTCTTCTTGTCCCTTGGCTAAGGTCAAGAGCAACTGTTGAAACTGTGTATTCTGAACTTGGAGAACCTTCATTATTTTCTCAAGATCCATCTTACTGAAATAAACAGTAGAGAGATGAGGAGACTTGTTGCAAAATACCTGCTTATGTTATGATGAATGGTATATGCATATGTAATGATTTTAAGGATTTCAAAGATTCAAATTTGTTTTAGACAAAAAGGAAACACACGTTATGTTAATAAGTTAAAGCTTGAATACATCAATGCCTCTTGGGAAAAATAATAAAAAGGTAGTACGCATCCTCTTTGGTGTAATGTAGGCATTTAGATTCCGCTCCTCATGAAGTAGACTAGCGAGTTCCAAAACCTTCTTCTCGCTTGCGTAGAATTGGGCTTCGAAAGTATCTCTCTCTCCATTGAGTTGTATCCAATCCCTTTATAATTCTTCAATAGATGTGGGCATGTCAGGATGTAAGATAGTGTATGGAACATCTCCCTCCATGACAGGCTCAATGATCACCGGGAGTATGGATGGGTAAGGCATCATAAGACTCTGAGCACGAGTTCGTACCCATTTGAGGTAAGGCTTAAGAGGGATGGAATTATTGTACCCAAAAGTATTGTTATCCACCTTATTCAACATCCTCCAAGCTCGGATAAATCTCTGGAGAAGACCTTGAGCATCGTTGTCATAGTCAAATACCAAACCTTGAACCAGCATCTCGTGCAGGCCATCCCTTCGGGCGTAACCAAACTGTCTTAAGGCTAAGCATGGGTTGTAGGTGATACCTCCCCTAATTCCAAGTAAAGGTACATTAGGGAATTCTCCACAACGGTCGACAATGATAACATTCTCTTTGGATCGGGAGCACCAATGAATGTTTGAATGTTTGAGCGTCATCAACCTTTGTGACAACCTTGAACCTTGATCATTCTTTAATACAGATTGGGGAAGATGAGAAATAAACCATCTTTCCAAGAGAGGAGTGCAACACATAAGAACACCTCTTTTCCTCATTGTGCGAGTGTGAAAAGAGTGTAGGATATCTCCTAGCAATATATGCACCGGGTTGCGGGATATGATGATTTTGACGGTGCTGACATCTATGAGTTGGTCAGGATTTGGAAACAAAATCATCCCATAGATGAGGAGAGCCACAATTTCCTCAAAGGCTTGCATGTCCAAAGAATTCCAACAGCTTTGGGCATTCTCAAACAGGAACTTTGCTAGGAAACCTTTGACACCACTCCTTGTTTCCCAATGAGTTGTGACATCAGATGAGTGCAAGTGTAGAGCTCGAGCAATCTCTTCTAGCTTCGGGTCTCTTTCCGTACCATTGAAAGGTAGTTAATTGAGAATGGGAATCCTCAAGAGTTGGGAGAATTCTTCCAAAGTAGGCACAAGCTGATAGTAGGGAAATGTGAAGCAATGGTGTAAAGGATCAAAGAACTGAAAGAGCACATTCATCATGTCCTTATCTGTGTTGGAGGTGACCAAATTGAGTAGGCGGCCATGTCTCTCGGTGAATGGAGAGTTTTCAGGAATCCTTGAAGCTATCTCCTTAAGTTGTGGAGGGATCCTTACAAGATTGACTTGAATAGTTTTCCTGCGAAGTGAATCCATGTCCTACAAAACAAGAACAAAGATGAATCCCAAAAATACTTGAAATGGTTAGTGGATGTATATGATGTTTATGATGTTTATGATGTTATGTACAAGTATGCATATACAAACAAAGCAAAAAAATCCTTAGTTTAGGCTTGCATGGAGTTTTATAGGTAAGTACCCTCTTGAAGTTTAGTTGGCTTAAACCTGTCCTAGTAATAGTAACCGGGTTCTAAGGAGCTCAATATCACTGGATTGTTTCCTTGGTCATTGTTTCAGCTCAAGCCTCTTTAATGGAGACCGAAATATCCTAAGAAAACAAACCTAAATGAGTGTAGTATCGAGTATCTACCAACTTCAGACTGCACCAAAGTCGGTGATCTCACTACATCCTAAAGGCCAAGTTGGTCAAGTAAAGGTTCTAAAAGTTCGTCAGTGCTTCATGACATCACTCAGTGGCCCCGTATTCTCTTTGATTAACTCAAAGGCTACCGGTACCCACAAATATGTCGCACTAACATAGCTATTGCTTAGACCATGTCGGTATACCCCGCACAGTTTCCACAACGTATTGTACTTACCTATAATGTATCTCAAATCTGGGTAGAGGATTCAAACCAAAACAAAGAACCATAATGTAAAGCATACAAGTCAAACAATGTAAGCAAGTAAATGTGATATATCCCTAAGGAAACCACACTTTTAGAATAATCCCCAACAGAGTTGCCAATTTTGTGATATGGTGGGAGAGCTGACTTGAAGGTTTTTTGTTTGATCGCAAATGTTGCGGTTAGCAAGAGTCGCCACCGACTTTTATTTTATGAAAAAGGAAAGGTGAAAAAGCACAGGAAAGACCTTTGAGATTGTATCTTGAGTTCGGGGGGTAGATTATGAAAAGGGAAGGTATTAGCACCCTTTTCATCCGTTGTTTTCCATGGGCTCTTAGTTACTTGCTAGATCACTTGCTTTTGTTTGAAATTGTGTTTTGTGTGTTTTTTGCAAGTATTTTGTAAAGAGGCCATTATTTACGCAATATTTGTAATGATTCTCGTTCGTAAGAATGTATACAAAGATGTTGATCTGTTGAAAATGTTTTCAATTTTGTAAGATATTTGAAAGTGTGTGTGTGTGTGTTTGTTTTGAAAATAGCAAGGATGTTTGTCTTTGAAATGGAGCAAGTAATTAGGAGCAATCTACCTACTCAAATGTCTTTCTTGTTCATTTTCTCTTCCTTTGACATTGTTGTCTTACCATGGATTTGGTAAGCAACCCTAACTTTGGATGTAAACGGGACGGGCGTGGGTCACCGTATAGCCATGATTATCAATGTTGCAAGGTATCTTAGCATTATTTTTTAGGGACTAAGATCATTTTGTAAGGCAACTTTGAATAGCGTTATCGAGGGAATATGATCTTGTATTTGTTTGTTTTTGCTAAGATACCTTACATGCGTAATATGGCCATTTTGTATAAGGCAACCTAGTGAATTTTACCCTAGGGGTGATTGTGTGCAAGTGTGTCATTTTCATGCTTGTTTTTTTGTCTTGAATTAGGGTTTTCTATTTGATTGATTTTATCTTCCCATACAAACCCTAATTACTAGCATGTTATGTAAAAGCGATAATTGCGAAATTTAAAGTTACTACACTATTATAACTTATGAATGGGGATTGCAATAATATAAACCTAATTAATCTATTATAACCAAATTGAATATTGTACAAATAATTGAAGAAATATATGAAGTACACATGCAAATTGAAAGAAATGATTTTTTTGTGTTTGGATTTTTTGTATGAAAGAGGTTTTAATCTAAACCTAATTAGAGAAAAAAATAATTAAATTAAATTAACTTAAGTTAATTAAGAAAAGAAATTAATTAAGAAAAGATTTTTGAATAAGACCCTAATTCTATTTAGTTGATTAAAAGAAAATAAGTTTAAAAAAAAGTATTTTGTATTTTAGTCTTGAAAATAATATGTGGTGTTATGAAATATTTTTGGTCTTTTTTATATTAAAATAAACATATTTAGATAAATAATAATCTAGTTTTAATTTAATTTACAAGGAAATTAGTAAAAAATAAATAAAGTATAATGAATAAAATAAATTTTTTATGTGGAAAAATATTTAAATTATGTCAAAATATAAATCTATTATTTTTATACTTTTTATGATTTTTTTGGTATTTTTAGAAAATATATTTAATAGAAAAATAAATAAATAAAAATAAAATGGACCAAGGGGGTGTCACAAGTAACAAGAGGGTCAGTCAGCAAAAAAACAAAAAAAGAAAGCCAGGCCCAAAGGGCCCAGTGCTTGCAAACAAAATCACAAAAATGTCAAAAATATGAAAAAAGTAAAAATGGTCACGCTGGGGCTTGAACCCAGGACCATAGGTTGAACAGGCGCGCGCTTTACCACTGGGGTGGCTATACATCAGTTTATATAAACAAAACCATAAATATATAAGGCAAATCAAGTCCTGATAACTTCATCTTCAACTTCCAGCTGGTGTACCTGTAACTTCTTCATTTCTCAACAAAAATGGAAAGTGACAAAATGAAAGTTGTTGCATTCTTCCTCACGAATCTAACCATGTAAATAAATAAGGCTGAAAGTCAAAGATAAATGATAATTTCTCTGTACCTAATTTAAACCCTAAAAATTTAGAAACTTCAACTCCAAAATTCTCTAAGCTCAGGCCATATAAATGCAAACTATGGATATGTACAACTTCGTGGCAATGAGGTCTACATTTTATCTTCACAAATGCAAACCTAACAATTCCTAAGTAATGAGATAGAATTTCAAGAAAATACCTCAAAACTGGAAATCGTGAAATGCAAACGAGCTTGTTTCAGGCAATGCTGATGATCAAGTTAGCTTCCTTGGACCTCTAGGATGCTAATGCAATGGCTGGCTTGAGCTGAGGATGGCTGGAATGGTCTGGAGAAGTCCAATTGTGATGCTTTATTTTTGGTTATGGAAGATAGGGAAAATGGTGTTACATAAATGAAATAGGTATAAGGATGAGTTACTCTTGATGCAGGGAAGCTTTAGAAACTAAAAGGCAAAGAAACGCACGAGGGAAATGTGAGTTTGGTATGTAAAGTCAGAACTTGCACAACAATGGTGTTGAGACAATTTATGGCTAGAGGGAGTTTGAGTGAGTTTCAGGGTTTTTTCTCGTGTGTCAACTTGAAAATAGTGTGTATACTTATAGGCAAGAGGTTTTGAGGCTTGTAACAACTCAGAATTTGAATTTGCATCCTTAAGCTAAACATGTGATTTTTTAGAAAACAAGTTTCAATGCTTGTGTACTTGCTAAGATAGAGTGGTTAAGCTTTAAAAATACTTTCTTCTGACTTTGTAGATGAAGTGTGATCAAAGGGAACAATTTAGAGGCTAAAGAGTGGACTTTATGCAAAAAGCTTTCTTTATAAGAATGGTATTGTTAGGTTTCTTCCCAAAATGGCAATGTGAATTGAATAAAGCTTAAATCACTTGGATCATAACTCAAAAGTTTGTGTAATCCATTAATTATGGAATTACAAACAAGTTTGAGGCCTGCAAAGCAAAGATTATGCAGCTTAACATTGATTTGCATTTGTGTTCATCATGAAAATGACCTATAATTCAAGTGACAAAACACCAACTCCATCTCTTCGATTATCCCTACTCAAGAATGATCTTATGTAGTTCTTGGACATTTTGGAAAGCTTACAATATTATCTACAACTCATATTTGAATTTCTCTTAAAGATTCCCCTTAGAACTATGTGAAAAATTGCCATGAAGTTAGGTCAAAAATCTGCCTAACTAGGGCAAAATTTCACTAAGTCTTTTGTAGTTCATGAGCATGTATTCACAAAATTATAACTTGAGATCCAAGAATTTTTAGAAGAATTTGTGTGAGGAAATTTTGTAGATTTCATGGAGATCTACAACTTTCATTTCGGAAGTTTCCTTTGAATCATCTTGCATCATGGTGAAAATTTGGATCAAACGTATGAAAAAACATGAAATTTCCAACACTTAGAAAAATTTGACTTTTCAAAATGAAATCTTGACTTTTTGATTTCTTGATGAATAAGTTTCACATTTTGACCTGTTTTGATGAATTATGATCTTTGGCACATGAATTTCACTAAAAAGTTAAAGTTTGACTTTTCAGTATACAATTGACTTTTGATCAGTTGACTGCAAAATTCATCTGTCAATCCAATGGACTTGCAATGTTTTGATTCATGTCATTAGGTCAGAATGATGCAATTGGACTATTGAGATCATGCCTTAAACCAATTGATCATTTTCTAGGTCAAAAATCAGAAATAGCCCTTTCTCAATCAAAACCCTAATTTTGACCATTTTGCCCTTTTGGTGATTTGATCAAATTTCTTGAGGAATTGTGGTCCAACCTTGATAAAATGATACATATGGGTCTAAAATGTTGATGTGGATAAAAAATTATGAAGTTTGACTATAAATTGGCTATGGTTGACTTTTTCCCCAATACAGTTGATTTTTAGGTCAACTGTTCAATTGACTGGTCAAAAGTGTGATCCAAGGGTTGAAACTTGACATGAGCAATCTTGGGGTCCATAATGATCCTTGAAAGTCATATGAAGCATTGATAGTCCAAAAATACTTGTGCAAACTCAAACCCTAATTTTTGTCCTCAGTGCATAAGGAGCTATCTTGAGCTGATCAAACCCTAGTGTAGTCTTGTGCCCAAGCAGATCCTTTGAGAAAATTCTTGATAAGTGAGAGGGAATATTTTGGGGTACAACAATCAAGAAATCAAAAAGTAAAGATTTCATTTTGAAAACTCAAAATTTCTAAACATAGAAATTTTTCTAAGTGTTGGAAAACTCATATTTTTTTCACAACTTTGAGCCACAATTCCACCATGACGCAAGATGATTAAAACGCAACTTCCAACATGAAAGTTGTAGATATAAATGAGATATAAAACATTTTAGAACACAACTTTTTCTAGGAATGCATGGATTTCAAGTTATGATTTTAAGAAGACATGTTCATTAAACTTGGAACCTTAATCAAAATTTTTCCTAGTTTAGGAAGGATTTTGACCTAATTCATGGAAATTTTTCACATAGTTCCAAGATGAATTTTAAAAAACATCCAACATAGAGGTTGTAGTGGATGTTACAAGATTTCCAAAATGTCTAAGAACTCATTGAGATCATACATGAGAAAGGAGAATCGAAAGCAAGAAGTTAGGGTTTTCAAACTTGAATTACAAGCCGTTTTGTGAAAAACACATGAACTAAATCCATGATAGGCTGCATAATCTTTGCTTTGCAGGCCTCAAACTTATTTTTCACTCAATAATTAATGTTTTGCACAACTGATATGGTCATTCTCCAATCATTTGAGCCATTATCTAAGTTGCATTTCCATTAATGGCACAAAGTATCATTTCCATTCTAGTAAAGAGGCTTTAATCACAAAGTAAACTTGTCTTGAGCTTTACATTTGTTATTTCTGCACAAGCATCCTCTACCATATCAGCATGTCTAAAGTTCCTAACCACTCTAGATAGCTTTGTAGTTGTGCATTGGTACCACATTTCTCAAGCTTTCTTCAAAATCAAGCAAAAAGCCACAACATGTGAACTTGTACTTCTGATCAGCCCAAGCTCTCAAAACCTTTTCCTATACATTGAGACACTATTATGAAACCTAACACACGAGCTTGAACACCCTGAAACACTCCCAAACTCCCTCAAATTAGAAATTTCCCAAAAACCCCATTGTTGCACAGTTTCTGACCTTGAACTCCAAACTCATATTTCCCTCATGCATTATTTGGCCTTTTAGTTCCTAAAGATTCCTTACATCATATACAAACCATCCATGTCCCTGTTACATGACTGTAACTCCATTTCCATCATCCTCCATAACCAAAAACATAGCACTGCACATTGACTTCTCCAGGCCATTTCAGCCACTCTCAACTCAAGCTAAGCATTGTATTAACTTCCTAGAGACTCAAGGAAGCTAACCTGATCATTGCAGCACCTTGAATCAAGCTCAAACTCATTTCACGATTTCCAGTTTGAGGTATTTTTCTTGAACTTCTATCTTCTCATTTAGGCATTGTTAGGCTTGCATTTGTGAAGATAAAATATATACAACATTGCCCTGAAACTATACATGTCCATAGATTTCATTTATATTGCTTTAGTAGGGAAAAATTTGAGTTTGAACCTTTGAAAATATTTAGGTCAGAATTTGGTACTTTTAGAAATACACGCTCATATTTGAGAATTAGCTTAAATTATTTACATATTCATAATCGCGAGGAAATATCTAACAAATTTGATGTTGGAAGTTTTTTGAATGGATGAGAAATGAATGAGTTACAAGATTCATGGCTGAAGGTTGAAGATGAAGTTCATTCAGGACTTAATTTGTGTTATATGTTTATTGTTTCACCAATATTAACGGATGCATAGCCACCCCAGTGGTAAAGCGTGCCCCTACTAACCTTTGGGACCTGGGTTCGAGCCCCAATGGTACCCTTTTGTTCTTTTTCACATTTTTTCTCCCATATTTTTTGTTTCAGCAAGCGCCTGAGCCCTTTTTGTTGGGCCTTCCATTTTTCTTTTTGCTTTCTCTAACCCCTCTGTTTACTATTGTATATTGGCCCAATCCTTTTATATTTTTATTTTCTTTTTTTCATTTAATTTTTATTTTCAGTTTTATTATTTTATTATTATTATTAATATTATTTTTATTTTTTTTAGTAAAAAAATCCAAAAATATTTTATTTATTTATTTACATATTTAAAAAATGCTCATTATATTTTATTTTTCTTTATAAAACAAAAAAAGACTAAAAAAACATTATTCTTAAAACAAATTAATTTCTTTTCTTAAATAATTAATATTTAGATAATTAGGTTTAATTATTATATTATTCTCTTGTAAATTAAAATTTATTTATAACTTAGGTTTATTTTAATTAATTAACTTTCATTTTATTTTTATTAATTTAAAACCTTTTCATAAAAAAACCTAAAAACATGTTTAATTTAATTTCTTTCTTAATTAGCTTAAGTTTAATTTTTCTTATTCTTAATTAATCATTTTTCTTTAATTAGGTTTAAACCCTTAACAAAAACCAAGCAAAAATCTTTTCGTTGTCCATTTATATTCTTGCATTTTTATTTTTAATTCTTGTACATTTATTCAATATGGTTGTAATAGATAATTAGGTTTAATTTTCTTGCAAAATCCCCATTTGTGAATTTGTACCCCCCCTCCCCTCATGATGTAATAGCTTAGTGTTTTTACTTTCCGCAATTTATAAATTCTAGTAATTAGGGCTTGTATGGAAGGATTAAAACCAACAAGTTAGCAAACCCTAATCCAAGAATAAACAATGCATGTAAATCAACACACTTGCACACTTGCACCCTTAGGGTAATTCCACTTTGTTGCCTTACAAAAATGGCCATGTTATGCATGTGAGATATCTTAGCACAAAGCAATCAAAAATACAAGATCATAGTCCCTCGATGATGCTATCAAATGTTGCCTTTCAAAATGATCTTAGTCCCTCAAAGAGAAGTGCTTAGATATTTCAACACATTGTTATCATGGCTATACGATGACCCACGCCCGTCCCTTTTACATCCAAAGACAAGGCTTCTTACCAAATCAATGGTAAGTTAGCAATATCAAAGGAAAGGAAGAAATGAACAAAGACTTTTGAGTAGGTAGATTGTTCCTAGTTGCTTGCTCATTTTTAAATCAAACATCCTTGCTTATTTTCAAAATAAACACCAACACTTTCAAAAACATTTTCAAAATATTTTCCAAACATGAAACATTTTTAAAAGATCAACACTTTGTATATTCTCTTAGGAACGAGAATTATTACAAAGTTTACCTAAACGATGGCGCCTTTTCAAAATACTTTAAAAAACCACACAAAGCACATTTTCAAATAAAAGCAAGTGATCTAGCAAGCAACTAAGATCCCATAGATAACTATGGATGAAAAGGGTGCTAATACCTTCCCTTTTCATAATCTACCCCCGAACTCAAGAAATAATCTCAAAGGTATTTCCTGTTCTTTTCAGCCTTTCCTTTTGTATAAAATAAAAGTCGGTGGCGACTCTTGCTAACCGCAACATTTGCGATAAAATGCAAAACACCCAAGTCAGTTCTCCCACCGTATCACAGAACTGGCGTCCCTGCTGGGGAATACTTTAAAAGTGGGGTTACCTTAGGATTAGATCACCTTTATTTGCTTTCGTTGTTTGATTTGTTTGCTTTACATTTTGGGTCCTTATTTGGGCTTGTTTAAATCCTCTACCCGAATTTGGGATACCTTATAGGTAAGTAGCAATACATTGTGGAAATTGTGCAGGGTATACCGACATGGTCTAACCAATAGCTACGTTTGTGTGACATATTTGTGGGTACCGGTAGCCCTTGAGTAGTCAAGGAGAATACGGGGCCGCTGAGTGATGACATGAAGCACTAACTGACTTTAGAACCTTTACTTGACAAACTTGGCCATTAGGACGTAGTGAGATAACCGGCTTTGGTGCAGTCCGAAGTTGGTTGATACTCGATACAACACTCATTGAGTTTTGATTCTTGGGATATTTCGGTCCCTGTGAAAGAGGCTTGCACTGAAATAATGCTCGAGAAGACAAATCAGTGATATTGAGTTCCCTTAGAACCTGGTTACTATTTCTAGGACAGGTTTGAGCCAACTAAACTTCAAGAGGGTACTTACCTATGAGACTCCATGCAAGCCTAAACCTAAGGACTTGTTTTCCTTGTTTGTATATATTTACTTGTACATGACATCATAAACATCATAACATCATACTCATTCTAACCATTTAAAGGATTATTGGGATTTATCTTTGTTCTGTGTTGTAGGACATGGCTTCTATCCGCAAGAATACTATCCAAGTCAATCTCGTAAGGATTCTTCCTCAACTCAAAGAGTTAGCATCAAGGGTTCTTGATAATTCTCCATTCACCGAAAGACATGGTCGCCTCCTAAACTTGGTTACCTCTAACACTGATGAAGATATGATGAAGGTGCCTTTCCAGTTCTTTGATCCTTTACACCATTGCTTCAATTTTCCCGATTATCAACTTGTGCTTAATCTAGAAGAATTCTCTCAACTCTTGAGGATTCCCATTCTCAATCAACTACCCTTCAACGGTACGGAAAGAGATCCAAAACCTGAAGAGATTTCCCAAGCATTACACTTGCAACAATCTAATATCACAACTAATTAGGAAACAAGGAGTGGTGTCAAAGGTTTCTTAGCCAAGTTCTTATTCGAGAAAGCTCAAGATTGTTGGAACTCCTTAGACTTACAAGCTTTTGAAGAAATCTTGGCCCTTCTCATCTATGGATTGGTTTTGTTTCTAAACCCTGACCAACTCATAGATGTAAAAACTGTCAAAATCTTCATGTCCTGCAATCTAGTGCCTACTTTGTTGGGAGATATCCTTCATTCTTTTCATTCTCGCACTATGAGGAAAAGAGGAATCCTCAAGTTTTGTACTCCTCTCTTGGCAAGATGATTTATTTCACACCTTCCTCGGTCTTTATTGAAGAACTAGCAAGGTTTGAGATGGTCCCATAGGTTGATGACGCTCAGAAATTCAGATGTTCATTGGTGTTCCCGATCCTTGGAGAATGTTACTATCATCGACCCATGTGGTGAATTCCCTAATGTCCCTTTACTTGGCATTATAGGAGGTATCACTTACAACCCTTGCTTAGCCTTACGATAGTTTGGTTATTCCCGAAGGGATGGTCCATATGAGATGCTCATTCAAGGAGTGGTATTCGACTACGAGAGAGACGATTAGAGTTACCGCTAGAGGTTTATCTGAGCTTGGAGGATGGTAAGCAAAGTGGATAGTAAGACGCTGGGATACAAGAATTTTATTCCCCTCTAGCCTTACCTTAAGTGGGTACGAGCTCGTGCTAAAAAACTTGTGATGCCTTATCCCTCCATCTTACCAGTTATTAGGGAGCCTATGGTTGAAGGAGATGTTCCCTACACTGTCCTCCATCCCGACATGCCTATATCTCTCGAAGACTTGCAAAAAGGTTGGATTCAGCTAAATGAAGAACGAGATACTTTCAAAGCTCAATCTACACTAGCGAGAAGAGGGTCTTGGAGCTTACGAAGCAGCTACAAGAAGAGCAAAGTGTGAACACCTACCTTGCACCGAAGAGGATGCGTTCAGTCTTTTTTTCTTAGAAAGTTATTTTATAAGCCCAAGAGGCATGTTGTGATCCTTTTGAACTAATTAATTAAAATTGACGTTTGTTCATTCCTTTGTCTATGCAAATTTAAATTCCATAAATCCTTGAAATCATTTGCATATACATCTTCCATGCATCATAACGTGAAAAGTTTTCACATAACAGGTGTCCTTATCTTTATGCTGTTTATTTTAGCAAGATGGATCTAGAGAAAACTGTGAAGGATCTTCAGGCACAAAACTCTCAATTCCAAGAGACTCTACTTGCTCTAGCCAAGGGGCAGCAAGATATGATGGCATTGTTGGCAGTTAAGAAGAAGCCTAAGAAGAAAGCTCTGTTCAAAATGGGTAGAAGGTTCAAAGAGTTGGTTCGTCAGATCCCGGTAGTGGAAGACTCATCTTAAGAGGACGAGAATCAGATTTATGAGGTTAAGAGTACCCAGGCTGACTGTGTTAATGATCAAGCATTTGATGATGATTATTTCAATGAGCAGTATCCACCCGCCGATGTCAAATACAAGCAGTTAGAAGATAGATTAAAGGCCGCCGACATCCATGTCGTCCCCGGTTTAGATTTGATGATTTGCGTTTGATCTCTGGGGTTGTCATTCCCCACAAATTCAAAATACCAGTCTTTGCAAAATATGATGGAGTTTCTTGTCCAAAACTTCACCTGAAACCTTATGTGCACAAGATACAGTCGTACATTGCTGATAGGAAACTCTGGGTTCACTTTTTCCAAGAGAGCTTGATCGGAACGTAACTAGAATGGTTTTATCAGTTAGATGGTTCCCGCATAAGTACCAGTATAACACTGACATGGCACCGACAAGAATTCAATTGCAATATATGACAATGGGAAAGAATGAAGGATTCAAGGAATACGCACAAAAATGGAGAGACCTCTCCAGTAGGGTTCAACCACCTTTGACTGATATGGAGCATATTGACATGTTTATGGGAACTTTATTCGATCCTTTCTTTAACTTTTTGGTAGGCTGTTCCTCTTTGGGATTCACCGAATTAATCTTAATTGGTGAAAGAGTTGAAAGTGGCATCAAAAGTGGGAAGATATTTGTGGCATCTTCCTCCACTTCCAATCCTGTCAAGAAACCTTTTGTTGCAAAGAAGGAAATCAATTTTGTGTATGGGGCAAGGGCCCGTACCAAGAAGAATGATCATCTATCTGTTAACACTGTCCGAATCTCCAATCCAACTTCTACTCCAAGACCAGCTACAAATCATCAACGTTTTGAAACTCCGAGAAGATAATTTACAAGGTTAGGCATGTCACTATCTCAAGCCTTACAACATTTTCTCAAGGCTAATTTGGTGACATTACACGATCCTCCTACCAACCCTGATACTTCTTCACCAAAGTATAACTCGTACGCTAAATGTGCTTACCACTCAAGCAGCCCCAGGCATGAGACTGACCAATGTTGGGCCATGAAGAATAAAATTCAGGATTTGATCGATAACAATACTATTGAGTTCGATCCTCCTCCAACTCCAAATGTAATCACTGCACCTATGCCAAACCACGACAAAGGTGTTAATGCTGTTGGAGATACAATTTTCATTGATTCTATTGAAGACTTGATAACTCGTTTGAACATCATCAAAAAGAATCTGTTGAAAGTCGGGATCTACCCTGGATGTGTGAAAGACTGTGTTTGTTGTACCGAATAACTCACTGGATGCGAAGGGATGAAGGAAGGCATACAACGCCTGATGGATAGCCATAAAATTCTATTTAAGAAGACTCCACTTGCCAAAAGTTTGACTAACAAATGTGAAGATCTCTCCATTATTACTATCTCAAACAAAACTCTTAGGATCACCTCCAAAGGTCCTATTAGGATTTCAAATGAACCAACTGTTGCTCCCTTAATAATTACCAATCCCGGACCAATTCCCTACTCTTCAAACAAGGAAGTGCCATGGAACTATGGTGCTGAGGTATTTTACCATGGGATAAAACAAGACGCATGGATCGAAGAAGACAAAGTTGATGATGTCGGTAACATAACTGGCTCAAGTAAGGTAACTCGAACTGGGAGAATATTTTCACCCAATATCTCACCACCAGTTGTTACAAAGGAGCTCATCCACATTACTGCTGCCAATCCAAGTACTGATACAAGAGGGAAGGAGAAGGTTGTTGAGCCAGTCATGACAGAAATACCTGCAAAGGACGTTGCTGATGGAGAACCTCCCGCTCGTGAGATGGACGAGATCTTAAATATAATAAAAAGGAGCGACTTCAAGATTTTTGAACAGTTGGGGCAAGCCCCTTCTAAGATTACTATGTTGTCTTTGCTACTCTGTTCAGATGCCCATGCTCGGACATTAATCAAATTCTTGAAAAAGGCTCATGTCCCCCATGAGACCACAACAGACCAATTTGAGAATTACGTAGCGAGTTTGGTGCCTGATAACGGCTTGGGATTTTCAGATGCTGACCTAACACCGCTTGGGAAGAACCACAATAAAGCTCTACATATTCCTGTCGAGTGAAAGGGGACCACCCTAGCACATGTTCTAGTCGACACCGGTTCTTCTCTAAATGTATTACCCAAGGGGGCGGTAGACCGTCTAGACTGTGAAGGTTTAGTCTTGAAACCAAGTGATATCATTGTAAGGGCCTTCGATGGATCAAAGAGGACAGTTCATGGGGAAGTAGATATTCCAATCAAGGTGGGCTCCTAAATTGTCAAGTCCACCTTCTATATCATGGATATTTGTCCTGCATATTGTTGTTTGTTGGGTCGTCCTAGGATCCATAAAGCTGGGGCAGTAACCTTAACTCTCCATCATAAACTCAAATATCCAGTCGAGGGAAGAATTATCACTGTCTGTGGAGAAGAAGAGTTTATGGTAAGTCACCTCAACTTGTTCAAGTGCATAGAGATGGATGGAGAATTCATTGAAATCCTGTGTCAAGCCTTTGAAGTTGTACCACCAATGGTTGCTGCTACAAAATGTTCCTCTGATGAATCCAAAGCTTTTAAAGTTGTACCGAAGATGCTTTTAGTCAAAGATGCTCGTGCTGTAATTGAAGAAGGAAGCTGTGATAATTGGGGGAAACTCCTCGATATCCCATTCAAAGCGAACAAGTTTGGTTTGGTTTTCACAATCAAAGCTCAGAAGGAAGTGAGGTGTGCTCGTGTAGGAAAGCCACCTCTCTGCATTGGAAGCCATGAAGTCATTACTATAGGTGACTCTGATGAAGAAGCTGCATTTGAAGATTAGGTGTATCCCACTACAACGGAACTGAAGAATTGACATGCAAAGGACTTCATGCTCATCTCCTTCATTGAGGATTAATCTACTTTTTTTTTCTTTTCTTTCAATTCAATAACATTTTGGATGTAATATTTAACAATGACTTTTTAGCCATGTGCCTGTCCCGGGGCACTATGGTCCATTTGTCAAGGGTTTTATTTATGTTCATCTAATCATATGATAATTCAATACAAATCATTGGACTCTTTTGCATTCAAATCTTTGTGTTCATTGTATTTATTTTCCTTTCTTACATTTTTCGAATTAGCCATGTATCTTACATGCACACACTTGCAGGTCCTCATCCACTCTGGATCTTATTTCCAATGACTATACTATTGCCGACTCTGACTTAGAATGTCCAATTAACCAAGTCGAAGAAGATGGTGAGGAAGATTGTGATATACCGTGAGAACTAGCCATACTTCTATTACAAGAAGAAAAAGCTATCCAACCACACGAAGAGTCAGTTGAAGTCATCAATATCGGTACCGAGGCAGACAAGAAGGAAGTCAAGATTGGGGCTAACTTGGAATGCAGTGTCAAGAGCAGGTTGGTTCAGATGTTGCATGATTATATGGTAGTATTTTCTTGGTCGTATGAAGATATTCTAGGGTTGGATATCGACATTATAGTTCATTTTCTACCGACAAAAGAAGACTGTGCCCTTTTCAAACAAAAGGTTTGTCGCATGAGGCCTGATATGTCTAAAAAGATCAAAGCTGAAGTGATGAAACAATTTGATGCAGGGTTCCTAGCTGTGACATCTTACCACCAATGGGTTGCCAATGCAGTGCTAGTACCGAAGAAAGACGGAAAGGTTCGCATGTGCGTAGACTATAGGAATCTGCATAGGGCAAGCCCCAAGGATGACTTCCCTCTACCATATATTGGCGTCTTGGTCGATAATACTGCTCAGCATACAGTATTCTCTTTTATGGACGATTTCTTTGGCTATAATCAGATAAGAATGGCTCCCGAAGACATGGATAAGACAACTTTCGTTACGCAATGGGGCACCTTTTACTACAAGGTCATGCTGTTTGGATTGAAGAATGCAGGGGAAACATATCAAAGAGCTATGGTAGCTTTATTTAATGATATGATCTATCATGAAATAGAGGTATATGTGGATGATATGATTTCAAGATCACAAACTGAAGAGGAACATCTCGATCACCTTTATAAGCTATTCGAAAGGCTGAAAAAGTACAAGTTGAGGTTAAACCCTAACAAGTGCACATTTGGAGTACGATCTGGAAAGCTTCTGGGTTTTGTCGTCAGCAATAAAGGCATTGAAGTTGATCCTTCCAAGGTAAAGGCCATCCAAGAAATACCAGTCCCTCATTCTGAAAAATAAGTTAAAGGATTCTTTGGTCGTCTCAACTACATCGCCCGCTTCATATCTCACTTGACTGCTACTTATGAGCCAATCTTCAAACTCTTGAAGAAAGATCAGGTAGTTAGATAGAATGATGAATGACAAGCTGCCTTCGACAAAATCAAAGAGTATCTACAAGAGCCTCCTATTCTCATGCCTCTAGTTGAAGGAAGACCCTTGATCATGTACTTGACAGTAATAGAGAACTCTATGGGGTGTGTTTTGGGCCAACATGACGAGTTTGGCTGAAAAAAGCATGATATTTATTACATGAGCAAAAAGTTTACCGACTGTGAAATCAGATGTTCATTGCTCAAGAAAACTTGATGCGCTCTGGCATGGGCTGCTCGCTGGCTAAGACAGTATATGTTGACTCATACCACTCTGTTGATTTCTAAGATGGACCCAATCAAGTACATCTTCGACAAACCTGCTCTCTCCGGACGGATAGCCAGATGGAAAATGATCTTGACTTAGTACGACATTCAGTACACAACATAAAAGGCCATCAAAGGAAGTGTACTAGCAGATCATTTGGTCCACCAAGCTTTGGATGATTATCAGTCTATGAATTTTGACTTCCCAGATGAGAGCATCATGCTGGTGACCGACTGTGCGAAACCTAGACTGTATGACGAACCTGAACAAGGATCTCGATGGACTATGGTCTTTGATGGGGCTTCTAATGCCTTAGGTAACGGAATTGGTGCCATAATCATCTCTCTTGAAGGTTTCCACACTCCTTTCACTGCCAGATTATGCTTCGATTGCACGAAAAATATGGCTGAGTACGAAGCATGTATTATGGGTCTAAAAGCTACCATTGATTTGAGGATCAAACATTTGAACGTGTATGGGGATTCCACTCTAGTGATCAAAAGGGTAAAAGGAGATTGGGACACTAAGCACCCTAATCTCATCCCTTACAAGGAACTTATGCTATCCCTGATTCCCTACTTAGAAGAGATCACCTTTGAACACTTCCCTATGAAAGAAAATTAGTTAGCTGACGCCTTGGAAACCATGTCTTCTATGTTCAAAGTCAGATGGGACAATGAAGCCCTCATGATTACAATTGAAAGATTCGACGAACCTGCACACTACTGTGAGCTTGACACTGACGCAGAAAAGCCATGGTACCGTGAGGTGATGAGATATCTCAAAGCACAAGATTATCACGAGGGAGCATCCATCGATGACAGAAAGTTCTTACGAAGATTTTCAGCCAAATTTTTCTTAAGTAACAGAATATTGTAAAAACGTAACCATGATTCTACTCTACTCTGATGTATGGACAAGAAGGAGGTAGAGGACATTATGGAAGACATGCACGATGGTCTCTTTGGCACTCACTCAAGCGGACATACGATGGCTAAGAAAATCCTAAGAGCTGGCTATTATTGGTCAACAATGGAGACTGATTGCCATCAACATTCAAGGACTTGTCATAAATTCCAAATCTATGCTGACAAGGTCCATGTGCCTCCTATCCCTCTGAACGTCATGACCACTCCGTGGCCATTTGCAATGTGGGGGATTGACATGATTGGAGAAATCAAGCCCACTACTTCCAATGGACATCGCTTCATTCTTGTCGCTATCGACTATTTCACCAAATGGGTCGAAGCTTCCTCGTTTGCCTCAGTCACCAAGAATGTGGTAGCCAGATTCATCAAACACAACCTTATCTACCGCTATGGTATCCCCGAAAGAATCATCATCGACAATGGGACTAACCTCAAAAATATTATGATTACCGAGCTTTGCACTCAGTTCAAGATCAAGCATCACAATTCTTCTTTGTATAGACCTAAAATGAATGGCACAGTCGAAGCGGCTAACAAAAACATTAAGAATATTATGCAGAAAATGATGGTGACCTATAAGGATTGGCATGAGATGTAACCTTTTTCTCTACATGGCTACTGTACTTCAGCTAGAACATCAACTGGGGCAACTCCCTTTTCCTTAGTCCATGGCATGGAAGTTGTTATGCCAGTGGAAGTTCAGATTCCATCACTAAGGATTATGAATGAGGAAGGCTTAGGCGAAGACGAGTGGATTCAGACAAGATTGGATCAGTTGAATTTGATCAATGAGAAGCGACTGTCTGCTGTTTATCATGGTCAGACATATCAAAAACACATGATTAAGGATTTCAACAAAAAGATCAAGCCTCGAGTATATCAAGCTGGTGACTTGGTAATAAAGCGCATCATTCTTCAACAAGGCGACCCTAGTGGCAAATGGACTCCAACCTATGAAGGGCCATTTGTTGTCAAGAGAGTGTTCTCTTACGGTGCCATGATGCTGACTACCATGGATGGTGAAGACTTCCCACATCCTATAAACGTGGACATAGTTAAAAAATACTACGCATAAAGGACCCGCTAGGTTGACACACCTAGGTAAAATAAGGGCATCCCGAAAAACCAAAAGGTTTGGGCAAAAATTAGGGATATATGCAAAATATTATACACCCGACAAGTTGAAAACCTGAAAGGGCGACTTGGGAAAAAATGGGTATCCTGGTGGGTTGGAAACCCGAAAGGGAGGTCCAGGCAAAAGTTAAGGATTGAAAGCATATGACTATGTCACATGGAATCACCACAGTCAGTTTATTCACCAAGGTCCGAGTTCAAATGGTCCAAGATCAATCTAATCAACTTTTGTCAACGACAAGGGGAATTCGAAGACATTGGGGCAATATTAGAGTTGGAATGCAATGAGATCATTTCACATGGCTATTTGTTTTTGTTTTCAATCTTTGTTTTCCTTTCAACGATTTCCTCTTACTAGGATCTCCGTCTCTTTGTACAAAATGCTTATTCATGGGCAAAATATCAATACAAATATACTTTGAAGGGCAAACTTTCTTTTTAGTTTTGAATGAAAATTTGTCCAATGACTAAAATTGAGCGAACATATGCATATGAACATAATTAAAACCATTTGGCACATGTGTCCTGCTAAGCAGTAGAAAACATCTCTTTAATGTATTTGGAATATCCCCACAGAGTTATTTCATTAGCATTATCCCCACAAGACGGTTATAATAAACCAGCCCTCAACAAAGTTACCCATAAAGTTTCTTTGCATAGGTTAATCTCCAAGCAAAGTATCAATCTCTTGGAAGCATAACTCCCCAGCCGAGTTCAAACTCCCCTGGCGTAGTCTATATTCCCTAGCTGAGCCTGTTATCCCCAGCTGAGGTTATCCTCCCCAAGCTGAGTCTGTCTTCCATGAATGAGTCTACACTCCCAAGCTTGAGTTTTCCTTTCAGACTATTGCAAATCATAGGGCCACAACCCCTAATCCCCAGTAAAGTCGTCAACAAAACTTTCACTACCTCCAAAAGATACTATAAAGACTGGACCCGACCAGATATTAGTACAAATTTTAAACTACTATGAAGCCTGGACCCGACCAGATAATAGTCAACTTCTCAAGTCACTATAGAGCTTGGATCCGAGCAGTAAATAGTGTAACCTTTCAACTAACTATGAAGACTGGACCCAACCAGATAATAGTTAACTTCTCAGGGTACTATGAAGCCTGGACCCGATTAGATAATAGTTTAACTCTTCAAAATACAGAAGAACCTGGACTCAACCAGACTAGGGTTTAACTTCTTTTCCCCAGTAGAGTTTTCCTCTACCCCAACAAGTCACTGCAAAGCCTGGAATCTGACCAGATAACAGTTAACTTGCTTATCCCCAACAAGTTGTTGTGAAGCCTGAATCCGACCAGATAACCATTCAATTTCAAGAAATTTTTCTGCAAAGCCTAGAATCCGACCAGATAACAGTAAATTTATCATTCCCAGTAAGTTACCGTGAAGCCTGGATCCGACCAGATAGCAGTCGACATCCTCATCCTCAGCAAGTTGTGAAGCCTGGACCCGACCATATAAAAGTTGACATACAAGAGATATTCCCCAGCGGAAGCATTCTTTCAACAAAGTTTGAAGATATGTACACTCTTCATCCCCAATAGTGATCCGGGATTCAACTTCCCATGAGTTCCTCAGCAGCAGTCAGGGATTTATTTTCCCAGACAAACAAACATCTCACATTAATACATCATAGCATATACATACAAAATGTATTTATCATAATACCACATCTTGTGAACATCATGCATACATCTGCATGTAACTAACCTCTTTTCCCACAGGTAGAACATCAAGTTTTAGTCTAAATAAACAAAATATTTTATATGATACTTATTCAAGTGTTTACTAACATCCCTCAAAATGGAATCTATAAGCACATTCGCAATACATCTTTGAGTGCAAATTTTTGGGCACTCTAGTGTTCAATCATCTTCCACCTTCAAGTCACGAATGGTGGATTCGCCAATCTAACTCTCCAGGTTTAAGAATATTGAATAGGGGAAGTTGTTGTACCCCAAAATTTTCCCTCTCATTTCTCAATTAATCTCTCACAAGATCTCCTTTGGTTCAAGACTGCTCAAGGGTTGATCAGCTCAAGACACCTCCCCAAGCACTGATGACTGAAAATTAGGGTTTAAGGTTGCACAATGACAAATGGACTTTTAATTCCCATAATGGATTTCATGGATCATTTTGGAATCTCAAGTTTGCTCATGTCAAGTTTCAAGTCTTGGATCAAATTTTTGCTCAGTCAATTGATCAGTTGACCTAAAATCAACTGTATTAGGAAAAAAGTCAATTGTGGTCAATTTACAGTCAAAATTCATAATTTTTTATCCATATCAACATAATGTACTTATATATGTCATTTGATCAAGTTTGGATCATAATTCCTCAAGAATTTTGATCAGATCATTAAAAGGGCAAAATGGCAAAAATTAGGGTTTTTGACTAAGAAGGTGCAATTTCTGATTTTTGACCTAGCAATGACTTATTGGTTTGAGACATGATCTCAAGGATTCAAATGAATCATTTTTACCTAATGGCGTGGCTCAAAAATTTCCTCAAGATCAATTGATTGATATTTGATTTTCAGTCAACTGATCAAAAGTCAATTGTCCACTAAAAAGTCAAACTTTGACTCTTTGGTAAAAATCAAGTGTCAAAGATTACAATTCATCAAGACATGTCAAAATATGAAACTTGTTCATCAAGAAATCAAAAAGTTAAGATTTCATCTTGAAAAGTCAAAATTTCTAAACTTTGAAATTTTTCTAAGTGTTGGAAAATTCCTAGTTTTTCACAACTTTTAGCCAAAATTCCACCATGATGCAAGATGACTCAAAGGAAATTTCCAACATGAAAGTTGTAGATATCAATGATATCTAAAACATTGTAGAACAAATATTTTTCTAGAAATTCATGGATTTCAAGTAATGATATTAAGAAGACATGTTCATGAAACTTGGAAACTTAGTGAAATTTTGCCCTAGTTTAGATAGGATTTTGACCTAACTTCATGGAAATTTTTTACATAGTTCCAAAATGAATTTTCCAAAATGTCCAACATATAGGTTGTATAATATGTTACAAGCTTTCCAAAGTGTACAAGTACTCATTGAGATCATACTTGAGCAAGGAGAATCGAAAGCAAGAAGTTTGGGTTTTCAAACTTGAATTACAAGCCATTTTGTGAAGAACACATGAACTAAATCCATGCTAGGCTGCATAATATTTTCTTTGCAGGCATCAAACTTGTTTGTCACTCCATAATTAATGTTTTGCACAACTTATAGGGTCATTTTCCAAGCATTTGAGCCATTATCCAAGTTGCATTTCCATTAATGGCACAAAGTAACATTGTCATTCTAGTAAAGATGCTTTAATCACAAAGTCAACTTGTCTTGAACTTTGCATTTGTTGTTTCTGCACAAGCATCCTTTACACAACCAGATAAGCATGTTTAAAGTCCCTAATCACTATAGATAGCTTTGTACTTTTGCATTGGAACCAAATTTCTCAAGCTTTCTTCAAAATCAAGCAAAAAGCCACAATATGTGAACTTGTACTTCTGATCAGCCCAAGCTCTCAAAACCTTTTCCTATACATTGAGACACTATTATGCAACCTAACACATGAGCTTAAACACCCTGAAACACTCCCAAACTCCCTCAAATCAGAAATTGCCCAAAAAATCCATTGTTGCATAATTTCTGACCTTAAACTCCAAACTCATATTTCCCTCGTGCGTTCTTTGGCCTTTTAGTTCCTAAAGCTTCCTTACATCAAATATAAACCATCCATGTCCCTGTTACACGACTGTAACTCCATTTCCATCATCCTCCATGACCAAAAACAGAGCACTTCACTTTGACTTCTCCAGGAAATTCCAGCCACTCTCAACTCAAGCTAAGCATTGCATTAGCTTCCTAGAGACTCAAGGAAGCTAACCTGATCATTGTAGCACCTTGAATCAAGCTCAAACTCATTTCACGATTTCCAGTTTTGAGGTATTTTTCTTGAACTTCTATCTTCTCATTTAGGCATTGTTAGGCTTGCATTTATGAAGATAAAATGTAGACATCATTGCCTTGAAACTATACATGTCCATAGATTTCATTTATATTGCTTGAGTAGGGAGAATTTTGAGTTTGAACCTATGAAAATATTTAGGTCATAATTTGGTACTTTTAGAAATTTCTAACAAGTTTGATGTTGGAAGTTTTGTGAATGGATGAGAAATAAATGAGTTACAGGATTTATGGCAGGAGGTTCAAGATGAAGTTCATTCAAGATTTGATTTGTGTTATTTGTTTATTGTTTCACCAATATTAACGGATGTATAGTCACCCCAGTGGTAAAGCGTGTGCCTGTTAACCTTTGGAACTTGGGTTCGAGCCCTAGTGGTACCCTTTTGTTCTTTTTCACATTTTTTCTTCCAAATTTTTTGTTTCAACAGGCGCCTGGGCCCTTTTTGTTGGGCCTTCCATTTTTCTTCTTCTTTCTATAACCCCCCTGATTTACTATTGTATGATGGCCCAATCCTTTTATATTTATATTTTCTTTTTTTCATTTGATTTTTATTTTCAGTTTTATTATTTTTATTATTATTATTATTATTATTAATATTATTTTTATTTTTATTAACAAAAAAAATCCAAAAATATTTTATTTATTTAGTCACATGTTTAAAAAAATTTCATTTATATTTTATTTTTCTTTATAATACAAAAAAAGACTAAAAAAAAACATTTTTCTTAAAACAAGTTAATTTATTTTCTTAAATAATTAATATTTAGATAATTAGGTTTAATTATTATATTATTCTTTGTAAATTAAAATTAATTTTGAACTTAGGTTTGTTTTAATTGATTAACTTTCATTTTATTTTTATTAATTTAAAACCTTTTCATAAAAAAACCTAAAGACATGTTTAATTTAGTTTCATTCTTAATTAGCTTAAGTTTAATTTTTCTCATTTTTAATTAATCATTTTTCTTTAATTAGGTTTATACCCTTAACAAAAACCAAGAAAAAATCATTTCTTTGTCTATTTATAGTCTTGCGTTTTTATTTTCAATTCTTGTACATTTATTAAATATGGTTGTAATAGATAATTAGGTTTAATTTTCTTTCAAAATCCCCATTTGTAAATTTGTACACCCCTCCCCTCATGATGTAATAACTTCGTATTTTTACTTTCCGTAATTTATAAATGCTAGTAATTTGGGCTTATATGGAAATATTAAAACCAATAAGTTAGCAAATCTTAATCCAAGAATAACCAATGCATGTAAATCAACACACTTGCACACTTGCACCCTTAGGGTAGTTCCACTTTGTTGCCTTACAAAAATGGTCATGTTATGCATGTGGGATATCTTAGCACAAAGAAATAAAAAATACAAGATCATAGTCCCTCGACGACGCTATCAAATGTTGCTTTTCAAAATGATCTTAGTCCCTCAAAGAGAATTGCTAAGATATTTCATAATATTGGTATCATGGCTATACGATGACCCACGCCCGTCCCTTTTACATCCAAAGATAAGGCTTCTTACCAAATCAATGGTAAGTTAGCAATATCAAAGGAAAGGAAGAAATGAACAAATACTTTTGAGTAGGTAGATTGTCCTTAGTTGCTTGCTCATTTTCAAATCAAACATCCTTGCTTATTTTCAAAACAAACACCAACACTTTCAAAAATATTTTCCAAACTTGAAACATTTTCAAAAGATCAACACTTTGTATACGCTCTTACAAACGAGAACTATTACAAAGTTTGCGTAAACGATGGCGATTTTTCAAAATACTTTCAAAAACCACACAAAACACATTTTCAAACAAAAGCAAGTGATCTAGAAAGCAACAAAGAGATATCTAAACCCTTAATTACTCGAGAGATATCTAAATTTCTGATAGTTCATCCATCTACACATGGATAGAACCCACCATGCCTTGTCAAGATCGCCAATGACTTTATAATGTCACAAAATTTTATCTGACATCATACCGTTATAAGAGGCATAAGATCTCCACAAGCTTGAACAACACCCAAACAATATATGTACCATTGCAACAATAATCCACAAACAAATACATGACTCCCCTGTCATGAATAACCAATGCTTCAGTTGAAGATGAAGACTTGAGCACTAGATGAAAAACCTCAACACTTCCCGCATATGCAGAACCTCGACTCCCTCAATAGACTCAAATGAAAGTCAAGTATTATCACTCCTTGAGAATACTTCTAGGAACTCTTACTTCTTTAAGGAAACATCTGGATCACTGTCCTTTCATAACCACACTTTGTATCATGACCTTTAGGATAGGCAAGATGTCATGCATACGAGGTGTAAAGTCACTCACAAACTCTGAAAACACTTAGCTTGCTTAAAAGATTTTACTAAGACCCAGATCACCAAACCTTTTATGGAGTAAATTGCATCAGAAGAAAAAAACTTCATCAAAACACTCTTCTCAGACCTCAGTATCTGTCAACAGTCTTCTTCCCTTTCATCCACTAGTAGTTTCTCATACTAGTGGAGTCTTCAACAAAGTAGTTATGAATTCGCCAAGCATACTACTATAGGCAGTATTAGATTCTCCAAATTATAATTCACATAGCCAGAAATGCCATTTCTAACAGTAATGCTTGAGCATCAAATTTCACATGTACAATCCCAAGCATTAAAAATAAAACAACCACTAACAAACATGATATTAAGAGATCATGTGGTACATCTGCTTCATAATACAGAACCCTATCAAACTGGTTCTTGATCTATCATTAAAAGGACTCATTGTGCATAGAAATCCTTTAAGAATCTCCATTTGAACACACAACCTATGTAGCTTACTCAGGTTTTTCCAAACTTGAGAATGCTATGGAGAGAAATGAACTCTCTCTCACATACTCCCTGAAACAAAATGTTCATAATGTAGACTTGCATAATTCTTCAAACAAATATTGAGTCTCCCGTCAAAGTATTCACCATCACTCTTCATGCACAACCTCCTTAGAAGACAGACAAATACTCAGCTCCAGTCAAAGTATTTATCATAAATCAGATAAGATTACCTTCTCACACAAGGTAGGACATTGTGTCCAACATCCTTCTTCTCCATACGTATGGCACCAGCTGATTAATTCACACTATAATATTCCAGATTAGGTCAGTTGCTTGACCTTAAACACCATTCTGGATAATAACAACTTCCTTGGCTGAAGGAATAAAACACACTTTGAGACGATGTTCCAACATCTAATCTGACATCAGTCTTAAACACTTGGATTTCACCATTAACTATGGTCTGGAGACACCATAGTAATTCATAACTCTGGCAAGGGATAATAGAGGATCAACCATCAATAGCTGATCAATATTCAACACATACCAAAATACATGCAAAGCATACACGCCTCAAGAAGATTTATTCTCAAAAGCACAATGTTCAGACCTCCTGTCTGACTTTGAGGTGTTGGATGCCATCCTTCTGCACCTAAAGAGGAGATACCCTCTAACAGGTATCTGGAGAAGACTTCAACAAACATGTCATTTACTGTTTATTGTACCCCAAAATTTTCCCTCTCTTTTCTCAAGACATTTCTCACCAAAGATCTTAAATGCTCAAGGGTTCTCAAGGGTTTGATTAGACAAACTCACCTCCTAAGCACTGAGCCTACAAATTAGGGTTTTGGTTATCTCAAGGACAATTGAAACTTTTATGCCTCAAGTTACTTTCATGTTTCATTAGGTCCTCAAGATTCCTCATACCATGTTTTAAGCCTTGCATCACAAATTTGCTCAATCAATTGCTCATATGACTGAAAATTAGCTATATTGGGTAAAAAGTTAATTGTGGTCAATATACAGTCAAACTTCCTGATTTTGGGTCAACATCAATATTTTTAGGTCATATTCATCAATTGATCAAAGGTTGACCATAATGCCTCAAGAAAATCACTCAAATCATCAAAGGGGCAAAATTGTAAAAATTAGGGTTTTGATTGAGAATGACTGATCATTGACTTTTGACCTATTACATGACCTAATGGATTGAAGCATGATATTAAGGATTCAAAAAAAAAAACTTGACCTAGTTTCATGGCTCAAATCATTTCTCAATATCAATTGATTGAGTGTTTGAAATTTGGATCAACTGATGAAAAGTCAATTGATACACAAAAAGTTAAACTTTGACTTTTTGGTCAACCTTGAATTTCAAAGATCAAAATTCATCAAGACAACCAAAAATATCAAACTTGGTCAACAAGAATCAATAAAGTCAAGAAAGTCCACAAAAGTCAAAGTTTTCAATACTTAGAAAAATTCTAAGTGTTTTTAACCTTGATAATTTCACTACTTCATGACAACCTTTCACCAAGATGCAAGATGATTCAAGGAAAACTTTCAACATGAAAGATGTAGATCTTGATGAATTCTAAAACTTTGTCCCTTATGGTTGATGTCCAAAAAATTCTTAGATTGGAAGATACAAGCTCATAAAGTCATGATATTTTTCATAAAACACTTAGTGAAAATTTTAGCAAATTTAGGCAGATTTTTTACCTAACTTCTTGACCAATTTTCGTCTAGTTTCAAGTTGATTTAGCCGAAGTGGTCAACATGAAGGTTGTAGACAATGCTTCAAGCTTTACAAAATGTCCAAGAACTTGGAGAGATCATTTTTTATTACAAGGCATTTTCATTAAGAACAGATAACCTAATCTCATAGCCATGCTGCATAAATCTTGGGTTACAGGCTTCTAACTTGAAAATCACTCCATAATTAATTGTTTATACAATTGATTAAGGTATGATCCAAATGATTAAGCCATTGTCCAAAGTAATTTTCCATTTTTTGAAGAAAGGCACCATTGTCATTCTTGAAAAGCAAGCTTTATATCAATTGTCAACTCCTTGAGCCTCTCAATTGTTTGATTTTGAACACACTTAACCTACAAGATCATAAGAAGAATGTTTAAATTGTTCAACCACTTTAGAATGCATAGTACAAGCATTGGGACCATGTTCTTCAATGTTGCTTCAAAATTAAGTAACCTAGCCATAACATGTGACTTCGTGAACCAAGCCTTCTCAGCCTCTACAATATTTTATCTATAAAAAGAGAGGTTGTTTACAAGCCAAGACACAAATTCACAAGCCTTGAAACTCCCTCAAACTCCCTGAAATCCGAAATTGCACCAAACACTCCATAACTTGCCATTTCTGACATTGAATTCCAAATACACAAACCACTCACGCGTTTTCCATTTCAATCATTCAAACATCATCCATACACCATATAGAAGTGATCCAAACACTTGAACCACTTTTGTAACACCTCCACCACCATCGACCATTTTCAAAACTCAACTCTGCACATTGAATTATATAGGAAGATTCAGCCACTCCTAATCCAAAGTAAGAGTTGCATTAGCTTCCTAGTAGTCCATTGAAGCTATCCAGATCATCACCACACCTCCAGAAGTGCTCAAACTCCATACACGATTTCCAGTTTTGAGGTAAGTTTTATCAACATGGAACTCTCTCTACAAGCATCATTAATGGTTACTTTGTGAATAAAAATGTACACATCATAGCCCTTAAGCTAACCTCGCCCTTAGATTTCATTTATGTTGCCTGAGTGATTTTGAAGATGAATTTTATGAAAAAAATTAGGTTTTTATTTGGTACCAGTAAAATTCTCATTCATCTTTGATTTATAGCTCATGAAGTTTATATGTTTGAATTCGTATTGAAAAATGGAGCCAGTTTCATGTTTATAATTTTGCAAATGGTTGAGAGATGAGCAAGAACAAAAATTCAAAAATCTTGTTAATGGATTTTGGCGCGAGGTTAGAGATGAAGTGCAATCAGGAATGAGTTTAATTTATATTTAGTGGAAGTTTTATTACTACCAAATGCAACAGCCACCCCAGTGGCAGAGCGCGCGCGTATAAGGCATTCCTACGCGTGGTCATGGGTTCGAGCCAGGCGTGGCACATTTTGTTATTTTCATGTGTGTTTCATGTTGATCATGTGCATGCCAAGCTAGCGCGTGTACCATGCGCCCTTCATCCATACCATCCATTTGTTCAACAACTCAAATCTAGCGCTCCATAATGGAAAGACCATGATGTACTCTCACAATGCATCTATATAGGATCCTCAGGCGTTGAACTTCTCATTCTGGGCCATTGACTTAATTCCTTCCATACACCCAATTTTCTACTTATATAGCCAGGCCCATTTATCCTTTATTTTATTTTCATTTTTCTGAACTCAAACAACAAAAACAGTTTGGACCTGCTTGCTAACTTTTAACCCCCTGATCACTTTTTAACCCCCAACCCATTTCTTTTTATTTCTTTTATATTTTTATTATTTTCATTTATCTATCTATTTATTTAAACCAAAAATTCCAAAAATATATTTTTCTTGAATACTTAGATTTAAAATATTCTTTTTATTTCATTTACTTCATATTTTTTTCAAATAAATAAGACAACCAAAATGACTATTTTCTAAACAATTAAGTTAGACTTATTTTTATTTCAATTACTTAGATTTAGGTTTTGTTTTATTATTAATTTTAATTAATTTAATCTTTAGATTTTTGTTAAATAAGAATTAAATTATCTTGTAAATAAAATTAATTAGTTCAACTAGGTTAAATTACTAAAACCTTTCCATTAAATAAAACCCTAAAAAGAAAATTTATTTTTCCTCTTCAATCTTTGAATTGTTGTTCATTCTATTATTATTCATGTACAATGGTTTGTAATAGTAATTAGGACTTTATTGCTTTCTTCCCCCCATTCACAAATTGTACCCCCAATTCCTAAAGCGTTGTAATAGCGTAGGACATTTAAATTCCATAATTTATCACTTTCCTTATTATTGCTAGTAATTAGGGTTTGCATGACAAGACTAAAATCAAAACATATAACACCATAATTCAAATATAATATACATGAAAACAAAACACTTTGCACACTTACACCTCTAGGGTAACCTACACTTGTTGCCTCGGATATAAATAGTCATGTCCCTCGAGCATGAGATGATTTTAGCAAAGACCCCAGATTAAAAGATTGTAGTTCCTTGATGACCCTTCAATGTTCCCTTAGGTAAACAATCTTAGTCCCTTACGACAATTATTAAAACATCTTACAAATTGCCTTCTATGACTATACAATGACCCACACTTGTCCCTCACATCTAATGATATGTCTACTTACAAAACAATGGTAGAATAGCACTATCTAGAGAAGGAGGAAAAGAACAAATACTTTTTGAGTAGGTAGATTTCTCCTAATTTCTTATTCACAAGCTAAAATAATTTTCACACCTCACACTTTCAAAACAATTTCCAACACAAATATTTTGTATACATTCTCAACGATGCGAGAATCATTACAAAATTTCCTTACATTAGCCTTTTCAAAACATCTTTCAATCACTCCTTTTCTAACAATATTTTAAAAACTAACACTTTATATATATTCTCAACGATAAGAGGATCATTTCAAATTTTTCCAAATTTAGGCATTTTCAAAATATTTTCAAACTTAGACAAACACAAAGCATTTAAAGTGATCAAACAATTAAGAGCCCGTAGATAACTAAGGATGAAAAGGGTGCTAACACCTTCCCTTTTCATAACCTACCCCCCGAACTCAAGAAAATTCTCAAAAGGTCTTTCCTATTCTTTTCACCCTTTCCTTTATTGGATAAAATAAAATTCGATGGCGACTCTTACTATCCGCAACATTTGCAATCAAATGCAAAACACCCAAGTCAGTTTTCTCACCGTATAAAAGAATTGGCGACTCTGTTGGGGACTAAGTATAAACAAGAAGTGGGGTTACCTTAATAGATAGATCACCTTTATTTTCTTCAGTTGATTAATTTGTTTTATTTACATTTGTGGGTTATGCTTGGGTTTATTTCTTGAGAAGGTCCTATAACCGGATATGGGGCATATTAGGTAAGTATAAATAGATCGTGGGGACTATGCAGCGTAATAATGACATGGTTGAAGCGATGGATACGTTATTGTGACACATTTGTTGGTACCGGTTTCCCTTGAGTCCATTCAAGGAGAATACGAGGCTATTGTATGGTGTCATGAAACACTAACTCATCGTAGAACCTTAGTTGAACAACTTTTCCATTAGAAAGTAGTGATAACTGGCTTTGGTGCAAGACTAAAATTGGTTGATACTCGATACTACACTCATTAAGATCGTACTTTTGGGATATTTTGGCCGCAGTTTGGATTCTTGAGCTAAAACAATGCCCAATGAAGACAGATCAATGATATTGAGATTCCTTAGAATCAAATTCATAGGGGTGCCTCCTCAACTCAAAGAGTTAGCATCAAGGGTTCCTGAAAATTTTCCGTTCACCAAAATATATGGTCGACTATTCAATCTGGTTACCTCAAGCTTTGAAGAAGATATGATGAGGGTGCTCTTTCAGTTCTTTGACCCTGTACATAATTATTTCACCTTTCCCGACTATCAACTAGTGCCCACAATGAAAGAATTCTCTCAAATATTGGGGGTACCAGTCCTTGATCAAATACCATTCTCGTGTTTAGAGGAAACTCCAAAGCCTGAAGTTATTGCAAAGGACTTACATTTGAAGAGTTATGACGTTGTAGCTAATTGGGATACAAGAGTGGGGTCAAAGGCTTTTTGGATAAATTCTTGATGGAAAAGGCTCGTCTGTTTTTGGATGCTTTGGATTTACAAGATTTTGAAGAAGTCTTGGCTCTTCTAATCTATGGGTTGGTGCTTTTTCCTAACCCTGATCAGCTTATAGATGTGAATGATGTCAAGGTTTTTCTTTCTCGTAACCCTGTGCCTACTTTTCTTAGAGACATTATACATTTTCTTCACACTCGCACCATGAGGAACAAAGGGGCTCTTATGTGTTAAATTTTGTTGCTGTCTAGGTGGTTTATTTTTCACCTTCCTCGATCAGTATTGAAGAATGAGCAAGGCTTAAGGTGGTCTCAAAGGTTGATGTCACTCTCTCATTCAGATATCCATTGGTGTTCTCGATCTCAAGAAGACATTACTATCATTTTCAATTGTGGGGAGTTCCTTAATGTTCCACACTTGGGAATTAGGGGAGGTATTAATTATAACCCTTCTCTTGCTCTACGACAATTTGGATATGATCGAAGAGATGGTCCTCATGATGCGTTTATCCATGGTATTATATTCGACTACGAGAACAATGTTCAAGGTTATCGTCAAACATTTGTACGAGCTTGGGGCCTGGTAAACAAGGCTGATATCAATACTTTGGGACATAAGAACTCTACCCCTTTGGAGCCTTATCTCAAATGGGTGCGAGCTCGCGCTCGAAATCTCATGATAGCATATCCATCTATCCTACCAATAGTCATGGAGCCTACTGCTGAGGGAGATATTCCTTATACCATTCTCCATCCTGACATACCTATCAACCTCGAAGAATTGCAGAGATCATGGATTCAACTCAAGGGGGAAAGAGACACCTTTGAAGCTCGATGCTATGCAAGCGAGAAAAAAGTGTTGGAGCTCACAAGGAAACTTCAGGAGGAGCGAAGCCTGAATGCATACATTGCACCAAAGAGGAAGTTCTTGTGGGAGACTTGAGTCTTGTGTTTTAGGAGTCTATTTTGTTGTCTCTTTGAGACCTTTTTGATTTTTTGTTGTAAACCGAAGGGGAGTTTGTAATCTTTGAACTTATTAATACAATTGTTATGTTTGTTTCTTTTTTGGCTAGCAAATTTAAATCTCCTAAAGTCCTTGAAAACATTGCATCCACATAGCATGCATCATATCATAAGCAGGTTTTCTGATACAAGTTTCCTCATCCTTTTACTGTTTATTTCATTATAAGATGGCTCTAGAGCAAACCGTCGAAGATATGAAAACTCAACATGCATAGTTCCAAGAGACTCTCCTCAACCTAGCTAAATGTCAACAAGAATTGATGGCACTCCTTGCCAACAAAAAGAAGACCAAGAAGAGGGTTGTTATCCTCATCATGGGAAGAAGGTTCAAGGGACCCGCCTGACTAGCTCAAATAAAAGAGGCTTCTTTTGAGGAAGAAGACAATCAAGACGAGGATGTTAGAAGCACCAGAGCTGGGGGTGGAAATAACCAGATTACTAAGGACGAAGATTATTCTGAAGAGCAGTATCCACCTACGAATGAGAAATACAAACAGCTGAAAGACCGACTTAAGGCTGTAGAGATCCAAACAGTACCTGGTTTGGACTTTGGAGAATTAGGTTTGGTCCCTAGGGTGATCATTCCCCACAAATTTAAGGTTCCTGTTTTCTCTAAATAGGATGGAATCTCGTGTCCAAAGATGCATCTGAGGTCTTATGTCCGCAAGATTCAACCAAACACCACTGATAGGAAGTTATGGTTGCACTTCTTCCAAGAAAGCTTATCTGGGACACAACTAGAGTGGTTCTATCAACTTGAAGGAACTAATATCCATACATGGGAGGATCTAGCGGCTTCCTTCTACAGACAATACCAATACAATGCTGACCTTACGCCAACCCGCGTGCAATTACAAAAAATGACCATGGGTTCAAATGAAGGCTTTAAGGAGTATGCTTAAAAGTGGAGGGACCTGGTTGGAAGGGTGCAACCCCCTTTGATTTATAGAGAATTAGTAGACTTGTTCATGGGCACCTTGACTGGTCCATTATTTAATTTGCTGATTGGGAGTTCTTTGTCAGGGTTTACTATGTTGATTATGACTAGTGAACAAGTTGAAAGTGGAATCAAATGTAGGAAGATTCAGATGGCTGCATCCTCTAGTACTATGAAGAAATCATTCATTTAAAAGAAAGAGACTAATGCTGTTTATGGAAAAAGGAGCCGTGTCAAGAACAACCGTCATCAGTCGGTAGGAGCTGCATTGATTTCAAATCCAACCCCAGCCCAATGACCATAACAATAAAACAATCAAAAAAAGCTTGATGTCCCAAGGAGGAAATTCACTAGAATCAACATGCCACTATCTCAAGCTTTACAACATCTGTTGAAGTCAGATTTGGTAAAGCTGTGAGACCCTCATCCAAATCCCAATACGGCCTCTCCCAAATATAACCTGAATGTGAAATACACCTATCATTCAAATAGTCCTAGCCATGATACCAACAAATGTTGGGCGCTGAAGAACAAGATCAAAGATTTTATTGATAACAAGGTGATTGAGTTTGACCATCCACAAACTCCAAATTTCATTACTGCTCTTATGCCTAGTCATGGTAAAGTTGTCAATTCCATTGACGATGTCTCTGTTGTCTCCACCATCAATGATTTGACTACTCCCTTATTGACTGTTAAGAAGAATCTATTAAGATCCAGTTTATTTACTGGCTGTCTTGAAATTTTTTACCATTGTGCTTCCCAAACTAATGGTTGTATGTGGCTGAAGAAAGATATCCAACACCTGATTAACAACCATGAAATTATGTTCGAGAAAATTCTATCCATGAAGAGTTTACTTGAAAGTATACCCCAAGATGTTTCCATAATCACAATATCCAACACTCCTATTAGGATCACCTCTCAAGTCCCTATAAGGATTCCTGCTGAGCCAAGAGTGGCTCCCTTGATTATTACTACATTGGGGCCAGTCCCCTATTCCTCTAACAAAGTTGTGCCTTGGAACTATGGGGCATAAGTTTATTATCATGGTGTTAAGCAAAAGCCACGGATTACTGAAAATGAAGATGTTGAAATTACAAACATTATCAAAACTAGTAAGGTCACTAGGACAAGAAGGGTCTTCTCTCTGGAGATATCTCCTCCAACAACTACTACAGCACCTGTTTGTATTCCTGCTGCTAGACCAACTATTGACAATCGAGGTAAAGAGAAAGCAATTGAGCCTTCCCTGACGGAG
The DNA here is from genome assembly GCA_948472305.1 of Vicia faba. Taxonomy (NCBI): domain Eukaryota; kingdom Viridiplantae; phylum Streptophyta; class Magnoliopsida; order Fabales; family Fabaceae; genus Vicia; species Vicia faba. Next base: position 1,467,903,356 of record OX451737.1, read on the forward strand.
GCGTCATCCAAAGAAGTGACAATTGAAGACCCATCTAGACAAGAGATGGAAGAAATTCTAAAGATCATCCGAAAAAGTGACTACAAAATAGTTGAACAACTGGGAAGACACCCTCAAAGATATCCATGATTTCCTCTGTTGAAATTCCTGAAGAATGCCCATGTATCTCAAGATACCACTGCTGATTAATTTAAGAATTGTGTTGCAAGCCTAATTGCTGATAATGGCTTGGGATTTTCTGATGCAGGTTTAACTCCGATGGGGAAGAATCACAACAAATCTCTCCACAACTCTATTGAATGTAAAGGCACCACACTGGCGCATGCATTAGTAGATATTGGGTCCTCTCTCAATGTTTTACCTAAAGGTGCCTTGGATAGATTGGACTGTGAAGGGCTAGTGCTGAAACCCAGCGATATTGTGGTAAGAGCCTTCGATGGGTCAAAAAGGATGGTCCATGGAGAGGTTGATCTACCGATAAAGGTTGGATCTCAAGTATTCAATTCAACTTTCTATGTATTGGATATCTTCCCGGCCTATTCATGCTTTCTCAGACGCCAATGGATTCATGGGGAAGCTGCGGTTACCTCTACATTACATATAATGTTGAAATACCCAGTGAAACGGAAGATTGTCACAGTCTGTGGAGAGTAAGAATATATGGTCAGTCATTTGAATTCTTTCAAATATGTTGAAATGGATGGTGAATTCATTGAAACCCCCTGCCAGACATTTAAGGTGATCCCTCCAATGATTGTTGTTGCTGCTCTTGCAACTGATGATATCTCTAAGGGAACACCAAGAATGACTTCCTTGAAGGATGCTAGAGCTATTGTAGAAGATGGAGGCTGGACTATATGTGGACAAATTCCTTATATCCCCTACAAATCCGATAAATTTGGGTTCGGTTTTACTTCAAAAGCTCAGAAAGAGGTTCAACGTGCTCGTACTCGTCAACCACCTCTTCGTATTAGCAACCATGGAGTCAACGCCTTGGAGGACACTGATAGTGATGGTGACTTGGACGACTGGATATTGCCAACTGCTGACGTTGGGCTTAACAACTGGAAGGCCAAAGAGTTCATCTCAATCTCCTTCAGCCATGAGTAATTGTTATTTCCTGTTTTTATTGCTTTAAGAAGTTTGTCTATATAATTTATGTTAAAATAATGACTTTAAACCATGTGTGTTTCCCAGGGCACATTGGTTCATTTGTTAAGGGTTTGTAATTTTATATATGATATGCTCATTTAATGAAAACATTGGACGAATTTGCATTCAAATTTTCAGATTGTTTCAAACTTGGAAGACAATGTCAAGAGCAGATTGGTCCAGATGTTGCATGAATATGTTGAGGTATTTGCTTGGTCATATGAAGACATGTCGGGGCTCGATACTAATATCACGGTTCATCGTATACCAATGAAAGAGGGCTTCCCTATTATCACACAAAAAGTTCGCCGCATGCATCCTGACATGTTTGAAAGATAAAGGTTGAGGTAATGAAATAGTTCAATGTAGGTTTCTTGGCAGTGACGTCGTATCCCCAATGGGTTGCAAATGTTGTTCAAGTTCCAAAGGAAGACGGTAAGGTCCATATGTGTGTAGACTACAGGGATTTAAATAGGGTAATCCCTAAAGACGACTCCCCACTACTGCATCTTGATGTCTGAGTTGACAACACTACTCAACACAAGGTGTTCTCCCTCATGGATGGCTTCTCCGAGTACAACTAAATCAAAATGGCGCCTGAGGACATGGAAAAAAAACTTTTGTTACACAATGGGGCACCTTCTGTTATTAGGCCATGCCTTTTGGGCTGAAGAATGCGGGCCCAACTTATCAATAGGCTATGGTGGCTTTATTTCATGACATGATTCATCATGAGATATAAGTCTATGTTGATGACATGTGTAGATGTTTAGGTATTGGCTTGCATTTTTGGTAAATCCCAAGTGTATGTGTGAATGTCATGACTGATGTCATAACATTCTAGTTCAGTTTGTACTGACTCATTAGGTACCTTTGCAGAAAAATATTGTAATTCAAGTACTGATGTTTATAAGTGTGTATCTGAGCATTTTGCAAAATGATCACATTTTGCTAAATCAGTAGACAGGTTTTCTCAGATGTCATAACAGATGTTATGACATCCTGTTCTGAACTAACAGGTTTGCAGGTTGGATAAGTCTGAGTTTTTTTAGGAAAATAACTCAGTCTTTCCTGAACAGAATCCTGCGTTTTCTGAGGGGTAACCTAGCTCAACCCTAACCTGGTTAATAAAGCCCTGTGACCTGGTCTTTAGGTCAAACGGAATTAACCCTAGGTTTTTGTGGAAACCCTAACTGAAGTTGCAGCTGCTATATATTCAACAGAGCTGCTGTTTTTCAAGGCATCCCTTTTATTGATCAGAAGATCATTTGTAATCTATATAGATTTGATTATTGTACTCCAAGCAATTATCATTGTGATAAGTGACTTGGAATAGGTTTCGAATTGTAAGGGCTGTGTAGCACTCAAAGCTTTGAAGCATGAGTGTTTGAATGTTCCTTGACTAAAGTTGTGAAGCAGAGTCAAGTTAGTTGTGTGCATCACTCAAAGCTGTGAAGCACGAGTGATTGTGTTGCTTGATTAAAAAGCTGTGAAGCTTAATCAAGTGTTTGTTTTTGAAGAGTGTCTTCATCAATTTTTAAGTCAAATTGGTTTATGTATCACTGCTGTGATTGAGGGGGAGTGAGTAGGAACTCAGGTTTAAGTTGTACTTAGATTGGAATTGCATTGGGTAGGTCTTAAGTGAAGGAGATAAACTGGTTGGTTTATTCCTGAATTAACATCTCTTATAGTGGATTTCCTCCCTGGCTTGGTAGCCCCCAGAGTAGGTGTTGTTGCACACTGAACTGGGTAAACAATTGACTGTGTTCTTTATTGCTTTTGTATTTACTGTCATATAGTAAGTCAGATACGGTGTCATAACATTGAACGTGACATTGAGTATCTGCAGCCAGAATTTCAACATGATAGCAAGGTCCTAAACTGAGGAAGAGCACCTTGATCATCTGCACAAGCTGTTTGAGAGGTTGAAGAAATACAGGCTGATGTTGAATCTCAACAAATGCATCTTCGGGGTAAGGTCTAGAAAGCTCCTAGGCTTCGTCGACAGTGGCAAAGGAATTGAAGTCGATCCTGCCAAAGTCAAAGCTATCAAAGAAATTCCAGCTCCTCGTACTAAAAAGGAGGTTAGATGTTTTCTAGGACGACTCAATTACATTTCCCGATTCATCTCTCACCTGACTGCTACTTGTGAACCACTCTTCAAGTTGCTGAAGAAATATCCAATGGTAAGAAGGAATGACGACTACCAAATAGCTTTTGACAAGATCAAAGAAAACTTATAAGAACCACCATTCCTGATGCCACTAGTTGAAGGAAGACCTCTGATAATGTACTTAACCGTGTTAGAGAATTTAAAGGGGTGTGTGATGGGGCAACATGCAAGTCTGGTCGAAAAGAGCACGTAATATACTACTTTAGCAAAAAGTTTACCGACTATGAAACAAGATATTCAGTGCTCGAGAAAACTTGTTAAGATTTGGCATGGGCTGCACGCCGGCTAAGATAGTATATGTTGACTCATACTACTCTATTGATCTCTAAGATGGATCCCATCAAGTACATCTTTGTAAAGCCATCTCTCTCCGAAAGGATAGCCCGATGGCAGATGATCTTAACTAAGTACGATATCCATTACACTACACAAAAATAAATCAAAGGAAGTGTGATGGCAGATCATTTGGGGCATCAAGTTATGGATGACTACCAATCCATGAACTTTGAGTTCCCGGACTAGAATATCATGCTGATTGCAGATTATGAAAAACCTGGACTGTATGAAGGACCTGAGCAAAGATCACGATCGAATATGGTTTTTAATGCAACTTCCATCACACTGGGTAACTCAGTTGGTGTTGTGATTATCTTCCCTGAAGGTTTCCATACACCTTTCGCTGCCATACTTTTCTTCAATTGTACCAACAATATGTCTGAATATGAAGCGTGCATCTTGGGTCTTAAATTTTCTATCAACTTAAGAGTCAAATTTCTGAGTGTGTATAGGGATTAAGCCTTAGTAGTTAGTCAAGTTAATGGAGAATGGGATACAAAACATACAAATCTTAACCTTGATCCCATACTTTGAAGAGGTTACCTTTGAACATATTTTGAGGGAAGAAAATCAGTTGGTAGATGCTTTAACTACCATGTCTTCTATGTTCAAGGTTAGATGGGACAACGAAGCTCCCCGAATTACTGTCAAAAGGTTTGACAAACCAGCACACTGCAATGAGATTGACATTAATGGTGTAGAAGAGAAGCATTGGTTTCATGAGGTGAAAAGACATCTCGAAGCTCAAGAGTATTCCGAAGGGGCGTCAATCAACGACTAGAAATTCCTGCGGAGGTTCTCAGCCAAGTTCTTCCTAAGCAACGGGATCTTATACAAGCGCAACCATGATTCAATTCTGATCCGTTGTATAGACAAGAAGGAAGCAGAGAAGATCATGGAATATATGCATGAAGTCATCTTTGGTAATCACTCTAGTGGAGATACTATGGCCAAGAAGATTCTAAGAGCTGGCTACTTTTGGTCGACTATGGAAAATGATTATCACCACCACTCGAGGACTTGCCATAAGTTCTAAATTTATGTTGATAAGGTTCATGTGCCTCCAGTTCCCTTGAATGTCATGACTGCTCCTTGGCCATTTGCAATGTGGGTATTGATATGATCATAGAAATCAAGCCTACTGCCTCTAACGGACATTGTTTCATTTGCCTCAATTACCAAGAACATCAGAGCCCAGTTTATCAAGTATAACCTCGTCTGTCGGTATGGAATCCCTGAGAGGATCATCATTAACAATGGTACCAATCTCAATAATGTCATGATCAATGAACTCTACATGCAGTTCAAGATTAAACATCACAACTCTTGTCCATACAGACCTAATATGAATAGTGTAGTCGAAGCCGCCAACAAGATATAAAGAAGATTATGCAAAAGATTATGGTGACCTGCAAAGACTGGCATGAGATGCTACCATTTTCTCTTCATGGTTATCGTACTTCGGCTCGAACATTAACTAGGACAACCGCTTTCTCTTTCGTCTATGATATGGAAGATGTCCTACCTGTCGAAGTTCATATTCCTTCTCTAAGGATTATGAAAGAAGCAGACTTAGACGAAGATGAATGGATTCAGACAAGGTTAGATCAGTTGAATTTGCTTGACGAAAAAAGGCTGGCTGTTGTTTATCATGGTCAGATGTACCAGAAACGCATGATCAAAGCTTTCAACAAGAAGATCAAGCATCGAGTATACCAGACTGGTAACTTGGTAATAAAGTGCATCATTCTTGCACAAGGCGATCCCAGGTGCAAATGGACTCCTACCTACGAAGGGTAATTTTTTATCAAGAAAGTATTCTCGAGCAGTGCTATGATTCTAACCACTTTGGACGAGGAAGATTTCTTACACCCTGTGAATACTATGCATGAGAATGACCCGCTAGGTTGACATACCTAGGAAAAAATAAGGGAATACTGAAAAAACAAAAAGGTTCGGGAAAAAGTAAGGGATATATACAAAAGATTGTACACCCGGAAAGTCGAAAACCTGAAATGGTGGCTTGGGCAAAAAAGGGTATCCCGGTGGACTGAAAACCCGAAAGCGCGGTCCAGGAAAAAATTAGGGATTAAAGCGTACGACTATGTCCCATTGGATCACTTACAACCAACTTTATTACCAAGGTAAAAAGTTCAAATGGTACAAAATCAGTGCAACCAACTTCTTCTAACAACAAGGGATGATATTCCAAGGCATAAAGGCAATAACGGAGTTGGAACCCAATGAGATCACTTCCACATGGTTATATACACTTGTTTTCACTTTGTACTCTTTCATTTTACGACAATTTCCTCTTACTAGGATTTCTGTCTCTTTGTACAAAGTTTCCTGTTTATAGGAAAATTATCAATACAAATATACTTTGAAGTTCAAACCTTTTTTTTTCTGTTTTTCTTGCAAAAACTTTCAATGACTAAATTGAATGAACATATGTATGTGAAGATGATTAACTATAAACAGGCGACGTCTTGATATACCAAATAAATGTTTGGAATGATATACCTCAGATTAAAGTTCGACGTCTTGATAGTCCAACTCATGTGTTTGCTACAGAGGGGACGTAAGATGAAAAACCTTGGTATAATGATATCAATCATTTTCTCTAGACTCAAGAATACCCGGTTGGTGCGTCAAACAAAGATAGAAAGACATTGAGAAGGTTGGCAGATAGATTGTCCTCAATGAAGATGTGGTATACAAGATAAGTTATGACATGGTCCTACTCATATACGTCGATAGATACGAAGCAGACATGTTGATGCATGAGATCCATGAAGATTCCTTTCGTACCCATGCCAGTGGACATTCTATTGCAAATAAGATGCTTAGGACATGTTACTATTGCCTGACAATGGAATCTAACTGTTACAAATTTGCGAAGAAGTGCCATAAATGTCATATTTATGCTGACAAGATTCATGTGCCTCCAAAGGTTCTCAATGATATTTCTTCCCCATGGCCTTTTTCTATGTGGGGTATTGATATGATTGGAATGACTGAACCCAAGGCGTAGAATGGACATCGTTTCATCTTAGTGGTAGTTGACTACTTCACCAAGTGGGTGGAAGCAGCTTCTTATGCTAATGTCACCAAACAGGTGGTAGTACGCTTTATCAAGAACAATATTATATGTCGATATGGTGTGCCAAGTAGGATTATCACTGATAACGACTCAAATTTGAATAATAAGATGATGACAAAACTTTGTGAATAATTCAAGATTGTCCATAAAAAATCATCTCCTGACAGGCCTATGGTGAATGAGGCTGTTGAAGCTTCTAATAAAAACATTAATAAGATTATCCAGAAGATGGTTGTTACCTATATGGATTTTCTTGAGATGCCCCCTTTTGCTTTGCATGGGTACAATACATTCGTCTGCACTTCAACAGGGGCAACCCCGTTTTATCTTGTGTATGGTATGGAAGCAGTGCTCCCCGTTGAGGTTGAGATTCCCTCTTTGCGTGTAACAATGGAAACTAAGTTTTCAGAGGCTGAATGGGTTCATAACACGTTTGACCAGTTGAATTTAATTGAAGAAAAGAGAATGACGACATTGTGTCATGGTCAATTATATCAAAAGAGAATTAAGAAATATTTTGATAAGAAGGTCAAGCCTCGTGAATTCATAGAAGGCGACCTTGTGCTCAGAAAGATCATGTATTTAACGCTGATTCTAGGGGCAAGTGGACTCCCAATTATGAAGGCCCATATGTTGTCAAGAAATCCTTCTCTGGTGGTGCATATATTCTTGAAACTATGGATGATGAGGAGTTACCACATCCCATGAATGTTGACACAGTTAAGAAATACTCCACTTAAAGAAATAAAAGAACAACTCACTAGGTTGAATACCTGAAAGGGAGGCTTAGGCAAAAAAGAATGTCTCGGTAGGCTGAAAATCTGAAAGGGAGATCTCGGAAAAAGTTAGAGACATAAACAGAATATATTTTCCTGGTCGGTTAAAAACACGCAAGGGCAACCTAGGCAAAAGTTAGGGATTTCTTGGAAAGTAACCGTGTCAGACAAGACTTGATCATTGAAGTAACAATCTTCTCGGATTCTCATCACACTTTAACTGATGGCTCTGCTCATTAGTTCAAAGTTGTTAGAGAGAATAGTGGTCATTGTATTTCAATGTACCTTTTCCATTGTATTTACCATTTTCCAAAACTTTGCAATTATCCATGGAGTCACGCCATTTGTGGACTACCATTCTATTAATAAAGTTTGAGCCTTTATCCAATTCTTTGTAGTTCTTATTTTATTTTGTTTAGAATAAATTTCATTTATTATTGATAGTAATTTTCAAAACAAAAACTTAATAATAAAAACATGTTTTTGAAAAGAATTTGAAAATTACTTTTTACTTCAATTCTGTGATTCAAGCGAGACAAAAGTAGTGGTTCCAAGCATGGACGAACTCCAATGTTTTGAAAATATTCCCCAAGAAGTATCCCTGGTTACTCTTACTGATATGCGCATAGTCCACTTGTGTTTGTTGGATTTCATACCAATTGATATATGGTGTGGTGTTGGGGTTTGTAATCTAATTTTCCCAAGTTAAGTCTTGATTATGATTTTCTCCAGGTTGTTATATGGTTTATGGTTTAGGTGGTTTAATACTTTTATCCCATATTCCCTATTCAGGTCTTGATGTGGATTTCTTTAGTTGAGTGTGATTCATTCCCCAACTAGGTTGTGATTGTGTGGTGTTTATAAAGTTATGAAGACCTTGCTCATTTTTTGGATACTTTCTCCCTTTGTATGTTGAGAATTGATTTAGAATCTCTTGTAGGGGATTTATCTCTCCAGTTATGACATTGTTGTTGTTGTGTGCTCCCCATGTAGCTGGACAAGGGTAGTATCATTTTCTAAGAACTATTAAGACAACAGTTAACTTTTTGGGTTATCTCTCGCCAAGTATTGAGTTTGATGAAAAATCCCCATAATTTTGACTTCTTGTTGTGATGTTAACTTCTTAATTCCCCAAATGAATCGAAGATGATACTTCCCTCTAAAGTTGTTATCCCCTGGCGTATGTGGTTTCATCATCCCTAGTGAAGTCAGTACGAAATCCCCAGTTGAAGTCTAGATGATATGGCATTGTCTTCCCTAGTGAAGACTTTATGATATTCCTCTATGAAGCCTGGAGGAGGGTGTTATATCCCTGCAACTGTATTGGTTTATTGCTATCATATTTTTGCATTGATTTTTTTTCCAAACCATGTTTCTTCCCAGTGAAGTAAAGACGTGAAGTTCGACTTTGTTTCCTTAGTTGGTGCTTACTCTCTTATAGAATCTTCAACGTGGATGTGATTTAGCTGAGTGTTGTCCTTGCCTAAGTTGAATTTTCCTAGTTATCTCTAGTGCAATATGTATGTTTTGTTAGCATATACTTGATAACATTCTTACCTTCATACACATCATTCATAGCTAAATTAAAATTTATTGCTCATTTGCATTCATTGATGTTTTTGTTGGAATATTGTCCTCCTTGCAGAGTTATGTTATCCTCTCTACAATAGAATGTCAACCTTAAGTAAATAGTGTATATCCTTTCCATTTCCCCATTTAGTTATCTCTCGTGGAAGAATATTTCTTTAGCCTTCCTACCCAGATCATTATCTGGATGGAATTTGATCCCATTTGGGTTTATTCCTCATTGGATGGTGTCTTGGTTTAGGGTTCACTCCGGTTTGTTCCTGGTTTGAATTTTTGGTCCCGACAACTATACTATTTTTATTCCTATAGGCTGCAAGCCCTGGATTAAGAGTGTGCATGTATTTTGAACTTGAAGGTTTTTTCCCCTCTGTAGGAATGTGTTGGTATTTCCCCACGAGGTCAGAGATTCATTTCTAGGAAGTGTTATCATAATAGCAAGTGGCAGTCTCTTTATTTGAGCAACATGTACTTCGCTAGTAAGTATGTTATTTCTAGAAGAGATTTTTTTCACTCTGATGGATGGTAGTCTCTTCTTTATGGGAGATAAATCCTTTTTGAGGTTTGATGTACTCCAATGAATGGTAGTCTCTTTGTTACAAGAGATAGTTTGTTGTTAAGGTTTGATAACTTCGGTGAATGGTAGTCTCTTCATTATGGGAGATAGTTCGTTGTTGAGATTTTACTCTAATGGATGGTAGTCTTTTCGTTATTGGAGATGGTTCGTTGTTGAGATTTTAATCTTATGGATGGTAGTTTCTTCATTATGGAAGATAGTTCGTTGTTATGATTTTACTCCAACAGATGGTAGTCTTTTCATTTTGGGAGATAGTTCGTTGTTGAGATATTACTCTGATGGATGGTAGTCTCTTTATTATGGGAGATAGTTTGTTGTTGAGGTTGGCTATACTCCAATGGATGGTTGATCTTTTCTATATGACAAAGACAGTTTGATGGGAGATTCTTATAGTAGTTATTAGCCTTTCTAGGCAGAATGCCTTGATTAAAGAAGAAGTTGGGATCCGTTCTAGGTGGAACACCATAATTTTTGGAAACTTGTTATTGTGCTAGGTTTTTTCTACCTTCATCCTTGAGTAGGTAGTTCGCAGTCATTTATTACTCTACATTTATCTCTTTCTCCTCAATGGACTTTACCCCAATAGAATTTAGTTGTTCCCAGCTGTTTACCTCTGGTTTTGGTAAACAATGATGGTATCTTAACAGAAAGTTTACTGGCGAGACTTACCAGAGAATCTCAGTATAGTGCTTCAGTTTTCGAGTGTTTTGACAAAGTATGTTCAAAAGGGTCCGTTCGACTAAGGCAAAATGGATTTAAAATCAATAAAGCAGGAATCATAAAATAAAACAAATACATTTTAAACTGTAAAAATAGATGACATAACATCAAAATGGTTGAAATTGGGTTGATTCAAACATACATCGCCAGTTCTTGACTCATTTCTCTCGTTTGCTTGGGTACTGAGTGGTTAGTGTGTAGGAATGTGAAAGTTTGAACCTTTTACACTATGCACTAAGTTCTTTATTTATAATACATGAAAATAAACACTTTTCCGCGTGATTCGCTTCTTTGTGAGCCACGTGTATCTTGTAACTTCCCGCCATGAACCCACGTTCTCTATCCCTGCTATCAAATCAATGTTCTCCATTCCTGCCATCGAACCTACGTTCTCTGTTCACAACACTTTTCTTTGCTAGTTATGCTTTCTTTTTGGCTTTTTAACACTCTTGGGACCAATCCATTACTCATGAGGCCCCTCTTATGGTCGACTGCATCTAAAAGCCAAAATTTCCCTTTTATGAAACCTCTTTCGGTCGACTACTTCTGTGTTCAATTTCCTATGATTCAAAGTCTTCAAAGAACCCTTTTCACTTTTGGTTGGATTTTGACCCTTTGTGAAAATCCTAGCTAACAAATTTCCACCCCAAAATGTCCTTTTCGACTGAAAGAACAGAGATGTACATTTTAATTCTTTTCTCTTAGTGTGAAATAACGTCATCGTAATCATGACTTTTTCCCAAAAACGTTACAACAATGATCATACAGCCACTTCCCTATTTTCTAGTTTCAACTTCCTAGGATAATCATGGCCTCCAACTCACCAACTTCTTCAAATCAATTGCCACCGGTTTGACACATGTCGGCCGTGTAGCCACATTTTTTTTCTTTCTCCCTAACGTTTGGTCTCCTTGGTGGTATAAATACCTATTTCATCTCTTCGATTTCCTCTTTCCATTTCATTGCATACTCAAGCTCTTTTTCTTCGTACACCATAAAACTTTTCATTTTCATTTTTACCCTCAAAAAACTTTCCATCATATCCAAGGCCTCTTCAAGCCAAATCTCCGAACACATTCGAACTCCCCAGGAAACTTAACTGGTTTCTAACATGAGCGAGTTCTTTGTTCACGATCAAAACAATTTATCTTAGAACCAAAGTCAACATGCAATCTCCAAACTTTTCGCTCCCAACTGTTGCTTCCCTTCATCTACAACAATAATGCTTACGCTCTATTAGGGCTTATTCCTGATGAGGTTAGGGTACCTAAACACTTGGAAGACTGCTCCCCTACTTACAAAACCACCAAACCCTCTGTCAACAGAGATTTCCCTATAGATTTTACACATATCTATCATAGGTCTAAAGTCTTCCGTTCTGCCCCCGCTGTCAACCAAGAATACATTGCATGGTTGACTATATTAGAGAAAGTGTAGGGTGGCGTTTGGAAGGCTCAAGGCTTTTTTGACTCGAGTAAGCTTTCTAGGGTTGGCCCTAGTTATTGCAATCACATGTTGTTTTCCGCACTCTACTTCTGGGAAGGCTCTACGAATACCTTCCATTTTGAAGATGGGATGCTTACTCCCACCCTGTTTGACATTGCGGCCATCACTGGTCTCCGCCCTACAAGTGAAGCGTTTCTTCCCACTGAAGCAGACAAAAACGTTATTCCTTTTGAAAAGGACATTGCTGGCTTCACCCAATATATAGAGCATTTTCAAGCCAAAGGTTTCAAAATTGTATCTAATGAATAACACATTTCCTTCTTGGCCTTGTAGCTCTCCAAATATGTTTTCTGTAGTCGACCTTTGAAGGTAGCTAAAAAATTCATTGTGTTAGCTCATCACCTCCATTTAGGTCGACACATAGGCTTGAGAAAACTTATTTTGGGGTCAATCTATTAATCAAACAGTGTGGGGGTCGATCATATGACCTCACTTTCATCTGCTGCAAGCAATCGGCTTGTTGGGCCTTTCTGGTTGCTTCAATTGTGGTTAAATGCCACTTTTGTAAGCCAGCTCAAACTGCGCCTCTCTGAAGCCCAGGAGGATGCATTTGCCCAACGTTCCAACGAAAGCCTGTATCTTGCTTCATTGACTCCTTCTAATAATTACATGACTCGAGAGGATTAGCTTGAGAAATAATTTAATTTTTTCTTTAGGTGCACTTCTTTTCAGCCAAGCATGGCACCCTTTGCCTCTAGACCACATGGTCTTGAGTGTTTCACTCGACCATTTCCTCCTGTCGATCCTACACAGGTCCCTGAATCCAAAACCGTTTGGCAAGCTTTCTTAACCCCTAGGCTCATAGCATCTAGTTTAGGAGCTAATGATGGCGTGATACTCCTATGTTATCAGCCTAATCTAGTGGCTAGACAGTTTGGCTTGTGCAAACCTTTGCCTCGCAGCTTTTATAAGCCATTAGATGAAATGTATCTTTCATCTACCAGCTACAGTGAGGGAGAATGTGCTCAACGACTTCAACATTTTGATTTTGACCCACCAATTTAAATTCTATCACCTTTGAGACCCTCTTCTACACCACTAAGGAGTTATATGACTGGTGGACGTTTCACTTTATGCAAAGTAATGGAACTCTCAAGTCCTTTAAAGCTCGACTGAACCCTGCTTTTTGTAGCGATGCAACAAAATTTAAGGAAAGGAATGGCTTACTATTGTAAATATCAGTCGCCTTCTTGCTCATGTTTTGACTTCTAATGTTTCGTCTTATGTTATTGCCTTATTTAGCGGTTGAGCACAAGAAACGCGCCAGGGAAGCTATCAGTGGTGTGATTGTTTCTCCCTCAGCTAATGGAGCCTTTGGAACTTCTTCTCAGGTAATCTGCTAACTTGATAGTTCACTAGTTGTTTGCATTCTCTTTCTAACCCATTGATTATATTAACCCGTTCATAGGCCCCTGAAGCTAATGTTGTCTTCCCTCTTGAACTGTCTCCGAAGAGACAGAAACACTCTTCTAATCAAGAGAAACAAGCTGATGATGCATCTTTTCCTGCCATCTCCAAGAAATCCAAAAAACCCCATCGAGTCGATCCGAGGTTGCCTAAAAAAAGGCCACTTCCGCCATTGTTCCTACTTCGGTGGTAGAAAGAGAATGAGTTTTGTAGCCTATGCCAACTCTACCCGAAAGTATTAACTCTAGTCCTGAAGGAGACCATCAAGTAACTTCTTCTCCAAAGACTCTTTATCTTAGAAATCATTTGTCCTTTTGATGATTATGTTCTCAATCACCTTTATTGTTTCAGCGACTGACAATTAAAACTAAAAAAGGCCCCACTAAGATTGTATTGAAATATCCCTAGTCCAAAAGGAAACCATCTGTGGTTCTAACTTATAGCGAGCCTTCTGGGAGCGACCTCAACTCTCCTGTCACCCAGTGTACTTATGAGTATTCTACCATCAGTGAGGGATTGGATGATGATGCTAATAATGACATCCTGGGGAAGGGTATTGGAGATGATGGCTTAAAGGATCTTGAACATGCTGCTGTTGTTGATGTCACCACAACTGTTAACCAAAATCCCTTCCAAATGGAAGAAGTGGCTCTTTAGGTATCAACCTTTTTTGGCACCATCTCGACCCCTCTCAACGTGATTCCTGCAACCAACACCATGTCTTCCTAACAAGTTTCTGCTATGAGGCAAACTATCCCCTTTGAGTATTTAAAATTTTTGGTTAACGTCAAGAACCATTCGATTGACAGAGGCTCCAGTACTTCTACTGGACCTGGAGGTATCTCTTCTCTTGGGACTCAAGAAGAAGTTCTTAATCGTCTCAAAACCATGATGTTTCATGTTGATTTGATCACCCATTTGGAGGCATATCCTTCTGATGGTATTAATATTAAAGAAATGCCGAAGAAAGTTGACGTTCAAGCCACTTCTCCTTTAGTCCTAAAATTCATGGCTGAAGCGTCTACCTTCCTTGATCAACTTTTGGTCGACTTGGATGAAAAGAAAGAGATCCAGGAAAGACGCCTTCCAAAGGAGAAAGAGCGCACTATTGAATTGGATTTTCTTAATTCTTCCATGGATGCAAGTGAAGAACAGAAGGAAACTCTTGACAAAGAAAGAGCAGACTTTAACACTAGGGCCACAAACATTTCCCAATGGCAACAACAAAACATAGTGTTGAATCAACAAATTGAACGGCTAGAGAAACAAATTAACAAGGAATATACTTTGCAAGCTACTGGGTTTCAAGTAGATGACTAGGCGTTGAATAGTGAGGCTCTGGTTGGGGTCACTCATCTGGAGCGTGTTTGTGTGTTGGATAATGAGCTAGCCGAACTTGACACCTCTATCTCGTTAACCAATGCTCGTCTGGAACTTGCCCGAGAATGCTATATAACCCTCAAGAATAATGTGCCTTTTTAGCCTTTCGATTTTACATGTAATCTGAATTTGTTCTTTCCATAATTCTTTGTAATGCTTAATTCACATTTCAGGCCCCTTGGTGGAATGCTTTTTATGCAATGAATTTTATCCTTTGTTTATCTTTAAGTATTTTCCATTTACTCGTAGTATTCAACCTTCTGGTGTAAGCTCCTCAATCTCATAAGCATTGTTGGAAAAAACATTCACTACTTGAAATGGTCTTTACCAGTTTGGTGACCATTTTCCAAGGACTCTATCCCTCCTAACCATAGACAGGATCACTTTCCAGACCATATCTCCAAAGACGAACACCTTTGCATTCACCTTTTTGTTATAGGCCCTTACTACTTGTTCCTTCTGTCTGAACAAAGTATCTAATGTTGCTAGCATATGTTCTTCAACATCTACCAATGTATCATACATCATTCCCCAGTAACATTTAATAGGAATATTTTATTTCCTTTGCACTCTGACTGATTGCAGATGAATCTTTAGAGGAAACACAACTTCGTGCCCATAAAGTAAGTTGAAAGGCGTTGTGTTAGTCGACTCTTTTGGCGAGTTTTGACATACCCATAATGCCTGGCCCAGAGATATATGCCAGCTTCTAGGTTTTTGGCCAACATGTTTTTTGATCAAACTTATAATGACCTTGTTTTCCTCTTCAACTTACCCATTCTCCTAGGCGTAATATGGCATTAATGTTAACAATTTGAACCCTATCTCTACAGCGACTCAGTTACCTTTCGACCTACGAACATGGTCTCTTGGTCCTTTGTTATAGTTTATGGTATTCCAAACCTATGTATGATTTAGTTTTGAATGAAGGCCATTACTTCTTCTTAATCTACTTTAAACACAGATACAACCTCTACCCATTATAAAAAATAATCAATACCCACCAAGATATACTTATGGCCTTTCGATGAAGTAGGTTTGATTTCTCCTACAATATCAAAAGCCCATCCCCTGAAAGGCCAAGGTTTGACAACATAATTTAATTGTTAGCTGGTACATGTTGAATTCTAGCATGGTTTTGGCATTCTTGGTGGCTTTTGGCCAACTCAATGAAATTTTTAACATGGTCGGCCAATATAATCCTATTCGACACAACAACCATTTCTTTTTTTGTCCTTCCTGATGTGTACCACAAGCTCCACTATGTACTTCAGATGTCACTACATATTCTTCATTTTCCCCTAATCATTTTAACAACACTCCTTCAAGCATTTTCCTGAAAAATTTGTTTCCCATTAATCTGTAACTTAACGCACTATAATTAACTTTGCGCTCTATCGTCCCAACTGGATTTTTCAAGTAGTCGACTATAGGTTTCCTCCAGTCTTTCTCATCTTACCCATAAATGGCAAAAACTTCCTATACCACTTCAAATTTTCCAAAATAATCATAATTCAGGAGATCAGGGATCACTTCAGGCTCTGCCCCCTAACTTTTTGTTGTTTGCGTGTTCTTACACACCAATTTATCTCAAAACTAAATTAAGTCGTCTATGCTCTCTTTAGGTACTTTATACCCAGACGCTAATTGGGCCATGACATTCGCCTCTTAATTGCCAATACACTCCACATGACTAATCTACACGTTATCAAATTTCTGAAGTAACGATAATACTTTGGCCACATACATCACCAGATGATCCTTAACGCATTTGTATTCTTTGATCAACTATTTCACCACTAACTTTGAATATCCTTTGATGTCAACATCCTTGATTCCAACGTCTTACCTAATTTGAAGTCCAATTATTAAGGCTTCATATTCAGCCTCATCATTAGAGAATTCACCCTTAATCTAATAACGAAATCTTGTTGGAACTCCGTCTGGTGATAAAACAAAGATCCATACTCCCGTTCCTTGTTTATGTTTAGAACCATCAAAATAGCATTGCCAAGACTTAATGCTTATATAGGCTTCATTGATGTCGACCACAAAATGGTCAACTATAAAGTCTGCAATAATTTTCCCTTTGAATGCTTTTAAAGGAACATATGTTAAAGACTATTCAGTTAATGCTAGCACCTATTTCCCAATTCGAACTTTCAAGATAGGTTTAGATAACATATGCTTAATGACATCAAAATGAGAATAAATTGAAACATCAACTGGTTTTATATAATGCTTGAGTTGAGTACATGAAAAATATAAACATAAACATAGTTTTTCAATTGCATTATATCTATTTTCAACGTCATTTAACACTCGACTTAGCTAATAAATGGCTCTTTTGACTCCATTTTCATCTTCCTAGGCTTGCATACTTCAAATTGTCGACTCTGACGCTGCAATGTAAAGTTTCATGCCTTTTTTTTCTGTTTGGGGTGCCAAAATTGGAGGCTTCACAAAGTAGTATTTTAATTGGTCAAATGCCTTTTGGTGTTCTCTTTCCCATGTGAAATAAGATTCTTTGCTTATTTTTAACAAAGAAGATAACGCCAAGGTTTTCCCACTCATGTTTGATATCAATCGTCTAAAAAAAGTTTAGTTTTTCCAACAAAGATTGGATCTCTTTCTTCGTTGTTGGCACTTTTTACTCAAAACCGCCTTGGTTTTGTTCTGGTTAATCTCTATACCCTTATTGTGTACTACAAAACCTAGAAAGTCTCATGCACAAACACAAAAAGCACATTTCAACGGATTCATTTTTAATCCATATACCCTCATTATAACAAAAGACTGTCGAAGGTGGTCTAAATGACCAGCTCATGAGGGCGATTTGACTATAATGTCATCAATGTTCACCTGCATGAAGGTGTCTATGAAATCATGAAATATTAAGTTCATTGTTATTTGATAAGTAGCCCCAGCGTTTTTCAAACCAAAATGCATGACTACCCATTTGTATGTGCCTAGTTCCCCCGAGCATTGAAACGCAGTTTTGTGGGTGTCCTTTTCAGCGATAAAAATTTGGTTTTAGCCTGAATATTCAGGCAAAAGACTCAAATATTCATACCCTGCAACCGAATCGACCAGCATTTCTTCCACAGGAATTGGATATTTGTCCTTTGGACTTGCTTTATTTAAATCCTTAAAATCTATCCAAATTCTTAAAGCTCTATTTTTCTTAACTATAGGGACTATATTAGCTAACCATTCAACGTACTTGGCTGTCCTGATGAATCTGCTCTTCAACAACCATTTGATCTCTACTTTGGTTTTGGATAGCACTTCTCGCGCGAACCTCCTTGGCATCTGTTAGACTGGTCGCTTGCCTCGATTTATAGATATTTTAATTTCCACCATCTCCCTGTTCAAACTTGGCATACTTTTGTAATCCCATGCAAAATAATCTCTAAATTCTTTAAGCAATTCAATTACTTAATCCTTCATCTTGCTGTCGATCTTAGTGTTGATGTATGTAATTCGCACCATCACCCAGGTCGACTTCTTCCAATGGATCTTGTGCTTGCATCTTCAAAATATTATCTCTTGGGTCTTTTTCAAACTCCAAAGGCTCTTCTTCATATATGCACTCAAGCCTCTGGCTTTCTGAAGCTGTTGTTTGGCTTGGTTCTCCAAGCTTTTCCATCGTAATGGCTTCAGGCACCATTTTTGAAATATTTCCAACCTCAACGGCCGAATTTATCCTACTTTCGGCCATGTAGGCCAAAATCCTTTCCAAAGCATTTGACTCTGGAATAATTATGAGTTTTTTCTTCCCACCCTGTGGGTTCAAACTCCCCATCTGTAGTTGGATATACATCCAGCTTTTCTTGGTCCCAAATGAAACCATGAGTACGGTGTAGGGTTAGAAACTTGATCGCATCAGAATATGACTTGAACATTGCATCTTCAGGATCACACAGAGGTATAGTATCTAATACTTTGTCAAAATTCTTCCTGTGGACCATACCCACATCAGCAGTAAAGTAATTATGAACTGCCTCAATAATCTCCACAATCCCATCTTGGTGCCATATGAATAAGCGTTGATGCAGAGTCGATGGTACTTCCCCAACGACATGTATCCACTAACGTCCTAACAACATATTATAGTTGACTTTTGACGCAAACACCATAAACAATGTTGGCATCAAAGTCTAGCTGTAATACAGTGGGAGAACTGACTTTGACTGGTTTTGGGTTTTATCGCAAATTTTGCGGTTAGCAAGAGTCGCCACCGAGTTTTCTTATATCCAACAAAGGAAAGCGTGAAAATAACAGGAAAGAACTTTTTTAAGGATTTTGAGTTCGGGGGTAGGTTATGGAAAGGGGAGGTATTAACACCCTTTCCATCCGTAGTTATCTACGGGCTTTTAATTGCTAGCTCTTTTTAAAAATGCTTTTTTTGTGTAAGTGTATTTGAAAATATTTTGAAAAAGATGCCTAAGTGCGGAGAAATTTGTAATATTTCTCGTTTCAGTGAGAACGTATACAAAGTGTTTTATCTTTGAAAATATTTTAGAGAAGAGTTTGTGTTTGTGCGAAAAATTGTTTTGTTTGTTTTTATGAGCAAGCAACTAGGAGCTATCTACCTACTCAAAATATTTTATATTTTCCTCTTTTCCTTTAGATAGTGTTATCCTAGTATTAGTCAGTAGGTAGCCCTATCTTGGATGTTTTGAGGGACAGGCGAGGGTCATCGTACAGTCACGAAAGAAACTCATAAGATACTTTAGTAATTACCCTAAGGTTTTAAGATCATATACCCGGGAAACATCAAAAGGGTCATCGAGGGATTTATGATATTTAGACCAAAGGGTCACCACTAAAATTTCTTATGTTCGAGAGTCGTGACTGTTTTATTCCGAAGGCAACAAGTGGCGGTACCTTAGAAGTGCGCGTTTGCGAGTGTGTTGTGTTTCAGTTATGTTTATCTTTGATTGTTAGGCTTTCTAACGTTTTCTTTTAGTCTTTTTATACAAGGCTATTAGCATTCAACTAACAGTTAATTGAATAAGTACAGAAAATAAAGTGCGGGAATTTTGAATCTACGCTATTACAAGGCTTCAGGATGAGGGAATTACAAACCAAAATGGGGAAAATAAATGTAAAGGGTCCTAAGTTAAACTATGAGAAACTAATTCTAATTAGTTAATTAATTAAAAAAAGGTGATTAAATGATTGATTAAAATTAATTTAAATAATAAAAACTTAAATCTATTATTTTTTGTGATTTTGTGATTTTGTGATTTTTTATGTTATTAAAAAGAAAAAAAGGTTTAAAAAAAATTAAATAAATAAACAACAAAAATAGTAATAAAAGAAATGGGCCAGGCACTGCAAAAAGTAGTTAGAGGGTGTGAAATAGAAAAAAATTCCCAGGCCCATTAGCAATAGGGCCCAGGCGCTTGGAGATCCATTGAGGGACGCTTCTTGGGGTTCATCATGGGGACGCGCCTTTGAGGCTTTGGATCTAGCCTGATGAAATATGGTGGGCAGGAACTGGAGGTTCATGATGTGCACATTTGGTACCACTCATACCTGATCTATAGATTCATATAAACTCAAACTAATTTTAGCATGCCATGAAATATGATTAAAATCAGAGATTCAAAATTTTAAACTTTACCAAACCGGTATTATCAAATTGGGGTGTTCTAAGCTTGTGATAGACTGGTCTTGGGCCTTGTAAAAAACTCTTTGGGGACTTCAAGAGGATGGCTCGAGGCTTGGTTTCAATTGAGAGAGGCTGGAAATTTGAGATATGACTTGCACCAATTCTTTGATTTTTTTAATAAATTTTTTGGATAGCTTTTGGAGGGCTTTTTTGGAGAGCTTTTGGAGAGCTTTTGCATGTAGAATTTAATTCCCTTTTCTTGCTTTCAATGTTATGTATTTATAGAGTTAGGAGAAAAGCAAGTATGGCAGGAAACAATGCTTTCAAGGCCATGAGACAAAAATCCAACATATTGAAAGTTTTCCATATTTGGACGATTCTTGCCATTCTTGATGCTGCATGAACCTGGACAGTTTTTTGTTGGTCTTTGCAAGTAATATTGGGCTCCATGATGGTTCAAGTCAAGCCCAAATTCTCTAGCCCGTTATTTCTTGTGTTTTTATGTAATTTATTCGATTTAATTTATATTTAAATGAATAAAAATTCAAATAAATAGAAATAAAAATCAAAATACTGCATGGTTAGGTTTAGAGGTCCTTGGGTATGTAATAAACATCTTGTAACCCTAAAAGTTAGGTTCATAAACCTAAAAATGCAATTTTTCTCAAAGTTGACTTCATGCATTTTTTGAAAATTGCCCAACTTGTGCACCTCATAACTTGCTAAATTTTCATATTTTGAAGTTGATCTTTGACTTTTTGGAAATCCAAATATGTACCCTTAAATATCTATGTTGATCACTTTTGCTTTTGAAGACATCATCTTGATGTAAGTTTCCTTGACAAAAAGTGTCTTTTGTTGATTTTTTAAAATGACCTATAATGTATGAGATCATATCTTCCAAATGAAGTATTTTTTGGACTTGAGAACAATAACAAAGTTGTAGAGAATTGAATTTTATTAGAAATGGACTTTGGTTGGGGAAAAGTTTATGAAGCATGTGAAACTTATGCCTGGTCAAAGTTCAAATGACTTCTCCTAAGGAAACCATAATTTGACAAATCATGACTTTTGATGATCTGAGGACTTTCCTTGGGGAGTCATGATCAACCCTTGATAAAATGATGAATATCACTTCAAAATTTTGATGTTGGACAAAAATCTTGAAGTCTGACTGTATGTTGAGCATAGTTGACTTTTTGATCAATACAGTTGATTGTCAAGCATCTGAGCCAATGACTGAGCAAACTTGTGATGTAGAGCTTGAAACTTGACATGAGCCCTATTGAGGACCTATGAAGAAACATGGGATCCACTTGAGACTTTTGAAGTCCAAATTTCCTTGACAAACTCCAAACCCTAGTTATAGGATTTTTGTCTAGGAGGTGCATCTTAACTAGTCAACCATTGGGTGCCTTGACCATTTGAAGAGCCTTGAAAGATCACTTTAAAGAAAAATGGGAGGGCAAATTTTTTGGTACAACAGCTGCCCCTGTTCAATCTTCTTAAACATGAAGAGTTAGATTGGCATGTCGGCCATTCGTGACATGAAGGTAGAAGATGATTGAATACTTAAGTGCCCAGAAATTTGCACTCGCCTGTGCAATATGGTAACATTTTTGTCTGATTGTATTGGGAATGGGAATATAAGATGCCATTCAGAGAGATGAATGAGAGTCATCAAAGATGGGCTTATAGATGCAATCCAAATTAAATGTTGACTTTAAATTGGATGAAGTATCAGAATAAATATTTGGTTGATTTAATCTGAGCCAGAAGAATGTCTACTGGAAGAAGTATCAGAATGAATCTTTGGATGATTTATTCCGAGCCAACGACTATCTACGACCGTCTTCAACTGGAAGAAGTATGAGAATAAATCTTTGGTTGATTTAATCTGAGCCAGAAGAGGTCTTTATTGTCTTTAACTGGAATAAGTATCAGAATAAACCTAGAGTTGGTTTAATCTGAGCCAGGAAAAGGTCTACTGGAAGAAGTATCAGAATAAACCATTGGTCGATTCACTCTGAGCCAGAAGATATTTATACTCATTTTATCTAAAAGAAGTATCAGAAAAATCATTACTCGATTTAATCTGAGCCAGAAGATATTTATGTTCATTTTATCTAGAACAAGTATCAGAATAAATCATTGTCGATTTAATCGGAGCTAGAAAAAGGTATGCTGGAAGCAGTATCAGAATAAACCATTAGTCAATTTAATCTGAGCTAGCGACTATCTACGACCGTCTTCCACCATAAGAAGTATCAGAATAAATCTTTGGTTGATTTAATTTGAGCCAGAAAATGTCTTCAAATGGAAGAAGTATCAGAATAGATCTATACTTGATATAAGTTGAGCCAGAAGAATGTCCACTGGAAGGAGTATCAGAATAAATCAATGGTCGATTTAATCTGAGCCAGCGACTATCTACGTCTGTCTTCAACTGGAAAAATTATCAGAATAAATCTTTGGTTAATTTAATCTGAGCCAAAAGATTTCTCTATGTCTTTAACTGGAAGAAGTATCAGAATAAATAATTGGTCGATTTAATCTGAGCCAGAAAAGGGTCTACTAGAAGAACTATCAGAGTAAATATTTGGTTGATTTAATCTGAGCCAGAAGATGCTTTATGCCCGACTTCGACTGGAAGAAGTATCAGAATAAACCTTTGGTCTATTTAATCTGAGCCATAAGAGGTCTTTTTGTCTTTAACTTGAAGAAGTATCCTAATAAATCTTTGGTCAATTTAATCTGAGCTAGAAAAAGGTCCGCTGGAAGTAGTATTAGAATAAATATTTGGTCAAATTAATCTGAGCCAGAGGATATTTATGTCCGACTTCGACTGGAAGAAGTATCAGAATAAATCTTTGGTTAATTTAACCGGAGCTAGAAGAGGTCACTTTGTCTTTAACTGGAAGAAGTATCAAAATAAATCATTGGTCGATTTAATCTAAACCAGAAAAAGGTCTACTGGAAGAAGTATCAGAATAAATATTTGGTTGATTTAATCTGAGCCAGCAAATATTTATGCTTGTTTTTATCTAGAAGAAGTATCAGAATAAATCTTTGGTTGATTTAATCCGAGCCATAAAATGTCTTTAGTTGGAAGAAGTATCAGAATAGATCTACACCTGATCTAAGCTGAGCCAGAAGAATGTCCATTGGAAGAAGTATCAGAATAAATCATTGGTCGATTTAATTCGAGCCAGCGACTATCTACATCCGTCTTTAACTGGAAGAAGTATCAGAATAAATCTTTGGTTAATTTAATCTGAGCCAGAAGAGGACTCTGTGTCTTTAACTAGATGAAGTATCAGAATAAATCATTGGTCAATTTAATATGAGCCAGAAAAAGGTCTACCGGAAGAAGTATCAGAGTAAATCTTGGTCAATTTAATTTGAGCAAGACGATATTTATGTTTGTTTTTACCTGGAAGAAGTATTATAATAAATCTATGTTTGATTTATTATGAGCCAAAAAATGTATTCAAGTGGAGGAAGTATTAGAATAGATCTACACCTTATCCAAGTTGAGCTAGAAGAATGTCCACTGGAAGGAGTATCAGAATAAATCATTGGTCGATTTAATCCAAGCCAATGACTATCTACGACCATCTTCAACTGGAAAAGTATCAGAATAAATCTTTGGCTAATTTAATCTGAGCCAGAAGAGGTATCCGTGTCTTTAACTAGAAGGAGTATCAGAATAAATCATTGGTCGATTTAATTTAAGCCAGAAAAAGGTCTATTGGAAGAAGTATCAAACTGAATCTTGGTCAATTTACTCTGAGCCACAAATATTTATGCTTGTTTTTATTGAGAAGAAGTATCCGAATAAATGTTTGGTTGACTTAATCTGAGCCAAAAACATCTTCAATTGGAAGAAGTATCAGAATAGATTTACACATGATCTAAGATGAGCTAGAAGAATTACCACTTGAAGGAGTATCAGTATAAATTATTGGACAATTTAATCTGAGCCAGCAACTATCTACGACCGTATTAAACTAGAAAAAGTATCAGAATAAATATTTGGTTAATTTAATCTGAGCCAAAAGAGGGCTCCATGTCTTTAATTGGAAGAAGTATCAGAATAAATTATTGGTCGATTTAATCTGGGCCAAAAAAGGTCTATTGGAAGAAGTATCAAACTAAATCTTGGTTAATTTAAACTAAGCCAGCAGATATTTATGCTTGTTTTTATCAGGAAGAAGTATCAGAATAAATCTTTGGTTGATTTAATCTGAGCCAGAAAATGTCTTTAACTGGAAGAAGTATCAGAATATATTTACACATGATCTAAGCTGAGCCAGAAGAATGTCCATTGGAAGGAGTATCAAAATAAATCTTTGGTCGATTAAATCTGAGCCAGAGGATATTTATGTCTGACTTAGACTAGAAGAAGTATCATAATAAATCTTTAGTTGATTTTATCTGAGCCAGAAGAGGTATCTTTGTATTTAACTGGAAGAAGTATCAGAATAAATCTTTGTTTGATTTAACCTGAGCCAGAAAAAGGTTTGCTGAAAGAAGTATCAGAATAAATCATTGGTTGATTTTATCTGAGCCAAAAGATGTTGTCTTTGAGAAGATGGTCTGGTCATACCAGTAGTTGATGATGTTGGTCTGTTGATTGATCTTTTACTAAAACGCGAAAGAGTTAGTTGTATCTAATGCCATGATGTAGAAAATGCACTGTAGAACAATGTTCTCAAAATAAATGAGATTGTGTTTCATGTGCTTTGTATGGATATGATATGACGTTTGTAAATGATGTATGAATTTAATATGTTACTGGATCAGTTTCTTTTTGTAGTGTCATTGAATTGGTAAAAATAAATCCCTTACTGCCCATTGGAGATGAAGAATGTAATTCTTTAGTATTTGTTGAATTTAAATTCGCCGGGGATTCCCGTTTTCTGTCCGAGGATAGAAGCTTTTCAGGAGAGCTAATAACCTGTCATGGTTTTTGAAACAGATTGATCACATGTACTCTGACTGGGGAGGGAAGAACGAATAATCCTGTGATGCGAGAAGCTACTCTTTTGGAGGTGGTTATCTTGACTAATCCTGTTGAAGAAAAGAGTTATGTTGGAAGATTTTACCAATTTGGAGAAATAAACTTCATTGGGGGATCAACTTCTGGAGCTAGAGAAATAAACTCTGCTGGGGATGAAGCTTTATAAACTTCTTGAGATTTTATGAAACTCTATTGGGGAACATTGATTTCTCCTCTCCGAGGGAACTTTTCTAGAGAGTGTTTACTCCTGATCTGGGAAGAAGAGGTCAAAACTTTGGTTATTTTTTGCTCTATCCGGGAGTTATAATTCCTTGTATACATGATTAGGGATAACATCGATGGACAACTTTCTGGATCGTCTGAGGAGGATAGAGTTGAATGATATTTGATCCAATTTTAGATTCAAATAGCAATTCTCTGGGTATAGTGATGGCTTCACTAGCGAATGGAAGTTTTTCCAGTGACTCATTGTCATCTGAGTAATAGACTCAAGCTGGGGATTCATCCTCACTGGGGAGATAAATCCTGTTTGGGAAATAAAACCTATTGATTGAGGTATATCATGTTGAGGGAATGCGCTCTGCTGGAGAGAAGTAATCTGCAGGGGATTTTACAGTCTTGAAAACTCAGCTAGGGAGAAGAATTCCCATAGACTGTAATGTTTTGGGATCCTGTAGATAGGAAATATTATTGGGAGGAAGCCTACACTCCTTTCTCTGCCAGAGTGATTTGTTGTGAAGATTGCGCAGAATGTGTGAATTTGCAAAGATTACCATGTAAGGATAATCTCATGGAAGTTTCTCTATGGGGATTCATGGAGACTTGAACACACCTCAACTTCTAGAGCCTTTGGTGAATGCTGATCAGGGCGATAAGTCTTCTACTGAGAAATAAGTAACGAGATGACGGGACATACTCGTACGCTTTAATCCCTAACTTTTTCCTAGACTGTCCTTTCATATTTTCAGTCCACCAGTATACCCTTTTTTCCCAATCCGCCTTTTCATATTTTCGACTTGCCATAACTCTTTTGGTTCTCCAGGATGCCCTTATTTTTCCCAGGCTAGTTAACCTAGCGAGTCTTTTTTTTCTTGCGTAGTATTTTCCGACTATGTCCGCATTCACAGGGTGCAGAGAATTGTCACTATCCATAGTAGTAAATGTTGAAACACTTCTAGAAAATGTATGCTTGATTGTACGTGGCCCTTTGCCGGAACTCATGTCCAATGCCCCAAGTTATTTAGATGGAGGTCTACCCCTGGCTATTCGACACTTTTTGAGAAATTACATGAATCTTGAATCGACCGCCCCCAGATCAAGTGGACACCATGTCATGCCCCTTGATTTTGAAAGGTCTGTTATTAGAAATGTCTTTCCATCTGAGGCGATTCTGTTCATTGAGAGGATTTATTATCATTGAATATCCGGTGTGCGAATTTCTCTACTGTCGAACAATTAGTCATATGAAAACAATGGCATTTTTAAAAATGCAAAGCTTATATATGTATTAATGTTTTGAAAATTCATTTTTAGTAAACAATCATAATTTTGTAAGAATATGAATTCAACTCAGGATTTATAGTTAACCTCACAGGAGTCAGGATACCTTTTTGTAATAGTATGCTTTCGATCTAACCCATGCTTCAGCTAGGACTTTTAAGGGTTGTAGCGTGGCCTGGTTCACGGTTCAAGAAACAAAGGATAAAGGCTCAAACTTTATTTGTACCCAACCCATTCTTCATGATGTTCTTCAGTCCTATACTCAGTTAAATGTGTGTTTAGATCCCAATTGAGTCTGGAATCATTGCCCTGATATTTCGATGATGGTTCGGATACTAAAAGTTTATTTAAAAAGGCAGTCATCATTTTTTTGTAATATTTTTTGTTAAGGATTCGTAGAGACCTCCTTTTTTATTTTATTATCCCTACCTTTTGCCTGAACTGTTTCTTTTGTGATTACAGTCAGCAAGATGCCCCAATTTTTCCTTAAGTCTCCCTCATAGGTTTTGACTTACCGGGCTTTTCTTTTGAAAAATAATGACTTACTATTTTAGTGATTACGGGGAACCATCACTGTCTTTAGAAGAGCATCTTCGACACTATTTGTCATGTATGAAGGTAGAGCTTGCGACTGAATTCACATTTGAATTAACTGAGAAACTACCCTGCCCCAGGTTATGATTAAGGGTTTTAATTTGTGTGAAAAGAAAAACTCCTACTTCTTAGGCTCAAAGGGGTTTACTAGGGATTATCTTCCTTATAACTCCATTGTTTAGGATTTGGAAGAACGCTTGTACATTTTCATCCAGGTATATTCAAAAGCATACTGTAGATATTATGGTATCTTTTTCGTCATCCTCCCTCTAAAGGCTTACAGCTTTTAATCGAGAGTTGAATATCACAATAAGGAAGTAAAAGCATAGTTTCAGTATAGTGACGACAAATGGATTAATTCAAGACAAACATATGCAATGCATTAATGGGATAACAATGTTTGACATGAAATCAATGTTCGAACAATCAAAAGAAATTACAATTTGAAAATTCTAATGAGAAAAAATCCTCTCTGTCTGAACTTGTCACTTCAGATGGTGTGCCTTGGATGATAGAAGA
Source organism: Vicia faba (assembly GCA_948472305.1). Classification (NCBI taxonomy): domain Eukaryota; kingdom Viridiplantae; phylum Streptophyta; class Magnoliopsida; order Fabales; family Fabaceae; genus Vicia; species Vicia faba. The sequence goes on from OX451737.1 coordinate 1,467,931,326, forward strand.
ATTCTGTCTGGCCATCTTGTGTGAACTCCAACACTCCTTCGTCAATCAAGTCTTGAATCTTATTTTTCAAAGCCCAATATATATTAGTGTCATGCCCCAGACTATTGGAATGATAAGCGCATCTCACATTAGGATTTTACCAAAGAGAAGCGGTGTTAGGATTCTGAGGAGGATCCTTCAACGTAATCAACTACATCCTTAACATGTGTTTCAATACTTAAGTCGATGACATGTTAATTTTGGTGAATTTCCTTTTAGGCACGTCCTATTTACGCTGATTGCCTTGTCATTGTTGTTGCACTGGTGCTGGATTAGAGACCCGTACTACCCCCCACAAATTGGTTGAGATTGCTCTTATTGTGACACATTTGGTCGTACATAGTACTGGACTCTTTTATTCCATTGTATGGTCTCTTCTAAAAACTTGAAGATGCAGTCCCCTGGATTTCATGGCTCCTGAGTTTATTTTCAACATGTTCCCACATGAAAATGTCATCCAATTCCCTGTCTACCAAGAGAGGTTGATCATTGATTAGGCCCCAAATTCTAGCAGTTTTACACAAACGGTCATATTTGTCTTGATGAAGCTTTCTGATGAGAATCCTCAAATCTTCTTGTCCCCGAGCTAAATTTTGGATAACAGCTGTCTGACTACTCATCTTGATTCTCATCCTTTCCATCCCGGCTTGCAGTTGTTCCAACTGGTCATCCTTGTTGTCTTCTAAATTTTTCTTTGTCATGTTCCCAACGAGGTTTGTTTTTAATTCTTCTTGCCCCTTGGAGAGATTCAGGAACATTTCCTTGAACTGAGCATCTTGAGTTTGAAGATCTATGTCATTCTGTTCGAGAGCCATCTTCCTACTGCTGAAATAAATAGTGAGAAAATGAGAAACCTATATCAAGAATACCTGTTATGTAATGACATGCATACAATGTTTTCAAGGATGTCGCGGGGTAAACACAAGAAGATGTTTGAATTCGACTGCAGCTTTGATTGAAGAACTTCATATCGTTGAATGTCCTTCTACGAGAATAAAGCTCATCATGTCGAGTGGGTCATAGCCTCAGACTCAAGTTATCGTGCTTTGGCCTTTTGACGGCATTGGCTATAGGAAAATAAATTCCCTTGCCCCTTGCTAGACATATGGTTCATCATAACCTGCATCACAGGCCCTTGAGATCCTTTAAATGGTTAAGGAAATACTATGGCATGATGATATGATGTGTATGCTATGAACCATGAAAAACTGTAAGGTGATGAAGGCAAGTGAGTCTTGCAAGAAGTCCAAGTTATTGGATAATTACTACAAACAAGTCCTGCAAGGAACTCACATCGTTAGATAATAAGTACAATAAAAACCCTGCAAGGAGTTCAAGTTGTTAGATAATGAAAGAAAACAAGTCACATAAGTAGCCTTAGGTTCAGGATTGCATGGAGTTTTTCGGTAAGTACCTCTTAAAGTTTTAGTTGGTTCAATTTGTCCTAGAAAGGTAACCGGGTTCTAAGGAGTTTCAATATCACTGATCTTTCTTTATCGGGCGTTGTTTCAGCTCAGCCGATCTTTTCTCGCAGCTAAAATATCCCGAAAGTCTGATATCAATGAGTGTAGTATCAATTATCAATCAATCCTTAGCTTTATACCAAAGCTGGCTATCTCACTACTTTTCTAATGGCCAATTTTTTTCAACTAAGGTTCTAAGGTCAATTAGTGCTTTATGACATCATACAACTGCCCCGTATTCTCCTCGATTTAACACAAGGGATACTTGTACCAACAAATGTGTCACACTAATGCAACCATCGCTTCAACCATATTGATTTACACCGTACAATCTCCACGATCTATTGCTGCTTACCTAAAAGTGCCCCAGATCCGGGTGTAGGATCTTTTAAAAATAACCCAAACATAAACCCAAAAGGTAAAACATACAAGTCAAACAAGAAAAGCATTTTTAAATGTGATCTAGCTCTAAGGTGACCCCACTTTAGTTTTGTATCCCCAGCAGAGTCGCCATTTCTATAATACGGTAGGAGAACTGACTTTTATTGGTTTTTTGTTTTATCGTAAATGTTACGATTAGCAAGAGTCGCCATAAACTTTTCTTTTATCCAATAAAGGAAAGGGTTAAAAGAACAGGAAAGAACTTTTTTGAAGATTTTGAGTTCGGGGGTAGGTTATGGAAAGGGAAGGTATTAGCACCCTTTCCATCTGTAGTTATCTACGGGCTCTTAGTTGCTAGCTCACTTTAAAAATGATTTTTTTGTGTAAGTGTATTTGAAAATATTTTGAAAAAGATGCCTAAGTGCGGCGAACTTTGTAATGTTTCTCGTATCGGCAAGAATGTATACAAAGTGTTTTGTCTTTGAAAATATTTTAAAGAAGAGTTTGTGTATGTGCGAAAAATTGGTTTGTTTGTTTTTATGAGCAAGAAACTAGGAGTTATATACCTACTCGAAAGATTTGTTCTTTTCCTCTTTTCCTTTAGATAGTGTTATCCTACTATTAGTTAGTAGGTAGCCCTATCGTTGGATGTTTTGAGGGACATGCAAGGGTCATCTTACATTCACGAAAGCAACTCATAAGATACTTTAATAAGTAACCTAAGGTTTTAAGATCATATACCGAGGCAACATCGAAAGGGTCATCGAGGGACTTATGATCTTTAGACCAAAGGGTCGGCACTAAAATTTCTTACGCTCGAGAGTCGTGACTGTTTTATTCTGAAGGCAACAAGTGTAGGTACCTTAGAGGTGAGCGTGTGCGAGTGTGTTGTGTTTCAGTTATGATTATCTTTGAATGTTAGTTTTCTATCGTTTGCTTTTAGTCTTTTCGTACAAGCCTATTAGCATTCATCTAACATTTAATTGAATAAGTACATAAAATAAAGTGCGGGAATTTTGAATCTACGCTATTACAAGGCTTCGAGATGGGGGAATTACAAACTAAAACGGGGAAAATAAATGTAAAGGGTCCTAAATTAAACTATTACAATCCATATGCAATTACATAATATTGGTAAAAAATAATGCGGATAAATAAATGAACGCGCGAAGGAGAAAGAAATAAAAATGAAAGGATGAAGAAAAACCCTAAGAAAAATTTCTAAGTGATAAAAGAAATATTTGTTTTTGTTTTTAATTTTTGTTTAGAAAAATAATTAAACTATGAAAACCTAATTCTAATTAGTGAATTAATTAAAAAAAGGTGATTAAATTATTGATTAAAATTAATTTAATTAATAAAAACTTAAATCTACTATTTTTTGTGATTTTCTGATTTTTCTGATTTTTTATGTTTGTAAAAAGAAAAAAAGGTTTAAAGAAAATTAAATAAATAAACAACAAAAAAAGAAACAAAGAAATGGGCCAGGCACTGCAAAAAGTAGTTAGAGGGTGTGAAATAGCAAAAAATTCACAGGCCCATTAGCAATAAGGCCCAGGCGCCTAGAGATCCAGTGAGGGACGCTTCTTGGGTTCATCATGGGGACGCGCATTTACGGCTTTGGATCTAGATTGATGAAATAAGGTGGCCAGGAACTGTAGTTGAATGATGTGCACATGTGGTCCCACTCATACCTGATCCATAGATTCATATAAACTCAAACAAATGTTAGCATGCCATGAAATATGATTAAAATCAAAGATTCAAAATTTTAAACTTTACCAATCCGATGTTATCAAATGGGGGTGTTCTAAGCTTGTGATGGACTGATCTTGGGCCTTGTAAAAACTCATGGGGACTTCAAGAGGATGTCTCGAGGCTTGGTTTCAATCGAGAGAGGCTAGAACTTTGAGATATGACTTGCACCAATTCTTTGATTTTTTTGGAGAGTTTTTGGAGACCTTTTGAAGAGTTTTTTGGAGAGCTTTTGGAGAGATGTCACATGTATAATTCCATGCCCTTTATTTCTTGCAATTTTATTTATTTATAGAGTTAGGAGAAAAGCAAGTATGGCAAGAAACAAAGCATTCATGGCCACGAGACAAAAATCCAACATATCGAAAGTTTGCCATACTTGGATGATTCTTGCACTTCTTGTTGCTGCATGAACCTAGTCAGTTTTTTGTTGGTCTTTGCACGAAATACTGGGCTCCATGATGCATCAAGTCAAGCCCAAATGCGCTAGTCCATTATTTCTTGTATTTTTATCTAATTTATTTGATTTAATTCATATTTAAAAGAATAAAAATTCAAATAAATAGAAATAAAAATCAAAATAGTGCATGGTTAGGTTTAGACGTCCTTAGTTATGTCATAAACATGTTTGGACCCTAAAAGATAGGTTCATTAACCTCAAAATGCAATTTTGCTCAAAGTTGACTTCATGCATTTCTTGAAAACATCCCAACTTGTGCACCTCATAACTTACTCAATTTTAATATTATGAAGTTGATCGATGACTTTTGGGAAAGCCCAAGATGTCCCCTTCAATCTCTATGTTGGTATTTTTTTCTTTTGAAGACATCATATTGATGTAAGTTTCCTTGAAAAAAAGTGTCTTTTGTTGACTTTTGAAAATGACCTACAATGTATGAGATCATATCTTCGAAATGAAGCATTTTTTGGACTTGAGAACAATAGAAAAGTTATAGGGAATTGAATTTTCTTCAAAATGGACTTTGGTTGGGGAAAAGTTGATGAAGCATGTGAAAGTTATGCATGGTCAAAGTTCAGTTGACTTCTCTTAAGGAAACTCTAATTTGACAAATCTTGACTTTTTATGATCTGAGGACTTTCCTTGGGTAATCATGATCAAACCTTGAACAAATGATGAATATCACTTCAAAATGTTGATTTTGACCAAAAATCTTGAACTTTTACTGTATGTTGACCATAGTTGACTTTTTGATCAATATAGTTGATTTTCAAGCATATGAGCCATTGACTGAGAAAACTTGTGATGCAGGGCTTGAAACTTGACATGAGCCTTTTGGAGGACCTATGAAGAAACATGGGATCCACTTGAGACTTTTGCAGACCAAATTTCTTTGAGAAACTCCAAACCCTAGTTGTAGGCTTTTGGTCTAGGAGGTGCATCTTGACTAGTCCACCCTTGGGTGTTTTGACCATTTGAAGAGCCTTAAAAGAATGCTTTAAAGAAAAATGGGAGGGCAAATTATGTGGTACAACACTAGCCAACTAAAAAATTTACTTGAACCACACCTAGTATGTGACGTGTTTTTCCTTCATAGTTCGACTAAACCATATTATGTGGTTTAAGGTTAATGTCAAACTTATTAATCCTTTTTAGAAATGATTTTAGCATCAAGTTAATAGCAGCGCCACCATCAACAAACACTTTATTCATAGGGAAACCCTCAACTTTAGCCTTTAGAAACAAATGCTTGAGATGGTACATCATATCAGATGAGGCTTCTTAAACATTACATGTTGTTCTCGACCACCCCATTATTCATTAGGAAGGACCGACACGATATTATAATGTATAACCAAACCATCATCTGAATTATCTTTAAAGTCGTCAGATAGTTCATCGTTCAAATTTTCATCACCAGGATTTTCAACTTATGCTGTGGCGCACACACAACCGTCATTGATAACCTCTCTTTTGTAGGTCGACAATCCACTCCCTTCTGAATGCTCTAACCCTTTAATGGAGAGAATTTTTATGTTGCTTCTCTTGTAGCTTTCTTGTTTCTCTAAAACCCTCTCCACTGAGTCTTTGTCATAGGATGTTTTCCTTTGTGTGTGGGAGGAACATTGTGATACGGTGGCAGAACCAGACTGTTTTAGGAAAATGCTAGTTTGCATTTTGCGTTTGTGTTTGCAAAATTTCCCGGTAAGCAAGAGTCGCCAGCGAGTTTTATTTTATCCAACAGGAAAGGAAAAAAGCACAGAAAAATTCCTTTTTCGAGATTTTGAGTACGGGGGGTAGATTATAGAAAGGGAAGGTATTAGCACCCTTTATATCTGTGGTTTTCCACGGGCTCTTAGGTACTTGCTCATCATTTTAAAAATTTCTTCCGTGTTTGTGTGTTTTTGAGCAAGTACCTACTAGCATCTACCTAATCTAAAAAAAGAATGTTTCTGTTCTTGTTTCCTTTAGACATCACTATCCCACTATTAGTGAGTAGGTAGCACCGTCGTTGGAGTTTGAGGGATAATTCGAAAGGGACGTACGATCACTAAAGCAATGTTAGGACGCCTTAGTAATAACCCTAATGTCTTAAGATCATATTCGAGGCAACATTTCCGAGGCAACCATTTCCGAGGCAACGTTTCCGAACGGGACTTTTGATCTTTGTTTATACAAGAGAGCGACCACTAAAACACCCTATACTTAATGATCGTTTACCGAAGGCAACCGAAGTGAGAGTATACCCTAGGAGTGCGCATGTGCGAGTGTTTTGATTTCAGTTATTATCTTTTCACATTTAGGGTTTGCTAACCATTTTAAAATTAACATACATTCTTGTCATGCAATCCTATTATCATACATCTAACAGTTAATATTTGTGAAAATTAAAATGCAACGAATAAAACTATGCTATTACAAGGCTTTAGGGAGGGGTATTAATTACATAGCCAAAAACCCGTAAAACGATAAATAAAAGAAAAATCCTAATTAAACTATTACATCCCATGAGCAGTTACATAAATATTATAAAAATAAATAAACGCGTGCGATGAAACGAGAACGAGAGAAAATTAGGGTTTTGACCCCGTCTAAACCTAATTGAAAGAAAAATCATTTTTTGTTGTTTTTGATTATTTTAAGAAAATAAGGTTTTAAATTAAATACAAACCTAATTACTAATTAATTTAGATTAAGAAAACTTAATTAATTTTGACCTATTTTTGTATTTTGGTTATTTTAAGGAAAAGAAAAGAAAAATTAAATTTAAACAAAAACCTAATTTTCTAATTTATTTTTAATTACTCACAAAAAAGGATTAAAGTTACCCTAAAATTAAATTAACTAATTAAATTAATTTTGATAAAAGTAAAAATAAAATTCCTAAATTCTAATTTGGTGAAAATTGATTTTTATGAGTTTTTTTATAAAAAGAATTAATTTTGTGAGAAAATAAATTAAATTAAATAAATAAAAGAAAGAATTGGGCCTGGTGTGCTAGCAATTGAGGGGGTGCCAATATGACTTTCATGCCTAAGAAGCCTTGGTCCAAGGTTGACTCTCATGATCCAATGCTGCCAGTTGACTAGAGAGCATCATGGACCTCCAACGAATGGGCATGAGATCTGGCCTTCTAGAGATCTAGTGAGTGAACATTGATGGCATATGGTGGGCCTCATGATGCGTGGAGTACTGGATCTGTAAAGAATAATTGAGAAAAAATGCAAATGTTGGAGGAAGGGGTCGAACCCCTAACCTCACGCTTGTAAGGCCTTAACGCTCTCCCTGGCTACCACTGGGCCACTTGAATTCATTTGTTAGCATATGAAACAATAATAATAAAATAAAAGAACAATGCTAGTTATCAAACACGCGCCAGAATTCAAACGGGAAAATGGGGTGGTGCCACACAGTCCTTCTTCTTCCTCTCTCTGTTGGTAAAAATCAAGGACTTTTACCTATAGACAAAAGTCCGTAGCTATAACCCTGTGTGTTTCCATAATAACCTACAAGCATGATAAATGAAAACTAATGCTACAGACCAATTCGTCTTGGCCTTGTGAAGATCATGGCATCCCTCTTTTGGGCCAATTTTACATGTACAAGAAAATCCAAAAATGAAACAAGAAAACCTAACAATGGTGGATCTTTGTATGGTTAGCAAAAATGCAATTAATTGTTACCATTAGCTTGCAAAATCTTCAAGGATTTATAATATATAAACCAATCATGCTAACAATGTCAAATTCATAAGATTCGATTTCAAAAAGGGAGGGCTGTCATGAAGCACTTACCTCGCATTTCTGGGCACAAAAACACCTGCTTTGGATTGGTATAGACTCCTTGTACACCTAGGATACGAATGAGATAGCTTGGGAGGCTTGAAATGCCTGGAACTATGAAATCAGATTACCACTTTTATTGAATTTTTCCAAGTTTGTTCTTCACTCTACACGCCTCTAACCCTTGTGCATTTGGTCTGCAAACATTTTATATATCTCCTTGAGTGAATTAGGTTTACAATTTTGCTCTAAATCTTTTTCAATTATGGTCATTGATCAAGATTTGATTCTCATGTAAATCTTTCCAAAATAAGCCAAAAATCAATCTTTTTGTGTACAAACCAGCCTTGCAAGATTTGATTTCATTGCTAGCTGTATAAGAGACCTGAAATATGTACAAAATCTCAAGGTTTAAATGATTTTGATATTTTCATGATTTTATTTTGATTTAATTGAAATAAACATTAAAATAAATTACAAAAATAAAATAAAGGAAAGAGGGAAGGATCATCGGTCATGGACCATGTTACAAACTCAAAAAAGCACAAAACATTGGGCCCATTTGACAAAAATTGCAATTTGAGGCATATTTGACTTTTGGCAGTTTTGCAAAAAAGGTCAACTTCACCAATGCCTAACTCCTTCAATTTTGACTCTATGAGGGTGTTATTTGACTTTTTAGAAAGCTCAAGATGTAATCTAAGCAACCCTTTTGGTCTCATATCAATTTAGTCTTCCATGTTTATGTATGAAGCTTTGACAAAAAAGGTGTTTTTGTTGACTTTTCAAAATGACCTATAATGTCCAAATTCATAACTTCTTGTGAGTGCATATTTTGAACTTGGGAGATGAAGATGAATTGTAGGGAATTGCATCCTATTAAAAATGAGATTTGGATGGGTCATTTATAATAAAGTATGAGAAAGTTATGCTTGGTCAAAGTTGAGTTGACTTTTACTACAAAACCCTAATTTAGCAACTTTTGGGTTTTGATGAATTGTGAGCAATCCTTGATGAATCATGATCAACCCTTGATAAAATGATTAATAATTCTTCAAAATGAGAATGTTGACCAAAAATATTGAAGTTTGACTGTATGTAGGACACCGTTGACTTTTGCCCTAGCACAGTCGATTTTCAGGCATTTGAATAGTTGACTGAGCAAACTTCCTCTGCAATGCTTGAAACTTGACATGGATGATCTTGCGAACATATTAGGACAATGGTGATAATTTGAGACCCTTTGGACTCAAGTATCTTGATGTAATATGAAACCCTAATTTGAGGTAGACTGCCTTAGGAGAGAGTTTGTCTGGTCAACCCTTGAACTTCCTTGAGAAATTTGAGGATCTCACCTGAAATGTTTTGATAAATATGGAAGGGAAAATTTTGGGGTACAACAACTGCCCATGTTCAATCTTCTTAAACCTGAGGGTGTAGATTGGCTTGTCTGCCTTTCGTGATCCGAGGGTGGAATATGATTGAACACTAGAGTGCCCAGAAATTTGCACTCACATGAAGTGGTATTCGTCTTGCAATGTCGGGAATGGGCTTATAGATGCCATTTGGAGATTGATGACGAATGATGGGCTTAAAAGATACCATCCGAAGGAGTGTCGATCGCCTAAGAGATTCCTTAGCGAGAACCCGTATACCCGTTATTCTACTGAGGAATCGTCTCTTGGTCGAAGAGGTGAAAATGAACTACTATCTGGTCGTGATCCAAGCTTCATAGTGATAAGATCGACTGCTATTTGGTCGTGCTCTAGGCTTTACAGTGACTTACTGGGGAGATGAGATTAAATTTGCTATCCGGTCGTAATCTAGGCTTTGCAATTTATCAATTCTTATTTGGCCGTAATCCAGGCTTCAGAAGGAATTAAGTTGTTATTTGGTCGCATCCGGGCTTCAACTTGAATTTAGGGCATACTAATATCCGATCAACTCCTGGCTTCTTAGTAATTGTCCAAGTAAACTGCTATTTGGTCGAAATCTAAGCTCACTGTGTCTTTTACTGTTATCTGGTCGTAATCCAGGCTTCACGATGTATTATACCATTATCTGGTCGAATCTAGGCTTCATGGTGTCCTGTACTGCTATCCGGTCGATTCCAGGCTTCGTAATACCTCACTTCTTATCTGGTCGTAATCCAGGTTTCAAAAGAAATCAAGTGGTTATCCAGTCGCATCCGGGCTTCCATTTGATTTTAAGGCCTACTAATATTCGGTCTACTCCGGGCTTCATAGTAATTAGCCGGGTAGACTGTTATTTGGTCGAAATCCAAGCTTCGCAATGTCCCTTACTATTATCTGGTCTTAATCCCAGGCTTCAGTGTTCTTTACCGCTATCTGGTTGTAATCCAGGCTTCATGATGTATTATACCATTATCTGGTCGAAACCAGGCTTCATGGCGTTCGGAGAAATCATGATATTATTCGGTTGAATCCGGGCTTCATAACTTGCATTAAAGATATACCACTATCTGGTCGACTCCAGGCTTCATAGTATTCTTGGCTTCTATCTGGTCGTAATCCAGGTTTCACAATGTCTTCTACCATTATCTGGTCGAGTCCAGGATTCATGGTGTCTTGTATTGCTATCTGGTCGTAATCCAGGCTTCAAAATAACTTGTTAAGCTGTTATCCGGTCAATTTTCGGGCTTCACGGCTTGTGTTTATGATATACCACTATCTAGTCAAATACAGGCTTCATGGTGTCCTTGTACTGCTATCTGGTCGTAATCCAGGCTTCATAATAACTTGCTGGGGATTAAACTATTATCCGGTCGAATCTGGGCTTCATAGCTCAATGATAAACCATTATCTGGTTGATTCCAGGCTTCGCGGTAGTTTGATACTGTTATCCGGTCGTTCTCCGGGCTTCACAATATGATGGGGAAATCAAGATACTATCCGGTCGGATCCGGGCTTCATAGCTTGAGATTTGAGAATTTGATTCTATTTTTTCCTGAATAGGGAAAGGGTTAGTCGTAAGTAATGTCATGATGTATGAAATGTATTGAGAAATGATGTTCTCAAAATAAATGAGACTGTGCTGTACGATGAGTATGCGCATGTCCTGATGCATGGATATGCAATGTTCTTATGATGTTCTTTAGCTGGGGAAAATAAATCCCGGATTGCTGCTGGAGGGTACAAAGAGCTGAATTCTTCGTTCCCGCTGGGGATAACGATCGAAGATGATTTGAGAATAAACTAGCGGGAGAATAACTTTGCTGGAGAATAAACTGGCGAGAGAATAACTCTGTGGGGAAGAGATACTCTGTCAAAAGATCTGCTGATTTGGAGAAGTAACCTCGGCTGGGGATGAATTACCGTTGCTGGCGATAATGAACTATGTTGGGGATTGAGCCTCTGCTTGTGGAAGAAATAAACTGTACTGGGAATAGTCTTCCATTGTTGGTGATAGATGAACTCTGCTTGGGGAGAATTAACACTACTATTTTGGGTATTTCCTACTCTGCAGGGTGTGTATGCACTTTTAGTCATATTCTTCAGCTGGGTCTATCCCTGTACGTGGTGAATAGAGAAACTGTAAGGTTTGGACATTTCTTGTTTGACCCTGTTCCTGGAATTACGAGTAATCATCTTTTGTTTCGCATATAAATATTTGTGAGCAACAATTATTTTCAAACGCATATATCAAAAATGAACCATTGGACGTTCTTGCAAAATAAAACAGGAAAAGAAAACCAACTTTGAAATTTATTGTAAAATGAATTGTATTGATTTTGAAGTTGGCCTGTAATAGGCGTTTTGTACAAGAGGCTGACGTCCTAGTAAGAGAACGCCGCCGAAAGATAGAATTTATATAATTTGTGAAAAACAAAGAAAAACAGCCATGTGAATGATCCCACTGGGTTCCAACTCTGCTATTGCCTTTATATCTTCGAGCGTCTCATCACTTCGCTACTTGGTTGAAGGTAGATAAGATTGATTTGCATCGTCCGAGCTTGATAGTCGATACATGAAGTCTGGTTGCAAGATGACCCAATGAGACATAGTGTTACGCTTTGATCCCAAATTTTTGCCTGGACCGCCCTTTCAGGTTTTCAGTCCACCGGGATACCCTTTTTTGCCCAAGCCGCCTTTTCAGGTTTTCGACTTGACGGGTGTACAATTTTTTCAATTTCATCCCTTACTTTTGACCGAACCCTTTTGGTTCGCCGGGAAGCCCTTATTTTTGCCTAGGCCAGTCGACCTAGTGGGTCTTTGATCATGCGTAGTATTTTTTCACTATGTCTGCATTGACGGGGTGAGGAAGGTCGTCACCATCCATGGTAGTTAGAATCATAGCTCCTCCTGAGAAAATGTTCTTAACCACAAATGGCCCTTCGTACGTAGGGGTCCATTTTCCCCTGGGATCACCTTGTGGCAGTATGATGCGTTTGATCACCAGATCCCCGACTTGATATTATTGTCGTCTAACTTTCTTGTTAAATGCCTTGATCATTCGCTTTTGATAATTCTGACCATGACAAATAGCAGTAAGTCTCTTTTCATCGATTAAGTTCAGCTGATCAAGCCGGGTCTGGATCCAATCGTCCTCGCTCAAACCTGCATCCTTCATAACCCGAAGAGAGGGTATCTGGACCTCAATGGGAAGGACTTCCTCCATGCCATACACCAAGGAATATGGTGTTGCCCTGTTGAAGTCCGTGCTGAGGTACGGTACCCATGAAGAGCGAATGGTAACATCTCGTGCCAGTCTTTGTAGGTCACTGTCATCTTCTGCACAATTTTCTTGATGTTCTTATTAGCCGCTTCAACAGCCCCATTCATCTTCGGCCGGTAAGGAGAAAAGTTGTGATGTTGTATCTTAAACTGTTTGCAGAGCTCGATGATTACTGTATTGTTGATATTTGTACCATTGTCCATAATGATCCTCTCTGGTACACCATATCGGCAGATAAAATTGTGTCGGATGAACCGCGCCACGACATTCTTGGTTATCGTAGCAAAGGAAACTGCTTCAACCTACTTCGTAAAGTAATCAATAGCCACCAGAATGAAACGATGCCCATTAGACGCGGTAGGTCTGATCTCGCTGATCATATCGATGCCCCACATTGCAAAAGGCTAAGGAGTTGTCAAAACATTCAGGGGAACTGGAGGTACGTGCACCTTATCAGCATAGACTTGGAATTTATGACAGGTCTGAGAATGCTGATAACAACCGGCTTCCATAGTAGACCAATAATATCCAGCCCGTAGGATTTTCTTTGCCATGGTATGTCCACTGGAATGAGTTCCGAAAGTACCTTCAAGTAATTCTGACATGATCCTTTCTTCCTCATTCTTGTCCACACATCGCAGTAAGGTTGAATCATGGTTACGCTTATAAAGGATCGCATTACTGATGAAGAACTTTGCAGCGAACCTTCCCAAGAACTTCTTATCATTAACAGATGCACCCTCGGGGTACTCCTGAGCCTCAAGATACCTCTTTACCTCTTGGAACCAGGTTTTATCTGCTACCTCTTCAGTCTCGATGTCACAACAATGTGCAGGTTCGTCTAACCTCTCAATGGTAATCTGGGGAGCCTCATTGTCCCACCTAACCTTGAACATAGAAGACATGGTAGCTAGCGCGTCCGCTAGCTGGTTCTCTTCTCTGGGGAAGTGTTCAAAGGTTATCTCCTCAAAGTGTGGGAGCAACGTCAATACCTACTCTTTGTAAGGAATAAGATTTGGGTGCTTCGTATCCCACTCGCCTTTGATCTGACTGATCACTAGAGCGGAATCTACGAATACATTCAAGAACTTAATCCTCAGGTCAATAGCTGCTCGAAGACCCATGATGCACGCTTCATACTCCGCCATATTGTTGGTGTAGTTAAAACATAATCGGAGGGTAAACAGAGTATGACAGCCATCAGGATATATGATCACAACACCAATGCCATTACCCAACGCGTTTGAAGCTCCATCAAAATACATAGACCATCGGGATCCTTCCTCAGGTCCTTCATCCGGTCCACGTTTTTCACAGTCGGTCACCAACATGATGTTCTAATCCGGGAACTCGAAATTTATGGATTGGTAATCATCCACGGCCTGATGCGCCAAATTATCTGCCAATAAACTCCCCTTGATTGCATTTTGGGTTGTGTACTAGATGTCGTACTCAGTTAAGATCATCTGCCATCTTGCTATTCTTCCGGACAAGGCAGGCTTTTAGAAGATATACTTGATTGGATCCATCTTTGATATCAATAGGGTAGTGTGATTCAGCATATACTGTCTCAGCCGGTGAGCAGCCCATGCCAAAGCGCAACAAGTTTTCTCGAGCAACGAGTATAGGGTCTCGCAGTCGGTAAACGTTTTGCTAAGGTAGTAAATAGCATGCTCTTTTCGGCCAGACTCGTCATGCTGCCCCAGCACGCACTCCATTGAATTGTCCAGTACTGTCAAGTATAAGATCAAAGGTCTTCCTTCAACTGGTGGCATTAGAATAGGTGGCTCTTGGAGGTATTCCTTGATCCTTTCGAAAGCGGTCTGACATTCATCATTCCATTTTACCACTTGATCTTTCTTCAGCAACTTGAAGATCGGCTCACAAGTAGCAGTCAGATGTGAAATGAATCGGGCAATGTAATTCAAACGTCCCAAAAACCCTCTGACTTCCTTTTCCGTTCGGGGAGTTGGAATCTCCTGTATAGCCTTCACCTTTGCCAGATCCACTTGAATACCTTTATCACTAACAACGAAACCCAACAGCTTACCAGACCTTACCCCGAAGGTACACTTGTTCAGGTTTAACCTTAGCTTGTACATCTTCAATCTGTCGAACAGTTTCTGGAGATGGTCAAGGTGTTCTTCTTCAGTCTTGGACCTTGCAATCATGTCATCAACGTACACCTCAATCTCATGGTGAATTATGTCGTGGAACAAAGCGACCATGGCGCGCTAATACGTTGCCCCAACATTCTTCAACCCGAAAGGAATTACCTTGTAACAGAAGGTGCCCCACTGTGTAACGAAAGTTGTCTTTTCCATGTCCTCGGGAGCCATCTTAATCTGATTGTAACCAGGAAAACCATCCATAAAGGAGAAGATCTTATGTTGCGCGGTGTTGTTTACCAAAACATCGATGTGAGGAAGTGGGAAATCGTCCTTGGGGCTTTCCCTGTTCAGATCTCTATAGTCCACACACATCCGTACCTTACCATCTTTCTTAGGCACCAGAACCATGTTGGCAACCCACTGCGGGTAAGAAGTGACAGCTAAAAACCCGGGTCAAACTGTTTCATGATCTCAGCTTTGATTTTCTGGGACATCTCAGGGCGTATACGACAAACCTTCTGCTTTATCGGAGGGCAGTCTTCCTTGGTTGGCAAGCGGTGTACCACGATATCAGTTTCTAAGCCAGGCATATCTTCATAAGACCAAGAGAAGATCTCAACATAGTCGCGTAGCATCTGTATCAACCGTTGTTTGACACTAAGCTCCAGATTCACACCTATCTTGACCTCTTTCCTGTCTTCTTCTGTACCCAAATTCACTGATTCCACTGGCTCTTCATGAGGCTGTATGGCCCTCTCTTCTTGTAGTAACAGTCTAGCAAGCTCCCCAGGTACTTCACAATCATTCCCACCTTCGTCCTCGACTTGGTTGATCGGATTTTCGAAGTCATAACTGGAAGTAGCAGAGCTGTTATCAATGGGATCCAGAGTGGATGCGGATCTGCATTATGATATGTGAGTGTGTGTAAGACAATAGCTGTTTTGATAAAGTGCAAGATAGAAAAGAAAAACAAGGAGCGCAAAATTTGTAATGCAAGAAAACATCCAATGATTTATTGATGATATATGAAAATGACAAATAATAATCCCTCACAAACAAAGCCAAGGTGCCTCGGGAAAGGCATCGGTCCGTAAAGTTTCAAATTATATGTTACAAATCTCAAAACAAAAATCTATTACTGTGTAATAAAAGAAACGAGTATGAAGTCCTTCGTCGTCCCGTTGTTCAATCCACCATTGGTAGTCGGGTAGATCCAGCTGTCGATATCTGGGTTTCATCATCAGCATCTTCCGTGGCGGGTACAGTCTCAATGGCATTGATTCTTGAGCCGTGCTTGAGCATGGGTGCAGTTATGACGTTGGGCTTCTCCGGAGCGTCAAACTCAATTTCTTTAGTGTCGATCAAATTTTGCACCTTATTCTTCAAGGCCCAACAGTTTTTTGTATCATGACTTGGGCTATCAGAGTGATAGGTGCAGCGGACATTCGGGTTATATAGCGGATATGTGGTGCTGAGATTCTTCGGGGCTTCCCTCAGAGTTACCAGGTTGGTCTTTAACAACTGTGGTAGAACTTGAGACAAGGTCATATTAAGCCGAGTGTAATGTCTCTGCGGTCTCTCCATTCTTTTCTGATTGTTGCATTGTGGGGTAACGGTGGGTCTTGATATTACTACCGTATTTACTGCTTGACGGCGCTCAGGTCTGCTTTGGCTCCTTGAGCTATAAACTGCACTAGCTTCTTTCTTACCAGTGAAAGGCTTCCTTACTGCACTTGATTACGTATCCTTCTGTATCTTACCACTTCGGATACCCGCTTCTACTCTCTCCCCAGTCAAAATCAATTCAGTAAAATCAGATGACGAACTGTCGATCAGATGATTGAAAAATGGACCAGACAATGTCCCCAGAAACATGTCCACCAATTCCCTATCAGACAGAGGGGGTTGGACTATTCCACTAAAATCTCTCCACTTTTGAGCATAGTCTTTAAAACCTTCACTTGTACCCATAGACATACCCTGAAGCTGAGTACGAGTGGGAGCAAGGTCGGCATTATATTGATACTGCTTGTAAAAATCAACGATAAGGTCCTCCCAATTTAGGACATTAGCGTTAGAACATAGTTTGATTCTACAACCCTCAATTAGAGTTTTGATGATAACAAAATACGAGAATAAATAAATTGTAAGATTTATATATAAGACATATATGCTACTTAAAATTATGTTTTGTGTTTATAGAAACTCTGATGGAATCAGCATCAGAAGATCAGTATGAACATCAGCATCAGAAGATCAAACATGTGCTACACGCTGAAGTTACCAGATCACACGCTGAAGCCTGATGAACAGGATCTGCGCATAAAATACTCTAACTCTGATCAAGATCCTTACCAAGTCATCAACACTCAGAAGCATCAGCATAAAGGAAAGAACACTCTTATTATCATTAGCAAAACACTCTGAAGCGTTACTATGCATTCAAGACAGATTAATTACCAACGACTTTATTCAAAGACAAGATCTTCTCAAAAAGGAAAGAACGTTATTAGCATTGAAATGGCTTTATGAACAACAACGTATCTCTTCCTAGGCTATATAAACAAGTCAGTGTGAGAAAAGAAAAGGCTAATACTCTACACGCATATACACGCCTAAGCTAATAATCTATGCGCACACACTCATACAAATTGCTAAGCTTTCCAACCACGCTTACTCTATAGCTCTAGCAATCCAGTTTTTATTCCAAGCTCAATATTGTGTATTATCACAGTTGTGATATATAGTTTTATTAGAAAACATCAAACACACTTTTGTTCAATTATCTGTAAGAGAATTTCCTTGAGATAAACCGGTATGTGGTTAGACTCAGTAAGGCTTTAACAGTTGTTAAAGTAGTTGTTGTATTCAGTTGAATATAGTGGATTAAGACCTCGTTGGAGAGAGGCGAAATCACCTTGACGGGTGGACTGGAGTAGTTTGAGATCAAACGAACCAGGATAAAAAAACCGTGTGGTCTAAGCTTTTAATTTTAAGATTTACAATTCAACCCCCCTTCTTGTGTTTTTCACATCTTCAATTGGCATCAGAGCGCCTGGTTCTGAGATTATAACACTTAACCGTGTCAGTACAAGATCCAGTGTAAGAAAAACACAATGGCAGGACCACTTCAAAACATCAGCAATGACAACAATGAAGAAAGAGACAGATTCAGTGGCAAACCTCCAGTCTTTGATGGAGAGAACTTTGACTACTGGAAAGAAAAAATTGAAAGCTTCTTTCTAGCCCATGATGCTGATATGTGGTACATGGTGACTGATGGATACACGCACCCAGTGGATGGAAGTGGTCAGAAGATTGACAGGAAAGAAATGTATGATCAGCAAAAGCGTGACTTCAGAAATCATCACAAGGCCAGAACAATTCTTCTCAGCGCCATCTCTTATTATGAATATGAAAAGATATCAAACAGAGACACTGCAAAGAATATGTTTGACTCTCTGAGAATGACGTATGAAGGCAACATTCAAGTCAAAGAAACCAAAGCTCTTACGCTCATTCAGAAGTATGAGGCATTCAAGATGGAAGAAAGTGAATCAATAGAGACTATGTTTTCAAGATTTCAAATTCTGGTTGCTGGTCTCAAAGTTCTTGACAAAGGGTATTCCACTGATGATCATGTTAAGAAGATCATCAGAAGCTTGCCAAAACAGTGGAGGCCAATGGTCACAGCGCTTAAGCTAGCCAAGGATCTCAACAAAATCACTCTGGAGGAACTTGCCAGCTCCCTCAGAAGTCACGAGATAGAGCTAGAAGTCGATGAACCTCAAAAGCAAGGTAAGCCATTAGCTTTAAAATCTAACAGAAAATCTGACTCCAAAGTTTTGCAGGCTGTTGAAGAAACCTCTGATGGGTCCTCATCAGAAGAAGATGAATTATCTCTCCTCTCCAGAAGGGTGAACCAATTATGGAAGCAGAGGCAAAGGAAGTTCAGGAATCCCAGAAGATCAGAGAATCAGAATGAATCCTTCTCCAGATGTAGAAGGTCAGAATCCTCCTCTAGACACAGAAGATCTGAAGGTTCTTCAGGAACCAGAAAGCCAAACAACAAAGACATCATCTGCTATGAATGTAACGAGCAAGGGCACTACAAAAGTGATTTCCCAAAGCTTCAGAAGGAAAATCCCAAAAAGAAGTTTGGCAAGGAAAAGAAGAAAAGTCTCATGGCTACATGGGATGATTCTGACACATCTGAAGCTGACTCAGAATCAGATGATGAAAGAGCAAACATAGCTCTCATGGCAAACATAACAGAAGACAATGAAGCTTCTGAGTCAGACTCTGAATCAGATACAAAAGAGGTATTTCCTGACTTTGCTATAAACTTTACTAAGGCTGAACTAGCTGAAAGCCTTAACGAAATTCTGGAAAGATATCAGCAGATCAGAGTCAAATTCAGAAACCCGAAAAGGAATCTTGCTTCTGACTCTGATAAGACTGAGAGCCTCAAATTGGAGAATTCTGAGTTAAAAGATAAAATTTCAAAATTAGAAAATCTATTGCAAAACTCTCAGAAGGAAACAATCCCTGAAACTCCCAGCAATGCTAATGAGATCATCAAGGAGTATGATCACAGCTTTCAGAAGTTTCTAGCTAAAAACATAGATAGAAGCAAAATGGCTTCAATGATCTACGGAGTTAGCAGAAATGGCATAAAGGGAATAGGATACCAAGGTAAGGTACCTACTCCAAAGAATGCCATGGATTTAGTTATAAAACGTACTCCACTTGATTCACACTTTGTATATGGGCACACACACGACATCAAATATACAAGTAGTAATTATTCTGTCAAACCAAAATTCAACCAGAGTTTTGGTAAAACTAACAAATCAGGACCCAAGAAAATATGGGTACCTAAGGATAAAATAATACATGTGGCAGATATCTTTAGCAGCAAAGCATAAACACCAATCATGGTACCTGGACTCTGGCTGCTCACGACACATGACAGGAAGAAGGCATATGTTCCAAACCCTGGAACTTAAGCCTGGAGGCCACGTAGGCTTTGGAGGCAATCAGAGAGGAAAGATCATTGGCTCTGGAACAGTAGGTAATGGAAATCTTCCCTCTATAAGTAATGTGTTATTAGTAGATGGATTAATGCATAATTTGTTATCCATAGGTCAATTAAGTGATAACGGTTATGATATAATCTTTAATCAAAGTTCATGCAAAGCTGTTAGTCAGAAAGATGGGACTATCCTATTTAATGGAAATATGAGAAACAACATTTATAAAATCAAACTTTCTGAACTAAAAAGTCAGAATGTAAAGTGTCTTCTGTCTGTTAACAACGAGCAATGGATCTGGCACAGAAGATTGGGACATGTTAGTATGAGAAGAATATCTCAGATTAACAAACTCAATCTGGTCAGAGGACTTCCTAACCTGAAGTTCAATTCAGATGCTCTGTGTGAAGCATGTCAGAAAGGCAAGTTTGCAAAACCAGCTTTCAAATATAAAAACATTGTTTCCACCTCTAAGCCATTAGAACTTCTGCACATTGACTTATTTGGACCAGTTAAAACTGCTTCAGTCAGTGGCAAGAAGTATGGGTTAGTAATCGTAGATGACTATAGTAGATGGACATGGGTAAAGTTCTTAAGACACAAGGATGAGTCAAACTCTGTTTGTCACCTTCTGCAACCAAGTTCAGAATGAAAAGGATCTTAGAATCGTCAAAGTCAGAAGTGATCATGGTGGAGAATTTGAAAACAAAGATTTTGAGTCATTCTTTAATGACTAAGGCATTCTGCATGATTTCTCTTGTTCTAGAACTCCCCAGCAAAATGGAGTTGTAGAACGAAAGAACAAAACATTGCAAGAAATGGCCAGAACCATGATCAACGAGACTAATGTTGCTAAGATCTTCTGGGCAGAGGCAATAAACACATCGTGTTACATTCAGAATAGAATCTCCATAAGACCTATTCTGGAAAAGACTCCATATGAATTGTGGAAGAAAAGAAAGCCCAACATTTCCTATTTTCATCCATTTGGATGTACTTATTTTATTTTAAATACAAAAAATTATTTGAACAAGTTTGACTCTAAAGCATAAAAGTGTATTATGTTAGGATACTCTGAACGCTCAAGAGGGTACAAAGTATACAATACAGAAACACAGATTGTGGAAGAATCAATCAGTGTTCGTTTTGATGATAAGCTTGACTCTCAAAAGTCAAAGCAGAATGAAGTATTTGCAGGTATGGAAATTGAATTCACAGGTACTGAAGACAAGTCATCAGAAGAACTTAACAGAGACACTCCCTTAACATCAGAAAGAGGCACTGCAAGCATTCCAGCACCTTCTGTTGGTCAACTTCAGAAAAGACTATCCAGAAGCAGCTTGGATCACCCAGAAGAAACAATCCTAGGAAGAAAGGAAGATCCAATCAGAACAAGATCTAGCTTCAGAAACTCTGAAGAATCCCTCATGGGACTTGTTTCTCTAATTGAACCATCAACAATTGATGAAGCACTTCTGGACAATGATTGGATTCTAGCAATTCAAGAGGAGCTAAATCAATTCACAAGAAATGACGTATGGGATCAAGTTCCCAAACCAAAAGGATTCAACGTCATTGGAACAAAATGGGTGTTTAGAAACAAATTGAACGAACAAGGTGAAGTCATCAGAAACAAAGCACGATTGGTAGCACAAGGTTATAATCAGCAAGAGAGGATAGACTATACAGAAACCTTTGCTCCATTCGCCAGGTTAGAATCTATCAGACTCTTAATTTCATTTGCTGTTAATAAAGGCATCACTCTATATCAGATGGATGTTAAGAGTGCATTATTAAATGGCTATATAGAAGAAGAGGTATATGTGCACTAACCCCCTGGTTTTGAAAGTTCCAAAAATCTAGAATATGTTTTCAAACTAAAGAAGTCACTGTATGGTCTGAAACAAGCTCCCAGAGCTTGGTATGAAAGACTAAGTAACTTCCTATTAGAAAAGGAATTCACCAGAGGGAAAGTGGACACAACTCTATTATGTAAGACAATTAAGAATGACATTTTAGTATGTCAGATTTATGTTGATGATATCATATTTGGATCTACTAAACCTTCTCTGGGATGAAAGTTTGCTAAGTGTATGCAGGCATAATTTGAGATGAGCCTAATGGGGGAACTGAAATTCTTTCTGGGCATTCAGATTAATCAAACCCCAGAAGGAACTTACATTCATCAGAGCAAATATGTCAGAGAACTTCTGAAGAAATTTGATCTCTCAGAATGTAAGCCATCAAAGATTCCAATGCATCCCACGTGCATTATGGAAAGAGAAGAGGTAAGTAAAAAGGTAGAACAGAAGGTCTACAGAGGTATGATTGGTTCTCTTCTTTATCTGACGGCTTCAAGGCTTGACATTTTATTCAGTGTATGCATTTGTGCTAGATTCCAACAAGATCCTAGAGAATCTCACTTAACAACAGTTAAGCGAATTTTCAAGTATCTGAAAGGTACTACTAATCTGGGTTTGTTTTATAGAAAATCAAGTGATTACAGCTTAGTAGGTTACTGTGATGCTGATTTCGCTGGAGACAGAGTAGAACGTAAAAGTACTTCTGGAAGCTGCTAGTTTCTGGGAGAAAATCTGATCTCATAGTCCAGCAAAAGACAATCCACAACTACTCTATCAATAGCAGAAGCTGAATACACAGCAGCAGCTGGATGCAGCACACAAATGCTCTGGATGAAAAGTCAACTTCAGGACTTCCAGATATTTGAGAGTAACATTCCTATCCTCTGTGACAATACTTCTGCTATTTGCTTAAGTAAAAATCCTATTTTTCATTCTAGGGCTAAGCATATAGAAATAAAACATCATTTTATTAGGGACTATATTCAGAAAGGGATTTAAAATTTAAAATTTATTGACACACACCATCAATGGGCTGATATTTTTACAAAACCACTTTCTGAAGATAGGTTCAACTTCATTCTGAAACATCTCAGCATGAAGCTCTTCCCAGAATAAAATTGTTTTAATTCCATATATTAACCTTCAAAACTTTGTTTATTTTCTGTGAACTACTGATCAATCATCCTTCAGATCTTTAGAAGTACAGATTGTATCAGAATCTATCCATGAAGATTTGAGCGCTTCATTTAAAGGATAGAAATGTGCTGTCCACTCAAGAAAACAAGTGTCATCCAGTCATCAGCCATTTTCTGAGGCTGAACACGCGTTCACGTTTCTGAAAAGGCAAAGCGCTGATTGGATGCATTGAGACACATGTCATGGGTAACCGTTCCAAATATCTTTCTGAATCCCCTAAAATCAGCTATCATTAAATGCTAATAATCATTATTAATTTCTATCTCTTAAACGTTTATGTTTTCAAAACCTTTCTTTTAGAAATCTATTTAAACACTTCACACCATTTACACGTTTTACCGTCACTTTCATTCTCGCTGAATATTTCTGATTTCAGTGTTCTTACTTTCTCAAGAAAACCTTTCAATCTTTTTCACACGACTTCCTCCTCCTTCTTAGAAATTTCCTTGTTGTTTTTATAACTTGTTTACCTATAATATTTTTTACATGTTCTGAACTTATCATTGCTTCTGTTTTTAATATAAACGCACTTTTAGCTCTGATCATTTTTTAACTCTGATTGTTTGTGCTTTTTGATAACTGACAAAAAGGGGGAGAAAGAATGATATTTTTAAATAACGGATTACTGAGACATAAGTGAAAATTCTGGCTACAGATACTCAATGTCACGTCCAATGTTATGACACTGTATCTGACTTACTATATGACAGTAAATGCAAAAGCAGTAAATAACACAGTCAATTGTTTACCCAGTTCAGTGTGCAACAACACCTACTCTGGGGGCTACCAAGCCAGGGAGAGAATCCACTATAAGAGATGTTAATTCAGGAATAAACCAACCAGTTTATCTCCTTCACTTAAGACCTACCCAATGCAATTCTAATCTAAGTACAACTTAAACCTGAGTTCCTACTCACTCCCCCTCAATCACAGCAGTGATCTATAAACCAATTTGACTTGAGAATTGATGAAGACACTCTTCAAAAACACACTCTTGATTATGCTTCACAGCTTTTTAATCAAGTAACACAATCACTCGTACTTCACAGCTTTGAGTGATGTACACAACTAACTTGACTCTGCTTCACAGCTTTAGTCAAGTAACATTCAAACACTCTTGCTTCAAAGCTTTGAGTGCTACACAACCCTTACAATTAAAACCTATTCCAAGACACTTATCACAATGATAATTGCTTGGAGTACAATTAAACAAATCTATACAGATTACAAACTTGATCTTCTAAATAATCAGCAGGGATGATCTCAAAAACCGCAGCTCTGTTGAATATATAGCAGCTGCAACTTCAGTTAGGGTTTCCAAAAACCTAGGGTTGATTCCGTTTGACTTAACGTCCAGGTCACAGTACTTTGTTGATCAGGTTAGGATTGAGCGAGGTTACTCCTCAGAAAACGCAGGATTCTGTTTAGGAAGGACTGAGTTATTTCCTGAAAAAACTCAGACTTATCCAATCCTGTAATCCTGCTAGTTCAGAACAGGATGTCATAACATCTGTTATGACATCTGAGAAAACCTGTCTACTGATTAGCTAAATGTGATCATTTTGCAAACATGCTCAGATACACACTTATGAACATCAGTATTTGAGTTACAATATTTTTCTGCATATGTACCTAAAGAGTTAGTACAACCTGAACTAGAATGTTATGACATCAGTCATGACATTCACACATACACCAAAAATACAAGCCAATACCTAAACACCTACAAACTCCCCCTTTGGCAGATTTTTGGCTAAAGTCCCTAAACAATCAGAGATAGCAGCAGAAATAAATGATGACAGCAGAAAAATATAGTGTTAAGTACTAATTAAGCAGTACCAAATATTCTCCCCCACTTTAGCCACAAATGGGCCAAAGATTACATGTTTATAAAGTAATACAGTTATCCAAGACAAAATAATGAGATCAGCAGCAGAACACCAGACACAGCAGTAGACAACAGCAGGACATTCTTCCAAACTCCACCACCACGCAACAATCATCCTTCAAGTACTGTCATTAGACTCAGAGGAGCCACTTTCTTCACTGTTGGACTGTCCTTCATCTTCTTCCCTCATGCTTGCTTCAGCTTCTTCCTTTTCTAGCTTGGCAATTAGTGCTTCTAGGGTCCTTTTCCTAGCATCCAGATCTTTGCAAGTTTCTTTTAAGACAGCTATGACATCTGATGTTTTGGACTGGCTCTTTGCAGACGATGTCTCAGCTGATGTTATGACAATGTCTGGAGCATGGGATCCCTGAAACAGTTTGTAGTGCAGGCCAAGGGCAGGGGCTCTTTTGCAGACTGTATCTCTTGCTACAAGTATGTCAGGATATTGTGCAAGGATGATTCCACAAAGGAGGGAGGGAAATGCAATTGGTCCTTTGACAGCATAACTGCCAGCATGCTTCAAGGTTTGTTCAAAAATGTACCTTCCATAATCAAAGGCAGTCTTGGTTCCTACAGCATAGATGAATCTCCCCAATCCTGTGGAGATGGTTGATTTGTGATTTGTAGGCACCCAGTTTGCTGCACCTATTTTATGCAGGATGGCAAATTTCATGCTGAGTTTACTAGCATTCAACTTCCCTTTCAATGGCCAGCACTTGACTTGCCTGGCAGTGATGGTCAAGCATACTTCATTGTCAGTTGCCTCTAGATCAGGACAGTCCTTATTCGTTCTTCCAAGAAACTTGTTGATTTCTGATGGAGAGAACTTGACCCTTCTTCCTCTAACAAACACACTCTCAAAGTCAGCTGACCTCCCATCAGCACAATCATTGGATAGGTTCACTACAAACTCTTTAACCAGATTTTCATAACATTTGCCAAACTTCATCACAGTCTTTATTAGTCCAGCATTCCTGATCAGCTCCATGATGTCTTTGCACTCCAAAGCATCATTGTTGAGTTCTCTCTCCAAGGCTATTCTCTTCAAGCAAACATACTTCCACCTGTTTGCATTATCAGGATGATGAAAGGAGATGTTGTCAGTTGGCACTTCAGGCACTCTAGCAATCTTGCTGGAAGGGAGCTTCCTTCTGATGGGAGCATTGTCAATGTCAATCTCAAATTCTGATTCATCATCAGAGTCAGAAGTTTCAGGTTCTTTTCTTTTCTTGGAGATTGGTTGTCTAGCAGTCAGCACCTGAGCCTTCTTCCCTTTAGTCTGAATTTTTTCAGCCATCCCTTCAGCCTTGGACTTCTTAGGTTTAACAGTCTCACAACTTTTTCTTTTCATCAATCTTCTAGCAATGCTAGGGTTCACATTAGCAATCAGTTCATTATCTGAGTACTCTTCATCCACATCAATGATAGGTGGATCAGCAGCCTTTTCAGAGGGATTCTGAATGTTGTCTTTTGGTGTCACGACATCCTCAGTGACATCTATATTTTCAGAACCTTCTACATTTGGACTCTCAGATTGATTTAGAGGAATAGAAATCCCCGGTACAGATTGGTTGCCACTCAGAATGCTAGTAACCAGTCTAGCAATGGCTTGGTGTACTTGCACTGTTCCTTCTTTATCAGGTATATTAGATGAAGGAAGAGAAGAAATACCAGAGACTGCAGCTTGAGCTCTTCCTGCTTTTCTGGTCCTGAGTTTCTTGATTTTGGCTGGATTAGTTGCCATCTCCCTGAGAGGAGTGACCTCAAGTACTTCAGATTCTATGCATGTCGTGATTGCCCTAGAATCGTGATCAGATGACGATGATGATGAGTGAGACGAAGCCGCCATAGTGGAAGATGATGTCTGAGACATTGTGTTTAACGTTGAGTAGCAGTAGCACTTTGAGAAAGCTCTTTGATTGGGAGGAGAAAACCGGTTGCAAGAATGAGAGAGATAGGGAGTACAAGGGAGTCTTTTCAACTTCTGAAGGCTTTTGAAGGAATTGTGAATGACTATGATCAACCCACTAAATATAGACTTAATAGAATTAATCCCTTCAACCCTTGTTTTCAGCAAAACTAATTGCTATAATTTCTCATGTTGGTGAATACCCAATCTGCCCTTCAAATTTTCAAGTTGATTTCCAACAAGCGCCTTGATAGAAGAATCAGTTAGCTGAAGCTCAGAGAACTTATGTTTCAGTTCAAATGATTTCTTCTCTCCAAAGTCAATAGGGTTTAAGGAAATGTTGAATGTTTTCAGATTATCACACCACAATGTCACAACATCTTGTGTAACATTGTCTTCAGGTAGCATCTGTGTTGACCAGAATTTTTTTGAACAGAATTTATGAGACTTGTTCATATCACATATATTATCAGCCTGTAGTTTAGGAGTTCTTCTGACATCTTCCATAGGAATATCTCTTTTCATTTCTTCAAGTTTATGCTGCCACTGTTTCATATCTTTTTCTTCTTTGAAGATTTGACTCAAGGTGTGGATATCAGTGTTCTCAGGCTGCCACACATAACAGTTATTTTTGGACTTTATTCCTCTCATTACAATATCTAGTTTATCATTAAACACTAGACATTCAGATCTTGAGAAGTTGACCATGAATCCTAGATCACATAATTGACTGATGCTGATGAGATTAGTAGTCAACCCTTTTACCAGCAGTACCTTATTCAGACTTGGAACTCCAGGGTAGTCCAAATTGCCAACTCCTTTGATTTCTCCTTTAGCACCATCTCCAAAGGTCACAAAACTGGTGGTGTGAGGCATAACATTATTGAGGAGATTTTTGAATCCAGTCATGTGTCTGGAACATCCACTGTCAAAGTACCAATCTTCCTTTGTTGAGATCTTCAGGGAAGTGTGTGCTATCAGTGCAATAGCCTTTTTCTTCCATTGAGGAGCGTGTGGTACCCTTTTAGACTTAGGTTCGACATCTGATTTCTGATTAGGATATCCATGTAGTCTGTAACAGAAGGGTTTTATGTGACCATATTTCCCACAATGATGACATCTCCATCTTTGGTACCTCTTCTTCATGTGTCTCTGTCCCTGATGTGGAGAGTAATGTTGAGACATCTGGTTTGACATTTGCTTCCTGGTAACAACTTTCTTTGTTTCCACAAATCCTAGGCCAGATTTATTTCCCATATTTTGTCCAGCCTGAAGAATCTCTTCCAATTTGTCTGTCCCATTTGTCAACATCTTGACTGATTTGGTCATTTGATTCAGTTGTGAGTTCAGCAGTTGAACTTCTCCTTCTAAATGACTTATAGTTTCAAGATTTGCTCTCTTTTCAGCCTCTAGCTTTACAATGAGTTTTGATTGTTTCTCATTTTGCACACAGACTTCACCACTTCTGATACACAATTTCTTGTAGGTATCAGCCAGTTCTTCAAATGTTACTTCTTCATCACTGGTGTCACTTTCAGAAGTACAAACACTAGTTAGGGCAGTAACTAGTTTGGCAGATTCTTCTTCAGAATTGCTTTCTGAATCATAGTCAGACCAGGTAACAGTCATTCCTTTCTTTTGCTTCTTAAGAAAGGTAGGACATTCAGCTCGAATATGTCCATATCCTTCACATCCATGGCATTGAATTCCTCTGCCTTGGTTTTCCTTATCTTCTGATCTTGGTCTTCTGCTGGAACTGTCAATGTCAGAAGGAATGTTGTGAACATTTGACCTTGACTTTGGGTCCATTCTTTTGATGAGCCTGTTGAACTGTCTTCCAAGCATGGCAATGGCTTCTGATATGTTTTCTTCTTCATCCTCCTTGTGTTCAACATCAGTGTTGGTTACAAGTGCTATGCTTTTGTTCTTCTTGTCACCATTATCAGTGATCCCCATCTCAAAAGTCTGAAGAGACCCAATAAGTTCATCCACTTTTAACTTGCTAATGTCCTGGGCTTCCTCTATGGCAGTTACCTTCATTGCAAATCTTTTAGGCAAGGATCTGAGAATCTTCCTCACCAGTTTTTCTTCTGACATTTTTTCTCCCAGTGCTCCTGAGGTGTTGGCAATCTCCAAGATGTTCATGTGAAATTCATGGATGGTTTCATCTTCCATCATTTTTAGATTCTCAAACTTAGTGGTCAACATCTGAAGCCTTGACATCTTTACTTTGGAAGTGCCCTCATGAGTAGTTTTGAGGGTGTCCCAAACTTCCTTGGCCAGTTCATATTGATGTACTAATCTGAAGATGTTTCTATCAATTCCATTGAACAAGGCATTTAAGGCTTTTGAATTTCCCAGAGCTAACTCATCTTCTTCTTTACTCCAATCTTCCTCAGGCTTCAGACTGATTGTCCCATCTCTTTCAGTTATGGTGGGATGACTCCATCCTTTGTCAGCAGCTCTCCAAGCCTTTTTGTCCAGAGATTTTAGGAAGGCAATCATACGAGGTTTCCAATAGTCATAATTAGTTCCATCCAGAATGGGTGGTCTGTTTCCAAAAACTCCTTCTTTGTCCATAGTGCCAGAAAGTGATATCCCTAGATCTCACCCAGTAATACAGGCAGGGTGCCAGCTCTGATGCCAATTGAAAATTCTGGCTACAGATACTCAATGTCACGTCCAATGTTATGACACTGTATCTGACTTACTATATGACAGTAAATGCAAAAGCAGTAAATAACACAGTCAATTGTTTACCCAGTTCAGTGTGCAACAACACCTACTCTGGGGGCTACCAAGCCAGGGAGAGAATCCACTATAAGAGATGTTAATTCAGGAATAAACCAACCAGTTTATCTCCTTCACTTAAGACCTACCCAATGCAATTCTAATCTAAGTACAACTTAAACCTGAGTTCCTACTCACTCCCCCTCAATCACAGCAGTGATCTATAAACCAATTTGACTTGAGAATTGATGAAGACACTCTTCAAAAACACACTCTTGATTATGCTTCACAGCTTTTTAATCAAGTAACACAATCACTCGTACTTCACAGCTTTGAGTGATGTACACAACTAACTTGACTCTGCTTCACAGCTTTAGTCAAGTAACATTCAAACACTCTTGCTTCAAAGCTTTGAGTGCTACACAACCCTTACAATTAAAACCTATTCCAAGACACTTATCACAATGATAATTGCTTGGAGTACAATTAAACAAATCTATACAGATTACAAACTTGATCTTCTAAATAATCAGCAGGGATGATCTCAAAAACCGCAGCTCTGTTGAATATATAGCAGCTGCAACTTCAGTTAGGGTTTCCAAAAACCTAGGGTTGATTCCGTTTGACTTAACGTCCAGGTCACAGTACTTTGTTGATCAGGTTAGGATTGAGCGAGGTTACTCCTCAGAAAACGCAGGATTCTGTTTAGGAAGGACTGAGTTATTTCCTGAAAAAACTCAGACTTATCCAATCCTGTAATCCTGCTAGTTCAGAACAGGATGTCATAACATCTGTTATGACATCTGAGAAAACCTGTCTACTGATTAGCTAAATGTGATCATTTTGCAAACATGCTCAGATACACACTTATGAACATCAGTATTTGAGTTACAATATTTTTCTGCATATGTACCTAAAGAGTTAGTACAACCTGAACTAGAATGTTATGACATCAGTCATGACATTCACACATACACCAAAAATACAAGCCAATACCTAAACACCTACAATAAGTCTCAAACATTCTGATCCATTTAATTTTCTCTCTTCTGAAAAGCTTACAGGTACAAAAACACTCTGATGAATCTGATAAACTCTGATAAAGTAAAGTTCTGATGCTCAAGGTCTCATGGAATTAAAGGGAAGCAATTAACTCAGGGGGAGTTTTCTCTTCTTAGCTCTGATACTTTAATTCTTTATTCTTATCTCTGATACCTTTTATTCGTTATTTGTTTATCTCTGATACCTTTTATTCTTTAATTTTAATTGAAAAAATCTGGTTTTTGTCATTATCAAAAAGGGGGAGATTGTTAGAACATAGTTTGATTCTACAACCCTCAATTAGAGTTTTGATGATAAAAAAATACGAGAATAAATAAATTGTAAGATTTATATATAAGACATATATGCTACTTAAAATTATGTTTTGTGTTTACAGAAACTCTGATGGAATCAGCATCAGAAGATCAGTATCAACATCAGCATCAGAAGATCAAACATGTGCTACACGCTGAAGTTACCAGATCATACGCTGAAGCCTGATGAACAGAATCTACGCATAAAATACTCTTACTCTGATCAAGATCCTTACCAAGTCATGCGCACTCAGAAGCGTTAGCATAAAGGAAAGAACACTCTGATTATCATTAGCAAAACACTCTGAAGCGTTACTATGCATTCAAGACAGATTAATTACCAACGGCTTTATTCAAAGACAAGATCTTCTCAAAAAGGAAAGAACGTTATTAGCATTGAAATGGCTTTATAAACAACAACGTATCTCTTCCTAGGCTATATAAACAAGTCAGTGTGAGAAAAGAAAAGGCTAATACTCTACACGCATATACACGCCTAAGCTAATAATCTACGCGCACACACTCATACAAATTGCTAAGATTTCCAACCACGCTTACTCTATAGCTCTAGCAATCCAGTTTTTATTGCAAGCTCAATATTGTGTATTATCACAGTTGTGATATATAGTTTTATTAGAAAACATCAAACACACTTTTGTTCAATTATCTGTAAGAGAATTTCCTTGAGATAAACCGGTCTGTGGTTAGACTCAAGAAGGCTTTAACAATTGTTAAAGTAGTTGTTGTATTCAGTTGAATATAGTGGATTAAGACCTCGTTGGAGAGAGGCGAAATCACCTTGATGGGTGGACTGGAGTAGTTTGAGATCAAACGAACCAGGATAAAAATACCGTGTGGTCTAAGCTTTTGATTTTAAGATTTACAATTCAACCCCCTTCTTGTGTTTTTCACATCTTCAATTAGCTCTTTCCAATTGATAAAACCTCTCAAGTTGAGTCCCTGACAAAATATCTTGAAAGAAATGTACCCACAAATTTTTATCAGTAGTGTAAGGTTGGATTTTTCTGACGTACGAGCGGAGATGGAGTTTTGGATATGATACTCCATCGTACTTGGCAAAAAATGGAACTTTGAACTTATGAGGGATCACCACCCTAGGTGCTAGTCCCAGATCTCCGAAGTCCAAACTAGGTATCTTCTGAATCTCCATAGCGCTTAGACGATCTTCGAGTTGTTTGTACTTATCCTTAGCAGGAGGATATTGCTCATCATCAAAATCAGTATCATTATCAGAGACCACGGGACTGGGACCCTTTTCATCCTGTTGGTCCTCCTCTCCTTTGGATGAAAGAGACAGATCAGCTTCCTGTCGCAACCTATTCCCAAATCTGTTACCCATATTCAGAAGAACCACCTTCTTCTTCTTCTTCTTCTTTTCCTTCAGGATGAGAGTCTTCAAATCCTCTTGACCTTTAGCCAAGTTCAAGAACATCTCTTGGAATTTGGAATTCTATGCTTGAAGAGCTTTGATGGCTTGATCGGTAGGTATTTCAGAAGACATTTCGCGCTGAAATAAACATCGAAGAAGATGAGAAACTTGTAATGGTACCTATAATGATGTGCATGATAATGGGATGCGTATGTAATGATTTCAAAGACTTTGGGAGATTTAAATTTGGAAACCAAGAAATATATAAACTTTATTAGATTGAACTTGTAAAAATGTTTAACAATGCCTTTAAGGCGTTACAAAAGAAATAAATTAAAAACAAATCTAAACTAGAAAAAGCAAAAATCAGAAATCCCATGGACGCTTCCCCTTCGTGCTGACATAGTCATTGATTGTCCTTTCGTTCTCAAGTTGCCTGGTGAGCTTCAGGATCTTCCTTTCTTGCTCATGATACTTCTCTCAGTAGGTATCCCTCTCTTATTTCAACTGAATCCAAGATCTCTTCAATGCCCAAAGATCAGTGGGCATGTATGGATAAAAGACTGTATAAGGAACACCCTCTTCATTGGTAGGTTCCACAATCACTGGAAACACAACTTCATAAGGCATCCCAAGCTTCTGGGCACGACCTCAGACTCACTGGAGATAAGGCTGTACAGGGAGAGAAGTCTTTGGTCCTAGCTCTTGAGGGTCAGACCTGTTCACCATGCCCCAAACTCGTATAAACCTGCAGCGATGCTCATCAACGTCCCCCTTATAGTCAAAGACAATATATGTAAGAAGTAGCTCATGAGGACCGTCTCTCCGAGCGCGACCAAACTGTCGTAAAGCCAAGCAAGGACTGTAGGTTATTCCCCCTCTAATTCCAAGCAACGGGACATTAGGGTATCCCCTACATCGATAAATGACAGCAATGTTTTCCATAGCCTTAGAAATCCAAAGAATGTCCGTATGGGCAAGGGACATTATCCTGTAAGACCATCCTAAACCTTCCTCATTATTCAACACGGACTTGGGGAGGTGCGAAATAAACCACCTCGCCAGCAGCAGCATGCAACACATGAGAGTCCCTCTTCTTCGCACAATACGAGTGTAAAGGGCATGCAAGATATCACCCATAAGAGTAGGCACAAGATTGTGGGACAAGAAGATATTAACCGCATTCACATCTATGATGGAATATGGATTCGACAAGAGAACCAAACGATAGATAAGGAGAGCCAAGATGTCTTCAAAATCCTAAAAGTCCAAGTTATACCAGAACAACTGAGCTTGATCCATCAGAAATTTGGATAAGAAACCTTCAACCCGCTTCGTGTCTCCCAGTTGGATACTACATCAGCCCTTTTTAGATGCAAGGCTGAAGCAATGTCCTCTGGTCTAGGAGCCTCTTCCAAACCTGTAAAGGGCATCTGCTCAAGGATGGATGTGCCCAATAAGTGAGAAAACTCTTCCATAGTGGGAACTACCTGATAATCCAAGAAGGTGAAGCAATGATGCACCAGATCGAAGAACTGGAAAAGCACACTCATCATCTGCTCATTAAACTTCGAGGTAAACAAGCTAAGAAGTTGACCATGTCTCCTAATGAATGAAGAAGTATCAGGAACTTTTGAGACTAACTCTCTGAGTTGAGCAGGTATTTGCACAAAGTTAACTCGGATGGTGTTTCTCCGCATGGAAGCCATAATCTGCAAAACAAAACAAAGATAAATCCCCTCAGTATTTGAAATGGTTAGTATAATGGAGTATGCATGCTATGTCATGATGCATTATGTCATGGTAAAACACACAACAGGTATAACAGATAACAGACATTGTAAAGGAAAACAAGTCACATATTAGCCTTTAAGTTTAAGGTTTGCATGGGGTTTAGGTACCACCCTCTTGAAGTTTAGTTGGTTCAACCTGTCCTAATAATAGTAACCGGGTTCCAGAGGTTCTCAATATCACTGACCATCCTCCATCGGTCATGGTTTCTCTCACGCAATCTTTTCTTGCAGCTGGAACTATCTCGAGAGTATTATCTCAATGAGTGTAGCATCGAGTATCAACCAGTTCCCAGCTTTATACCGAGACCGGCTATCTCACTACTTCCTATGGCCAAGTTGGTCAATTATAGGTTCTAAGGTCAGTTGATGCTTAACGACCCATATAGCAGCCCCGTATTCTCCTCGTTTATCCACAAGGGATACCGGTACCAACCAATGTGCCACATCAACGTAGTTACTTCTTCAACCGTATCAGTCTACGCCGTACAGTTCCCTCACAGTTTATTTCTACTTACCTAAAAGGTGTCCCCCAGATCCGGGTTAGGATCTATAGTAACTCCCAATATAAAACCCTCAAAAGTAAAGCAATCAAATCAAACAAGAGAAGCAATTTATGATGAACTAATCCTAAGGTATAACCCACTTATACTTCCCCAGCAGAGTCGCCAGTTATGTGATACGGTGGCAGAACCAAACTGTTTTAGGAAAATGCTGGTTTTCATTTTGCGTTTGTGTTTGCAAAATGTCGCGGTAAGCAAGAGTCGCCACTGACTTCTATTTTATCCAACTAGAAAGGAAAAAGGCACAAAAAAAATTCCTTTTTCGAGATTTTGAGTATGGGGGGTAGATTATACAAAGGGAAGGTATTAGCACCCTTTCTATCCGTGGTTTTCCACGGGCTCTTAGGTACTTGCTCATAATTTTAAAAATTGCTTCCGTGTTTGTGGTTTTTTGAAAAGTTTTTATTTTACTTCGATTTAACCCTTGCTTCTGTCTTTAAGAGTGTTACAAAGTGTTTTTGAAAACTTTGTTTGAAAAGAGTGTAAGTGTGAAAAAAATTGATTTTTGAGCAAGTACCTACTAGCATCTACCTACTCTAAAAAGAGAATGTTTTTGTTCTTGTTTCCTTTAGACAACACTATCCCACTATTAGTGAGTAGGTAGCACCGTCTTTGGAGTTTGAGGGATAATTCGAAAGGGACGTACGATCACTAAAGCAATGTTAGGAAGTCTTAGTAATAACCCTAATGTCTTAAGATCATATTCGAGGCAACATTTCCGAGGCAACCGTTTCTGAGGCAACATTTTCGAACGGGACTTTTGATCTTTGTTTAGACAAGAGAGCGACCACTAAAACACCCTATACTTAATGATCGTTTACCGAAGGCAACCGAAGTTAGAGTTTACCCTAGGAGTGCGCATGTGTGAGTGTTTTGATTTCAGTTATTATCTTTGCACATTTAGGGTTTGCTAACCATTTTAAAATTAACATACATTCTTGTCATGCAATCCTATTATCATACATCTAACAGTTAATATTTGCGAAAATTAAAATGCAAGGAATAAAACTGCGCTATTACAAGGCTTCGGGGAGGGGGATTAATTACATAGCCAAAAACTCGTAAAATGATAAATAAAAGAAAAATCATAATTAAACTATTACATCCCATGAGCAGTTACATCAATATTATAAAAATAAATAAACAAGCGCGATGAAACGAGAACGAGAGAAAATTAGGGTTTTGACCCCGTCTAAACCTAATTGAAAGAAAAATCATTTTTGTTGTTTTTGATTATTTTAAGAAAATAAGGTTTTAATTTAAATACAAACCTAATTACTAATTAATTTAGATTAAGAAAAATTAATAAATTTTGACCTATTTTTGTATTTTGGTTATTTTAAGGAAAAGAAAATAAAAATAAAATTTAAACAAAAACCTAATTTTCTTATTTATTTTTAATTACTTACAAAAAAGGATTAAAGTTACCCTAAAATTAAACTAACTAATTAAATTAATTCTGATAAAAGTAAAAATAAAATGCCTAAATTCTAATTTGGTGAAAATTGATTTTTATGAGTTTTTTTGATAAAAAGAATTAATTTTTTGAGAAAATAAATTAAATAAAATAAATAAAAGGAAGAAAATATAAAAAGAAAAAGAAATAATTGGGCCTGGTGTGCTAGCAATTGAAGGGGTGCCAATCTGACTTTCAAGCCCAAGAAGCCTTGGTCCAAGGTTGACTCTCATGATCCAATGCTGCTAGTTGACTACGGAGCATCATGGACCTCCAATGAATGGGCGTGAGATCTGGCCTTCTGGAGATCTAGTGAGTGAAAATTGATGGCATATGGTGGGCCTCATGATGCGTGGATCTGTAAAGAATAATTGAGAAAAATTGCAAATGTTGGAGGCAGGGGTCGAACCCCTGACCTCATGCCTGTAAGGCCTTAACGCTCTCCCTGGCTACCACTAGGCCACTTGAATTCATTTGTTAGCATGTGAAACAATAACAATAAAATAAAAGAACAATGCCAGTTATCAAACACGCGCCAGAATTTAAACGGGCAAAAGGGGTGGTGCCACACAGTCCTTCTTCTTCCTCTCTCTGTTGGTAAAAATCAAGGACTTTTACCTACAGACAAAAGTCCGTAGCTATAACCCTGCGTGTTTTCAGAATCACCTACAAGCATGATAAATAAAAACTAATGCTACAGACCAATTCGTCTTGGCCTTGTGAAGATCATGGCATCCCTCTTTTGGGCCAATTTTACCTGTACAAGAAAATCCTAAAATGAAACAAGAAAACCTAACAATGGTGAATCTCTGTATGGTTAGCAAAAATGCAATTAATTGTTACCATTAGCTTGCAAATGCTTCAAGGATTCAGAATATATAAACCAATCATGCTAACAATTTCAAATTCATGAGATTCGATTTCAAAAAGGGAGGGTTGTCATGAAGCACTTACCTCGCGTTTCTGGGCACGAAAACACTTGCTTTTGATTGGTATAGACTCCTTGTAAACCTAAGAAACAAATGAGATAGCCTGGGAGGCTTGAAAATGCCTGGAACTATGAAATCAGATTACCACTTTTATTGAATTTTTCCAAGTTTGTTCTTCACTCTACACACTTCTAACCCTTGTGCATTTGGTCTGCAAACGTTCTATATATGTCCTTGAGTGAATTAGGTTTACAAGTTTGCTCTAAATCTTTTTTCAGTTATGGTCATTGATCAAGATTTGATTCTCATGTAAATATTTCCAAAATAAGCCAAAAATCAATCTTTTTGTGTACAAACAAGCCTTGCACGATTTGATTTCATTGCTAGCTGTATAAGAGACCTGTAATATGCACAAAATCTCAAGGTTTAAATGATTTTGATATTTTCATGATTTTATTTTGATTTAATTTGATTTAATTGAAATAAAAATCAAAATAAATGAAAAAAATAAAATAAATTCAAGAGGGAAGGATCATGGGTTGTGGACCATGTTACAAACTCAAAACAAACACAAAAAGTTGGGCCCATTTCACAAAAATTGCAATTTGAGGCATATTTGATTTTTGGCAGTTTTGCAAAAAAGGTCAACTTCACCAATGCATAACTCCTTCAATTTTGAATCTATGAGGTTGTTCTTGGACTTTATAGAAAGGTCAACTTCACCAACCCTTTTGGTCTTATCTCAATTGGGTCTTCTATGTTCATGTATGAAGCTTTGACAAAAAAAGTGTTTTTGTTGACTTTTCAAAATGACCTATATTGTGCAAATTCATAACTTCTTGTGAGTGCATATTTAGAACTTTGGAGATGAAGATGAATTGTAGTGAATTTAATCCTATTAAAAATTAGCTTTGGATGGGTCATTTATAATAAAGTATGAGAAAGTTATGCTTGGTCAAAGTTGAGTTGACTTTTCCTGCAAAACCCTAATTTAGCAACTTATGGGTTTTGATGAATTGTGAGCAATCCTTGATAAATCATGATCAACCCTTGATCAAATGACGAATAATGCTTCAAAATGATAATTTTGACCAAAAATCTTGAAGTTTGACTGTATGTAGGACATAGTTGACTTTTGCCCTAGCACCGTCGATTTTTAGGCATTTGAATAGTTGACTGAGCAAACTTCCTCTGCAATGCTTGAAACTTGACATGGATGATCTTGAGAACATATTAGGACAATGGTGAGCATTTGAGACCCTTTGGACTTAAGTATCTTGATGCAATATGAAACCCTAATTTGAGGTAGACTGCCTTAGGAGAGAGTTTGTCTGGTCAACCCTTGGACTTCCTTGAGCAATTTGAGGATCTCAACTTGAATGTTTTGAGAAATATGGGAGGGAAAATTTTGGGGTACAACAAACGTGATACCTCTTTAAAGTGATCCCAACTTCAACAAATTGGAAAGAATTATATCCCTTCTCCATCATTTCCCAATTATGACTCAAACTCGAACCCTTTTTTACCACCTTCTAATTCTGGTTTGCCCCTTGGATAGAAAGGATGAACCCAGTTGTTTTTAGGAACATTATTTGCCGGTATAAAAGTCCTTTGATACGGAAAATCAAGCATTCCTTGAGGCACTTGGACATTGTATGCCCCCTTCTCATGGTCGAACACCACCTTTGGGTTCTTCTCTTGAGGGCGTTTCTTCTTCAACACCTCAATTTTCTTGGCAGCATTTTCATCATAGACTACGTTGCAATTTGGGCCTAACATAGACCTAAAAATAACTAGCTTGCACCTGTTCATAAAACCCAACAACTTCTCTCCAGGTTTGGAGAAAACAACCTTCATTAACTCAACAACTATTTCTTTAGACAATTCTTAATTTTTAGTTTCATAATCCATTTTCTTCTTGTCGTCTTGGTTAACTTCAGGCTCTTCAGAAATATCAACCACCATCACTTCTTGTGGCTTCGACAAGTTGCCATTTCCTTTTTTGAGACCCTCAATAGTCTCGATTGTTGTAACTATCATTGGATCAGAGGTCACAACTTGTTCACTCTCAAAACCATCAATGGTCTTGATTGTCAATACTGCTAGTGAATTGATAATGCCTGCCTCTTCGCCTTCGAGACCATCATTAACCTCGATGATAAATACTTCCAATGGTTTTACAAATTGCGCATTATTAACATGCAAAGGGTTTGAGTTAACCTTCATGGAGCTCTTTGGTTTCTCACCAAATTTCAATCGAACATATTTTAGAGCTTTCTGAATCAAATCCATGAAATGAAAACATTGAGAAGTGTTATGGCCAAAAAAATTATGATACTTGCAAAAACCTCTTTTTTGTTTCGGCTCTAATGGTTGATTTTTACTGCCAGGAGGCACTATAATATGACCATCTGAAACTAAAACATCAAATATTTCATCATATTTTGACATAACAAAAGTATATGTTTTAATACTAGACGCATTATTTTTTGGTTCTTTGACCGTATTTCCTTTTGAAGGTCTTATAGGTTTACATGCATACGAAGGTTCGTCTTTCAATTCAGCCACATTAACTTCTCCTTCTTCCACATATTCATCTTTGGACACTATGAAATAATCTTCTGTGTCTACATAGAGAAAATTTTCCTTTTCTATGGTCCTTTGACACCCTAGATTTCTCTGTTTTCAAATGTTCGACATATCAAACTTTTTCAGCTAGTTAGGACATATTTGTAATAGATTTAGGATCAAACTTTTTCCTAATAGAAATATCAAAAAATTTCAGCCATCTTTACCAGCTCATGTTCAACAAGTCTAGTAAAGCATCTAGACTTTATGACCCTAAACCTATTTAAATAATCTTCCATTGACTCAGATGACCTCCTCTTGTTTTATGATAACTCTTTCAAACTCGAGTTGTTCCCAAGTGCGTAATAAGTTTGGAGTCAACCTCATAACCTAAGTAAAATATTTTTTTGTCAATGAATTATGAAAATAGCTTAATTTTAATCCCTCATCATTGGCGATATCACTAGATTTTTTTCTCGTACCTAACAATGTGTTATATGGTCGACTCATTGGCATCACACACAAACTTGGTAAGCTTAGGTACCTTACATCCCCTAGTTAATTCTACATGTCGAATGTAATCACGCAAGGGCGAAGAGTAATTGGGCCTCCAGAGGCCAACATTTACTCCGGATCGTGTCCATATTTCTTCTACCACATTCATTATGTTGTTATGCCCAACGATGGCATTTCTTCGCACTTAATCAGCATCTTGATTTCTCCTAACTACAACTAGCCTAGGTGCGTATTGTTCAACGAATACTTCATCTTTATAAGTGGGTGCTTCCACTCTTCGAGGTCTAAAAGTACGCTCATTGTTTCCCCCTCTAGTTCTTCAAAAACTCTTAACATTCTGTGGCGGGTTTGAGTTGGTTGGACCCCTAATGAGTCAATCAATCTACCTATTTGGTAAACTATATGATTGAGGGCAACTCCCATTTGTTGAGTTAAGACATTTACTAACTCTAAATTACTCTCATCCATCTTTCCTTAAATCCATAATGGAAGTAGTACTTAAAGATGGTGTTGACTACGGGGCATAACTAACACCACCTGGTCGACCACTTAGGACATAACCGCCTTGGTTTCCAGTGGCCACTGTGTTTTCTGTATATATTGTCGGGTTTGACTGTAACCCAACTATGACGGAATACCATATTGAAAAGGTACAAATGATGACCCTGGACCCCTTGGAAAGATTGGTAGATTTAGGTCAAATGGCGATATCTCATGCTTAGGTTCTGTGAATGTGACTTTTGTCCCTGAACCATGAATATCGGTTGATCTTACGGGAGATAAAATTGTTGCGCTTTGAGTTCTG
Source organism: Vicia faba (assembly GCA_948472305.1). Classification (NCBI taxonomy): domain Eukaryota; kingdom Viridiplantae; phylum Streptophyta; class Magnoliopsida; order Fabales; family Fabaceae; genus Vicia; species Vicia faba. Next base: position 1,467,972,003 of record OX451737.1, read on the forward strand.
GTACTTACTGGTATGACATCCACATTTTGTATCGAAATATGCGTGTGTGCCGTGTTTGTGTCAGATCGTAGAATTTTAGATTTGGACAAAATTTTACCACTTCTCAAATTCATACACACACTAAATATAAGAAACTTTGTAAAACTACACACAAAATACAAAACTATTAGCATTTTCCCACCAGGTGTGCCAATTTGTTTACCTCTGGTTTTGGTAAACAACGTTGGTCTCTTAACAGAAATTTTACTGGAGAGATCGACCAGGGAATCTCAGCACAGTGCTTCAGTTTTCGAGTGTTTTCACAAAGTATGTTCAAAAGGGTCCGTTCGACTAAGAAAAAATGGATTTAAAAGCAATAAAGAAGGAATCGTAAAATAAAATAAAGATATTTTAAACTATAAAAATAGATGACATAACATCAAAATATTTGAAAATGGGTTGATTGAAACATACATCGCATGTGCTTGACTCATTTCACTTGTTCGCTTGGGTACTCTTAGTGACTAGCGTGTAGGAATGTGAATGTTTGAACCTTTTACACTATGCACTTAGTGCTTTATTTATAATACATGAAAATAACTACTTTTCAGCGGGCTTCTCTTCTTTATGAGCCACGTGTCTCTTGTAACTTCCCTCTATGAACCAACATTCTCAATCTCTGTTGTCGAACCCATGTTCTCCATTCCTACAATCGAACCCATGTTCTCAATTCACAATGCTTATCTTTGCTAGTTATGCCTTATTTTGGGCTTTTTAACACTCTTGGGCCCAATTCATTCCTCATGAGGCCTCTCTTCTGGTCGTCTGTGTCTACAAGCCCAAAATTTCCTTTTATGAAACCTCTTCTGGTCGACTTCTTCTGTGGTCGACTTCCTATAATTCAAAGTCTTCAAAGAATCCTTTTTGATTTTGGTTGGATTTTGACCCTTTGTGAAAATCCTAGCCAACACCAGCCATAAGTGTTGATGTCAACCTTTTGTTCCCAGCCATAAGTGTTGATGTAAAACCTTTTTTTCCAAGCCATAAGTGATGATGTCAACCTTTTGTTCTCATCCATTAGTGTTGATGTCAAAACCCTTTGTTCTAAGCCATAACTATTTATGTCGACCCTTCGTTCCTAGCCAAAAGTTTTGTAGTCAACCTTTGTTCCCAGCCATAAGTGTTAATGTCATCTTTTCTTTCCAGTCATAAAAATTGATGTCTATCATTCGTTTACTAGTTTGGATATTGATGTTTACTATCATCTCTGAACCGATATTATCTCACCATTTCTATTCGCATCCTTCAGATTGGTAGTTTATGATCCCCTATGAGTCGATGTTAGTCTTTTTTTTTATGTCATGTATGAGTGGGTAGTTCACATTGTTAGAACGTAGTTTGATTCTACAACCCTTGTAAGAGTTTTCATGATAACAAACACTCAAAGAAAAATTATGCTCCTTAAATAAGTATTTTATTTTGCAGACAAGTTCTGATTGAAGAATAACATAATATGAGTTAGATCGTTGTTTAAACTCTGATTCAACACATCTTATATAGAAAGCAATTTGCATAACACGGTTATATAGAGAAGTTCTCAAGATACAACTTCTGAGTGCACTAAATGCTACAAACAATAACTCTGTTATTATGATTCATATTGTTCTGGAAAGAAGTAAATGAGTCCCAACGGTAACATACATCTTTTGAAGCATTTTGAAGCAAGCATGTTCTAAAGCATTACAATTCATTTATGGCTATTCAAAAGTAACGGCTAAAAGAGGACAAGAATCTCTATGTTTGGAAAGTTCTTTAATTACTATTTATCAACATTCCAAAATTTATTAACTTGCGTTGCTTTTATATACAAGACTTGAAGGAGAAATCGTTTACGATTTGGCTGCGCACAACAGACAAAAAAGTTTCATCACCTTCATCTTACAAAAATTCATTTGTGGAAAACATCACTTGTGTGATACTGTTTTATTAGAAAATACATATTGTACACTCTTTCAAATATTATATTATGTAATACCTTGAGAAAACCGGGTTTTGGTTTAAACTTATGAAGACGTTGACGGTTGTCATTGTATCTGTGTAATCAAGTTTGATTAATGGATTAAGACCTCGTTGAGAGACGTGAAATCACCTTGGTGGGTGGATTGGAGTAGTTTGAGTTCAAACAAACCTGGATAACCAATGTGTCTTTTACTTTAATTTTAGAAACCCAAATTAAAACCCCCCTTCTTGTGTTTTTTCCATTCTTCAATTGGTATCATAGCGCCTAGTTCTGAAAATAAATACTTAACTATGTCAGAAAAAATATCCAAGCAAGAAAAACACTATGGTGGGACAAGTCATAACATCAACAATGATTATCATGATGAGAAAGGCAGAATCAGTGGCAAACCTCCAATCTTTGATGGTGAAAACTTCGATTACTGGAAAGACAAAATCAAAAGTTTCTTTCTAGCTCATGAGGTTGATCTCTGGGATATGGTGACTGATGGGTACATTAATCAAGTTGACAAAAGTGGTTAGAAGATTGACAGAAAAAGAATAAAAAATCATCAAAATAGGGAATTCATAAATCATCACAATGCCATAACAATTCTCTTGAGTGCTATCTCGTACACAAAGTATGAGAAAATCACAAACAGAGAATCAACAAAACACATGTTTGACTACTTGAGAATGACGCATGAAGGAAACACGTAAGTTAAAGAAACCAAAGCTCTAGCTCTCATTAAGAAGTATGAAGCCTTCATAATGGAAGAAGATGAAACTATTGAAACAATTTTCTCAAGATTTCAAATTTTGGTTGTTGGGCTAAAAGTTCTGTGTAAACGGTACTTAACTGTAGATCATGTAAAGAAAATCATCAGGAGGTTACCTAAGAAATGGAGACCCATGGTCACAGCTCTTAAAATGGCCAAAGATCTGAACAAAATCTCTCTCGAGGAACTTATCAACTCCCTGAGAAGTTATGAGATAGAGTTAGAAGAATATGATCCCCAAAAGCAAGGTAAATCTTTAGCTCTTAAATCTAACAAAAAATATGAACCGAAAGTTTTGCAGGCAAAAGACAAAAACTCTGGTGGATCCTCATCAGAAGAATATTAACTGTCTCTTCTCTCTAAAAGAGTCAATCAGATGTGGAAGCACAGGCAGAGGAAGTTCAGAACTTCCAGAAGAACGGGAAATCATTCTTAACCATCTTCTGGATACATAAAATCAAGTAACAGAGACATTGTATGCTACAAATGCAATGAACAACAGCACTTTAAGAGCGACTGTCCAAATCTTCAAAAAGAGAAACATAAGAATAAGTTCTTTAAGGAAAAGAAGAAAAGCCTCATTGCAACATGGGACGACTCAGATTCATCTGAAGCTGAAACAGAATCAGAAGATGAAAGAGCCAACATAGCCCTAATGGCCAACGTATCAGATGACACTGGATCATCTGGATCAGAATTAGACACAGAGGCAGAAGAGGTATTACCTAACTTTTCTAAATCTCAATTAGAAGAAAGTGTGTTAGAAATTCTTGAAAGAGATCAGCAACTGCGAGTCATAAATAAGAACCTGAAAAAGGATCTAATTTTTGACTCTGAAGAAACTAAGAAACTGAGATCAGAAAAATCTGAGCTTAAAGAAACAATTTCTAAACTAGAAAATAAATCACAAAAGGCTCAAAAATAAACTGCCTCAGAAGTACCTAGTAACTCTGATAAGATCATAAAGGAATATGATTATAGCTTTCAAACATTTCTTGCTAAAAACATAGATAGAAGCAAGATGGCTTCAATGATCTTTGGAGTTAGCAGAAATGGCAGGAAAGGAATAAGATACAAGGGTAAAGTATCTCAACCTAAGAAAGTTAAGGATATGGTCATAAATTACACACCTCTTTATTCTAACTTAAGCTATGGGCACACACATGACATAAAGTATACCAATGATGCTTTTTCTGCTAAACCAAAATTCAAACATAATTTTGGTAACTCTAACAAACATGGACCCAAAAAAATAGGGTACCTAAGGTCAAAATTGTCTATGTTGCAGATGTCTTTAACAACAACATTGAAACACAAATTATGGTACCTAGACTCTGGATGCTCAAGACACATGACGGGAAGAAAGCATATTTTCCAAGGCCTAGAGCTTAAATCTAGAGGCTACGTAGGTTTCAGAGGCAATTAGAAATGAAAGATTATTTGCTCTGTAACTATTGGTAACAATACACTTCCTTTTATAACTAATGTTCTGTTAGTAGAAGGATTAATGCATAATGTTGTACCCCAAAATTTTCCCTCTCATGTTTCCCAAGATTTCTCCCTACATGGTTGGTCACAAACCTTTGTCTAAAGAAAAGGAAAATTGGTGAGTGATGTTTCTAAGTTTGCTTCGATTGGCATCTCCAAAATGCCTTTCAATGGGTATCTACATAGCGCCCTTCGATTGGCATGGACAAAGGTCCTTCGATTGGCCTGTTAACATGGCTCTTCGATTGGCAGTTTAACAAATACCTTTCGGCTGGCATTGTAACAGTGTCCTTCGATTGGCAGTTTAACAAGTATCTTTCGATTGCCATTGTAGCAGTGGCATTCGATTGGTAGTTTAACAAGTATCTTTCGATTGGCATTGTAGCAGTGGCCTTCGATTGGCATTTTAATAAAGGTCCTTCGATTGGTATGGATAAAGGCCCTTTGATTAGCATTCCAAAAGGTCTTTCGACTGGAACTTTAGAGTTTCCCTCAATCGGAACATCTGAATGAAATGAACTTTGAGTGGCATTTCAGTATAGAGTTTGCCTTAATCTAAGATGCTCTGATGAAGGAAGTTCTGAACACTTTGAATCAGAACTTAGACTCCTCACAAGGCCAAGAGCTGGTCGAAGTTGCCTAATAAGGATTTTTCTTCAAAAGGACAGGAGATCGAAGCAAAGGGTGGTTCAATCGAAGGAGCCCTAGTATTGAAGCTGGCATAATTCGACCCAGAACCATTAAGGAGAGCAAGGTTCTACTAGGGAAAGTTGGATTGAATGGGACTTTGAAGCTGGCAAAGAAGGCAGATTCAAAGAAATAAAGTAGGCTGGCATGACTAAGCAAAAACACACATCCTAACATGTCCAGGCTAATGACCACCATGAAGCTAATGACCACCATGCTCCCTCAAGATCCAGTCTTCCAAGTGGCCGGATGGCCAAATCCAAAGGCTAGCATATGAGAGACCATCATGAGGTCTAGTCAACACAACACACTGAATCCAGGAAGTCAACGTGGACTTCCATCTTTGGGCCCAGAATTGTGATTCTTGCACCCCCCATATTTGCTCAGGCCCAATTTCTTTCTTTATTCTTTTTTATTTATTTGTTTTATTTAATTTATTTATTTTATTTACTAACACAAATAATTATTTTCTTTTATAAAAAAAAATCACAAAAATATTATTTTTCACCAAATTAGGTTTAGACTTTTGATAAAAAATTAATTAATGTAATTAGATTTTAATTTTAGGTAAACTTTAATTCTTTTTTTGTAAATAATTAAAACTAATTAGAATAATTAGGTTTTTATTTCTAACTTAATTATATTTTTTATTTTTCCTAAAATAATCAAAAACATAAAAAATAGGCCATGTAATTATTTTCATTAATTAATTTAGTCACTAATTATTTTTGTATTTAATTTTAAAACCTAATATTTTTCCTTAAAAAATATTAAAAACAACAAAAAAAACAAATTTTATTTTAATTAGGTTAGAAGGGTCAAAACCCTAATTCTCTCCCGATCTAAATTTCATCGCGCGCACTTTATTGTTTTATTTACCATATTATTATAACTGCTCACAAGTTGTAATAGTTAATTAGGTCTTTATTTTGATCGCTTTATTTTTAAAGGTTTTGTTTTTGGCTATGTAAATACCCGAAGCCTTGTAATAGCGTAGTTTAATTTCCGCACTTTAAATTCCTCAAAATATTAATCTTTTAGATGTATGATATTAGGATTCATGACAAGAATGTATGATTAACTTTAAAACAGTTAGATAACCCTAAATGTGAAAAGATAAATAATCTGAAATTGAATCACTCGCACATGCGCACTCCTAAGTTACACTCCCACTTGGTTGCCTTAGGTAAATGGCCATTGAGTATAGGATGCTTTAGTGGTCGTCCTTTTGTCCAAAGATCAAAGTTTCCATGAAAAGGTTTCCTCGGATATTGTTGCCTCGGATAATTGATCTAAGACATTAGGGTTATTACTAAGACGTCCTAACATTGCTTTAGTGACCATTCGTCCCTTTCGAATTGACCCTCAAAACTCCAACGACAGTGCTACCTACTCACTAATAGTGGGATAGTGCTGTCTAAAGGAAACATACATAGAACGATTCTTTTTTCGAGTAGGTAGATTATCTCTTAAGTACTTGCTTAAACAAAACAAACCTTTTTCCCAATTACACTCCTTTATAAACAAAGTTTTCAAAACACTTCATTACACTCTTGAAGACAGAAGCAAGAGTTAAATCGAAGTCAAAACAAAATATTTTCAAATCACACAAACACAAAGAAATTTTTTTTGAAAATGATGAGCAAGTACCTAAGAGCCCGTAGATAACTATGGATAGAAAGGATGCTAATACCTTCCCTTTCTATAATCTACCCCCTGTACTCAGAAATATCTCGAAATAGGAATTTTTCTGTGCATTTTTACCTTTCCTTGTTGGATAAAATAAAATTCGGTTGCGACTCTTGCTTACCGCGACATTTTGCGAACACAAACGCAAAATGCTAACCAGCAAATTCCTTAAAAAAAGGGAAACACGTCCCAGTTCTGGCCACCGTATCACAGAACTGGCGACTCTGCTGGGGAGAAAATAAGTGGGGTGTACCTTAGGTTTAGTTCATCATATTGTTTTCTATTGTTTGATTTGATTGCTTTATCTTTGTGGGCTTTGTATCAGAGTTACTATAGATCCTAACCCGGATCTGGGGACACCTTTTAGATAAGTAGCAATAGACTGTGAGGGAACTGTACGGCGTAGACTGATACGGTTGAAGCAGTAGATACGTTGGTGTGACACATTAGTTGGTACCGATATCCCTTATGGAGCAACAAGGATAGTATGGGGCTGCTAATGGGTCATTAAGCATCAACTGACCTTAGAACCTATAATTGACCAACTTAGCCATAGAAAGTAGCAGTATGCTACACTCATTGAGACCATACTCTCGAGATAGTTCCGACCGCGAGAAAAGATTGCGTGACTGGAATTATGACCGATAGAGGATGGTCAGTGATATTGAGAATCTCTAGAACCCGGTTACTATTATTAGGACATGTTGAACCAACTAAATTGAAAGAGGGTAATACCTAAACTCCATGCCAGCCTGAAGTTTAAGGGCTCTTGTGTGACTTGTTTTCCTTTACCATGTTTGCTATCTGTGATACATGTGGTTTGTTTTATCATGACATCATGAATCATGACATCGCATGCATATTTCATTAGACTGACCATTTCAAAGACCGAGGGGATTCATCTTTGTTCTGTTTTGTAGATCATGGCTTCTATGAGCAGAAATACCATTCAAATTAGCTTCGTGCAAATCCCTGCTCAGCTCAGAGAGTTAGCCTCAAAGGTTCCCGATACTTCTTCATTTATTAGAAGACATGGTCATCTCCTTAGCCTTGTCACTTCAAAGTTGGATGAGCAAATGATGAGCGTCCTGTTCCAGTTCTTTGACCTGTTGCATCATTGTTTCTCCTTCCCGAACTATCAGTTAGTCCCTACTTTAAAGGAGTTTTCTGACTTACTGGGCATATCTATTCTAGACCAGACACCCTTTACAGGTTTGGAGATAGCTCCTAGGCCAGAGGATATTGCTTTAGCCTTACATCTAAAAATGGCTGATGTAGTATCTAACTGGGAGACTCATAGTAGGGTTAAAGGTTTCTTGGCTAAGTTTTTGATCGATCAAGCTCAACAGTTCTGGGATAGTTTGGACTTTCAAGCATTTGAAGACATCCTGGTTCTCCTCATCTACGAATTGGTTCTGTTCCCGAATCCAGAAGCCTTCATAGATGTGAATGCAGTAAATATTTTCATGTCTCATAACCCAGTGCCTACTCTTCTAGGTGATATTCTACATGCTCTCTATACCCGTACTGTGCGGAGAAGGGGAACTCTCTTGTGTTGTACACCGCTGCTGACGAGGTGGTTTATTTCGCACCTCCCCAAGTCTGTTTTGAAGAATGAGGAAGGCGTAGGTTGGGTTTAAAGAATCATGTCCCTTGCTCATACGGGCATCCTTTGGAGTTCTAAAGATATGGAAAAAGTAGTTGTCATTGATCGTTGTGGGGAATACCCTAATGTTCAGTTGCTTGGAATTCGAGGGGGTATAACCTATAATCCTTGTTTGGCTCTACGACATTTTAGATGCGCTCGGAGAGACGGTCCTCATGAGCTGCTGCTTACAGGCATTGTCTTTGACTTCAAGGGGGATGTTGAGGGACATCACCACAGGTTTATACGAGCTTGGGGCAGGGTGAACAGGTCTAACCCAGACGTTCTAGGAATGAAGACTTCTCTCCCGATGCAACCATATCTCCAGTGGGTTCGAGCCCGTGCTCAAAAGCTGGGGATTCCATATGAAGCTGTTTTGCCGGTAATCATAGAGCATACTGATGAAGAAGGTGTTTCTTATACGGCGATCCATCCATACATGCCTACTAAGCTTGGGGAATTGAAGAGATCTTGGATCCAGTTAAAGGAAGAAAGGGATACCTACAGAGAGAAGTATCATGAGAAGGAGAGGAAGATCCTGAAGCTTACAAGGCAGCTTGAGAATGAGAGGACAATCAACGATTATGTCAGTATGAAGGGAAAAAGACCATGGGATTTCTGATTTTTTTTATTGCTTCTAGTTTAGATTTTCTTTTCAGTATTTCTTTTGTAACGCCTTGAAGGTATTTTTTAAACATTGTTACAAGTTTTTAATCTAATAAAGTGTGTTTTATTTTGGTTTACAAATTTGAATCTCCATAAGTCTTTGAAATCATTTCATACGCATTCCATTCCCATGCACCTCATTACAGGTACCATTACGGGTTTCTCATCTTCTTCACTGTTTATTTCAGCACAACATGTCTTCTGAAACACCTACTGATCAAGCCATCAAGGCACTGCAAGCTCAGAATGCTCAGTTCCAGGAGATGTTCTTGAACTTGGCCAAGAGTCAACAAGATTTGAAGACTCTCATCTTGAAGGACGGGAAGAAGAAGAAGAAGAAAGTGGTTCTGCTGAATATGGGTCACAGATTTGGGAACAGGTTGCGAGAAGAAGTTGATTTGTCTCATTCATCTGGAGGAGGAGAGAATAAAGAGGAAAGGAAGGTTCCTAGCCCTGTGGTTTCTGACAATGACATTGATTTTGATGAAGACCAGTATCCTCCTGCCGAGGATAGCTATAAGCAACTCGAAGACCGGCTAAGTGAAATAGAGATCCAGAAGATACCTGGGTTAGACTTCAGAGATTTGGGTTTGGCATCTGGGGTGGTGATCCCACACAAGTTTAAGGTTCCTGTCTTTGCTAAGTACGATGGAGTATCTTGTCCAAAGCTACACCTCCGCTCGTATGTCAGAAAGATTCAACCATATACTACTGATAGGAACCTGTGGGTTCATTTCTTTCAAGATAGTCTGTCAGGGACTCAACTTGAATGGTTCTATCAACTGGAAGGAGCTAATGTCCGCAATTGGGAGGACCTCGCTGCTGCTTTTTATAAGCAATACCAGTATAATGCCGACCTTGCTCCCACGCGTAGTCAACTTTAGATTATGTCTATGGGTACCGGCGAAGGCTTTAAGGAATACGCTCAGAAGTGGAGAGATCTTGATGGAAGAGTCCAACCCCCTCTGTCTGATAGGGAGTTGGTGGATATGTTTCTTGGGACTTTGTCGGGTCCATATTTCAATCATTTGATCGATAGTTCATCTTCTGGGTTCACTGAATTGATTATGACTGGAGAGAGAGTCGAGGCTGGTATCAGAAGTGGCAAAATACAGAAAGGTGCTTCGTCAAGTACAAAAAAGAAGCCTTTCAAGAAGGAATCTAGTGCAGTTTAAATATAGAGGAGCCAAAACTGACCTGAACACCGCCAAGGAGTTAATGTCGTGGTAATATCAAGACCTGTTGTTGCCCCACAACGCAACACTCAGCAAAGAGTAGAGAGGCTGCAGAGACAGTTTACTCGGCTCAGTATGACCTTGTCTCAAATTCTGCCGCAATTGCTGAAGACCAATTTGGTGACTCTAAGGGAGGCTGCGAAGAATCCCAATACTACATCACCACTATATAATCTGAACGCCCGCTGTGCTTTTCACTCTGATAGCCCAGGGCATGATACGAACAATTGTTGGGCCTTGAGGAATAAGGTACAAGATTTGATTGAGGCTAAAGAGATTGAATTTGACGCGCCGGAAAAGCCTAATGTCATGAATGCTCCTATGCCCAAGCATGGAGTAAATGCTGTGGATGATGATTCATTTGTAACCTCTGTGTTTCTACTCCGTTGATGATAGTAAAGAAGAAATTATTATCGGCTGGTTTATTCCAGGTTGTGGAGAAGGTTGCCATCTGCGTTCAAACCTGCCTACTGGTTGTCATTTGTTGAAATCAGGTGTTCAGCGCCTGATGGATAACAAAGAGATCCTGTTCGAGAAAACATTAGTTCCATTGATTCATGTTGAAGATGTTTCCATAATAACCATTTCCGCCAATCCTTCCAAGGCTTCCTCGAGAAAGCCTGTTAGAATTACGCCCATTACAAGAGTTGCTCCATTGATCATTACTATCCCTGGCCCTATCCCGTACACTTCGGATAAGGCTGTCCCGTGGCACTATGGGGCCGATGTGTATTATCATGGATTTAAACAAGACTTGAAAGTTGAAGACGTTGATACTGATGTCAGCAATATTGTTGGATCCAGCAAGGTCACCCGAAGCGGAAGACTTTTCTCTCCTGAGATTTCCCCACCAACTGTTTGAAAAACTGTTACTATTTCACCCGCCAGTACATCTGCTATTGTCCCTGTTCATGTTCCAATCATTACCCTTGTCGCCGAGTCATATGACACTCGGGGCAAAGCGATCACAGTTGAGCCTGCCCGGATGGAGGAACCGAAGAAGATTATTGTTGAAACCTCTAGACAAGAGATAGAGGAAATTTTTAAAATTATCAAGAAAAACGACTACAACGTAGTCGAACAGTTGGGGAAAACCCCGTCGAAGATCTCCATGTTATCTTTATTGTTGTGCTCAGAAGCCCATGCTAAGGCTTTAATTGCTTTCCTGAAAACTGCGCATGTGCCGTAGGAAACATCTGCTGATCAATTCAAAGACTGTGTGGCTAGTTTGACCGCTGACAACAGGTTGGGTTTCTCCGATGCAGATCAGACTGCCAAAGAAAAGAATCACAATGATGCCCTGCATGTTTCAATCGAGTGCAGGGGCACTACTCTGGCTCACGTGCTGGTGGATACTAGGTCCTCACTAAATGTTTTACCCAAGAAAGCGTTAGATCGGCTGGATTGTAAAGGGTTGGTTTTGAAGCCAAGTAATATTATGGTTAGGGCCTTTGACGGGTCCAAAAGGATGGTACATGGAGAGGTGGATGTTCCTGTTAAGGTTGGTTCCAAGACGTTCGTGTCTACATTCTATGTGATGGACATTCGACCATCTTATTCTTGTTTGCTGGGTCTCCCATGGATTCATAAAGTTGGGGCAGTGACTTCCACGCTCCATCAGATGTTAAAATATCCAGTGAAGGGGAAAATTGTTACAGTACATGGAGAAGAGGAGTACATGGTGAGCCACCTTAACTCTTTTCGGTATGTGGAGATGGATGGGGAGTTCATTGAAACCCCGTGTCAAAACTTTGAAGAAGTCCCCCAGACTCTGGAGTCGACTGAAACTGTTGCTGAAGATCCTCCAATGAAGATGGCTTCCCTCAAGGATGCCCAGACTGTTATTGAAAAAGGTGGGTGTGCAAATTGGGGCCAACTCCCTGACTTTGCACACAAGACTGACAAGTTTGGTTTGGGTTTTACTACAGAAGCTCAAAGGGTTGTTCGGCGTGCGCGGATTGGAAGACCTCCCCTTTGTATCAGTAATCCAGAAGTGAATGCAATCGAAGATGATGATGTAGAGTCTGAGTTGGACAACTGGATTTCCACGACTACCGACGGTGGATTAAGAAATTGGACGGCGAAAGACTCCGTGCCCATTTCTTTTATTACACAGTAATAAGACTTTTATTTTGAGATTTGTAACAGACAATTTGAAACTTTACGGCCTGGCGCCTTGCCCGAGACGCCGTGGCTTTGTTTGAGGGCTTATTATGTGTCATTTCCATATATCATCAATAAAGCATGGGACGTTTTCTTGCATTACGAATTTTGCGCTCCTTGTTTTTCTTTCCTATCTTGCAAAACAACTATTTGTCTTACACACACTCACATATCATAATACAGGTTCACATCCACTCTGGATCCCACTGATAACGACTCTGTTACTGCCAGTTATAACTTCAAAAGTTCGATCATCCAAGCCGAAGACGAAGGTGAGCATGATTGCGAAGTGCCTGGTGAACTTGCTAGACTGTTACTACATGAAGAGAGGGTTATACAACCCCATGAAGAGCCGGTAGAATCAGTGAATCTGGGTACGAAAGAAGACAAGAAAGAGGTCAAGATCGATGTAAATTTGGAGTCTAGCGTCAAGCAACGGTTGATACAAATGTTACGTGAATATGTTGATATCTTTGCATGGTATTATGAAGATATGCCTAGTTTGGATACCGATATTGTGGTTCATCGCTTGCCAACCAAAGAAGACTCTCCTCCAGTGAAACAGAAAGTTCGTCGAATGCGCCCAGAGATGTCTGAGAAAATCAAGGCTGAGGTTATGAAACAGTTTGATGTCGGTTTTCTAGCAATTACTTCTTATCCGCAGTGGGTAGCTAACGTGGTTCCGGTGCCGAAGAAAGATGGTAAGGTTCGGATGTGTGTTGACTATATGGATCTAAACAGGGCAAGCCCCAAGGATTATTTCCCTCTGCCTCACATCGATGTTTTGGTCGACAACACCGTGCAACATAAGGTCTTCTCCTTTATGGATGGTTTCTCCGGTTACAATCATATTAAGATGGCTCCCGAAGACATGGAGAAGACAACCTTTGTTACGCAGTGGGGTACCTTTTTCTACAAAGTCATGCCGTTCGGATTGAAGAATGCTGGGACAATGTATCAGCGCGCCATGGTCGCTTTGTTCCATGACATGATTCATCATGAGATTGAGGTATACGTTGACGACATGATTGCAAGATCTCAGATTGAAGAAGAACATCTTGACCACCTCCAGAAGCTATTTGGCAGGTTGAAGTTGTACAAACTGTGGTTAAACCCGAAAAATTGCACCTTCGGGGTGAGGTCTGGTAAGCTGCTGGGTTTCGTCGTTAGTGACAAAGGTATTCAAGTGGATCCTGCAAAGGTGAAGGATATACAGGAGATGCCAGCTCCCCGAACAGAAAAAGAAGTCAGAGGCTTTTTGGGACGTCTGAACTATGTTACCCGATTCATCTCACATTTGACTGCTACTTGTGAGCCAATCTTCAAGCTATTGAAGAAAGATCAAGTGGTAAGGTGGAATGATGAATGTCAGGCTACTTTCGAAAGGATCAAGGAATATATCAAATAGCCATCTATTTGGATTCCCCCAGTTGAGGGGAGACCTTTGATCTTATACTTGACAGTACTCGACAATTCGATGGTGTGTGTGCTGGGGCAGCATGACGAGTCTGGCCGAAAAGATCATGCTATTTTTTACCTTAGCAAAAAGTTTACCAACTGTGAGACCCGATACTCACTGCTTGAGAAAACTTGTTGCGCTTTGGCATGGGCTGCTCGCCGGCTGAGATAGTATATGCTGACTCACACTACCTTGTTGATATCAAAGATGGATCCAATCAAGTATATCTTCGAAAAGCCCGCCTTGTCCGGAAGAATTGCAAGATGGCAGATGATCTTTATTGAGTATGACATCCAATACACAACCCAAAAAGCAATCAAGGGGAGGGTGTTGGCAGATCATTTGGCACATCAAGCAGTGGGTGATTACCAGTCTATGAACTTTGAGTTTCCGGATTAGAACATCATGTTGGTGACTGACTGCGAAACACCTGGACCGGATGAAGGACCTGAGGAAGGATCCTGATGGTCTATGTACTTTGACGGAGCTTTAAACGCATTGGGAAATGGCATTGGCGCAGTGATCATATCTCCGGAAGGCTGTCATACTCCATTCACCGCCCGATTATGTTTTAACTACACCAACAACATGGCAGAGTATGAAGCATGCATCATGGGCCTTCGAGCAGCTATCGACCTAAGGATTAAATTCTTAAGTGTATTCGGAGATTCCGCTTTCGTGATCATTCAGGTCAAAGGAGAGTGGGTTACGAAGCACCTAAATCTTATTCCTTACAAAGAATACGTATTGACGCTGCCTTCATATTTCGAGGAGATATCCTTTGAACACTTCCCCAGAGAGGAGAATCAATTAGCGGATGCGCTAGCTACAATGTCTTCTATGTTCAATGTCAGGTGGGACAATGAGGCTCCCCAGATTACCATTGAAAGGTTGGACAAACTCGCACATTGCTGTGACATTGAGACTGAAGAGGTAGCAAATCAACCCTGGTTTCACGAGGTAAAGAGGTATCTTGAGGCTCAGGAATACCCCGAGGGTGCATCTGTTAATGACAAGAAGTTTCTGAGGAGGTTCGCGGCGAAGTTCTTCATCAGTAATGGTATCTTTTACAAGCGTAATCATGATTCAACCTTACTGTGTTGTCTGGATAAGAATGAGGCAGAAACGATTATGGTAGAGCTACAGGAAGGTACTTTCGGGACTCATTCCAGTGGACACACCATGGCAAAGAAGATCCTACGGGCAGGATATTATTGGTCTACCATGGAAGCTGACAGTTATCAGCATTCTCGAACCTGTCATAAGTGCCAAGTCTATGCTGATAAGTGAAGGGGTGAAAAACACAAGAAGGGGGGGTTGAATTGTAAAACTGAAATCTAAAGCAATTGACAAGATATTTTTATCCTGGTTCGTTTGATCTCAAACTACTCCAGTCCACCCGTCAAGGTGATTTCGCCTCTCTCCAACGAGGTCTTAATTCACTATATTCAACTGAATATTACAGACTGCTTTAACAACTGCTAAAGCCTTCTTGATTCAAACCACAACCCGGTTTGTCAAGGCAACACTTTCTTACAAAGGTATAAAACAATGTGTGTGAATGTTTTCTACAAAACTTTATCACAACTGTGATGTATACACAAAATGAAGCTTAGAAACTAGATTGCTAAACAGAAATGGAATATCAGAGTTTGTAGTTTAGCAAAACTGGTAGAACGAAGATTATGGTTCAGCTTTGTGCGTGTAGAGATTTGGAGAGCATTAGCCATTATAATCTTCGAAGCCTTGTTTATATAGCACTTGAGAAGATGAACGTTGAATGCAATATTCTTGATTCAATGCTAATAACAAGCTTTCCTTTTTGAGCAGATCTTGTCTGGAATGAGGCCGTTGGAATTGATTAGCTTTCAATGCACAGTACCGTTGCTTACTTAATGCAAGTTCTGGCTTGGCTCATTCTGATTCTGCTTCGCTGCTGATGAACTATTGTGTTTCTGTATCAGAGTGTTTGAGCGCAGTCTTGTTCATCAAGCTTCAGCATGTGCGTGAGTTGATCATTTGATCTTGACGTTCTGATGTAGCAACTTCTGATGCTGGTGTATGAAATCAAATTCTGATGCTGAATAAACGTGATCTTGCTTATATCAATCAGAGTATCTGCAAGTCAGAGCATAATAATTTTAGGCAGCAGATAGTTCAAACATGAAACATTTAAATACTATATCTTTTCACTTTGTTATCGTCAAAACTTAAATATAGGGTAGTAGATTCAAACATTGTTCTAACAATCTCCCCCTTTTTGATGATGACAAAAACTAGATATTTTAAATGAAAAATAACGTGAAAAGGTATCTGGAAAAATGTATCAGAGTAAAGAAGTACGGAGAATTCAGAGTTAGGAGATACTCCCCCTGAGTTTATTACTTCCCTTTGATATACGTGTTCTTCAGGATCAGATCTTTTTCATTCTTTGAACATCAGATTATCAGAGTCTTTGACTTATTAGAGAGCAGAGCTCCAGAGTTTTTCTTGTCAGAGCTTTGCTTTGGATCAGAGTGTTAGGTCGATCAGAACTTCATATTGATCAGAGCAACATTGAGCAGAGCTTCTACATTTTGATCAGAGCTTCTAGTCTTCAGAGTGTCCAGGAGCTTCCTTGTGCCTGTAGACTTTAAAACAAAAACAAAAAAACATTTCAAGTAATAGAGTTAGAATGTTTGAGAGTTTCTGTCTAGTTAGCCCGTTATTGATTTAAATATCATTCTTGTTCTCCCCCTTTTTGTCAGCAATCAAAAAGTGTTGGTGATGTGCTAAAACAATTTAGATCAGAAAAACTAATCATATTAATAGTTCAGAATCAGAGCAAACATTACACAACATAATCAAAACAGTACATCAGAAAATGAAGAAAACATGAAAAAGTTATGCATGAAAAAGATTTAAGGTTGAGGGGGCATGCGTGTGAACAGGCTCTCCAGCATTGCTTGAATCTTTTCAGAAGTTTCATTCTGCTTCTGAACCATGTTGACAACAGAGTCAATCTTGCTGTCCTGCACATCCATTCTTGCTTTCATTTTCTGATCATTGTCTTCCATCCGCTGCTGTAGACGCAAGTCATTCAGCCTTAATTCTTCCAGAGTCTGCCTGTCCAAGGCAGCTTGAGAAGCATCAGAAGGAGGAGGCTTCTCAGAACTTTCAGCGACATCTTCTGCTGGATTTTCTTCAGCCTGAATGGTCTTGTCTTCTTCTGATGGTTGCACCTTTGCAGCTTGCTGTTTCTCAGACCAAGATTCACTGTCCAGAGGGAGCACGACTTCCTGAGGTAGCTGACTTTCAACTTCCTTCAGCAGCTTGCTGAAGTTCTGTTGAGCCTGCTCATAGTTGATATCCTGCAACTTGAGGGCTTCAGCACGTACCCATAGTCTGAACTGTGACCAGAGCTGATCAGAAGCAGCTGGGTCAATCATCCCAGGACAGACTTGCTTCAAAGAAGCAATCCATTGCAGCACACCTGTTTCAAAATTCAAAATACCAGAGCCAACATCTGGTTGCTTTGGTTTTGGGATGGCAATTTTGTGTCTTAAATCAGCAAGACGTTCAAGACTTGTGAAGTCAATGAAAGTCCTGCTGGGGTTTTCAGCGGTTTTCTGAGAGGCTGTTTGTTTTGGAGGAGGGGTATCAGAGTCAGATATCTCGATTGGAGTGGATGGAGGTTTGGGAGTATTTGGAGGTGTCGATTCTAATGAGGATGGCAACTGGGGCCTGAAAACAGTGGTTCCACATGGCAACTGGATTGCCAACGGTGATGGTTGAGGTGAGTGAGGGTCAGAATGATGAGGAGAAGGGGTTTCATAGTGGTGAAACTCTGTTTGTGGTGACGGTGGATTTATTTCTGGTTGGGGAGATGGAGTTGAAATCTCTGATTGCTCAGGGATCAGAGGTTCTTCTGTGAGTGGTTGTTGTTGTTGTGGTTCTGGTTCTGGTTGTTGTTCTGGTTGTGGAGGAGGAATATTTTGTGGTTCAGAGTGTGGTTGAGCAGAAGCATGTTCACGCTCAATATCAGCTAGCACTCGGTCAAGTGCTGGTGTTGTTGAAACTGTTGGTTGTTTGGGGATTTTGGTTCTGGGTCTTCTGAGTAGTAAGGCCTCAGAAGGGTCTTCTGGTATGGTTTCATCAATGGTAGGGATTGGGATTGATATTCTATGGGGAGCAGCAGATGTTGGAATAGTAGATGAAATTGAAATAGGGGCAGCAGATGAAATACCTCTTTTCTTTGGAGTCTGATGAGATGATCCTTCTGATGGCGCTTTCCTCTTCTTTGTCTTCTTCTGAGTCACTTCTGGTTGGGGTTGACTCAGATCTTTGATCTTCAGCTTTGAACCTGTATCTTCTGCCTTGTACGCATCTGGGTACCTGAGAAACATCTCTGGTTTGGATTCCATTTCAGAAAATACCGGAAAATCACTCAGAGGCACTCTTCTGCTGGAGATATCAGCAGTTGAAGTAGCTCTGGGTTCCTTCTGAATATTTTCTATCAGCTTCATCTTTTTCAGATTCTTAGCGTTCAGCGGTTTCCCAATGGTTGGTTCAATAGTGCTCAGCTCCTGAGCTTCAATCAGATGTTCAATCAGCCTATTCTCTGTCAGAATATCTGATATAAGCCTTCCAAACGGTATCCAGTCCCTCTTGGTTCTTTCTTCTTCTCTTGTTTCTTTGACACTGGTCTTGAGATGGTTGAACAAAAAGTGAGCCAGATTGATCTTAATCTTCTGATCAATAAAGTAGATCAGAAACTGCTGATCCACGTTTATATAATCAGGAGAACTTGTTGGTTTCCTGTGGTTGAAGCATCCCAGAATAATCTTAGCCCATACTCTGCAGTGATCCTTCAGATCCTTAATCTTGCTGCTGGGCATTCCAAGAGTGAAAATCCTGTTGGCTACCACACCTACATCAGCGCATCTTTCAGCCATGTCCACACAACGGACTCCACCACCACTTTGACCGATTAGCCTTGCAATAAGATCTTCAGAAATCACAATCTTCTTCCCCATGACAGAGGAGATAACTAGATGTTTTGAAACCTTAGCGTGAATCCAAAATTCCTTGACAAGCGCTGGGAATGTTGGTCCAACCAACCTATCGAAATACCTCTCCCACTTTTGAGCCCTAATTTCTTCAGTTAGGTCAAATCCATTTTCCTTCAAGCTTTCAAAGTCGATGATTAACTCAGAGAGCACTTCAAGGTTCTTCACCGGAGTGAGAAGAGTTCTGAGTGGCACCTGATATTGTTCAGAGGTTGCTTTCTTCTGATTGCCTGCAGAAATGCTGGAGGATGCCATTGTTCACACTAAAAAGGGTTTTGCAAAGGATGAACTCAGAAATATGCAGAAAAAGCTTGAGTGTTAATGAGAAAACGTAAAGAATAAGAATGAAAGATTAATGTGCTTAAATAGAGTTTTCAAAATTATTTTGAAAAGTTAAACGTTTTTAAGAGAGAGAAAAAAAATGATTGCCATTTAACAAGCGTGATTACTTTTCATTAAATGCTTGCTGATTTTGGGGGATTTGAGAAAGATACTTAAAAACGGTTACCAGACATGTGTCTCAATGCACCCAATCAGCGCTTTGCCTTCTCAGAAGCGTGCACGCGTTCTGCTTCAGAGATATGCTGATGATTGGATGACACTTGTTTGATGTAGTGATCAGCACGTCTGTCTTTGAGATTAGACTCTCAGATCTTTAGACTTGCATCTGATACAATCTGCATGTTCTATCTTTCTGAAAGGAGATTGATCAGAAGTTCACAGTAAAATAATTACATTCTGAAGATAAATATATGGAATTAAAACATTTTCATTTTGGGCATACTTTCATGCTGAGATGTTTCAGAATGAAATTAAACCTATCTTCTGAAAGGGGTTTAGTAAAGATATCATCCCATTGATGGTCTGTATCTATAAATTTTAAGTTCAAAATACCTTTCTGAATATAGTCCCTAATGAAATGATGCTTTATTTCTATATGCTTAGCTCTAGAATGTAAAATAGGATTCTTACTTAAGCAAATAGCAGAAGTATTATCACAAAGTATAGGAATGTTACTCTCAAAAATCTGGAAGTCTTCAAGCTGACTTTTCATCCAGAGCATTTGTGTGCTACATCTTGTTGCTGCTATGTACTCAGCTTCTGCTGTTGACAGAGCAATTGTTGATTGCCTTTTGCTGGACCACGAGATCAGATTTTCTCCCAGAAACTGGCAGCTTCCATAAGTACTTTTACGTTCCACTCTGTCTCCAGCAAAATCAGCATCACAGTAGCCTACTAAGCTGTAATCACTAGATTTTCTATAAAACAAACCCAGATTAGTAGTACCTTTCAGATACTTGAAAATTCGCTTAACAGCTGTTAAGTGAGATTCTCTAGGATCTGATTGGAATCTAGCACAGATACAAACGCTGAATAATATGTCAGGTCTTGAAGCAGTCAGATAGAGGAGAGAACCAATCATACCTCTGTAGACTTTCTGTTCTACACTTTTGCTTACCTCTTCTCTTTCCAGAATGCACGTGGGATGCATTGGAATCTTAGATGGCTTACATTCTGAGAGGTCAAATTTCTTCAGAAGATCTCTGATGTATTTGCTCTGATGAATGTAAGTTCCTTCTGGAGTTTGATTGATCTGAATTCCTAGAAAGAATTTCAGTTCCCCCATGAGGCTCATCTCAAATTCTGCCTGCATACACTTAGCAAATTTTCTTCCAAGAGAAGGATTAGTAGAACCAAAAATAATATCATCAACATAAATTTGACAGACTAAAATGTCACTCTTAACTGTTTTACAGAATAGAGTAGTGTCCACTTTCCCTCTGGTGAATTCATTTTCAAGCAGAAAGTTACTTAGCCTTTCATACCAAGCTCTGGGAGCTTGTTTCAGACCATACAGTGACTTCTTTAGTTTGAAAACATGTTCTGGATGTTTTGTATTTTCAAAACCTGGGGGTTGGTGAACATAAACTTCTTCTTCTATATAACCATTTAAGAATGCACTTTTGACATCCATCTGATACAGAGTGATGCCTCTATTAACAGCAAATGAAATTAAAAGTCTGATAGATTCTAACCTGGCGACTGGGGCAAAGGTTTCTGTATAGTCTATCCCCTCTTGCTGGCTATAACCTTGTGCAACCAGTCGTGCCTTGTTTCTGATGACTTCACCTTGTTCATTTAGCTTGTTTCTGAACACCCATCTTGTTCCAATGACGTTGAATCCTTTTGGTCTGGGGACGAGATCCCATACGTCGTTTCTGGTGAATTGATTCAGCTCTTCTTGCATTGCCAGAATCCAGTCATTATCCAGAAGTGCTTCATCAATAGAAGAAGGTTCAATCAGAGACACAAGTCCCATAAGAGTTTCTTCAGAGTTTCTGAAGCTTGCTCTTGTTCTGATTGGATCTTCCTTTCTTCCTAGGATAGTCTCTTCTGGGTGATCCAAACTGCTTCTGGGTAATCTCTTCTGAGGTTGATCAGCAGCTGTTGTAGGATTTCTAGCAGTGCTCCTTTCAGACGTTGAAGGAATGTCTGTGTTGAGAGCTTCTGATGACTTGTCTTCAGAACCTGCAAATTCAATTTCTATACCTGCAAAAGTTTCATTCTGCTTTGACTTTTCAGAGTCAAGCTTATCATCAAAACGAACACTGATTGATTCTTCCACAATCTGTGTTTCTGTATTGTATACTCTGTACCCTCTTGAGCGTTCAGAGTATCCTAACATAATACACTTCTGTGCCTTAGAGTCAAACTTGTTCAAATAATTCTTTGTATTTAACATAAAGCAAGTACATCCAAATGGATGAAAATACGAAATGTTGGGCTTTCTGTTCTTCCACAATTCATATGGAGTCTTTTCCAGAATAGGTCTTATTGAGATTCTATTCTGAATGTAGCACGCTGTGTTTATTGCCTCTGCCCAGAAAGTCTTAGCAACATTTGTCTCATTGATCATGGGTCTGGCCATTTCTTGCAATGTTCTGTTCTTTCGTTCTACAACTCCATTTTGTTGGGGAGTTCTAGGACAAGAGAAATCATGCAGAATGCCTTTGTCATTAAAGAATGACTCAAAATATTTATTTTCAAATTCTCCACCATGATCACTTCTGACTTTAACGATTCTAAGATCTTTTTCATTCTGAACTTGGTTACAGAAGGTAACAAACACAGAGTGTGACTCGTCCTTGTGTCTTAAGAACTTTACCCATGTCCATCTGCTATAGTCATCTACGATTACTAACCCATACTTCTTACCACTGACTGAAGCAGTTTTAACTGGTCCAAATAAGTCAATGTGCAGAAGTTCTAATGGCTTAGAGGTGGAAACAACATTTTTGGATTTAAAAGAAGGTTTTGCAAATTTGCCTTTCTGACATGCTTCACACAGAGCATCTGAATTGAACTTCAAATTAGGAAGTCCTCTGACCAGATTGAGTTTGTTAATCTGAGATATTCTTCTCATACTAACATGCCCCAATCTTCTGTGCCAGATCCACTGCTCGTTGTTAACAGACAGAAGACATTTTACATTCTGACTCTTTAGTTCAGAAAGTTTGATTTTGTAAATGTTGTTTTTCCTCTTACCATTAAACAGGATAGTCCCATCTTTCTGACTAACAGCTTTACATGATTTTTGATTAAAGATTATATCATAACCGTTATCACTTAATTGACTTATGGATAACAGATTATGCATCAATCCATCTACTAGCAGAACATTATTAATAGAGGGAAGATTTCCATTACCTACAGTTCCAGAGCCAATTATCTTTCCCCTCTGATTGCCTCCAAAGCCAACGTGGCCTCCAGGCTTAAGTTCCAGGCTTTGGAACATATGCCTTCTTCCCGTCATGTGTCGTGAGCAGCCAGAGTCCAGGTACCATGACTGGTGTTTCTGACTTGCTGCTAAAGATATCTGCAACATGTATTATTTTATCCTTAGGTACCCAGATTTTCTTGGGTCCTGATTTGTTAGTTTTACCAAAACTCTGGTTGAATTTTGGTTTAATATGTGAATTTTGGTTTACTGCAATATGTGAATTTAGAGGAGTGTGTTTAATGGTTAAATCCATGACATTCTTTGGTGTAGGAACCTTACCTAGGTATCCTATTCCTTTCCTGCCGTTTCTGCTAACTCCATAGATCATTGAAGCCATTCTGCTTCTATCTATGCTTTTAGCAAGGAACTTCTGGAAACTGTGATCATACTCCTTGATGATCTCATCAGCGTTGCTGGGAGTTTCAGAAATTGGTTCCTTCTGAGAGTTTTGTAAAGAGTTTTCTAATTTTGAAATTTTATCTCTCAGCTCAGAGTTTTCCAATTTGAGACTCTCAGACTTATTAGAGTCAGATTCAAGATTCCTTTTCAGGTCTCTGAATTTAGCTCTAATCTGCTGATAACGTTCCAGAATTTCATTGAGGCTTTCAGCAAGTTCAGCCTTTGTAAAATTAACAGCGAAGTTAGGGAATACCTCTTCTGTGTCTGATTCTGAGTCTGATTCAGAAGCTTCACTATCATCTGGAATGTTAGCCATGAGCGCTATGTTTGCCCTTTCATCATCTGATTCTGAGTCAGCTTCAGACGAGTCAGAGTCATCCCATGTGGCCATGAGACTTTTCTTCTTCTCTCTTCCAAACTTCTTTTTGGGCTTTTCCCTCTGAAGCTTTGGGCAGTCACTCTTGTAGTGTCCTTGCTCATTGCACTCGTAGCAGATGATGTCTTTGGTGTTTGGCTTCTTGCTACTGGAGGAGCTTTCAGATCTTCTGTATCCAGAGGAAGAATCTGTCCTTCTGTATCTGGAAGAAGACTCGTTCTGATCAGATCTTCTGGGATTCCTGAACTTCCTTTGTCTTTGCTTCCACAGTTGATTTACTCTTCTGGAGAGAAGGGAAAGTTTGTCTTCTTCTGATGAGGATCCATCAGATGTTTCTTCAACTGCCTGCAAAACTTTAGACTCAGATTTTCTGTTAGATTTTAATGCTAAAGGCTTACCTTGCTTCTGAGGCTCATCAGCTTCTAGCTCTATCTCATGACTTCTGAGGGAGCTTATAAGTTCCTCCAGAGTGATTTTGTTGAGATCTTTCGCTAGCTTCAGAGCAGTAACCATAGGCCTCCACTGCTTGGGTAAACTTCTGATTATTTTCTTGACATGGTCAGCAGTAGAGTATCCTTTGTCCAGAACTTTGAGACCAGCTACCAGAATCTGGAATCTAGAGAACATAGTTTCAATGGATTCAGATTCTTCCATTTTGAACGCCTCATACTTCTGAATGAGCGCCAGAGCTTTTGTTTCTTTGACTTGAACGTTGCCCTCATGCGTCATTCTGAGAGAATCAAAGATGTTCTTTGCTGTGTCTCTGTTGGAGATCTTTTCATACTCAGTATAGGAGATGGCACTGAGGAGGATGGTTCTGGCCTTATGGTGATTCTTGAAGTCACGCTTTTGTTGATCAGTCATTGATTTTCTATCAATCTTCTGACCGCTTGCATTCACAGGGTGCGTGTATCCATCTGTCACCATATCCCACAGATCAGCATCGTGTGCTAGAAAGAAACTTTCAATTCTGTCTTTCCAGTAATCAAAGTTTTCTCCATCAAAGACTGGAGGTTTGCCACTGAATCTGTCTCTGTCCTCATTGTTGTCATTGCTGAAGTGAGAATTGTTTCCTGCCATTGTGTTTTTCTGACGCTGGATCTTGTACTGACACGGTTAAGTGTTTTAGCTCAGAACCAGGCGCTCTGATACCAATTGAAGGGGTGAAAAACACAAGAAGGGGGGGTTGAATTGTAAAACTGAAATCTAAAGCAATTGACAAGATATTTTTATCCTGGTTCGTTTGATCTCAAACTACTCCAGTCCACCCGTCAAGGTGATTTCGCCTCTCTCCAACGAGGTCTTAATTCACTATATTCAACTGAATATTACAGACTGCTTTAACAACTGCTAAAGCCTTCTTGATTCAAACCACAACCCGGTTTGTCAAGGCAACACTTTCTTACAAAGGTATAAAACAATGTGTGTGAATGTTTTCTACAAAACTTTATCACAACTGTGATGTATACACAAAATGAAGCTTAGAAACTAGATTGCTAAACAGAAATGGAATATCAGAGTTTGTAGTTTAGCAAAACTGGTAGAACGAAGATTATGGTTCAGCTTTGTGCGTGTAGAGATTTGGAGAGCATTAGCCATTATAATCTTCGAAGCCTTGTTTATATAGCACTTGAGAAGATGAACGTTGAATGCAATATTCTTGATTCAATGCTAATAACAAGCTTTCCTTTTTGAGCAGATCTTGTCTGGAATGAGGCCGTTGGAATTGATTAGCTTTCAATGCACAGTACCGTTGCTTACTTAATGCAAGTTCTGGCTTGGCTCATTCTGATTCTGCTTCGCTGCTGATGAACTATTGTGTTTCTGTATCAGAGTGTTTGAGCGCAGTCTTGTTCATCAAGCTTCAGTATGTGCGTGAGTTGATCATTTGATCTTGACGTTCTGATGTAGCAACTTCTGATGCTGGTGTATGAAATCAAATTCTGATGCTGAATAAACGTGATCTTGCTTATATCAATCAGAGTATCTGCAAGTCAGAGCATAATAATTTTAGGCAGCAGATAGTTCAAACATGAAACATTTAAATACTATATCTTTTCACTTTGTTATCATCAAAACTTAAATATAGGGTAGTAGATTCAAACATTGTTCTAACAATCTCCCCCTTTTTGATGATGACAAAAACTAGATATTTTAAATGAAAAATAACGTGAAAAGGTATCTGGAAAAATGTATCAGAGTAAAGAAGTACGGAGAATTCAGAGTTAGGAGATACTCCCCCTGAGTTTATTACTTCCCTTTGATATACGTGTTCTTCAGGATCAGATCTTTTTCATTCTTTGAACATCAGATTATCAGAGTCTTTGACTTATCAGAGAGCAGAGCTCCAGAGTAACACTATGTCTCATTGGATCACCTGGAAACCAAACATCGGTATCGACTATCAAGCTCGGACGACACTAAACAATCTGATCTACCTTCAATCAAGTAGCAAAGAGATGAGATGCTCGAGGATATAAGGGCAATAGCAGAGTTGGAACCCACTGGGATTGTTCACGTACCTGTTTTTCTTTATTTTTTCACAAATTGTATAAATTTTATCGTTCGGTGGCGTTCTCTTACTAGGATGTCATCCTCTTGTACAAAAACGCCTATTTACCGGCCAAACTTCAAAGTTTAATACAATTCATTTTCACAAAGAAATTTCAAATTGTTTTCCTTTTTCTGTTTTTGTTTTGCAAGAACGTCCAATGTTCATTTTTGATCTATGCATTGGACATTGATTGCTGCTGATAAATATTTACATGCGAAACAAAAGACAATTACTCGTAATATCCGAAAGAGGGGAAAACAAGAAAATGATCGAACCGTACAGTTGGAGAAAACGATTAAAAGTACATTCACTCCCCGCAGAGTAAGGAGAAGGACAATGGTGTTAATTCTCCCCAGCTGAGGCTCGCAACCGCGAATGAATCGGCAATATTCTCCCCAAGCAGAGTTTATCTATCATCAACACTAGAAAATTATCCCCAGTGGAGTTTGGAGAATTATCCCCAGTAGAGTCTGGAGGATTGTCCGAAGTAGAGTCTAAAAGATTATCCCCAGTGAAGTCACAACTGGAAAATCATCCCCAATGGAGTTCATTCCTTTCACAAACAGAAACTCAATCCCCAAAGGGTTCATCATCACCAGCAACGATAATTCATCCCCAGCTGAGTTTAGTTCTTCCAAATCAACAAATCTTCTAGCATAGTATCTCTCTTCCCCACAGAGTCATTTCCTCGTCAGTTTATTCCCTAGTGGAGTTATTCTCTCCTGTGGTATTATGCTCACAATCATCTTCATTCACTATCCCCAGCGGAAACGAAGAATTCAACTTTTTGCACTCTCCAGCAGCAATCCGGGGTTTATTTTCCCAGCTAGAGATTATCATAAAAACACTGCGTGTACATACATCATGACATGTGCATACACATCATATAGCATAATCTCATTTATTTTGAGAACATCATTGCTTGATACATATCATGCATTACATACAACTAACTTTCACCTTTCAGGAAAGATACAATCAAATTCTCACAAAGTTCAAGCTATGAAGCCCGGGTACGACCGGATAGTATTTTGATTTCTACAGCATATTGTGAAGCCCAGATTACGACCAGATAACAGTATCAAACTACCGCGAAGCCTGGATTACGACCAGGTAGTGTTATCTCTTAAAAAGCAAGCTAGGAGGCCCAGATTCGACCGGATAATAGTTTAATCCCCAGCGAGCCGTGGAGCCCGGATTACGACCGGATAGCAGCTCAGCAAGTCACTGCGAAGCCTGGATTTTGACCAGATAACAGTGAGAGACACTGTGAAGCCTGGATTTCGACCAGATAACAGTGAGGGATACTATGAAGCTTGGATTTCGAACAAATAGCAGTTTACCCGGCCAGTTGCTATGAAGCCCGGATTCAACCGAACATTAGTAAGCCCAACAGTCAAAGGGAAGCCCAGAGGCGACCGGATAACCACTTGATTTCTTTTGAAGCCTGGATTTCGACCAGATACGAAGTAAGGTATTGTGAAGACTGGATTCGACCAGGTAGCAGTACAGAACACCATGAAGCCTGGATTCGACCAGATATTGGTATAACACATTGTGAAGCCTGGATTACGACCAGATGGAGGTAAAATACATTGCGAAGCTTGGATTTTGACCAAATAGCAATTTCACCTGGACAATTACTAAGAAGCCTGGAGTCGACCGGATATTAATGTGCCCTAATTTCAAGTTAAAGCCTGGATGCGACCGGATAACATTTGAATTCCTTCTGAAGCCTGGATTACGACCAGATAAGAATTGAGAAATTGCGAAACCCGGATTACAACCGGACAGCAAGTTTAATCTCATATTCCCAGTAAGTCACTGTAAAGCCTGGATCACGACCAGATAGAAGTTGGTCTCATCACTATGAAGCTTGGACCACGACCAGATAGTAGTTCATTCTCACCTCCTCGACTAAGATATGATTCCTCAGTAGAATAACGGACGACCGAAGTTCCTAAATTTCAACAGAGAGGATTCCTCAGTAGAATAACGGACGACCGAAGTTCCTAAATTTCAACATAGATGATACCCCAGTAGAATAACGGACGACCGAAGCTCCTAAATTTCTATTTCTCTCAAGACAGAGATCAGCATTCCCCGGCAGAATCTTCCTCAACAACAGGTATACAAGCTCTCGCTAAGGAATCTCTTATGTGATCGACGCTCCTTCGGGTGGCATCTTTAAGCCCATCTCCCGTCAGAATTTCCAAATGGAATCTATAAGCCCATTCCCGACATCACAAGATGGACACCACATCATGCGAGTGCAAATTTCTGGGCACTCTAGTGTTCAATCCTCTTCCACCTTCGGATCACGAAAGGCACGAAAGCCAATATACATCCTCAGGTTTAATAAGATTGAACAGGGGCAGCTGTTGTACCCCAAAATTTTCCCTCTCATGTTTCCCAAGATTTCCCCCTACATGGTTGGTCACAAACCTTTTCCAAAAGAAAAGAAAAATTGGTAAGTGATATTTCTAAGTTTCCTTCGATTGGCATCTCCAAAATGCCTTTCAATGGGTATCTACATAGCGCCCTTCGGTTGGCATGGACAAAGGTCCTTCAATTGGCCTGTTAACAAGGCTCTTCGATTGGCATTTTAACAAGTACCTTTCGACTGGCATTGTAACAGTGTCCTTCGATTGGCAGTTTAACAAGTAACTTTCGATTGACATTGTAGCAGTAGCATTCGATTGGTAGTTTAACAAGTATCTTTCGATTGGCATTGTAGCAGTGGCCTTCGATTGGCATTTTAATAAAGGTCCTTTGATTGGTATGGACAAAGGCGCTTTGATTAGAATTCCAAAAGGTCCTTCGACTGGAACTTCAAAGTTTCCCTCAATCGGAACATCTGAATCAAATGAACTTCGAGTGGCATTTCAGTATAGAGTTTGCCTTAATCTAAGATGCTCTGATGAAGGAAGTTCTGAACACTTTGAATCAGAACTTAGACTCCTCACAAGGCCAAGAGCTGGTCGAAGTTGCCTAATAGGGAATTTTCTTCAAAAGGACAAGAGATCGAAGCAAAGGGTGGTTCAATCGAATGAGCCCTAGTATTGAAGCTGGCACAATTCAACTCAGAACCATTAAGGAGAGCAAGGTTCTACTAGGGAAAGTTGGTTTGAATGGGACTTTGAAGCTGGCAAAGAAGGCAGATTCGAAGAAATGAAGTAGGCTGGCATGACTAAGCAAAAACACATATCCTAACCTGTCCAGGCCAAATTCTTTCCTTGTTTCTTCACAACTCCACAAGAGCTGATTCGACCAGGGGATTCTTTTTGAATCAAGCAATCGAAGAAGAGGGAGGAAATCGAAGGGGCTATGCAATCGAAGCTGGAGTAATTCTAATTGTACTTTGAAGCCATCGAAGAAAGAAAATTCGAAGGGAAGTGGACCTGCAGGGGCAAGTCAGCTTTCGATTTTTATCATGTTGGAGGCCTAAATAACTCATAACAGGCTGGCAGTAACGCATGAAAGCAGATTGGCACGTGATTGAATCAAAAATAGAAAGTCTTTATGAAGAAATCAAATCAAATTCGTGTAAAGGCATGGTGTGGACAAAAAGATTGAATTAGGCTATTTTTGTAATGATATTCAAAGTGAATCAAATAAAAAATCAAGACATTGATAGAGGAAGATTGAGGCCAAGTTTTCAACCCTAATTTATTCCTCAATACATATAGAGTGCGTGCAGAACAAAAACTAGGTTAGAGGGAGGCGCAGTAAGGAGAACAAAACTTGAAAAATCACAACAAAGGTGCTGGATCGAATTCATTTTTCTAGGCATCCTCAAAGAATTCTTGCTATCCTAATCACTTCCTGGGAGTGTAGGCAAGCGAAATCGATCAAGAACTAGTCTTTTCCGGTACTAAAACACGTTGTAAGTCATCCACGGTCTTGGTTACTTCTTGAAATCGAATTGTGTGATTTTGGCCCTTATAGCATGAAATAATTATACATTTTTACTCCTTAACACATTTGCATGCTTTCTGTACTATTTGATTGCGTTTTCATGGCCTAAATCGGAATGTGCCATTGTTAGGGTTTCATAGCTCGATTTGGGATTTCATAATATAGGTAAAATTGGGCCATGAAAGGGCCATCATTGAACTCAGCAGGTCCAGACGAAGCCATTCATGGCTTTAGTTTTGATTTATCTTACCCATGCTTGATTTTGAGAAATGACAGGGATATAGCGACAGACATATGTCCGTAGGTAAAAGTTTCCAACTTTTACCAACATAGCAAGGTGAGGGATAACCTGCGTGGCATCTCTCCATTGGCCTATTCAAACTTATGGCGCGCGTTTTTTTTATTATTTTCCATTAAATATTTGTTTTGTATATTATTATTTCTTATCTTATGTACAACAAAAAGCAAATGGCGCAGTGGTAATGGAGTGCATACAAAATGCTTCAGGACCTGGGTTCGAATCCCAGGTCCCCCCAATTTCTCTATATTATTTTCCTCTTCAAGTTCCAGCGTGCACATGAAGCTAATGACCACCATGCTCCCTCAAGATCCAGTCTGCCAAGTGTCCAGATGGCCAAATCCAAAGGCTAGCATATGAGAGACCATCATGAGGTCTAGTCAACACAACACACTGAATCCAGGAAGTCAACGTGGACTTCCATCTTTCGGCCCAGAATTCTGATTCTTGCACCCCCCATATTTGCTCAGGCCCAATTTCTTTCTTTATTCTTTTTTTATTTATTTGTTTTATTTAATTTATTTATTTTATTTACTAACACAAATAATTATTTTCATTTATCAAAAAAATCACAAAAATATTATTTTTCACCAAATTATTAGACTTTTAATAAAAAATTAATTAATGTAATTAGATTTTAATTTTAGGTAAACTTTAATTCTTTTTTTGTAAATAATTAAAATTAATTAGAATAATTAGGTTTTTATTTTTAACTTAATTTATTTTTATTTGCTAAACGTATGCAGGAAGAATATGAAATGAGTTTGATGGGAGAACTCAAGTTCTTTCTGGGTATCCAAATCAATCAAACTACATAAGGAACCTACATACATCAAAGAAAGTATGTCAATAAACTTCTGATGAAATTTGACCTGTCAGAATGTAAGTCATCCAAAACTCCTATTCATCCCACATGCATTATGGAAAAGGAAGAGTTAGTAAGAAGGTAGAACAAAAGATTTACAGAGGTATGATTGGTTCTCTCTTATATTTAACAGCTTCAAGACCTGATATTTTGTATAGTGTTTGTCTGTGTGCTCGATTCTAATCATATCCTAGAGCATCTCACTTTACAGCTGTTAAGCAAATTTTCAAGTATCTAAAAGGTACTACTAATCTTGGTCTTTGTTATAGAAAATCCAAAGAATACAAATTAGTAGGGTACTGTGATGACGACTTTGCTGGAGACAGGATAGAAAGGAAAAGTACTTCTGAAAGCTGCCAATTTCTGGGAGACAATCTAATCTCGTGCTCCAGCAAGAGGCAATCCACCATTGCATTATCAATTGCTAAATATGAATACATAAAAGCAGCTGGATGCAGCACACCAATGCTCTAAATGAAAAGCTAACTCAAAGACTTCAACATATATGAGATTAACGTTCCTATTCTCTATGATAACACTTCTTCTATATGTCTTTCAAAAAATCCCATTTTACATTCCAAGGCTAAGCATATAGAAATTAAACATCAATTTATTAGGGAATATATTTAGAAATAAATTCTTTCATTAAAATTCATAGACACAGACCATCAATGGGATGATGTTTTCACTAAACCCCTTTTTGAAGATAGGTTTAATTTCATTCTGAAACATCTCAGCATGAAACTATGTCCGGAATGATAGTTTTGTTTATGTATATGTTAACCCTCAGAACTTTATGCCTTTATTTTTTGTGTGAGCATCTGATCAATAGTGCTTCATAAGTAAGAAGGAAAGTTGTATCAGTATCTATCTAAAAATATCTGAACATTCTCCAAATAGTTCATTTCAATGATAGCTTACAGTTCACAATATCAACATTTGTCAACTCAACACAAGGTTTTCCTGAGTCTAAACACGTGTTCAAATTCTAAAGAGACTGGAACGTTAATTAGATGTATTGAGACTCGTGTCATATCAGTAATTATTCCATATCTTTACGCTATCCCTCTTTCTCAAGAATCATTAATGCTAGTAATCATTCTCTTTAAACCCTTTTCTTGTTATTTAAGTCTCATATTTTCCTATATATACGTTGCTCACTTTCACTATCACTTTTCCACTTTCAATTCGTTTTCTCTCTTTATTTTGTTCAATCTTTCAAAAACCCTAAAAAGTTTGTGTGAACAATGGCTTCCTCCCAACAACTTACTCAAAGCTCTCAAAGAATTCTTGGGTCTTCTTCTTCAACAGCAGAAAGGTACGAAGAACCGTGAAGAACTCTACTTACTCCCATTGATTCGATGGAAGTTTTGTGTGAGCTCATTGTAGACTTCGTTAGCATGAAGGAAAAAAGATAAGATCTAACCCCTGATGTTGAGTTCCAAGGATGGAACAAGTAATTTGATTGCTTGCTGGGTTCAGTTTTTCCAAGACTTGTTAAATAATTCTGGATTCACGCTACAACTTCAAATCATCAGGTAATTTCCTTCATGATGGGAAAGAAAACAGTCATCTCTAAAGATCTCATTAGGAAACTGATAGGTCACGATGGCGGCGATATTAATTGCAGCGATATAACTGACAAAATCTCTGACCTAACAAAGATTTCAAAAGAAATTTTTACTTCTGGCCAACCATCCAACAAAATCAAAGATCTTAAAAATTTCCTCAGAATTTGGTCAAAAATCATATTGGGTTGCATCAATCGCAGAAAACCCACAAGCTCTCCAGATTATATCAACATTGATCAACAGTATCTTCTGTACTTCATAGCCACCAAAGCAAAGGTTAATCTCCCACATCTTCTGTTCAATCATCTAAAGACCAGTGTCAAAGAGCCAAGAGAAGAAGAAATAACAAAGAGAGATTGGATCCCTCTGGGCAAAGTCATTTCAGATATTCTGACAGAAAACAAAGTGATAGAACATCTGACGGAGGCTCAATAAGTCAGCACTCTCGAAGCTTGTGCTGGTAAAACTCTCAGTGCCAAGAATCTGAAGAAGATGAATATTATTGAAACCATCAAGAAGGATCTAACATTAACAACCAAGGAAGTCATTACCACTAGAAGAGCACCTCTGAAGGATTTTCCTCTCTTCTCTCAAACAAATGCTTCTCTAGATATTTTTCTCAGATATTTGGATGCTTGCAAAAGGGACGAGACAAATCTAGAAGTGAACATCTATGGTCTGAGACAAAAACCTCTGGAAGTTGCTCCCATAAAATAAAGGAAAAGAAAAGTTGTTGGAGAAGGAACTTCTCAGAAAACTCCCAAAGCTACCAAAAAGAAAGGTAATCCATCTTTTATCTTTGTTGTTGAATCAATATTGTTATCAACATCTAAAAACCCTTCTTCTCCAAAACCCACAGAAGATGATGACTTTGACACCTCATTATCTCTATATAACCTTCTGAACAATCCACCTACTACCCATATTGACCAAAATCACCCTGAACTTGCTCAAGTTCTTTTTGATATTGATAAATTTGATCTGCTGTTTGAAGCTCCCCACATAGAAAATCTAAACTTTGACTCTGATACCACAACATCCATTCCTGGAATCACCTTCCCTCTCATGGTCTCTCAACCACCCATAATTCCCTTAACTTCCTCACAAAACCTCTCCATCCCAGATATTCCATCTCCCTATCAATCCACTCCACCAAACTCACCAAATTCACCCATTGTTATTTCTGACTCTCCCTCTCCCAATAACCACCCAGAAGATCCCCTTCGAATAATTATAGACTTAGAAGCCTTAGACAATCTCATCACAATTTCTTAGAAAATCGCTATTCCAAAACCAAAACCAAAATTTTCCAAAGCAAATGTTAGTAAATCTCTGTTGATTTTTGAAACAAAAATACAGGAATGGGTTAACTCTCTGAAGCTCGCTTGCATAGAGAATCTTAAACCAACTGCTTTTGATTCTCATTGGAGCCAGTTTAGAAAACGATTCAACTCTGAATCCCTGAAACTCAAGGAGATAACTTATGAAATTGCTTAATAGAACTTCTGTGATCATCTGAATATCTTCAAGGATCAAGTTTTGTGTCATTGGGAAATGAAGCCACTCCTTCAGCTGGACAATGTCCCTTGGGAAGATCATCAACTAAAAGAATATGGTGAACCATCCTTTAATCCTATTCCTCTAGTTATGTTTCAAGACAAAGGCAAGGATATTGAAAAAGCTCCTAAGTCAGAATGAGCTGCAACTTGCTCTGAAATAGAGATTCCTTTTGCTGATATACCCTCTTCACCTCTTGTGCTGCAAACTCTAGAGGAGTCAAAGAAAGAGAATGTTGTGTTTAAGGAAAGGCTAGATAAGCAGGATGATATGTGCAAGGAAATCAAGGGGATGCTTGGAAAACAAGAGGAATCAAACAGTCAGATCAAGAGTTTATTGGGATCCCTGTTCACACGACTTCCACCACCTCAAACTTAGTTCTGAAATTTGTTTTCTTTATTTTTTATTTGTTTCCTTCAGAATGTGTTTTGATTGGAATCTCCTTGAATACAACATGCCTTTTATTGTCTGCATTGTTTTTATTGATTTTTGATGCTTGACAAAAAAGAGGGAGAACGTAAGATATTTTAAATATAATAGTATCGAGACTCGGTCTTAAACATTTTGAATATCATAACTTCTACTGTTTTTTTTCTGAAAGAAAAACAAAAACAAACTTTGTTGAGGAAAGAAGTGGACACAACAAAAAGTCTGATCAGAAAAATCTTCAGGGAAATATTTCTTCTTTATCTGAGTATCCAACTCAGTGGGAGACTTTAAATGCTTTATGTTCTTTAAGTTTCTATCAAAATATCCATGTTTTTGTCATCATCAAAAAGGGGGAGATTGTTAGAACATAGTTTGATTCTACAACCCTTGTAAAAGTTTTGATGATAACAAACACTCAAAGAACATTTATGCTCCCTAATTAAGTATTTTTTTTTGTAGAGAAGTTCTGATGGAAGAAGCACATAAATGAGTTAGATCATTGTTTAAACTCTGATTCAACACATCTTATATAGAAAGCAATTTGCAAAACACGCTTATATAGAGAAGTTCTCAAGCTACAATTTATGTGTGCACTAAATGTTATGAACAGGAACTCTGTTATTATGATTCATATAGTTCTGGAAAGAAGTAAAGGAGTCCCAACGGTAACATACATCTTCTGAAGTGTTTTGAAGCAAGCATGTTCTGAAGCGTTACAATTCATTTATGGTTATTCAAAAGTAACGGCTGAAAGAGGACAATAATCTCTATGTTTGGAAAGTTCTTTAATTACTATTTATCAACATTCCAAAATCTCCTAACTTGAGTTTCCTTTATAGTAAGGCAACTTTGTAATCATTCTCCTATTTGTCCTCGAGAATACGTACAAAGTGTTTTTGAAAATATTTCTGAAAGTGTTTGTGAAAAGATGTTTTTTGTTTGAAATGCTTGTGAGCAAGCGATTAGGAACTATTTACCTACTCAAGGTCTTTGACATTCTTTTCCCCCTCCTTTAGATAGTGATATCCTACCATTAGTTAGTAGGAAGCCCTATCATTGGATGTGAAGGGACGGGCATGGGTCATCTTACAGTCATAGAAGGCAACTTATAGGGATGCTTTAGTAATTATCGTTTAAGGGACTAGATCATTTACCGAAGGCAATGTCGAAAGGGTCATCGAGGGATTATGATCTTTGCTTTTTGATCGACTTTGCTAAAGCGTCCCCACTTTCAAGGGACATCAATGTTTCTATCGATGCAGCAAGGGAGGTTAACCTAGAGGCGCGGGTGTGAAAAGTGATTTGTGTTTCAGTTATTTATCTTGAATTAGGTGAACTATCATTTTCTTTTAATCTTGCCATACAATCCTATTACTAAAAAGTTATAAGGAAAGAGATAAACGCAGAAAGTAAAGGCAGAAATTAAAGATTCCTACGCTATTACAAGGCTTCGGGAATTGGGGTACAGGTAATAAAGTGCAGGGGGGGAATTAAAACCCTAATTATCTATTACAAACCGTAAGCAATTACAATAATCGAAAAAGGAGAAAAGAATAAAATACGTGAAGCGGTAGAAAAAGAAAAGGGAAAGGAAGTTGTTTTTGGTGATTTTTTAATAGAAAAGATTTGATGATTAACCTAATAACCTAATTAATTACAATTAATTAAAAAATAAATTTATCAATTAAATTAATTAAACCCTAAATTGATTTTATTTAAAAATAAGGTTTAGTGAAAAAAACCTAAAAAAACTAAATTAATTGATTAAATTAAAACCTAAAAATTCATTTGAGTTGATTAAATAAAAACCTAAAAAAACAATTAGACTTTATGACTGTAATACGGTGGGAGAACTGAATTTTGGGTTTTGTGTTTTATCGCAAATGTTGCGGATAGCAAGAGTCGCCATCGACATTTCTTTTATCCAATAAAGGAAATGGTGAAAAGAACAGGAAAGACCTTTTGAGAATTTTCTTGAGTTCGGAAGGTAGGTTATGAAAAGTGATGGTGTTAGCACCCTTTTTATCCGTAGTTATCTATGGGCTCTTAATCGCTTGATCACTTTTTGAAATGCTTTGTGTTTGTGTATGTTTGAAAATATTTTGAAAATGCCTAAGTGCGGCAATTTTGTAGTGATTCTCGTATCGTTGAGAATGTATACAAAATGTTTGTTTTGAAAATATTTGTGAAAGAAAGTGTTGTTTTGGAATTTTTTTTGAAAATGCCAATGTAAGGCAGTTTGTTTTATAATAACCCTTATATCAGTGCTCAAGAGTGTTTATAAAGCGTTTTGAAAGTAGTTGTTTTGAAAGTGTAGATGCGGAGATTGTTTTTATTTCTGAGCAAGTGATTACGAGCAATCTACCTACTCAAAAAGTCTTTGTTCTTTTCGTCCTCCTTTAGATAGTACTATCCTACCATTAGTTAGTAGGAAGCCATATCATTGGATGTGATGGACATGCATGGGTCATCGCACAGTCATGGAAGGCAACTTGTAAGACGCATTAGCAATTGTCGTAAGGGACTAAGATCGTTTACCGAAGGCAACATTAAAGGTTCATCGAGGGACTGCGATCTTTTAACTAAGGGTCTTTGCTAAGGCATCTCACGTTCGAGAGACATGATTGTTTAAATCTGAGGCAACAAGTGAGGTTACCCTAGAGGTGCACGTGTGCAAAGTGTTTTGATTTCAAGTATTTCAAGTGAGGTTTTCTAATGTTTGTTCTTTATCTTGCCATACAAACCATAATTACTAACAGTAATAAGGAAATAAGTAAATTGCGGAAATTAAATGTGCTATGCTATTACAATGCTTCAGGGATGGGGGAACAAATTTATGAATGAGGAAGGAAATCAATAAACCCTAATTATCTATTACAAACCTTTGACAATTAGATAATTGTTTTAATGTGAAAAATAATGAAATGCGCGGAGATAGAAAAGAGGAAATATGCAAAAACCCAAAAAAACTCTAAGTATTTAGGAAAATGTTTATTTGTTTCTTTGTTTAGAAAATATTTGAAATGATGAAGTAAAAAAAGTTAGACCTAATTCTAATTTTATTTACAGTTTCATTATTTTAAAATAAAACAAAGTGTAATTAAATTAATTAATTCTATGTATGAAAATTAATTTAGTTAAGTAAAAACCTAAAGAAAATTAAATATTTAGAAAATATTTTTGGTTTTTTATTTAGAAAAGAGATTTTATTGTATAAACCCTAATTCTAATTAATTAAAATCAAAGTGGTTGAATTAAAAATTATTTGTTAAAAACTAAATTAATGGATTAAAAACCTAAATCTAATTTTTTTTATCATTTTTATGATTTTTGTTGATTAAAATAAAATTAATTAAAAAAATGTTAATTAAAATAAAATAAAGAAAATTGAAATGGGCCAATAGTGTAAGCAAATTGGGGGTGAGAAAGAAGTAAAAATCTTCTGGCCCTATAACAAGTTTTTTGTTTGAAGCTGAAACAATAATAAAAAAAATGGAGTGGGCCTGACACTGTAAAAAAAAGGGGTGAGAAACCAAAAAATCCAGGCCTAACAACAAGGAAATCCAGCGCCTGTTTGGATCCAGTGGGGTTGGTTTTATGAAGGTGTACCATGGGCGTATTGATCGGTGTGTGGGATCTAGCTACATGATGATCTGATGGTGTTGATGTGAGGATGTACCACACGCGCGCTTGCCTTGCTTACACCTGATTAAAAAAGGATATGTTGAAAAATAAAATTCCAGAGGCAGGGATCGAACCCTTGCCCTGGCACACTAACACTTTACACACACACACGCTTGCCACTAGGGTGGCTGTTTCATTCGGATATGAAACAACCACCAATAAATATATTATAAATGGTGTCCACAAGTTCAAATTTATGAACTTCATCTTCTTCCTCACGGAAGAACAAAACCCAACATTTTTTATTTTTCAAACTCTTCTTTTTCTAAACCTTTTTGAAAAATTTAAACATCAAAGTTGTTCCAAATTTCACCACGAATTCAACCATGCCATTAACTTAAAGTAAAACTCAAAGATTGAAGTGAATTTTTGTTGGTACCAAACTGAACCCTAATAGTTAGAAATTTCAAATCAAAAATCATCACATAGTCAACAAAAATGAAAACTAAGGACATAGTTAGCTTCAGAGCATTGATATCTACATTTTTGCTTTAGAAAATAAATGCAAATGATTCTTGTACAGAGATTTCAAAGTTTAGAAACATTACCTCAAAAGTCCGAATCGAGTTTGAAGTTAGAACACTTCTGGACGCGTTAGGATGATCTGGATAGCTTCAGTGAATTCCCAGGAAGTTTTTGCAATGTTTACTTTGTGCTGAAAGTGTCTTAATCACTCCTAACCAAGTCCAGTTACAAAGATCTATTTTTGATTTTGGAAGATGATGAATATGGTGTTACAGTGATGAAACGGGTCTTTGGATGAGTTCCATATGAGCTATATAAACTTTGTAAGTGATTTAGAGTGAAAACACAAGAGTGGATTGAGTGTTTGGTGTTCAAGGTCAAAAGTTGCAACAAATGGAGTTTTTTGAGAAATTTTGAGTTTGAGAGAGTTTTAGAGGGTTAAAGGGCTTATCTATTCGTTCCATGGCTTGATAATGACCCTTATATTTATAGGAAAAGGGTTTGAGGAGCTGAAGTAACCGGGTTTGCAAGATAACAAGTAATAGCTTGGTTGCTTAGTTGTGAAGCAAACTTGAAGATCATGGTTCCAATGCCCTGTACCTTGTCTCATATAGTGGTTAGACACTTTAAACACGTCCCTCTATGTTTTTTAGATTAAGTGTGATCAGAACAACCAAGTTAGGGGCTCAAGAAATTGAATTTGTGTATAAAGTGACTTTAAAAGAATGGAAGTGTGCACTTTCTTCCCTTAATGGTAAAATGGATTGGACAAAGCTTTAATAATTTGAATCGTAGCTCAAAATCTTGTGTAATCTTCTGATTATGGATATGTTTGGAGGTTAGAAGCCTAAAAAGTTGGATTATACAGCATGGCTTGGAGATTGGGTTATGAACTTGTCACAAAAATGACCTATAATGCAACCTTAGATACCCAACTTCATCCCTTTTATTCTCCTTTCTCAAGCATGATAAAATTGTATTCCTAAACATTTTGGAAAGCTTGAAACATTGTCTACAACTATCATGTTGTTAGTTTTGGCTAAATTAAATGGGAACTTGGTGAAAAATGGTCATGAAGTTGGGAACAAAATCAGATTAAAACTTGTAAAAAAATTTCTAAATGTTAGATAAAAAACATCATAACTGCATGAGCTTATATCTCTTAAATTAAGAAATTTTTGAGGATTATCCCACATTAACAAAGTTGTAGAATTCATCAATACCTACGACTTCCATGTTGAAAATTTTCCTTAAATCAACTTGCATCTTGAGGTAACTTGCTTGTGAAGTTAGGGGTTTTGTTAAGATTACAAACACTTAGAATTTTTCTAAAAGTTAGAAAATTTTCCAAATTTTACTTTTGTTGACTTTTTGATTTCTTGATGATCAAATTTGATAGTTTTGAATAACTTGATGGTTCTTGACTTTTGAATTCCAATGTTAACCAAAAAGTCAAAGATTGACTTTTGAGTGACTGTTGACTTTTCATCAGTCGATTCAAATTTTCAAATATCATTCACTTGCATCTTTGGAAATGTCTTGAGCATTTTAAATAGGTCAATATGTTGTATTTTAATCCGTGAGATCATGCTTCAAGCCAGTAGGTCAAAAACCTAATTTTGGCAATTTTTAACCATTGATGATTTGAGGGCTTTCCTTGAGGAATCATGGCCAACCCTTGATCAAATGATGAACATCACCTCAAAATATTGATGTTGACAAAAAATCTTGATGTTTTAATTGCATGTTTGACCACAATTGATTTTTTACCAAATAAAGTTGATTTGCAATCATCTGAGCAATTGACTAGGCAAATTTGTGATGAAAGGCTTGAAACTTGACATGAGACATGTTGAGGACCTATGATGAACCATGAAATTCATTTGAGGCATTAGGAGTCTAATTCCCTTGAGAAAACCAAAATCCTAGTTATAGGTCAATGCTTAGGAGGTGAGCTTGTCTGATCAACTCTTGAGAACCCTTGAGTATTTTGAGAATCTTTAGAAGAATGTCTTGGAGAAAATGGGAGGGAAAACTTTGGGGTACAACATCTACCCGTGTTAAATCTTCTTAAACTTGAAGATTTAGATTGGCACGTCCGCCATTCGTGACTTGAAGGTGGAAGATGATTAAACACATAAGTAACACTGTTGGTTAATTATATCGGGAATGGGCTTAAAGATACAATTTGGAGAGATGATGGAGAGTTATCTGAGATGGGCTTATAGATGATATCCAAAGTAACTGTGGGTAGAATTTAGACTAAGTTTGCGTTTGACTTCTACTGGAAAAAAGTATCAAAATAAATATACGCACGATTTATACTGAGCCAGAGGATGTCTACGCCTGTTTTTAACTAGAAAAAGTATCAGAATAAATCTATGGTCAATTTAATTTGATCCAGAAAATGTCTCCTGGAAGAAGTATCAGAGTAAATCCATGGTCGATTTAATCTGGGCTAGAAGATGTCTTTGTCTATCTTCAACTGGGAGAAGTATCAGAATAAATCT
Organism: Vicia faba; assembly: GCA_948472305.1. NCBI lineage: Eukaryota > Viridiplantae > Streptophyta > Magnoliopsida > Fabales > Fabaceae > Vicia > Vicia faba. The sequence continues at coordinate 1,468,013,246 of OX451737.1, forward strand.
ATGGTCGATTTAATCTGAGCCAGAAAAAGTCTACTGGAAGAAGTATCAGAATAAATCTATGCTTGATTTAATCTGATCCAGAAATTTTTTGCGTCCGTCTTAAATTTGGATAAGTATCTTAATAAATCTATGGTTGATTTTATCCGAGCCAGAGAAAGTATTTTGAAGAAAGTGTTCGTCATGTAGATAGTCGCCCCCTCTTGTTTCAGGAATTGATCTACAATATGTTTTTGTTGGTAAACTCGTCCTATTTCAGGAGTTCATACTACTTGGTGATAAAGATATTCCCCCCATTCTATTTCGAGAATTGATCTTCATCTGACCATAAAGAAATAAAGATAGTTTCCCCGTCCTTTTTCGGGAGTTAATCTTTACTCGGTTGTATAGATAGTTTCCCTGTCTTGTTTCGGGAATTAATCTGGAACTTACTTTTTGTTGGATGTAGAGATAGATTCCCTGTCCTATTTCAGGAATTAATATCTGACCTAGTCACGTAGATAGTTTCCCCATCTTGTTTTAGGAATTAATCTCTGATACTCTTCTATTGATTGATCTTTCCTGAAAAGGTTACAAAGTTAGTTGTATGCAATGTCATGATGTAGGAAATGCATTGCATAATGATGTTCTCAAAATAAATAAGACTGTGCTATATGCATTTTGTATGCATATGTTATGATATTGGTAAATGGTGTATGAATGAGAAATGTTGTCTAAGTGTATTAACAGTTCCATACAACAACTTGCTGGGGAAAATGAATCCCTGAATGGTGCTGGGGATGAAGAACATGTGTATTCTTCAAACCCGTCTAGAATGCTTCCGCTGTGGATTTCTATTTACTGTTTGAGGAAACTCCGCTGGGGAATGTTGACTTCTGTTTGGGGATAAGAGCTCGGGAACATTAATCGCTCATTGCTTTACTAGGGAATTTAATTCTTATATACCCTGACTGGGGATAAAAGACATGGATAACCTTCTGACTAGTCCGGGGAGGATAAATTCTTATATTCCCTGACTGGGGATAAATGAGATGGATAAACTTGACTCGTCTAGGGTGTTTAATTCTTATATACCCTGACTAGGGATACAAGAGATGGATAAACTTTTGACTCGTCTAGGGAGTGTAATTCTTATATACCCTGACTGGGGATAAAAGAGATGGATAACCTTTCTACTCGTTTAGGGAGGATAAATTATTATATTCCTTGACTAGGGATAAAAGAGATAGATAAACTCCTGACTCGTCAAGGGAGTTTGAAGTTGACTGATATCTGGTCCAATTACAGGTTTCGTAGCAACTCTCTGGAGATAGTGGCAACTTTACTGAGGAGAGGAATTTTGTTGGTGATTCGTAGCCATATGAGAAAATAGACTCGAGTTAGGGAGATTGTAATATATTACAGAAATAAACCCTGTTGGGGAAATAAACCTTGTTGATTGAGAAATATTCTGCCGAGTAAACAAACTCTCTTGGGGAAATTTGATTTTGCTAGAGAGAAGAAATCTGCAGGGGTTCTACATTTTTAGAAGAATAACTCAGCTGGAGAAGATAACTTCCATGAATTGTACTAACTGGAACTCTGTAGGTGGGTGATATTGCTGGGAAGGAGATCATACTCCTTTATCCGCCAGAGCGATATGTCGGGGAAATTGCGGGGAATGTATTTTTATTGAAGATGAATTTATGAAGATTACTTTATTGGGACAATCTCATGGAAGTGACTCTGTGGGGATTTTTGAATGACTTGGAAGTTATTCTAACTCCTAGAATAATGGTTGAGTAAGATGGAAAAAGTACAAGCCCAAATCTGGAAAGATATGGGGATCTCTGACTTGATCATGTTGTCGAAGACAGGGCTAGCTTATTGCCCTCTCATGCTGGTGTCTTCATTGTATTTATGGGACAAAACACATTTTACCTTCCATTTTCCTTGAGGAATGGTAACTCCAACCCTCTTTGATATAGCCGCCATTAGTGGTCTTCAACCAACGGGTGACTACTTCGACCCTAAGGATTTGTCTGAAGACCCCATCGGGTTTTCGGCCACGAAGCCCATGTATACCATATTCATCAATCATTTCCATGAAAAATCGTGTACCACTGTCTCTGAAGTGGAGCACATAGCTTTTTTGGCTTTGTGGTTATCTCGTTTTGTTTTTTGCACCAAGTCACTTCAAGTGACTAAGAAAATGCTTACTCTTTCAACACAACTTCACCATGGTTATCCTCTTTGTCTGGCTGAGTTGATTCTAGCCAACCTGTATGAGTCCATCAGCAATGGTGTGACTCAACTTAACGTTATTGGAGACAAGGCGAGTTTACTTCTTTTCGGCCCCTTTTGGCTTCTGCAACTTTGGCTAAATGCCACTTTTGAATCTTTTCTTCTGCAGAAGAATAAGATTAATGAGAAGGCCCCAGAGGTCCTGAACAGAAGGGTCGAAGGGACTAGACTCGTCCTGTTGACTCCAACTGACGAAGGTCAACAATTCCAAAATGAATTCACCAGCTTTGTATATATGTTTGCAAAGCGGAAGGAATTTGTTTCGACCATGGCTCCCTTTGCTAGTAGAAAGGTTGGCCCGGAATGGTTCATTCGACCATACCCTTCATCTAACAAAGATGACCATGTGGATGAATATGTAGCTATCTGGGAGCCATTCCTTCGACCAAGAGCCATGCCTCTAAGATTCAAATGTTCAAAGAATCAACTTAGCTTAATTTCTTATCAACCGAGCCTGTCTCTCAACAATTTGGTATTATCCAGTCGCTCCCTTCACTCATCTACTCTTGAGAAAAGCTTTTACTGTTTTACAATGTAAACTACTCAGAGGATGCTGCTACCAAGCATATTGGTAGGTACGTTGGTCAAACCATACTAACTCTGTTCGACTTCAATCTCAATTTCCTATGTTCGCCTCTTTTTGAGGACTGGTGGAAGCAGTATTATAACAAAGAATTTTTCGACAAAAAAGACTTCGCTGCTCACCTTCAAGAGGCGTTTTTGCTATTCTCTAACAAGATAAAAAGGGTAATCTACTTTCTCAAAGAAAATGTCTTTATCGTCTTCAATCTAATCATTTGACACATAATTTATCCTTGTTCATTTTCTAGCGGTCAAGAGGGCCATCACCAAGAAGGTCGTTGAAAGCACAAAAGGAGGAGATCCTTCTTTGAAACCTTCACCCAAGGTAAACACTTTCTGTTTGTTATATCTTTCTTTCTGACATATTACTTTTGACGCTAATGCATTCGACTCCTTTCTTTTTGGGCATTTGAAATCAATCCGCAGAAAAGGAAAATTCAAGAAATTGAAATTTCCAGTGATTAAGAGGAAGAATCTCCTCTTGTTCCCCTAAAAAGACACAAGTTAAAGAAACCAGCCCCTATTCCCGAGCCTCATCCAAAAACCAAGGTCAAGGTATAAGTTATTGGGTCGAGACCTCCTCATATTGTCATTAGAGAACCAACGGAGCAGGAGATAGCTGTTAGGCTAAACAATCCTAGTGAGAGCGACAACTCTAGTCTTGGCGCTGAAATTTCGCCTAAGGTAATTACTTCGCCCCCCATGATTGTTTACTGACTTGGCCCTCTTTTTTCTTTTTTTGATAGTTCTGATAACCATCTTGTAATCTTCAGGACACTGCTGGTACTTCAAAATTGAACCTTGTAGAAGCATCTGTCACCTTGATAAACAGTGAGGGTGACCCTACTTACAGACCTTCTTTGGCAAAGGGATTTTTTTTGAGTTCTCCTAGCAAAGTGAACTAAACTTATGGGCACAAAACTGTTGGGAATCCTAATGAAGAAGTTCCTAGTGAAGAGCATGTGAATCCTGGGACTCCACAAGCTAATGATGATGGACAAAAGGATGGGGAAGAGGAGGTTGTTGACGATGTGATTGAAACGGAGAAGGAAAACATGACAACGGGAGGAAATCGAACTGAAGATATTCTGGCGACTGATTAGAGAGAAAACCTTATAGGGGGGCAGCAAACTCTCTGCGTCTTAAAGATGTCCCTGTGCAGATGCTTATCGAAGCCAATATGGGTCATATTATAAACGAGAGGGTCACGTCGACAGGCTCTCATACCAAATAAGATTTGGCATTGCTGAAACGGAAAAATCCTCTTGGCTACTTGACTGCCATCCTTGAGAAAGTTCTTCTAATCAGAGTGCTTCGACTGCGTCTGGAAAATCCACTTCAAGATCTCCTCTTGAAGAAGCACTTCAAAAGGTTAAGGCACAACTTTTCAAAAGAGATTTAGTGCTGACCTTAGAGGGAGAACCTATAACTCCTTCCTTTTTGAAGATTACTTTAAGATATATCGACCTTCTTGTTGCTCCGCTTGACATTTCAAGCGTTATCTTGGATTTGATTTCCATCATCGATCAGGTTTCAGCTGACTACATTCATCGAAGGGCTCTTACTCGTGAAATTGAGGAGGCCAATTGCCATGTAGGTGTTGCCTGGGGTGCTGCTTCTGAATCAGCTTCGAAGCTGAAGGAGCTGTCGAAGGCGCAAGAAGCTAGACAGAAAGAAGTAGAAGAACTTGATCAAAATACAACCATTATGAATGCTCAGATCAGAGAGCTAGAAGCCAAGATTGCTGCCAATGATAAATGAAAGGAAGAACTCCTCGCTGTCAGCACTGATTCAGCGAGTCAAGAGGAACTCAATGAGGGATTACCATATGCCGAATGAGCCCAAGCATTATATGTAAATATCGAGACTCTTCATCAGTCGAAAGCCCTGTGCGAAAGACGCTTAGAGCTATAGAAGATAAAATACCTCCAAATCAAGGCCAACCTCCCGTTTTATGCTTATATATTTTGTAATGACTTTCATCCATTTTGGCTTTATAATATATTTTTCATTTGGCTTTTTAACTCGATTAAGATCAAGTATTTGTTACTCTAACCTCTTGAAGTGCAGGTCTATACTTTTTTAAGTATTTACCATTTACTCTCAAGAGCCTTTGGTCCTCATTTAACTCTTCGACCTCATATGCGCCACCAGATAACGTTTAGATGATCTTAAAAGGTCCTTCCCATTTAGGAGACCATTTCCCCATATTTCTATCCTTTCGATCCATTGGGAGGATTACTTTCCATACCAGGTCTTCACGCATGAATACCTTGGGTTTTACTCTTTTATTGTAAGATCTTTCCACTCTCCTCTTTTTTGACTTTAAGAGATCCAAATCCCTCAATCTTTCTTTGTCCAAATCAATCAATTCGTCTAACATCATATTCATATTAACATCGGAAAGGATGTCTTGATGTTTTTGAATTTTTGTTGATTGTAGACAGATTTCTACTAGAAGTACTGCGTCATGGCCGTAAGTTAGTCGAAAGGGTGTTCTTCCGGTAGCTTCCTTAAGAGACGTTCGATAGGCCCATAAAATTTCATCTAAAGTCTTGTGCCAATTTTTTTGCGTCTTTCCCACATGCTTCTTTATTAAGCTGATTATTACCTTATTTGCCGCTTCGACTTGAGCATTGGCTTGTGCATAGTAAGGTGTAGATGTTAATAATTTGAACCCCACTTTTGCAGCGAACTCTTGCATTTTTCTACCAATAAAGACTGACCCTTGATCAGTTGTTATCGTCTCAGGGATTCCAAACCTGTATATAATGTACTTTTGAATGAATTCAATGACATTTTCCTGGTCTACATTGACTAAAGGAATTGCTTCAATCCACTTAGTAAATAATCAATGCCCACTAATATGTACTTCTGGCTTTTAGATGACGTTGGTCGAACTCTCCAATAAGATCCAAAGCCCATCCCCTAAAAGGCTAAGGTTTCAAAATTGAGTGAAGTTCACTTGCAAGGACGTGTTAGATACTTGTATGTACTTGACATTCCTGACAACCTTTTGCAAACTCAACAAAATCTTTCGACATAGTGCGCCAATATAGTCCTTATCGAAACAATAACCATTTCATTTTATGGCTCACCTGGTGTGCTCCACATATCCTAGCATGTGTAGTTGAAAGGGCTATGTATGACTCAATTTCATTTAGGAATTTTAATAGCACCCCTTCAGGCGTCTTTTTAGATAACTCGTTTCTCATTAGGGTATAACTCAGCGCCCTTTACTTTATCTTTCATTTTGTCGAAGCTACAACATTATGCAAATAATCCACTATAGGCTTTCTCCAATCTTGTTCTGTTAGATTATCTATGAACGGAATTTCAAAGTTTTCGTGATCAGCGCACCCCAACTTTGTTGTTTTCAAATCTGTTGGAGACAACTTGGTCAATGTCACTCTTCCTCTAACTTCGATTAACTGTTGTAATTTCTCTTTTGAAATTTTGTACCCAGATGCAATCTGTGCTAAGTCATTAGCAACTTGATTCTCCAGTCTTGGTATATGTCAGATGTTGATCTTTTCAAAGTTTTTCAACAAACGATTGACTATTACAAAATACATGATAAGATTTTATCTTATGCATTTATATTCTTTTGTAACTTGTTTTATAACTATATTTCAAGGCCTATGATTAGAGCCTCGTATTCATCCTCATTGTTCGAACAAGAACCTTGAATCTTGTACTTGAATGTTGTTGGAATTTTGTTTGGAGAAATAATTAGAACCCATACCGCAGTTCCGTCTTTATGACTAGAACCGTCAAAGTATAACTTCCAAGGCTCGATCTCTAAGTAGATGATTGATTCCTCATTTATTGAGTGGTCAAATATAAAATCTGCTACCACTTGACCTTTTACAGCCTTAAAAGGCATAAAAGTTAATGAATACTCAGTTAATGCAAGTGCCCATTTGCCAATTCGACTGTGCAAGATGGGTTTCGATAACATATATTTGAAAACATCAAAATGAGACGAAACAAAAACATCAACTGGTTTAATATATTGCCTGAGCTTTGTACAGGAGAAGTAAATACATAAATAGAGTTTTTCAACTTCATTATATTTAGTTTCTGCATCGTTTAAAACTCTACTGAGGTAATAAATGGGGGTATGTACAATCTCACACTTCTATTTGTACAAGGAGGTACCATAATGGGTGGTTTAGCGAGGTATTATTTGATCTTGTCGAAATCCTCTTGTTTTTCTTGCCCCCACTCGAAGCCTCCTTTGTTGAGTCGAAGTAGTGGTGAGAAGGCTTGCGTTTTCCCACTTAAGTTGGAAATAAATCCCCTCAATAAATTTATCTTACTAAGTAGAGATTACAACTCCTTCTTGTTAGTTGGCGCTTTCGCTTCCAAAATGGCTTTGGTCTTGTTTTGGTTTACTTCATTGCAACTCCTTCTTGTTAATTGGAGCTTTCACTTCCAAAATGGCTTTGGTCTTGTTCTGGTTTACTTCAATTCCCCTACTTTTACGCTGAAAGCACATTTTAGAGGATTCATTTTCAGGCCATAGCGTCTCATCCTTTCGAAGGATTGTCGAAGATGGTCTATATGATTCTTCCCTGAAACAGATTTAACAACAATATCATCAATGTAAATTTGCATGAAAGTGTCAATAAAATCATGGAAGATTGAGTTCATTACTCTTTGATATGTTGCCCATGCGTTTTTTAGGCCAAAAGGCATCACTACCCATTCGTAAGTGCCTAAAGCTCCAGGGCATCGAAAGGCTGTTTTCGACACAACCTCTTCAGCAATGAAAATTTGATTATACCCTGAGTATCCATCAAGCATACTCATGTATTTGAAGCCAACGACGGAATCGACAAGCATTTCTGCCACATGCAATGGATATTCATCTTTGGGTGTTGCAGCGTTTAAATCTCTAAAATAGATGCACACCCTTATGGTACCATTTTTCTTTATAACAGGTATTATATTTGCAATCCATTCGACATACTTGGTTGTTCGGATGAACTTGCATCTCAGCAGTCTTTCGACTTCTGTCTTGATCTCCGACAAGACCTCTGGTGCAAAACTCCTTGGAGTTTGCTTGACATGCTTTTTCCTAGGTCTTATTTGTAGTTGAAGTTCTACCACTTTCTCGTCTAGACCAGGCATTTCATCATAATCCCATGCAAAGCAATCTTTGAATTCCTTCACAAATTGGATTATTTCGATCGTGAGCTCTAGATCTATCTTCGTGCTAATATATGTTGGTCTTTTCGCCAATCCTTTGCCCAGATCTATTTCTTTTAAAGGATCTTGCGCTAGCATTTTAACATTGTTTGCTAACGGATCCTTTTCAAAACCCAGAGGCTCATCATCACAGATAGCATCTAGCCTCTAGTTTTGCATTTCTTCCTCCTTCACGTCAGGTGGTTCTAGATTGAAGTCTTTCCAAGGACCCTCTGGAAGAAATACTTGTTCATTGGCCTCAATGGCCATGTATTTGAATTTATCCTTTAAGGCCGCTATCATTCTACTTTCGGCTACATATGCCAAAATCTTTTGTAAAGCTTGTGATTAAGTCATCATCACCAAATTCACTTCCCCAGCCTGTTGACCGTATGTCATCAACTCCTCCATAGTAAATGTTTGATAAGTCTTCTCTATCCCACTGGAAACCATGGTCGGAATGTAGGTAGAGGGAGCAAAAGGCATTTCGTATTGGTGCCAAATCGAACTCCGGAGGATTGCATGGCCCTATATGATTCAAGTTTCTATCGAAGCTATTTTTTCCAACGTTATTAACTTCACCCAAGTAATAGCTTTGGTCAGCTTCTATATTCTCTACAATGCCATCAGGGCGCCAAATCGTGACCCGTTAATGCATCGAAGATGGCACTGCACCTATGCCATGTATCAACTCTCTACCTAAGAGCAGATTGTAGTTGGGCTTCACTGAAATGACCATGAACATAGTTGGTCGAAGTATTGTTCCCACCTTGAGGTCCAATTGTATCACCCCCATAGTAGTTCCAATACCTCCCTCATAGTTCGACAGAACCATGTTGTGGGGTTTGATATCTCCATCTCCTTTGCCCATTTTCCTTAGCATAGATTGGGGGATTATATTTATTGTAGCTCCACAATCAACCATAATTTTGTTGATTGTTATTTCCCCTATCTTTGCTCTTATGAACAAGGCTTTTAGGTGATTTTTCATCGCCTCAGTAGGTGGCTCGAAGAATGCATTTTGATCCTCGACGGAACCATTGTTCATCACATAATAGCACATTAGCCTATGTTTAGCCATCTCTTGTTCGACTTCACAGTCGGTCTCTTCGACTTCGACTTGGCGGTCGTATTCTATGGGTAGCACTGATATTACATTTACCATAATGTCTAAAGTAGCATCAGATTCAGAGTTACCTTCGTCATCTGATTCACCTCGATCTGGCCACTCAAATCTTTTGGAAATTGGTTTCCTTTCTAAAGGCTTTCGTTGTTTGACTTTGTCCATTCTTTGTTGCACGTTGGTTCTTGACTATGGTTGAGGCTCCTCGGTAGCCTCCCTTTCGTCCTTTCGCCGTATCTGAAATCTTCTCCACTAGGAGTGAGACATGGGGTTTTTTCCCTTATACTTGCTCGGCATATGAGCCACTTTGTTTATAGTTGTAGTTTTGAAATATTTCTTATATGCTAAGTATGACCCTCTTGGCACATCGAATGTTCGCCATTTCTCTTCAATTGTCCTTTTTCTGTGTGCTGTCTTTAGCCAAGTGTCCACGGGGACATTTGTTGGAGGCCTGAAAGTTGATGGCTACTTCACCTGGTTCATTGGTCCTCTTCTGGGATCGTATCTAACTTCAGAAACCATGTGGGGTTGGGCATTGGTGGCCCTTTTATCTTTCATTACCCTTATGCCCTGTATGTGTTATGTAGCCTTTTTTTCGAAGATGGAGCTACGTCTTGGAAACAACATAATTTCAGACTTCTTCCTCTTGCATCATTGTAGAAAGTCATCCAAATTCTCATTTTCTTTTGGAAATGCAGTTTTATTCACTTCCTCTTGTCTAATGGCTTCCTCTGAAGCCTTGGCCTCAGATACTTCGACCATGTTGACTTTCATGATGCTCTTGGCGGCGAGATTCATTTTTTCCATTTTGGATTCAAGGTCTTCTGTCGAACCCTTGACGGCAGCCACATAAGAACTTATAATAGTCCTTTTGTTTGAGTCTTCAGTAACTTCTTTGTTTAGGCCTTCAGTATCCTTTTGTTTTAGGCCTTCAGTGGCCTTTCTAACCTCTTCTGTAGTCTTTCTGGAGATGTTCCCAGTAAAATTGCAAAAGACCGGCATATTAACGAAGTCTTCATAAGTTTCGACCATGTTGATGCCTACTGGTTCAACATAGCGGGCATCAGCTCTGAGTGGGTCTACATCAATTTTCATTTGGGGTTTGTCAGCAAATTTGAGTCTTCCTTCTTTGATCGCTCCTTGAACGAGATCTCTGAAAAGAAAACATTGTGAAGTTTTATGGCCCAAAAAATTATGATACTTACAAAATCTCTTTTCTTTCTTTGTTCTAGAGGAGGCATTTTCGCCCTTGGGGGCACTATCATTTGGCCATCTTTCACTAATAAGTCGAATATCTCATCACATTTTGTGACGTCGAAACTATACATTTTCTTTGGGAATCTATCACTGTTCTTTTTAGACTCAGAAGGATTCTTCCTATCAGAGGGCAATAACACTCTACAAAAGTATGGAGGCCCATGTTTTAACTCTGCTAAATCTATTTGGCTCTCTTCGATAACTATAGGAGGATTACTATATGTCTCTGGATCATCATCATCCATTTCGACATAGGCTACATTTTCTCGCCGATGAGACTTAGTTGCTTTATCTTTTTCAATTTTAAGACGTTCTACCTGTCAAACTCTATCGGCCAATTGGGCCATGTCCCTCAGATATTGGGTATCTAGTTTCTTCCTAATAGAATAGTCTAGGCCCCCTACAGCCATTTTGACTAATTCATGCTCAAGCACTTGTGTAAAGCATATGGCTTTGAGCAATTGAAACCTATTTAGATATTCGTCTATTAGCTCGGTGAATCTTCTTTTCACGCTTTCCAATTCTTTCGACTTATTTTGGTTTGCCCCATGTAAAATTGTTCGTGGAACAATCTCTCCAACTGATTCCAATTGTGGATCGAATTGGCTGGGAGGGTGGTAAACCAAGTAAAATCGTTTTTTGTTAGAGAACTTTGGAAGTATTTAATCCTAAGGCTCTCATTATTTGATATTTCCCCAACTTCTATTAAATATCTCGCTATATGTTTGACAGTTGATTCCGTCGTATCCCCTGAAAACTTAGTGAACTTTGGAACTTTCCACCTAGGGGGTAAATCTGTTTGCAAGATGTATTCTGACAGTGGGGATGTAAAATTTGGCCTATGAAAGCCTACGTTCATTCCATTTTGTATCGTGATGTTTTTGATCATGGCTGTTAGATTATTTTTTGTGCCATAGTTATGGTGTCGAACTTGCTGTATCAGTTCGTCAGCATTTTGGTTCCTATTTACCATCAGTACACCTTGATCACGCTCTCTAGGGATCTGTGGGGGAGGTCTGGGTATTTTGACCCTAGGTTGTTCGATTTCTACTATGTGGTTCCTCCTATCGGATTGTGGATTTTGGTTAATAGTTACATCTTCTTCTAAGACTACACCTTGATCCTCTCTCATATGAGCTCTCTGGGGTTGTCTAATAGGTTGGGGAACCCCAAAAAATTCAGTCATGCGTGCCATTTGCGCTGTCATTTGTTGGTTTGACTGAGTAGTATTTTGTATTAGAGGGTTCAATACTGTACTTAGAGTTTGGGCCAACATTTGTACCATGTCATGTTGCTTTCATCCATCTGTTGCCTCAAAATTGTTGTGGAAGCGTTTATGAGGCTTGGCATTGCAAGGGATGTCCCTCCTAAAAGTTGGTTCCTACCCATACCAGTTCCAGATCCCTGTAATGGCGAAGATGCACTTACCAAATGTTCTGAAAATGTAGACGCAGCGTTTATAAGGGTAGCCATTTCAGTAGTTGGAATGCCATAAGGTTGGCCTCGACCCATCCAGGCTATCAAAAATCCTGGGGGAGCGTGTGGTCGAAATCTTGGATTCACCCTTGGTGGGGGTGTTCCTGTTTGACCTCTGGGACCTGCAAACGAAAGTATTGATCCCGTTTGGGTTGCTGTTAATTTTGGTATCGAACCAACATTGATGAGACAATTTCACTAACGGTTGGTATTACCGTTGTTCCCGTAGTAATTGGTGGAGGTATTTCTCCATTATTTGGCTGATTAGCCATATTGCTTTCACTATTTCTCTTTCTAGTTGTACACTCGTTGTTGGTTACTTTACAATTTCTTATTAGCATGCAAAACTTTGTAAAAGAAAGAAAATCATACGACGCATTTATATTAAGATTAATGAGCAAAAACAGAAAACAAAATAAATAAAGCAACAATAATTAGCAAGGTCCCACCGGGTGTTCCAATTTGTTCACCGTGTTTTCTGGTAAAAAACCACTGATCTTCTAAAAATGGTAACTTTTTGGTTACTCGCAGGATCGATCAGTTTGATCCTAGGACATATGCTAATTATTGATGTTGTTTGGACATAAACGTTAATGTGGGTGAAGAATGCGCATTCTACTGGGAAAGGGATGAGTTTGAGTGCAGAAAGTAAATAGAAAAAAGGGGTTGAGGAGAGGTTAGATGTAGGAATCTGGGTAAAAGTGCAGATAAAGTGAAAACCAGATAAAGAGGCAAGAAATGTAAAGAGAGAAATATAAGACTTTGATTGTAAAATGTGGTGTTTCAAACATACATTATTCAGTATTCTTTCTCACGCAGCGGGTACTTGAATAGTATTGAATAATTTGTACAGTCGGTTGAACACACGGAAACCTACATAAACTTCCTATATTTATACTAAAATTAGGTAACCGTCAAGGAGTTTCCTTGCTCCAGGATGAAGACAAGTGTCTTCTGCATGCGCTTCGACCCCTCTTTTCACGCCACGTTTCTTTCCTGAACTACCAAGCGAACTGCTTTTCCCACCTTTTTTCAAATTCAAAATCTTCTGGGGCAGATACAAAGTTTCCTTCTGGTCTAAGACCTTCGGGTCCCTTCAGTCAAAGGGATTGAGAACCTTCTGGTGGAAGACTCATTTTAACTTAGAATTTCTCTAAGTACTTTTCTACTTTGTCGAAGCTTTTCCAACTTAGACTTGGTCAATCTATTTTTGGCCCATAAGGCCAACTTGTTGTAGGTGTCGAATTTAGGAGCTAACAGGTGGTTAGTATCATAACACGTCCCAAAAATACTTTTTGGACAACAAATGGCCCTTCATAGGTGGGCGTCCATTTTCCTCTGGGATCACCTTGTGGTAGAATGATGCACTTTATTACCAAGTCACCAGCTTAATATACTTGATGCTTGATTTTCTTATTGAATGCCTTGATCATACGTTTCTAATACATATGACCATGACAGAAAACCACAAGCCTCTTTTCATCAATCAAATTCAACTGATCCAACCTAGTGTGAATCCACTCGTCTTCGTCTAAGTCTGCATCCTTCATAATTCTTAGAGAAGGGATCTAAACTTTGACAGGTAAGACAACTTCCATACGATAGACCAGAGAGAATGGGGTTTCCCCAGTTGATGTTCGCACTGAAGTGTGATAGCTATGAAGAGAAAATGGTAACATCTCATGATAGTCTTTGTAAGTCACAACCATCTTCTGTATGATCTTCTTAATGTTCTTGTTGGTGGATTCCACTGCGCCATTCATCTTTGGTAGATATGGAGAAGAATTACGGTGCTTGATCTTGAACTGGGTTCAGAGTTCAGTAATAATAGTTTTGTTGAGATTAGTACCATTATTTGTGATGACTCTCTCAGGGATGCAATACTGGCAGATAAGATTATGTTTTATGAATCAGACTACCACATTCTTGGTAACGGATGCAAATGAAGCTGCTTCAACACATTTTGTGAAATTTTCAATGGCGACGAGAATGAAATGATGTTTGTTAGAAGTAGTAGGCTTGATTTCTCTGATAATATCAATGCCCCACATTATGAATGGCCAAGGAGAAGTCATGATGTTCAAGGGTACTAGAGGCACATGAAATTTATCAGCATAGATCTGGAACTTATGACAAGTTCTTGAGTGGTGGTGACAGTTGATTTCCGTAGTTGACCAATAGTAACCTTCTCTCATAATATTATTAGACATAGTATGTCCACTGGAATGAATACCAAAGATACCTTCATGCATATCCTCCATACTTTTCTCTGCTTCCTTCTTGTCCATACAACGGAGCAGAGTTGAATCATGATTTCTCTTGTACAAAATTCCATTGCTCAAGAAGAACTTGGCTGAGAACCTCCGTAGGAATTTCTTGTCATTGATCGATGCCCCTTCAGGGTATTCTTGAGCTTTAAGGTATCTTTTCACTTCATGAAACTAGGGTTTTTCTTCTACTCCATCAGTGTTAAGTTCATAATAGTGTGACAGTTCATAAAATCTTTATATGGTAATTCTGGGTGCCTCGTTGTCGCATCTGAACATGAACATGGATGACTTGGTAATTAAAACATCTGCTAATTGGTTCTCTTCTCTTGGGATGTGCTCAAAAGTAATCTCTTCAAAGTACGTAACCAAATTTAGCACATGGTCTTGGTAAGGGATAAGATTTGGATGCTTTCTATCCCATTCTCCCTTGACCTGACTGATTACCAAGGCTGAATCCCCATATACCCTCAGGAACTTGATTCTTAAGTCAATATCATCTTTAAGACCCTAGATGCACGCTTCATACTCATCCATATTGTTAGTACAGTTAAAGAAAAGTATGACAGTGAAGGGTGTATGGCAACCTTGAGGAGAGATAACTACAACACCAATTATGTTTCCAAGTGAGTTAGAAGCTCCATAGAAAACCATAGTCCATCGGGATCCTAGCTCAGGTCCTTCATAGGGTCCAGGTTATTCGTAATTTGTAATTAGCATGATGTTCTAATCCGGGAATTTGACGTTCATAGATTGGTAGTCGTCTACACCTTGATGCTCTAAATGATCTTCCAGTACACTTCCTTTGATTTCTTTTTGAGTGATGTACTAAATGTCATATTCTGTCAAGATCATTTGCCATCAGGCTATTCTTCAGGAGAGAGTTGGCTTCTAGAATATGTACTTGATGGGATCTATTTTAGAGATCAATAGAGTAGTATGAGTAAACATATATTGTCTTAGTCGGTAAGTATCCCATGCCAAAGCGCAACAAGTTTTCTCAAGCAGTGAATATCTTGTTTCACAATCAATAAACTTTTTTCTAAGGTAGTATATTGCATCCTCTTTTTGACCAGACTCGTCATGCTGGCCCAGTACACACCCCATTGAGTTCTCTAGCACTACTAGTTACATGATTAAAGATCTTCCTTCAACTGGTGGCCTCGGAATTGGAGGTTATTGTAGGTACTCTTTGATTTTATCAAAGGATCTTTGACATTCTTTACTCTATTTTACTACTTGATCTTTCTTCAGCAACTTGAAGATCGACTTACATGTAGCAGTCAAATGAGAAATGAATCGGGCAATATAATTTAGTCATACTAAGAAACCTCTTACCTCCTTCTTAGTACAGGGAGCCGAAATTTATTGAATGGATTTAACTTTTGTAGGATCAACTTCAATACCTTTACTGCTAACAATGAAACCCAGGAGTTTACCGGACCTCACCCCAAATATGCATTTGTTCGGATTCAGCCTTAGCTTGTACTTCTTCAGCCTTTCAAATAACTTATGTAGATGATCAATATGTTCTTCTTCAGTATGTGATATTGCTATCATTTCTTCGATATAAACTTCTATCTCATGATGAATCATGTCATGGAATAAGGCTACCATAGCATGTTGATAAGTTTCCTCAGCATTCTTCAACCCAAAAGGCATGACCTTGTAACAGAAAGTTCCACACTGTATGATGAAGGTAGTTTTCTCCATGTCTTCAGGAACTATCTTGATTTGATTATAACCCGAGAAACCATCCGTGAAAGACAATACCTTATTCTGAGCATTGTTGTCGACCAAAACATCAATATATGGTATTGCGAAGTCATCTTTGGGACTCGCCCTGTTCAGATCCCTGTAATCTACACAAATACATTCCTTTCCATCTTTCTTTGGTACCAAATTAACATTATTAACCCATTAAGGATATGAAGTCACTTCTAGGAACCCTACATTGAATTGTTTCATAACCTCGACCTTGATCTTTTCGGACATCTAAGGACGCATCCGACGAACTTTCTGCATAATCAAAGAACAACCCTCTTTCATTGGCAGATTATGAACAACAATATCAATATCGAGCCCTCGCATGTCTTCGTATCACCAAGAAAATACCTCAACATAGTCGTGCAACACCTTAATCAATCTGTTCTTGACATTGTCCTCTAAGTTGGTCTCTATCTTGACTTCTTTCTTATCTGTCTCAGAATCCAAGTTTAACACTTCGATCAACTCTTATTGTGGTTGGATAGACTTTTCTTCTTGTATTAAGAGTATGGTAAGTTCTCCAGGTATTTCACAATCTTCCTCACTTTCGTCTTTGGCTTGGTAGATTGGATTTTCAAAGTCATAAGCGACAATAGCATAATCGTTACCAACGAGATCCAGAGTGGATAGGGATGTGCAATATAGTGTGTGGGTGTGTGTAAGAACACATAGCTATTTGAAAGTGAAAATAAAGTAAAAGAAATACAAAGAACACAAAATTTGAATGCAAAACTTCAAATGTTTTCATTAAATTAAAATATGACATATGAAATGACAACCCTTAACAAATGGACCATTGTGCCCCGAGTAAGACACAAGGTTTAAAGTCATGTCCTTAAAATAAATTACATAACCAAACTTTTTAAAATAATAAAACAAAAATAGTTATTACTCATGGCTGAAAGAGATAGGGAAAATGTCTTCTGCTTTCCAATTGTTGAGTTCGTGTCAATGGTAGGAAAGATCCAGCTGCCGAAGTCACAATCACTGTCAGCATCCTCTATAGCATTGACTCCGTTGTTATTGACACAAAATGGAGGTCTTCCAGCACAAGCGCGACGAACAACCCTTTGACCCTATGTAGTAAAGCCCAAACCAAACTTATCAGGTTTGTAGGGGATGTCAGGAAGCTGGCCCCAAAGATTATAACCACCTTCTTTTATAGTTGTTCTGGCATCTTTCAAAGAAGCCATCTTGTGCGGAACCTTGGTAGTCTTTTGAATGGTAGAAACATCTTCAACAACAGCATGGGAAACTAATTAAAAAGCTTGGCAGGGAGTCTCAATGAATTCACCATCCATCTCTACATACCAGAATGAATTCAGATAGATTACCATGTACTCTTCCTCTCTGCAGACAGTAACAATCTTCCCTTTCACATGATACTTTAGTTTCTGGTGCAAGGTGGAGGTAACAGCGCTTGCCCCATGGATCCAGGGGCGTCCTAATAGACAATAATAAGCTGGCCAGATGTCCATTACATAGAAGGTGGATACAAAGATTTGTGATCCCACTTTTATCGGAAGGTCCACTTCTCCACGTACCATTCTTTTAGATCTGTCAAAAGCTTGAACTATGATGTCCCTAGGTTTCAGCACAACCCCTTCGCAATATAGTCTGTCAAGAGCGCCCTTTGGCAGGACATTCAGAGAAGATCCAATATCAACTAACACATGATCCAGGGTAGTGCCCCCGCATTCAATGGGTACATGCAGAGCCCTATTATGATTTCTCCCCTCCGGGGTCAGGTCAGCATCAGAGAAACCTAGTCAATTATAAGTCGTTAAGCTAGCAACATAAATTCCAAATTTCATTAAAGCTTGTGCATGAGATTTAGAACACAGTAGCAAGGATAACATAGAGATCTTAGATAGGGTATGCCCCAGTTGTTCAACAATTTTGTAATTACTTCTACGAATGATTTTCAAAACTTCTTCCATTTCTTGTCCATAGGTATCCTTGACTATAGTTTCTTTTAGTGCCTTCGTCCGGGCAGGCTCTATCATTGTATCTTTATCTTGAGCTTCGGCAGTTGTCTTGGTCACTGTAACTTGCACAGGTGGAGAGATTTTTGGGGATAAAATCCTTCCTCTTCTAGTAATTTTTCTAGTCCTTGCAATATTGTCAATGTTGGGATCAACCTCTTCATCATCTTCATCAGACAATTTGTGTTTAACACCATGGTAATAGACGTCAGACCCATAATTCCATGGAATAGCCTTCTCCAGGGAATATGGGATGGGCCCAGGTTTTGTAATGATCAAGGGAGCAACTTTTGAATTGGAAGTAATCCTTACAGGACCCTTGGAAGTGATCTTGAAAGGAGTACCAGATATGACAGACAAATCTCTCCACAAATTCTCAACATATGGAACTTTCTCAATCAAAATTACTTGTTCATCCATCAGGCTTTGAATGCCTTCCTTCAGTAACCCACAACCATTGGGTTGAACTGCACAACAATAACATTCTTTAACACAACCCGGAAATAAACCGGCTTGAAGAAAATTCTTCTTGATTGTTGAGAAAGGAGTAACCACATCACTTAAGGAGGTAACATACACAACATCTTTAGTAGCCCTTATGCATTTGTCATGCTTCGATATAGGAGAAGTAATCACGTTCGGAGTCTTAGGAGGGTCGAACTCCATTTCCTTGTTATCAGTCATATCTTGAATTTTGTTTTTCAGGGCCCAACAGTTGTTGGTGTCGTGCCCATCACTGTTCAAATGATAGCAACACTTTGCATTTGGGATGTACTTTTAAGAGGATGTGTTGGGATTAGGAGGAGGATCCCAGAGTGTTATGAGGTCTACCTTTAAAATTGTTGTAATGCTTGAGCCAATGGAATATTAATCCTGGTAAACTGCCTCCTTGGAGCGTCTGACCAACATTGGTTGCCTTGTTGTTGTTATTTTTGAAAAGGCGCCAGATTAGAGATCAACACCACCCCCACATACTGATGGCGATCATTTTTACTACGGCTTTTCTGGCCATAGACAACATTGGTTTCTTTCTTACCAATGAATGGCTTCTTCACAACATTAGAAGAAGTAGCCATTGGAATATTCCCGCTTATGATACCACTTTCAACTCTTTCGCCAATCAAAATCAGCTCAGTAAACCCTGATGAAGAACTTCCAATCAACATATTAAAGAATGGACCCGTCAGAGTACCCATGAACATATCCACCAATTCTCAGTCAGTAAAAGGAGGTTTCACCCTTCCAGCTAGGTCCCTCCATTTTTGGGCATACTCCTTGAACCCTTCATTCGATCCCATGGACATATTTTGCAATTGTACACAAGTCGGTGCCAGGTCAGCATTATATTGATACTGCTTGTAGAAAGCAGCAACCAAGTCATCCCGTGTATGGATTTTGGTTCCCTCCAATTGATAGAACCATTCAAGTTGAGTACCAGACAAGCTTTCTTGGAAGAAATTGACCCATTATTTTCGGCCAGCAGTATGAGGTTGGATTTTTTGAACATACGACCTCAAATCAAGTTTGAGACAAGAGAGTCTGTCATATTTAGCAAAGATAGGGACCTTGAACTTGTGAGGGATGACCACCCCCGCTATCGTACCTAGCTCTCTAAAATCTAATCCAGACACTTTCTAGATTTCCACAGCTTTGAGACAGTCTTCTAACTGCATGTATTTGCCATCTGCAGGAGGATATTGTTCTTAGGAGTAGTCTTCATCTTCCGAACCCTGATTGTTTTTACCTTCACCCCTGACACTTCTATCATCCTCTTCTTGGTTGTCGTCTTCCTCAGAGGAAGCATCATTCACTCGAACTGGTTGAGAAGGACCTTTGAATCTTCTCCCCGTGTTGAGGATAACAGCCCGCTTCTTAGTCTTCTTTTTTATGGTGAGGAGCGTCATCATCTCTTGTTATGCTTTGGCCATATTTAGAAGAGTCTCTTGAAATTGTGCATGCTGAGTTTGGAGATCCTTGACAGTTTGTTGAAGATCCATCTTATACTGAAATAAATAGTAAATAGATGAGGAAACCTGTATCAAAAAACCTGCTTATGAAATGATACATGATATGTGGATGCAATTTTTTCAAGGACCTTAGAAGATTTAAATTTTCTAACCAAAAAGGAAATAGAAATAAAGATTTCATTAATAAGTTCATACTTACAAACTGCCTTATAGGCTTATAATGAAAAGCAAAAGCGGCTCAAGGAGACAACAATATAAACTTCTAAACCCTAAGACTAAAGTCTCCCACAAACGCTTTCTATTTGTGTCGATGTATGCATTAAGGCTTTTCTCCTCGTGAAGTTTTTTGTGAGCTCCAAAACTTTCTTCTCGCTTGCATAGAATTGAGCTTCAAAGGTGTACCGTTCTTCCTTGAGTTGAATCCAGAACTTCTGCAATTCTTCGAGGTCAGTGGGCATGTCTGGATGGAGGATGGTATAAGGGATATCCCCCTCAGTAATAGACACCATAATTACTGGTAAGACAGTGGGATATGGCATCATGGAGTTTTAAGCGCGAGTTCGTACCCATTTCAGGTAAGGCTCCAAAGGGATATAATTCTTGTGTCCTGAAGTTTTTCTATCCACCTTGTTTACCATGCCCAAGAACGTATAAACCTTTGACGATAACCTTTAGGATCATTTTCGTAGTCGAACATAATACACTGGATAATTTCATCATGAGAACCATCTCTTCAAGCATAAATGAATTGTCATAGAGCCAGAGAAGGGTTGTAAGTAATACCTCCACTAATGCCAAGGAGTGGAACATTAGGGAATTCCTCCTAGTGGTCAATCATAGTAACATCTTCAAGGGACCGGGAACACTAATAGATATCTGAATGAGAAAGCGACATCAAAATTTGAGACCACCTTAAATCTCGCTCATTCTTCAATACTGACCGGGGAAGGTGCGAAATAAACCACCTTGATATCAGAGGTATGCAACACGTAAGAGTCCCTCGCTTCCTCATGGTACGAGTGTGAAGAGAATATAGAATGTCTCCAAGAAAAGTAGGTACGGGGTTACGAGAAAGAAATATTTTGATGGTGTTCACATCTATACGTTGGATTGGATTAAGGAATAGCACCAATCCATAGATTAGAAGAGCAAAAGTTTCTTCGAAAGCTTGAAACCTTATAGAATCCAAAAATAGTCGAGCCTTCTCCAACAGAAATTTAGCTAGAAAACCTTGACTCCACTCCTTGTTTCCCAATTAGCTACAATGTCGGACAACTTTAGGTGTAGGGTTGTTGCAATTTCTTCAGGTTGTGGATCTTTCTCTAAACTAGTGAAAGGTGTTTGATTAAGAACATGCACTCCCAGTAATGGAGATAACTCCTCCATTGTAGGTATCAACTGATAATCGGGGAAGGTGAAGCAGTGATGCACAGGGTCAAAGAACTGGAATAGAACACTCATCATATCTTCTTCAAAACCCGAGATAACCAAACTGAGTAGTCGACCATGCCTTTCGATGAACCGAGAACTTTAAGAAACCCTTGAGACTAACTCCTTAAGTTGAGAAGGTATCTTCAAAAACTTGATTCGGATAGTGTTTCTGCAAGGGGAAGCCATAACCTACAAAATAGAATAAAGACCAAATCCCTAGGTCCTTGAAATGGTTACTGAAAATGATGTGGCGTGATGTCATGATGTTATGATGTCATGTTCTAAAAATTAATCATACACAAACAAAACACACAAGGCCTTAGGTTTAAGCTTGCATGGAGTTTGTAGGTAAGTAACCTCTTGAAGTTTTAGCAGGCTCAACCTGTCCTAAAAGAAGTAACCGGGTTCTAGGAATATCAATATCACTGATTTTTCTCTTAGGCATTATTTCAGCACAAGCATCTAAATTGCGACCGGAATAACCCGAAAGTTCAATCTCAATTAGTGTAGTATCGAGTATCAACCAACTTTAGTCTGCACCAAAGCCAACTATCTTACTACTTTCTAATGGCTAAGTTATGTCAACTAAGGTTCTACAGTCAGTTAATGCTTATGACACCACGCGATAACCCAATATTCTCCTTGACTTACTCAAGGAACTGTGGTACCAACCAATGCGTCGCACTAACATAGCCATCATTTCAAACATATCGGTCTACACTGTACAGTTTCCATAATCTATTGCTACTTACCTAAAATTCCCCCAGATCCAGGTATATGATTTATACAAGAAATAAACTGAAGCATATCCCGAAATATAAAGATGACAAGGCAAATAAGTAAAGTAATAAAGTTGATCTAGCTCTTACGGTAACCCCACTTTTGGATATTTCCCATGCAGAGTCGCTAGTTCAGTAATACAGTGGGAGAACTAAGTTTTGGGTTTTGCGTTTTATCGCAAATGTTGTGGATAGAAAGAGTCGCCACCAACTTTTCTTTTATCCAATAAAGGAAAGGGTGAAAAGAATAGGAAAGACCTTTTGATAATTTTCTTGAGTTCGGGGGATAGGTTATGAAAAGGGAATGTGTTAGCACCATTTTCATCTGTCGTTATCTACGGGTTCTTAATCACTTGATCACTTTTTGAAATGTTTTGTTTTTTTGTATGTTTGATAGTATTTTTAAAATGCCTAAGTGAGGAAATTTTATAGTGGTTCTCGTATCATTGAAAATGTATACAAAATGTTTGTTTTGAAAATATTTGTGAAAGAAAGTGTTATTTTGGAAAATGTTTTGTAAATGCCAATGTAAGGCAGTTTTCTTTATAATAACTCTTGTATCAGTCCTCAAGAGTATTTATAAAGTGTTTTGAAAGTGTAGGTGCGGAGATTACGAGTGATCTACCTACTCAAAAATTCTATGTTATTTTCCTCCTCCTTTAGATAGTGCTATCCTACCATTAGTTATTAGGAAGCCCTATCATTAGATGTGAGGGATAGGCATGGGTCATGGTACAGTCATAGAAGGAAACTTGTAATACACTTTAGCAATTTCCATAAGGGACTAAGATCGTTTATCAAAGGAAACATTGAAGGGTCATCGATGGACTACGGATTTTTAACTGAGGGTCTTTGCTAAAGCATCTCACGTTCGAGGGACATGACTGTTTAAATCCAAGGCAACAAGTGAGGTTATCCTAGAGGTGCGCGTGTTCAAAGTGTTTTGATTTCAAGTATTTGTCTTGAGATTAGGAGTAACACGGCGGGATAACTGACTTTGTTTTTTTGTGTTTAATCGCAATTGTTGCAGATAGCAAGAGTCACCACCGACTTTTATTTTATCCAATTAGGAAAGGGTGAAAAGAACAGGAAAGACCTTTGAGATATTTTCTTGAGTTCGGGGGGTAGATTATGAGAAGGGAAGGTGTTATCACCCTTTTCATCCATAGTTTTCTATGGGCTCTTAGTTGCTTGCTAGATCACTTGAAAAAAAAATGCTTGGTTTGAAATGTACTTTGTGGTGGTTTTTGAAAGTATTTTTGAAAAGGGCCTTCATTGAGGAAAATGTTGTAATGATTCTCGTCTCTATAAGAATGCATACAAAGTGTTGGACTTTTTGAAAATAGTTTAAAGAGATGTTTGTTTTTGAAGGTGTTTTTGAAAGTGTAAGTGTGGAAAATGGTTTTAGTTCAAGAGCAAGTAACTACGAGCGTCCTACCTACTCAAAAGGTCTATGTTCTTTTCCTTCTCCTTTAGATGTTTCTATCTTACCATTTATTTGGTAGGAAGCCCTATCATTGGATGTGAAGAGACAGACGTCGGTCATCGTATAGTCATAGAAAGCAACTTATGAGGCGTTTTAGCAATTTTCGTTAGGAACTAGATCATTTACAGAAGGCAACATTGAGGGTCTATGCTAAAATGCCCATATTCGAGGGACATGACTATTTTCCGAGGCAACAAGTGAGATTACCCTAGAGGTGCATGTCTATAAATAGTGTGTTTGTTTGCATGCAATTTTTGTCTTTGATTAGGGTTGTCTACATGTTGATTTTATCATGCCATACACACATTAAGTTACTAGCTTTTTATATTAAAGCGGTAAATTGCGGAAATTAAAATCCTAAGCTATTACATTACTTTAGGGGATGGGGGATACAAATGTATAAATGGGGATTGCAAGAAATAAAATTCTAATTATCTATTACAACCATATTGAACTTGAATAAATGTACAAAAAAGAAAATTAATTTTGTTTAGATTTTGTTATGGAAATTTAATTAAGTTAAAGAAAAGAAAATAAGTAGGGAAATGTTTTTTGGTCTTTTTCATTGTAAGAAGTTAAATAAAATAAACTAAATAACTTAAATATATTTTTGGGGTTTTTGTGTAGAAAATAGGTTTTTTGTATTTTAAACAATTTTTTTTTTTTGAAAACAGTTTTTGTGTAAAAAACAATTTTGTGTTTGAAAAGAGTTTTGTGTATAAAACTGTTTTGTGTTTGGGCCCAGGGTCTGTTTTTTAGTAAACAGGGGGGTTCAGAAACTGGAAATGCCAAGGCCCAGCCAATGGAGGCCCAGGCGTGCTTCCTGCAAACAAGGCAAAGTGAAAAAAAATATGAACAAATAACAAAAAGTCTCGTTGGGGCTTGAACTCAGGACCTTTTATATGGCAAGGCTTTAGCACACACTGTTTGTACAACTAGGGTGGTTTGTTTCATCCGTTCATAAGGTAGTTTCGATTGGGTACAAACTGAACTCATTTCTGAATGTTTAAAATGCCTAGCTTCTTCCTTCGTGTGCAGGGATGCAAGACTCCAATGTTCAGATTCGAAAGGCTTCACTCCTCAGCCAATCAGACGATACAAAAAACCTTCCTAAGATCTTTAAAAAGAATCTAACTATGTAACTTTCGAAAGTTACAAATCAGAGGTTAGCACAGATTTGTTTTGTGCCAAAATCAAAGTATCACTAGTCAGAGTTGAAGTTCTCAATGTATAAGCAGTGATAATCGAAATTTAGAGCATGGTTATCTGCCTAGATATGATATCTACATATTTTCTTTTATTTGTATGTACAAATGATGTTTGAATGAAGAGTTCTAAGTTTTATAAAACTTACCTCTTGAAGTGCCAATCTAAAGAGCTTCTATATGACTTCCCGGAATGATTCGATGATGGGTTAAGCCTGCAGGGACCTTCCTGAAGCTATTTCAGTTACTGCTTAGTTTTGAAAGTCACTTGAATCGAAGGTTGGTTATGAGTGAATCGAAGGGCTCACTAACTTCCTTGAGTGGGTTTTTTGATGGCTTTGGGAGTGTCCTAAAGGCTGGTATATGGAAGCTAGGGGGTTATGAATCAAAAGGCTGATATATGGAGTGAATCGAAAGGTTCACTAAGGCATGAAGGGATTTGAGATTTTTTGAGATTTTGAGAGTTTGAGAGTGTTTGAGAGTGCTTGAAAGTTTGAGAGTACTTGAGAGTCTTTGATGATTTTTTTCCACCCAACCAAAAAAATTCAGCTACCAAAAAACCCCTAGATGTGTTTTGGAACCTCTTATTTATAAATGAAGTTTGGCTGAGGTTTCGGGGGGGGGGGGGGACAAATGAAATTTGAAAAAATTGGGTATGCTGTCTTCATGGCCTTCGAGGTGCATCTCTTTGTATACCAATTTGGTGCAAATGTGGGAGCAACATAGTAGGACTTCTTTGCAGCAGTTTTGGAGTGTTGTGGCCAGTACAGCAGGCCTGGGCTTGGCAGCACATAGGACTTTGGTAAGCAAGCATCTTGAATATAACTCATCAAAAGACAGAACAAAACTTGTTTCCAATAATTGTGTCCTTCTAATGGACCACATGTGTGTTCTTCGAATGTACCACATGCACCACTTGTGTGTTCTTTGAATGCACCACTTACAATTCTTCAAATGGGCCACCGATGTTTATCCTTCAAATGGGCCACCAATGTATGTCCGTCGACTGGGACACCGATGCATGTCCTTTAAATCCACCAATGCACGTCCTTCAAATGGGATACCCATGTATGTAATTCAAATCCACCAATGCACGTCCTTCAAATGGACCACCAATTGTGTGTAATAGTGTAGAAACTATGTGTGTTGAAGTTTTTTAAAGGTGGAATCAAAGCAAGTTTTTTCTAAGGGAGCCACTACCCAGTGAATCGAAGCACTCATGAAATAAGCCACTCCTTTATGGTTTCTAACATGAAGGAAAGCCATTGCCTTGTGCATTGAAGGCAAACACAGAGGAAGCCATTTCCTTGTGGATCGAAAGCAAACACAAAGGAGGCACTTGCCTTGTGGATCAAAGAAGACACAAAGGAAGTACTTGCCTTGTGAATCAAAAGCAGGGATGAAGGATGTACTTTCCTTATGAATCAAAAGCAAGCCTGAAGGATGTACTTTCCTTTTGAATCGAAGGAAGGCATGAAGGAAGTATTTGCCTAGTGAATAGAAAGCATGCCTGAAGCTTGTGGACCAAAGCTTTCTCGAAGGGGACCAAATGCCCAATCTAAGCTTGTGGACCAAAGCTTGATCGAAGGGGACCAAATACCCAATCGAAGCTTATGAATCAAAGAAAACTTTCTCTTCTTCGATTTGATGCTTGAGAGCCCAATATGATTCCATGGAAACTTGTGCAGTCTTGACCAAGTAGAAATTTTGTGAGAAAAATCTTGAGAAATAAGAGGGAAAATTTTGGGGTACAACAGCTGCCCTTGTTCATTCTTTTTAAACCTGAAAAGCGAGTATGGAACATTGTTGTCCGTATCTTGAAGGTAGAAGATGATTGAACACTAGAGTGCCCATAAATTTTCACTCGTTGATGTGATAGTTGATTGTGTAGGGAATGGGCTTAAAGATGCCATTTGAAGAAGATGACTAAGAGTTGTCGGAGATGGACTTAAAGATGCCATCCAAAGTAAATGTTGACTTCATAATAGGTCTCTTTCTGGGGATTCTTATTCCTGTTGTCTGAGGAGGACTCCACTGAGGAATGTTGATTTTTGTTGTTCTTTTTCTTGAGGAAAACACAGTGGGGAATAGAGTCTAGGAGATTTAGATGTCCATGGTTCTACTGAGGAGTTATCCCTGGACTGGAGAGATGAAAGTTAGTTGCTTTCTGGCTGAAATCCAGGCTTCACCGTCATTTTCATGGGAGAACAAAATTAACTATTATCTAGAAGTGTATTAGAAGGAGCTTGTGTAGGGATGCTTCAGGATGCGTCCATATTAAACTTCATCTGGAGACTGTTAGAAGAAATCTATGTAAGATTGCTTCAGGATGAGCGTGTAGATAGTCACCCCGTCTTGTTTCTGGAATTGATCCACAACTAGTTGTTCACAGATAATTGTCCTATCTTGCTTTAGGTATTAATCTAAAAATTTCTTTTGTTGGTCGCTGAGATAGTTGCCCTATTTGGTTTCAGGAATTAATCTCTGACCTAAGAGAAAGAAAGATAGTTTCCCCATCGTGTTTTGGGAGTTAATCTTCAATCTGCTCATGTAGATAGTTTTCATGTCTGGTTTCAAGCATTAATCTACAATCAATCGTTCACAGATAGTTGTCCTTTCTTGTTTCAGGTATTAATCTGGAACTTATTTTCGTTGGTCGTTGGGATAGCTGTCCTGTCTAGTTTCAGGTATTAATCTACAATCAATCATTCATAGATAGTTTTCCTGTCTTGTTTCCGGTATTAATCGGGAACTGTTGAAAATTGGTGATGATATTTGTCTGCTTGCTAACTTTCCTGAAAAAGGTAAAGAGTCAGTTGTATGCAGTGTCATGATGCATGAGATGCATCGAGTAATGATGTTCTCAAAATAAATGAGATTGTGATATATGCATTTGTGCTGCATATTCTATGATGTTTGTAGAATGATGTATGAATTCAATGTATGAACGCATCAGTTGTTCTACTGCAGTGTTGTTGAACTGGGGAAAATAAATCCCTGACTGCTGCTGGGGATGAAGAGCGTAAGTCTTCATATTTTGTTAAAGTTGAAATGATGAGGGACGAATTTCCATTGTTAGAGAACTAAACTCTAGTGGGGAAGGGAAACTCTATAAACCGCTTGGGGATATTTACAAAACCTTTATTTGGGAAACCCAAGAAGCTTGTGAACCATGCTAAGAAATTCTTTGAGATGCCGGGTAAGTAATTGGAAATTTTTTCTCCGTTGGGGGATATAAGAACACCTGACATCATTAGGCTGTATGTTGAGGATATAGCAGTGACTTTATAGTAGGATGTCTCTACCTCTGTACCTACCGGAGAAAGTATTTGCGGGGATTTGCAGATGGCCTTTAGACATTGTCATGTTTCTAAAAGCCCGCAATAATTGTCTTTCTATTTTTTATGTGCGTATTTGTAAACGGTAATCACATTCAAGTGCATATGTTCAAAAGTAATCACTGGACGTTTTTGCAAACAAAACAGAAAGGTAAAAAACAAATAGTTTTGCACTTTCAAAGAAATAACTTTGTATTAATTTGAAGAGGTTTTGCCTATAATAGGCGTTTTTGTACAAGGCGAAGGACACCATAGTAAGAGAATGTCGTCGTAAGAATGAAAATTGTACAAAATAGTATACAAATAAAAATAGATATGTTAAATAATCCCATTGGTTTTCCATTCTGTTATTGCCTTTATGTCTTTGAGCGTCTCATCACTTTGCTGCTTGACCGAGGTTGATAGGATTGATTAGTACCATTTGAACTTGACACTTGATACTAAAGTATGTCTGTGAGGTGATCCAACGGGACATAATTGTATGCTTTTAATCCCTAACTTTTTCCTGGACCACCCTTTCGGGTTTTCAGTCCACCGGGATACCCTTTTTTGCCCAAGCCTCCTTTTCAGGTTTTCGACTTGTCGGGTGTACAAATTTTTTGTATGTGTGTATCCCTATCTTTTGCACGAACCCTTTTGGTTCGTCGGGATGCCTTTATTTTTTCCTAGGCCAGTCAACCTAGTGAGTTTTTGTTTATGCGTAGTATCTTTTAACTATGTCCGCGTTTACAGGATGTGGGAGGTCGTCACCGTCAATAGTGGTTAATACCATGGGTCCACCAGAAAATATGTTCTTGATCACAAATGGTCCTTCGTAAGTGGGAGTCCATTTTCCCCTGGGATCACTTTGTGGCAGGATAAAACGCTTGATTACTAGGTCACCAACTTGATATTCCTGACGTCTGACCTTTTTGTTAAAAGCTTTGATTATACGTTTCTGGTATATCTGACCATGATAGACAGTCGTGAGCCTTTTCCCGTCAATGAGGTTCAATTGATCAAATCAAGTCTGAACCCATTCATCTTCATTCAAACCTACATCATTCATGATTCTCAAGGAAGGGATTTGGACTTCGATTGGTAGGACAACTTTCATACCATATACCAGAGAGAAATGAGTTGCCCCTGTTGATGTGCGCACTGTGGTACGGTAACCGTGAAGAGAAATGGTAACATCTCATGCCAGTCTTTGTATGTCACTATCATCTTCTGTGTGATCTATTTGATGTTTTTATTAGCAGCCTCTAGAGCGTCATTCATCTTCGGTCGGTAAGGAAAAGAGTTATGATGCTGGATTTTGAATTGCGCGTAGAGTCTGGTGATCATAGTATTATTGAGATTGGTACCATTATCCGTAATTATTCCTTCTAGAATACCATGCTGAAAAATAAGGTTATGTCTGATGAATTGGGCCAAAACGTTTTTGGTAACAGAAGCAAATGAAGCCGCCTCGACCCATTTTGTGAAGTAATCGATGGAGACGAGGATGAAGCGGTGCCCATTAGAAGTTATGGGTCTGATCTCTCCAATAATATCGATGCCCCACATTGCGAATGGCCAAGGATAAGTCAAGACGTTCAAGGGGACTGGGGGCACATGTACTTTATCAGCATAGATCTGGCACTTGTGACAAGCTCGTGAATACTAATAACAGTCTGCTTCCATAGTGGCTCAGTAGTATGCTTCCCTCAGAATCTTCTTAGCCATTGTGTGCCCGCTAGAATAGGCGCCAAAGGTGCTTCATGCAAATCTTCCATAACTTTCTCTGCTTCACTCTTATCTACACACCGAAGTAAATTAGAATCATGGTTGCGCTTATAGAAGATTATGTTATTGAGGAAGAACTTGGCCGAGAACCTTCTTAGGAACTTCTTATTGTTGATGGAAGCTTCCTCGGGATACTCTTAGGTTTCAAGGTATCTTTTGACTTCATAGAGCCAAGGTTTGTCCACTACTTCTTCAGTATCAATCTCATGGCAGTGTGTTGGTTCGTCCATTCTTTCATTAGTGATATCAGGAGCTTCATTATCCCACCTGACCTTGAACATGGATGACATAGTAGCTAGCGCGTCTGCTAGTTGATTTTCCTCTTGTGGAAAATGCTCAAAGGTAACTTCTTCAAAGTATGGAATTAATGTTAACACATGTTCCCGGTAAGGGATGAGATTAGGATGCTTCGTGTCCCATTCTCCATTGATTTCACTGATTACTAGGGCCGATTCTCCAAATACACTCAAGAATTTGATCCTCAAGTCGATAGAAGCTTTGAGACCCATAATACATGCTTCATATTCAGCCATATTGTTGGTATAATTGAAACATAGCCCGGCAATGAAAGGAGTATGACATCCTTCGGGAGATATGATCACAACACCGATGCCATTGTCAAGTGCGTTGGAAGCTCTGTCAAAAACCATAGTCCATCGGGATCCTTGTTAAGGTCCGTAATACGGTATAAGTTCATTACAATAATTCACTAACATGATGTCCTCATCTGGAAATTCAAAATTCATGGATTGATGATCGTCCATAGCCTGATGAGCCAAATGATCAGCTAGTACACTTCCTTTTATATCTTTTTGGGTAGTGTACTGAATATCGTATTCGGTTAGTACCATTTTCCATCTCGCTATTCTTCCATAGAGAGCGGGCTTCTCGGATATGTATTTGATAGGATCAATTTTAGATATCAATAAGGTAATGTGATTCAGCATATACTCTTTTAGCCAGTGAGCAACCCGTGCCAGAGCGCAACAAGTTTTCTCGAGCAGTGAACATCTGGTTTCACAGTCAGTAAACTTTTTGCTCAGGTAGTATATTGCGTGCTCTTTTTGGCCAGACTCGTCATGCTTCCCCAGCACACACCCCATTGAATTTTCCAATACTGTTAATTACATGATCAGAGGTCTTCCTTCAACCGGCGGCATCAAAATTGAAAGCTCTTGAAGATACTCCATGATTTTGTCAAAGGCAGTCTGAAAGTCGTCATTCCACCTTACCACTTGATCCTTTTTTAGTAGTTTGAAGATTGTCTCACAAGTAGTGGTTAGGTGGGAAATGAATCTGGCAATGTAGTTTAGACGTCCTAAGAATCATCTAACCTCCTTCTCGGTGCGGGGAGATGTCATCTCTTGAATAGATTTAACCTTTTCAGGATCTACTTCGATACCTTTGCCGCTGACAACGAAGCCTAATAGCTTACTAGATCTTACTCCAAAGGTGAACTTGTTCGGGTTTAGTCTTAACTTGTATTTCTCAAGTCTTTCTAACGGTTTCTGCAAATGATGCAAATGCTCCTCTTCAGTCTGAGACCTAGCTATCATATCATCGACATAGACCTCTATCTCATGATGGATCATATCGTGAAACAAAGCTGCCATAGCACGCTGATTGGTTGCCCCAGCGTTTTTCAATCCAAATGGCATAAATTTGTAGCAGAAGGTCCCCCACTACGTAACGCAATTTTTTTTCTCCATATCTTCAGGCGCCATTTTAATCTGGTTATACCCGGAGAAACCATCCATGAAGAAGAAAACTTTATATTGCACGGTGTTGTCAACTCGAACATCAATACGGGGAAGAGGAAAGTCATCCTTGGGGCTCTCTCTATTCAAATCTCTATAATCCACACACATGTGAACTTTTCCGTCTTTTTTAGGTACCGGTACCACGTTTGAAACCCATTCTGGATAAGAAGTAACAGCTAAGAATATGGCATTAAACTGTTTCATAACCTCGGTCTTGATCTTTTCTGACATTGCAGGGCGCATAAGACGAACCTTTTGCTTTAATGGAAGACAGTCTTCTTTCGTTGTTAAACGATGAACCACAATATTAGTGTCCAACCCTGGCATGTATTCGTACGACCAGGAAAAGATCTCAATGTAGTCATGTAATAACCGGATTAACCACTCCTTGATGCTATGCTCCAAGTTGGCACCTATCTTGACTTCCGTTTTGTCCTCTTCAGTGCCCAAGTTTATTGTCTCGACTAGCTCTTCATGAGGCTGTATCGCTCTTTCCTCCTATTGTTATAGTCCAACAAGTTCTCCTGGTACTTCACAATCTTCCTCAACTTTGTTCTCAGTTTGGTAGATTGGATTTTAAAAGTCATAACTGGCAATAGCAAAACAATTATTCATGGGATCCAGAGTGGATATGGATCTGTAGTTTGATATGTGGGTGTGTGTAAGAGAGCATAACTATTTTAATAAAGTAAAAATAGAAAGAAAAAAAGGCAAAGAGCTTAAAACTTTCATGCAAAACGTCCAATGATTTTTTAATGACATATGAAGTTGAAAGAATAGCCCTCAAAAAATAGACCATTGTGTCTCGGGTAAAGCACAAGGCTTTAGAGTTTCAACTGTTCAAATATTAAATATTCCAAAAACAAAAAGACAATTACTCTTGAATAAAAGTAACAGGAACAAAATCCTTGGCCTCCCAATTCTGTAGTCTACCGCAGATAGTTGGGAAGATCCATTTGTCCATGTCGTAGTCGCTATCATTATCCCCAAAAGCATTGATCCCATGATTGCTGATGTGTAGTGGTGGTCCTCTGGCGCGAGCAAGAAGAATAACTTTTTGGGCTCCTGAAGTAAAACCCAAACCAAATTTGTCATATTTGTAAGGGATATCAGGGAGTTGGCCCCAAATGGTACACATAACTTCCTAGACTACTACTTTGGCATCCTTCAAAGAAGCCATCTTCAACAGAGGTCTGATAATCTTCGGAACACTAGTAGTAGTATTGGTTATAGAAACTGTATGTGGAACCTCCTCAAAGTTCTGACAGGGGGTCTCAATGAACTCGCATCCATCTCAACATACTTGAAAGAGTTCAGGTGGCTCACCATGTATTCCTCCTCGCTGTGGACTGTGATAATATTTCTGTTAATTGGGTACCTTAACATTTGATGCAGAGTAGAAGTAACAGCACCGGCCCCATGGATCCAGGGGCCACCCAATAAACAGGAGTAAGACGGGCGGATGTCCATCACGTAGAAAGTGGAGTCAAAAGTTTGAGTACCAACTTTTATAGGGATGTCCACCTCCCCGTGCACAATTATCTTGGAACCATCGAAGGCCCTCACCACAATATTATTGGGCTTCGGTGTTAGTCCTTCATAATCTAATCTGTCCAAAGCGTTCTTGGGTTAGAAATTCAACGATAAACCCATATCCAACAGTACATGAGCTAGGGTAGTACCCCTGAACTCAATGGAGACATTCAGGGCATCATTATGCTTTCTTCCCTATGATTTTAAATCTGCATCATAGAAACCAAGTCCATTCTCAGCTATCATACTAGCAACGCAGTTCTTGAATTGAATGACAGGGGTCTCTTGAGGCACATGGGCATACTTCAGGAATTTTACCAAAGCCTTAGCATGGGATTCAAAGCATAATAGTAGGGCCAGTATTGAGATTTTTGAAGGGGTCTGCCCCAACAGCTCCACAACATTGTAGTAACTTTTCTTTATGATCTTTAGTATTTCTTCTATTTCCTTTTTAGAAGCCTCGGGAATGACTTCTTTATGTGCCTTCGTCCGGACATGCTCAACAAGTATCTCTATGCCAAGAGCCTTAGTTTACTCAGTAGCGGGGATAATAACAAGGATGACATTAGGAGTAGTATCGGGAGTAATAACAGGAGTAGCAGCAGGAGTGGAAACAGGAATAACTAAAGGGGTAGAAACAATCTTCGGATAGATTTCAGGAGAGAAAACTCTTCCGCTTCTCGTAATTTTATTGTTCCTAAAGATGTTGTCTATGTCAGGATCAGTATCTTCAACAACTTTATTTTTAACAGCCAATAGGTCTTGCGTAACGCTAGGTAATAGACGTCATCCCCATAATTCCAAGGAATAGCTTTATCAGAGGAATATGGTATTGGCCCGGGAAAAGTGATGATTAGAGGGGCAACCTTAGGAACGGATGTAATCCTGACGGGTCTTTTGGAGGAGACCCTGGGAGGATTGTCATAAATGGTAATTACTAAAATGTTTTCATACAGAACTTTTGCAGAGGGAACTTTCTCAAACATAATTTCTCTTTTGTTTATCAGGAGCTAGATACCTATCTTTAACAGCAAGCAACCATTGGGTAGAGACATACACAGGTGGCAACCTTCACCATAACCCGAAAATAAACCGGCTCGCAAAAGATTCTTTTTAACAATCAGGATAGGAATAACTAATTCATCAACAGAAGAAACAAACAGGTCATCATCAACGACATTGACACCCTGGCCATGTTTGGGCATTGGTGCAGTGATTACATTAAGGGTCTCCGGTGGGTCAAACTCAATCTCCTTCGCCTCGATAAGATCTTGCATCTTGTTTTTTAGAGCCCAACAATCGTTTGTTTCATGCCCCGGACTTTCGGAATGATAGGCACATCGAGCATTTGGGTTGTAGCGGGGAGATGCAGTATTGAGATTTTTAGGAGCCTCTTTTAGAGTGATCAAATTACACTTAAACAAGTGTGGCAAAACTTGATCCGGGTGAACTGCCTTCTGGGTGCATCCAGTCTACGCTGATTGTTTTATTGTTTGTTTGATGCAGGATTAGAAATCATAACAGCCCCTACCATTCAGTTTTTATTTGATTCCTCTGACCGTAGGCAACACTTACTTCTTTCTTCCCATAGAATGGTTTCCTTATTGTACTTGAGGATGCATCTCTCTGGATCTTACCACTCTTGATATCAGCTTCCACTTGCTCACTAGTAAATATCAGCTCAGTAAACCCGGCTGAAGAGCTTATAATTAGATGGTTAAAGAATGAACCAGACAAAGTACCCAAGAACATGTTTATCAGCTCTCTATTAGACAGCGGAGGTTGGACTCTTCCCGTAACATATCTCCACTTCTGGGCATATTCTTTGAAGCCCTCACTGGAACCCATAGACATGATTTGAAGTTGTGTACGGGTTGGAGCAAGGTCAACATTGTATTGGTACTGCCTATGGAAAGCAGCAGCCAAGTCCTCCCAATTACGGATGTTGGTCCCCTCCAGCTGATAGAACCATTCTAATTGAGTCCCCGATAAACTTTCCTGGAAGAAATGCACCCATAAGTTCCTGTTAATGGTGTGATGTTAGATCTTCTTGACGTAGGACCTCAGATGCAGCTTAGGACATGAAACCCCATCATATTTATCAAATGTGGGAACTTTTAATTTTGGTGGAATGACCACCCCAGAAACCATAGATAATTCTTCAAAATCCATACCAGGTACTCTCTGAATTTCCATGGCATTGAGATGATCCTCCAGCTATTTATACTTGTCATCAGCAGAAGGATATTGTTCTTCAGCATAGTCAGTTTCCTCTTCATCAAACCCAGGGCTATGGTCCCCTTATTTTGCCTTCTCTTCCTGATTGTCTCCCTCATTTGACGGAGTTGCAAATTCTAGAACTCTCTTTACTGGTTCTCTGAATCTCCTTCGCATATTCATAACACCCACCATTTTATTTGTCTTCTTCTTCTTGTTTTTGATGATGAGATTCTTCAGGTACTCTTGTCCTTTAGTCAGAGCCAGGAACATATGTTGAAATTGAGCATTCTATGCTTGAAGATCCTTCCCTGTTTGTTCAATATCCATCTTACTAAAAGAAATAGTAGAAAGATAAGGAAACCTATTGTGAAAAACCTATTTCTGTTATGATGCATGAAAATTCATATGCAAATGATTTCAAGTACTTAGGAGATTTAAAATTGTTTAGACAAAAGGAAAAAACATTGTATTAATAAGTTCAAATTGATTACAACATGCCTCTTGGGATTACATTGAAACAAAATACAATAAAAATGGCTCAAGTCTCCCATGGATGCTTCCTCTTTGGAGGAAAATAGGCATTCAAGCTCCTCTCCTCATGAAGCTGTCTTGTGATCTCTAATGTCTTCTTCTCGATTGCGTAGAACTGGACTTTAAAGGTGCCTCGCTCCCCTTTTAGATGAATTCAGGCTCTTTGAAAATCTTCAAGAGAATTAGGCATATCAGGATAAAGGACAGTATATGTAACATCTCCTTCGGCAATAGGCTCCATGATGATTGGTAAGATGGAGGGGTAAGGCATCACGAGACTCTGAGCACGAGTTCGCACCCACTTAAGGTAAGGCTCAAGGGGGATGGAATTCTTATGTCCTAATGTCTTACTATCCGCTTTGTTTATCATTCTCCAAGCTCGTATTAACCTTTGACGATAGCCTCGGTCGTCGCCCTAGTAATCGAATAACAATCCTTGGATGAGCGCATCTTGGGGACCATCTCTTCGTGCATACCCAAATTTCCATAAAGCCAAACAAGGGTTGTAGGTAATACCTACCCTAATGCCAAGAAGTGGGACATTAGGGAATTCCGCATAATGGTCGATGATAGTAATGTGCTCCAAGGATCAAGAACTCCAATGAATGTCAAGAATGTGTGAGTGACATCATTCTTAGAGACCATGTCAAGCCTTTCTCATTCTTCAACGTTGATCGAGGTAGGTGTGAAATAAACCACATAGAGAATAAGGGAATGCAACACAAAAGAGTACCTTTTTTCTTCATGGTGCGAGTGTGGAGACAATGTAGAATGTCTCCAAGCAGGGTAGGTAAAGGATTGCGAGAGAGAATGACCTTGATGGCATTCACATCTATGAGTTGGTCCGGATTGAGAAATAGAACCAAACCATAGATTAGAAGGGCCAAGATATCTTCAAAAGCTTGAAAATCCATATCCTCCCATAATGAACGATCCTTCTCCAATAGAAACTTGGCTAAGAAACCTTTAACTCCACTTCTTGTCTCCCAATTTATTATAATGTCAGCTCTATTCAAATTCAAGGCTTCGGCAATGACTTCAGGCTTTGGAGTCTCCTCTAAAATGTTGAACGGTATTTGATTAAGCACATGCACTCCTAACAATTGAGAGAACTTTTCTAATGTAGGCACCAATTGATAGTCAGGACAGGTGAAGATATGATGCTGGGATCAAAGAATTGGAAGAGCACACACATCATTTCTTATTGGAAGTTTGAGGTAGCCAAGCTGAGAAGTCGACCATATTTCTTGGTGAAGGGAGAATCTCCAGGCACCCTTGATGCTAATTCTTGGAGTCGAGGATGTGCTTTCACGAAGCTGACTCACATGGTATTCCTACGAATGGGAATCATGGCCTACAAAACAGAACAAAAATAAATTCCTAAATCCTTGAAATGGTTAGTGAGAATGCTTATGATGTTATAATGTTATGATGTTATGTACTGGTGAACAATGAAAACAAGTCTTTATGTACAAATAATCATATACAAACAACGCACACAATTCCTTAGGTTTAGACTTGCATGGAGTTCATAGGTAAGTACCCTCTTGAAGTTTAGTTAGTTCAACCTGTCCTAGAAAGTAATCGGGTTCTATGAGATCTCAATATCATTGATATTTCTTTATTGTGCATTGTCTCAGCACAATTAATCTTTTCTTGCAGCCGAGATGTCCAAAAAGTTAGATCTCAATGAGTGTAGCATCGAGTATCAACCAATCTTCAGCTTTACACCAAAGTCAGCTATCTCACTACTTCCTAATGGCCAAGTTGTTCAATTAAGGTTCTAAGGTCAGTTAGTGCTTCATGACACCGCTCAGCGCCCCCATATTCTCCTCGATTCAACACAAGGAATACCACTACCAACAAATGTGTCACACTAACGTAGCCATTGCTTCAACCATATCAGTCTATGTCATACAATTTCAACAGTATTTTGCTACTTACCTAAAGAGGTGCCCCAGATCCGGGTAGAGGATCAAACCAAACCGAAGCAAGGAACCATAAACGTAAAGCAAACAAATCAAACAAGGAAAGCAAGTAAATGTGATCTAGCTCTAAGATAAACCCACTTTTTAGTTTTCCCCAGCAGAGTTGACAGTTCTGTAACACGGTGGGAGAACTGACTAGGTTGTTTTGTGTTTGATCGCAATTTTTGCGGATAGCAAGAATCGCCACCGACGTTTCTTTTATCCAATAAGAAAACAGTGAAAAGAACATGAAAGACCTTTTAGATATTTTCTTGAGTTCGGGGGGTAGATTATTAAAAGGGAAGGTGTTAGCACCCTTTTTATCCATAGTTATCTATGGGCTCTTAGTTTCTTTCTAGATCACTTGAAAAAAAGGCTTTGTTTGAAATGTTCTTTGTGGTGGTTTTTGAAATTATTTTTGAAAAGCGCCTTCATTGAGGCAAACTTTGTAATGATTCTTGTCTCTATAAGAATGCATACAAAGTGTTGGACTTTTTGAAAATAGTTCAAAGAGATGTTTATTTTTGAAGGTGTTTTTGAAAGTGTAAGTGTGGAAAATGGTTTTAGTTCAAGAGCGAGAAACTACGAGCGTCCTACCTACTCAAAAGGTCTATGTTCTTTTCCTCCTTCTTTAGATGTTGCTATCTTACCATTGATTTGGTAAGAAGCCCCGTCGTGGGTTTTAAGGGACATACATGGGTCATCGTATAATCATAGAAAGCTACTTATGAGACGTTTTAGAAATTTTCGTTAGGGACTAGATCGTTCATCAAAGGCAACATCGAGGGACATCGAGGGACTACAATACTTTTATCGAGGGTCTTTGCTAAAACGCCCATATTCGAGGGACATGACTATTTTCCGAGGCAACAAGTGATATTACCCTAGAGGTGCATGTGTGTGAATAGTGTGTTTGTTTGCATGCATTTTTTTGTCTTTGATTAGGGTTGTCTACATGTTGATTTTATCTTTCCATACACACCCCTAAATTACTAGAATTTTATATTAAAGTAGTAAATTGCGGAAATTAAAATCCTAAGCTATTACATCACTTTAGGGGATGGGGGTACAAATGTACAAATGGGGATTGCAAGAAATAAAATTCAAATTATCTATTACGACCATATTGAACTTGAAATGTACACAAAAGAAATTGAATTTTGTTATGATTTTGTTAAAGGAAATTTAATTAAGTTAAAGAAAAGAAAATACGTAGGAAAATGTTTTTCGGTCTTTTCCATTGTAAGAAGTTAAATAAAATAAACTAAATAACTTAAATATATTTTTGGTGTTTTTGTGTAGAAAACAAATTTTTTGTACATAAAACAGTTTTTTTGTTGAAAACAGTTTTATCTTTGGAAATAGTTTTTGTGTAAAAAACTATTTTGTGTTTGAAAACAGTTTTGTATAGAAAACAGTTTTGTGTTTGGGCCCAGGGTATGTTTGTTAGTAAACAGGGGGTTCAAAAACTGGAAATGCCAAGGCCCAACCAATGGAGGCCCAGGCGTGCTTCCTGTAATCAAGGCAATGTGAAAAAAAATATGAATAGATGACAAAAGGTCTCGCTGAGGCTTGAACCCAGGACCTTCTTTATGGCGCATGTTGTTTGTACCGCTGGGGTGGTATGTTTCATCCGTCCATAAGGTAGCTTTGATTGGGTACAAACTGAACTCATTTCTGAATGTTTGAAATGCCCAGCTTCTTCCTTTGAGTGTAGGGATGCAAGACTCCAATGTTGATATTCGAAAGGCTTCACTACTCATCCAATCGAAAGATATAAAAAACCTGCCTAAGATCTTCAAAACGAATCTAACTATGTAACTTTTGAAAGTTACAAATCAGAGGTTAGCACAAATTTTTTTGGTGCCAAAATCAAAGTCTCACTAGTAAGAGTTGAAGTTCTCAACGTATAAGCAATGATAATTGAAAGTTAGAGCATGGTCACATTTCTAGATATGATATCTATATCTTTTCTTTTATTTGTATGTACAAATGATGTTTGAATGAAGAGTTCTAAGTTTTAGAAAACTTACCTCTTGAAGTGCCAATCGAAAGAGCTTCTGTATGACTTCCAGGAATGATTCGATGATGGGTTAAGCCTGCAGTGACCTTCTTGAAGCTATTTCAGTTGCTGCTTTGTTTTGAAAGTCAGTTGAATCGAAGGTTGGTTACGAGTGAATCGAAGGGCTCACTAACTTCCTTGAGTGGGTTTTTTTAAGGCTTTGGGAGTGTCCTAAAGGCTGGTATATGGAAGCTAGGGGATGGTGAATCGAAAGGCTGATATATGGAGTGAATCGAAAGGTTCACTAATGCATGAAGGGGTTTGATATTTTTTTAGAGTTTAAGATTTTGAGAGTGTTTGAGAGTGCTTGATAATTTGAGAGTATTTGAGAGTGTTTGATGATTTTTTCCACCCAACTAAAAAAATCCAGCTACCAAAAAGCCCCCTAGATGTGTTGTGGAACCTCTTATTTATAGATGAAGTTTGGATGAGGTTTGGGGGAGGGGGGGGGGGGGGGGGAGCAAATGACATTTGAAAAAATTGGGTATGTTGTCTTCATGGCCTTCGAGGTGCGGCTCTTTGTATGCCAATTTGGTGCAAAAATGGGAGAAGCATAGCAGGACTGCTTTGCAGCAGTTTTGGAGTGTTGTGGCCAGTACAACAAGCCTTGGCTTGATAACACATAGGACTTTGGTCAGCAAGCATCTTGAATATAACTCATCAAAAGACAAAACAAAACTTGTTTCCAATAATTGTATCCTTCGAATGGCCACATGTGGGTTCTTCAAATGGACCACATGCACCACTTGTGTGTTCTTCGAATGCATCACTTACAATTATTCAAATGGGCCACCAATGTTTGTCCTTCGAATGGGACACCAATGTATGTCCTTCGAATGGGACACCCATGTATGTCCTTCAAATCCACTAATGCACGTCCTTCGAATGGGACACCCATGTATGTCCTTCAAATCCACCAATTCACGTCCTTCGAATGGGCCACCAATTGTGTGTCATAGTGTAGAAACTATGTGTGTTGAAGTTTTTTAAAGGTGGAATCGAAGCAAGTTGTTTCAAAGGGAGCCACTGCCTAGTGAATCGATGCACGCATGGAAGAAGCCACTGCTTTGTGGGCGCTAGCATGAATGGAAGCCATTGCCTTATGCATTAAAGGGAAGCACAGAGGAAGCCATTTCCTTGTGGATCGAAAGCAAACACGAAGGAGGCACTTGCGTTATGGATCAAAGCAGACACGAAGGAAGTACTTTCCTTGTGAATCTAAAGCAGGCGTGAAGGATGTACTTGCCTTGTGAATCGAAAGCAAGCCTAAAGGATGTACTTGCCTTGTGAATCGAAGGCATGCATAAAGGAAGTATTTTCCTAGTGAATCGAAAGCAAGCCTGAAGGAGGCCACTACTTTGATGAAGCTTGTGGACCAAAACTTGCTCGAAGGGGACCAAATGCCCAATCAAAGCTTATGGAGAAAAGCTTGATCGAAGGGGACCAAACACCCAATCAAAGCTTATGAATCAAAGCAAACTTGCTCTTCTTTGATTTGTTGCTTGAGAGCCCAATATGATTCCGTGGAAACTTGTGCAATTTTGACCCAGTAGAAATTTTGTGAGAAAAATCTTGAGAAATGAGAGGGCAAATTTTGGGGTACAACATTAGGTTTTCTAATATTTGTTCTTTATCTTGCCATACAAACCCTAATTACTAACAGTAATAAGGAAAGCAGTAAATTGCGGAAATCAAATATCCTACACTATTACAATGCTTCGGGGATGGGGGAACAAATTTATGAATGGGGAAGGAAATCAATAAACCATAATTATCTATTACAAACCTTTGACAGTTACATAATCGTTTTAATGCGAAAAATAAATAAATGCACCGAGATATGAAATGGGAAAGATGCAAAAAACCTAAAAAACTCGAAGTATTTAAGAAAATGTTTATTTGTTTCTTTGTTTAGAAACTATTTGAAATGATGAAGTAAAAAAAGTTAGACCTAATTCAATTTTTTTTTACAATTTCATTATTTTAAAATAAAACAAAGACTAAATTAATTAATTAATTCTATGTGTGAAAATTAATTTAATTAAATAAAAACCTAAAGAAAATTAAATATTCAGAAAATACTTTTGGTGTTTTATTTAGAAAAGAGATTTTAGAGTATAAACCCTAATTCTAATAATTAAAATCAAAGTGATTGAATTAAAATTTATTTGTTAAAAATTAAATTAATGGATTAAAAACCTAAATCTAATTTTTTTAATCATTTTTATGATTTTTGTTGATTAAATTAAAATTAATTAAAAAAATGTTAATTAAAATAAAATAAATAAAATTGAAATGGGCCAGTAGTGTAAGCAAATTCGGGGTGAGAATGAAGTAAAAATCTCCTTGCTCAACAACAAGTTTTTTGTTTGAAGCTGAAACAATAATAAATAAACAATAGAGTGGGCCTGACACTGTAAAAAAAGGGGATGAGAAACCAAAAACTCCAGGCCCAACAACAAGGAAATCCAACGCCTGTTTAGATCCAGTGGGGTTGGTTTTATTAAGGTGTACCATGGGTGTGCTAATTGGTGCGTGGGATCTGGCTACATGATGATCTGATGGTGTTGATGTGAAAATGTACCACGCGCGCGATTTCCTTGCTTACACCTTATTAACAAAGGAAATGTTGAAAAATAAAATGCCAGAGGCAGGGATCAAACTCCTTCCTTGGCACACTAATACTTTACACACACACGCTAGCCACTGGGGTGGCTGTTTCATCCGGTTATGAAACAGCTACCAATAAATATATTATAAAACGTGTCCATAAGTTCAAATATATTAATTTCATCTTCTTCCTCGCACCAGAACAAAACCCAACATTTTTTATTTTTCAAACTCTTCCATTTCTCAACCTTTTTGAAAAATGTAAACATCAAAGTTGTTCGAAATTTCACCACGAATTCAACCATGCCATTAACTTAAACTAAAACTCAAAGATTAAAGTGATTTTTTGTTGGTACCAAATTGAAACCTAATATTTCAGAAATTTCAAATCCAAAATTCTCATCACATGGTCAACATAAATGAAAACTAAGGACATGGTTAGCTTCAGAGCATTGATATCTACATTTTTGCTTTAGAAAAATAAATGCAAATAATGCTTGTACAGGGATTTCAAAGTTTAGAAAACTTACCTCAAAAGTGTGAATCGAGTTTGAAGTTAGAGCACTTTTGGAGGTGTTAGGATGATCTGGATAGCTTCACTGAACTCCCAGGAAGCTTTTGCAATGTTTACTTTGTGCTGAAAATGTCTTAATCACCTGAACCAAGTTCAGTTGCAAAGCTCTATTTTTGAGTTTGGAAGATGATGAAGATGGTGTTACAGTGATGAAACATGTCTTTGGATGAGTTCTATATGAGTCATAGAAACTGTAAATGAGTTAGAGTGAAAACACACGAGTGGATTGAGTGTTTGGTGTTCAAGGTCAGAAGTTGCAACAAACGGGGTTTTTTGAGAAATTTTGAGTTTGAGAGAGTTTGAGAGGGTTAGAGGGCTTGTCTATTCGTGCTATGGCTTGCTAATGACCCTTATATTTATAGGCAAAGGGTTTGAAGATCTCAAGTAACCAGGTTTGCAAGATAACAAGTAATTGCTTGGCTGCTTAGTAATGGAGCAAACTTGAAGATCATGGTTCCAATGCCTTGTAACTTGTCTCATAGAGTGGTTAGACACTTTAAACATATTCGTATATGTTTTTGAGGTTAAGTGTGATCAAAACAAATAAGTTAGAGGCTCGAGAAGTTGACTTTGTGTATAAAGTGACTTTACAAGAATGGAAGTGTGAGCTTTCTTCCCTTAATGGCAAAATGGATTGGACAAAGCTTTAATCCCTTGGATAATAGCTCTAAAGGTTGTGTAATCTTCTAATTATGGATATCTTTGGAGGCTAGAAGCCTGAAAAGTGGGATTATGCAGCATGGCTTGGAGATTGGGTTATGAACTTGTCACAAAAATGACCTATAATGCAACCTTAGATACCCAACTTCATCCCTTCATTTCTCCTTGATCAAGCATGATAAATTTGTATTCTTAGACATTTTGGAAAGCTTGAAACATTATATACAACTTTCATGTTGTGAGTTTTGGCTAAATCAAAAGGGAACTTGGTGAAAAATGGCCATGAAGTTGGGACCAAAATCTGATCGAAACTTGTAAAAAAAAATTTAAGTGTTAGATAAAAAACATCATAACATCATGACCTTATATCTCTTAAATTAAGCACTTTTTGAGGATTATCCCACATTAACAAAGTTGTAGAATTCATCAATCCCTACAAATTTCATGTTGAAAGTTTTCCTTGAATCATCTTGCATCTTCAGGAAACTTGCTTGTGATGTTAGGGTTGTTGTTAAGAATAAAAACACTTAGAATTTTTGTAGGTGTTAGAAAATTTTCCAAATTTGACTTTTGTTGACTTTTTGATTTCTTTATGATCAAGTTTGATAGTTTTGAATATCTTGATTATTCTTGACTTTTGAATTCCAATGATGATCAAAAAGTCAAAGTTTGACTTTTGAGTGATTGTTGACTTTTCATGAGTTGATTAAATTTTCAACTATCAATCACATGCAT
The DNA here is from genome assembly GCA_948472305.1 of Vicia faba. Taxonomy (NCBI): domain Eukaryota; kingdom Viridiplantae; phylum Streptophyta; class Magnoliopsida; order Fabales; family Fabaceae; genus Vicia; species Vicia faba. Next base: position 1,468,057,801 of record OX451737.1, read on the forward strand.
CTTTGTAAATGTCTTAAGCCATGTAATTAGGTCAACATGTTGTATTTGAATCCTTGAGATCATGCTTCAAGCCATTATGTCATGTACTAGGCCAAAAGTCAATGATCAGTCATCTTCAGTCAAAACCCTAATTTTGGCAATTTCATACCATTGATGATTTGAGGGCTTCCCTTGAGGAATCATGGCCAACCCTTGATCAAATGATGAACATCACCTCAAAATATTGATATTTATAAAAAAATCTTGAAGTTTTGACTGCATGTTTGATCACAATTGACTATTTACCCAATACAGTTGATTTACAGTCATCTGAGCAATTGACTAGGAAACTTTATGATGCAAGGATTCAAACTTGAAATGAGCATTGTTGAGGAACTATGATGAACCATGAAAGTAATTTGAGGCATTAGGAGTCCAATTTCCCTTGAGAAAACCAAAACACTAGTTATAGGCCAATGATTAGTAGGTGAGCTTGTTTGATCAACTATTGAGAAACCTTGAGTATTTTGAGAATCTTTAGAAGAATCTCTTGGAGAAAATTGGAGGGCAAGTTTTATGGTACAACAATGACAAAAAAAATGTTTGTGAAAATTTTAGGTTTTGTAAAAGGTTTTTAAGAGGAAAAGAGTAAGAAGAAAGGAGAATTTGTGAGAAAAAACAACCAAAATGGTAGGGGTGTGTGTTAAACCCACACCCTTGGAACCTTCAGCCAACATGTTCACTACCAGGTCAGGCGTGCCTGTATGACAAAGAGAGGAGACCAACACTCTTTGTTATCTGAAAAAACAAACAAATCAGAAAAATGTCAAAATGCCAAAAGGTTGTGATCGAACCTAAGCCTTAACATAATAAGGTCTTTAACGTGTGTGCTTCAACCGTTGGGGAAGTAATACATCCTTTAATTTAATTGAAACAAAATAAAGATATATTCAGCAAAATGACATAGACCAGAGAGACGTCGGAGCCCTAGCTCTGGTCGTCTTCTCTGGTGGGTCGATTCTTTGTCCTTACAAAATAACAACCATTAGAAGGCCAAAAGTACCCTACCCCCCTAAATCTAGGGCTGCGAGTTCAATAGGATGGTTATTTTGGACAGAAACGGCCTGGTTCGAGAGGTGTAAGAAAAAAGATGTGGATCGGTGAAAATATGGCATATCACAATTTGGATTGCATGGGATCCTTATGATGATCCAAACATGTACAAACACATCTCAGAAACATATTAATGGCATTAGTATAACTTAAAACAAAATGAAAATCAAAGTATGAGTTTTGTAAAGATCATGAAATTGGAGATGAATGCATGCGTATTTCGTGAGCTTTGGACCATCAAACTTGATATATTCTTACTCTGTATGATTACTGGGAGTGAATGGAGTGGCTAGTTTGTAGTAAAAGGGACTATGAATAGGGTTTCATGTTTTTTAGGGTTCTTGAAAAGTTTGATATTTTGGAAAACTTTCTTGAGATAAGGGTATCGTACTTGGCTTGTATTAAGAGTGGAGATTATATATCATGAAACTAGGTCAGAATATATGGGCTTTGACCTTTGTTGACAAGCCTTGTATTTTATATTATTTACTTTTGAATGATTAATGAATAAATCAAAATAATTAAAATAAAATAGCTCAAGGGGTGCATGAACAAGATCTGAGGTGTATAAGGAGTGTAGAACACGTTTGGAGTTTAAAACAATGGCACAATAGTACAAAATATCAAGTTTGCTCAATTTGAACTTCATGCATTTGCTCAAAAATTCCCAACTTGAATTGGTCAAAACTCTCTCAATTTTTATCTTTTTAAGGTGATCTTGGTCTTTTTGGAAATCTTAAGATGTCCTCTAAAATCTCTCTTTTGATAATTTTGGAATCTGGAGACTTCATCTTGGTGTAAGTTGCCTTGACAAAAAGTGTCTTTTTGTTGACTTTTAAAATGACCTGTAATTTATTGACCCATATCTCTCAAATGAATCATTTTTTGGACTTGAGATTAGAGATAAAAAGTTGTAGGGAATTGAATTTCCTTCAAAATGAGCTTTGTTTGGGGCAAAATTGATGAAGTATGTGAAGGTTATGCTTGGTCAAAGTTCAGTTTACTTCTCCTAAGGAAACCCTAATTTGGCAATTTTTTACTTTTGATATTTTGAGGGTTTTTTTTATGAGTCATGATCAAAATTTGATCAAATGATGAATGTGGCTTCAAAATCTTGATGTTGACAAAATAATCTTGAACTTTGACTATATGTTGACCATAATTGACTTTTTTCCCAATACAGCTGATTTTTAGTCATCTGAGCCATTGACTGGGAAAACTTGTGATGCAAGGCATGAAACTTGGTATGAGCATTCTTGAAGTCATATAAGAGACCATGAATTCCATTTAAGATCTTTTAAACCCAATCTTCCTTGTGAAATATGAAACCCTAGTTGTGGACCCATTGCTTAGGAGGAGAATTTGTCTGATCAATTCTTTGGTAACCTTGAGCATTTGAGAACCCTAGGAGAATTTTTTGAATAAAATGAAGGGAAAATTTTGGGGTACACTTCCCCTATTCAATCTTGTTAAACCTGAATAGTTAGATTGGCATGCTCGCCATTCTGATCTGAAGGTAGAAGAGGATTGAATACTTAAATGCCCAGAAATTTGCACTCGCCTGTGCAAGAAGTAACATTGTTGATTGATAATATCGCTTGAATGGGCTTAAAGATTCCATTCGAAGAGGTGATGAAATGTTTTCAAAGATGGGATTATAGATGCCATCCAAAGTAACAGTTGATAAGAGTATCAGAATGAGTTTATGCTCGACTGTATCTAAAGAATGCTTTCCATAATGAACCTCTAAAGAAGGTACTTAAGTAATTTCTTATCAGATTTAGTCTCTGAGGGAAATGCTTTTCAGAATTCAGTATTTGAGGGAAGTGCTTGTCATGTAGATAATCGCCCTGTCCTATTTAGGGAATTGATCTACAATCTATTTTTGTTGGTAAACCCGTCTTGTTTTGGGAATTCATACCACCTAGTTGCTTTGATAGTTTACCCGTCCTGTTTCGGGAGTTAATCTTTTGCTTAGTTATAAAGATAGTTTCCTTGTCCTGTTTTGGGAATTAACCTTTGCTTGGTCGTATAGATAGTTTTTGCATCTTGTTTTTGGAGTTAATCTTCAACCTGCTTTTTATTGGCGAACTCGTCCTGTTTCGGGAATTTATATCGCCTGGTCGAACAGATAGGTGCCTCGTCTTAATTCAGGAATTAATCTTGGACCTGTTTGAGAATTGTTGATGATATATATCTATTTGTTGACTTTTACCTGAAAAGATAAAAAGTTAGATGTATGCAATGTCATGATGTATATAATGCATTATGTAATGATGTTCTCAAAGTAGATGAGGGTGTCATATGCGTGTCGTATCCATATGTTATGATATTTATTAATGAAGTATGGATGTAATATGTCCTTGAAGCGTATTGGTAGCTTCGTATAACATCTCTGATTGGGAAAATAAATCCCTGACTACGGCTGGGGATGGAGATAATAATTCTTCAATCTTGTTCAGAATGTTTCCGTTGGGAATTTTTGCTTTCAGTTGAGGATACTCCGCTGGGGAATGTTGAATTCTGTTTGGGGAGATGAGTTCAAGAACATTGGTCGTTCACCTCTCTACTGGGGAATTTAATTTTTATATACCCTTATTGGGGATAAAAGAGATGGATAACCTTCTGAGGTGTTGTCTGACCTAGTTTATGATATGGATGCCAACTCGTATGGGAAGGATAAGGTTAAACAATATATGGTCCGATTTCAGATTTCGGACTGTCCTTCCCTAGAGAGAGGAATTTTTCCAGTGATTTGTAGTATTCAGAGAAATAGACTCAGGCCGGGGAGACTGAATTCTGTTGGGGAAATAAACCCTGCTGAAGAAACATACTCTATTAGAGAAATAATCCACTGAGGAAATGAGCCCTGCTGGAGAAGAGAACTTTGCAGGGGATTTTATAGTTTGGAGAAATAAACTCAAGTGGTAAAGAGAATTTATATGAACTATGTTAATAACATAATCATTGATGAGGATTGGGACTCCGTAGGTTGGCGACATTGTTGGGGAAAAGATCATACTCCTTTATCCACTAGGGGGATCTGATAGGGAGTGTGATTAGGTTAATTGCTGGAAGCTGCCCCAATTCCTGTCTTGAAAGCATATTGGACTTGCAGGCAATGTATCTTTGTCGGGAATGAGGTTGTGAAGATATCTCTGTGGGGATTTTTCTATGGATATTTGTGGATGACTTTGGCGTTATACCAACTACTAGAGTCTTGAGTACATGCTTACACCTGTTTTTATGCATATATTTGTTAACAATAATCATATTCCAATGCATATGTTCATTCAATTTAGTCAATGGATGTTTTTGCAAACAAAATAGAAACATTAAAACAAAAATTTAAATTTTGAAATGGTATTTGTATTGATAATTTTCCTATAAAGAGACAATTTTTGTACAAAGAGACAGAAATCCTAGTAAGAGGAAATTGTCATAAAATGAAAATAGTACAAAGTAGCAACAAAACATATAGTTATGTGCAAATGATCTTATTAAGTTTCTACTTTGCTATTGCCCATATGTCTTCGAGCATCTCATCCCTTGCTATCGAAAGAAGTTGATTGAGTTGATCTGCACCATTCGAACTTGACGTTGGTAATAAATATGGTTGTAAGTGATTCAACGAGACATAGTCGTACGCTTTAATCCCTAACGTTTGCTTGAACCGCCCTTTCAGGTTTTCAGACCACCGGGATACCCTTTTTTGCACAAGTTTCCTTTTTAGGTTTTGGAATTGTCGGGTGTACAATCTTTATATATATATATATATATATATATATATATATATATATATATATATATATATATATATATATATATATATATATATATATATATATCCCTAATTTTTCCCGAACCTTTTTAGTTCACCGGGATACCCTTATTTTTGCCTCGGCCAGTCAACCTAGCGAGTCTCTTTCATGCGTAGTATCTTTTGACTATGTCCGCGTTCACAGGGTGCAGAAAATCTTCACCGTCCATGGAGGTTACTATCATAGGACCGACCAAAAATATCTTCTTGACTATAAATGGCCCTTCGTAGGTGAGAGTCCACTTGACCCTGGGATCACTTTGCGGTAGGATGATACGCTTTATTACCAAGTCACCTACCTGATATTCCCGATGTTTGCCTTTCTTGTTGAAGGATTTGATCATACATTTGTGATACATCTGGCCGTGATAGACAACCACAAGACTTTTCTCGTAAATGAAATTCAACTGGTCCAGCCTAGTCTAAATCCATTTGTCCTCGTCTAAGTTTGCGTCTTTCATGATTCTTAGAGATGGAATTTGAACTTTAATAAGTAGGACAACATTCATACTGTATACCAGAGAGATTGGGGTTTCCTCAGTTAATGTCCGTATCGAGGTGCGATAGCCATGAAGAGCGAATGGTAATGTTGTACCCCAAAATTTACCCTCCCATTTTCTTCAAGACATTCTTCTAAGATTCTCAAATACTCAAGGATTCTCAAGAGTTGACTGGTCAAAACCTCCTCCTAAGCAAGGGTTTTCAACCAGGGTTTGGTTTTTCTCAAGGATGTTTGGGTTTCAAGGATCTCAAATGACTTTCATGGTTCATCATAGGTCCTCAATAATTCTCATGTCAATTTTCAAGCCTTGTATCACATATTTTCTCAATCAATTGCTTAGATGACTTAAAATAAATTGCATTGGGCGAAGAGTCAATTATGGTCATCATACAGTCAAACTTCAAGATTTTTTGTCTACATCAACATTTTGAGGTGATATTCATCATTTTGTTAATGGTTGATCATGATTCCTCAAGGAAAGCCCTCAAATCATCAGGGGTCAAAAATTGCCCAAATTAGGGTTTTGATTGAAGATGACTGATCATTGACTTTTGACCTAGTGCACGACCTAATGGCTTAAAGCATGATCTTAAGGACTCAAATACAAAATCTTGACCTAATCACATGGCTCAAAACATTTCCAAAGATATAAGTGATTGATAGTTGAAGAATTGAATCAACTGATGAAAAGTCAACAGTCACTCAAAAGTCAAACTTTGACTTTTTGGTCAACATTGGAATTCAAAAGTCAAGAATTATCAACATATTCAAAACTATAAAACTTTATCATCAAGAAATGAAAAAGTCAACAAAAGTCAAACTTTGTTATTAACCAAAGTCCTAACTTCATACCATTTTTCACTAAGATCCAAGTTGGTTCAAAGAAAACTTTCAACATGAAATTTGTAGGGATTGATGAATAAGGGATTGATGAATTCTACAACTTTGTCAATGAGGGTTTATTTCCAAAAAGTTCTTGGATTAAGAGATATAAGCTCATGAAGTTAGGATGTTTTTTATTCAACACTTAGAAATTTTTTACAAGTTTTGATCAGTTTTTTGTCCTAACTTCTTGGCCAATTCTCACCAAGTTCCCATTTTATTTAGCCAAAACTCACAACATGAAATTTGTAGACAATGTTTCAAGCTTTCAAAAATGTCAAAGAAAACAATTTTATCTTGCTTGAGCTAGATGTTTCGAAGAGAGGAAGTTGGTTATCTAAGGTTACATTATAGGTCATTTTTATGACAACTTCATAACCAAATCTTCAAGCCATGCTACATAATCCTAATTTTCAGACCTTAAATCTCCATATTTATCCATAATCATAAGACTACACACACTTTTGAGCCATGATCCAAGTGATTAAAGCTTTGTCCAATCTATTTTGCCATTTAAGGGAGAAAGGTTACATTTCCATTCTTGTAAAACATGCTTTAATCACAAAGTCAACTTCTTGAGCTCCCAACTTGTTGCATCTGAGTACAAGTAACCTCTAACATCAGACGTAACCTCCCTGCACCCAAAAAACCACATATCATGCTTTTACTTGAACCTTGGAAACCATAGAGAATCATCCCACTTGATTTTTCACTTTTTGAAGCCATAACTTGATATCTTGCAAACTTGGTTACTTCAACTTCCCAAACCTCTTGCCTATAAATAGAGAGGTCATTTTCAAGCTAACACACGATTTCACAAGCCCTCTAACCCTCTCAAACACTCCCAAATCAGAATTGTACATAAAACCTTCATTTTTGAGCTTTGAAGTCCAAATATTTGAATCTCTCAAACCTTAAAACTTTTGTACAAACCAATCATCCTAACACTTCATATACATTATATATAACTCATCCTTACCCTTATTTCCTCACTATAACATCATCTTCATCATCCACCATTTACAAATTCCAACTGTGTAACTTGACTTGGTTGGAGTGATTCAGCCACTCTCAGCACCAAGTGAGCATCCAAACAGTTTCCTCAAGGTCCAAGCAAGCTCACCAAATAATCATTTCACCTATGGAAGTCGTGTAGAGAGCATTCGTATTTCATATTAAGATGTAATTTTTAAAAACTTTGATATCCTTATTCATACATCATTATCTTCCAATTTCAAAAGATAAAATATAGATATCAATGCCCTGAAACTAACCATGCCCTTAGTTTTCATTTCTGTTGTCTATGTGATGAGAATTTTAGAATTGAAATTTCTGAAATATTAGGTTTCAGTTTGGTACCAAGAAAAATTCATGCTCATCTTTAACCTATAACTTTTATAATTTACATGGTTGAATTCATGGTGAAATTTAGAACATGTTTCATTTTGGAAGTTTTCAAAAAGGTTGAGAAATGGAAGAGTTTGAAAAATCAAGAATATTGTTGTTGTTGTTGTTGTAAACGCGCGCGAGGAAGATGATGAGGTTTATTTTTGTAAATTTGTTTATTTTATATTTAATGATTGTTGTTTTACAACCGGATGTAACAGCCACCACAGTGGTAACGCGTGCGTGTTTAAGTCATACTTATGCCTGTTCACGGGTTCGAGTCAGGCGTGGGACATTTTTTCTTTTTCACATTTGTTTCCTGCAGATTCAATACAAACAAGCCTTGTGTGCCCATCATGCCACCTCACATCAACACCATCAGATAATCATGCAATCAGATCCAATACACCCAAGCGCAAGCCTATGGTACAACCCAAAGAACCATCTCCACTGGATCTAAACAGGCGTCTGGGCCTCCTTGATATGGGCCTTTCATTTTTGCTTTCTAACACCCCCATTTTACTTGTCCTAACAAAGGCCCATTTTATTTCTTTTTTTATTTTTAACTTTTTTTCTTTTCTAAACAATTTTTTTATTTAATCAGAAAAAATCATAATAATGATTTAAAAAAATTAGATTTAGGTTTTTAATTAGTTAAATTAATTTTTTGACAAATTAAAATTATTTTAATCACTTTCATTTTAATTAATTAGAATTACGGTTATACAATAAAATTTCTTTTCTAAATAAAACACCAAAAATATTTTCTAAATACCTAGAATTCTTTAGATTTTAATTGATTAATTTAATTTTCATAAATAAAATTAATTATTTAATCACGCTTTGTTTTATTTTAAATAATTAAATTGTAAATAAAATTAGGTCTAACTTGTTATTTCACATTTAAAATACATTCTAAACAAAAACAATAAATTATTTTCTTAACACTTAAAAATATTTTTAGGGTTTCTTAAAGCATCTTTCCCCTTTTCACCACCTTCGCGCACTTTATTTTTGCATTAATACAATTATGTAACTGTCAAAGGATTGTAATACATAATTAGGGTTTATTGCTTTCCTCCCCCATTCATAAACTTATACCCTCATTCCCGAGGCCTTGTAATTACGTAGGACATTTAATTTCTGCAATTTACTACTTTCTTTATTACTGTTAGTAATTAGGGTTTGTATGGCAAGACTAAAAGCAAATATTAGAAAACCTAATCTCAAGACAAATACTTGAAATCAAAACACTTCCCACACGTGCACCTCTAGGGTAACCTCACTTGTCTCCTTGGATTTAAACACTCATCTCCCTCGAATGTGATATGCTTTAGCAAAAGACCCTCGATTAAAAGATCATAGTCCCTCGATAAACCTTCGATGCTGCCTTTGGTAAACAATCTTAGTCCCTTATGAAAATTGCTAAATCATTCTACAAGTTTCCTTCTATGACTATAGGAGGACCCATGTCTGTCCCTGACATCCAATGATAGGGCTTCCTACTAAATAATGGTAGGATAACACTACCTAAGAGAGGAGGGAAATAATAAAAGACCATTGAGTACGTAGATCTCTCGTAATCGCTTTCTCACAAACTAAAACAATCTCTACACTTCACAATTTAAAAAAATAAACTTCTTTCAAAAAGCTTTATAAACACTCTTGAGGACTGATACAAGGGTTATTATAAAGAAAATTGCCTTACATTGGCAATTTCCAAAACAACACTTTCTTTCACAAATATTTTCAAAACAGACATTTTGTATACATTCTCAACGATACGAGAATCATTACAAAATTTTTGCACTTAGGCATTTTCAAAATATTTTAAAACATACACAAACACAAAGCATTATTTCAAAGTGAGCTAGTAAATAAGAGCCCATAGATAACTACAGATTAAAAGGGTGCTAACACCTTCCCTTTTCATAACCTACCCCCAGAACTCAAGAAAATTCTCAAAGCTCTTTCCTGTTCTTTTCACCCATTCCTTTATTGGATAAAAGAAAAGTCAATGGAAACTCTTGCTATCTGCAATATTTGTGATAACACGCAAAACCCAAGTTAGTTCTCCCACCGTATTACAGAACTGGAGACTCTGCTGGGGAATTTAACTAAAAGTGGTGTTACCTTAAGAGCTAGATCACCTCTATTGCTTTACTTGTTTGCCTTGTTTGCTTTATATTATGGGATATGCTTGGGTTTATTTCCTATATAGATCCTATACCCGGATCTGGGGGCATTATAGTTAAGTAGCAATAGATCGTGAAAACTATACGGTGTAGACCGATATGATTGAAACGATGGCTAAGTTAGTGAGACACATTGGTTTATGATGGTGTCCCTTGAGTAAATCAAGGAGAATATCGGGCTACTGTGTGGTGTCATAAGCATTAACTGACTTTAGAACCTTGGTTGACACAACTTAGCCATTAGAAAGTAGTGAGATAGCTTACTTTGGTGCAGACTATAGTTGGTTGATAGTCGATGCTACACTCATTGAGATTGGACTTTCGAGATATTTCGTTTGCAATTTAGATGCTTGTGCTAAAACAACGCCCGAGAGAAAATCAGTTATATTGACGCTCCTAGAACCCGGTTACTTCTTTTAGGATAGGTTGAGCCAACTAAAACTTCAAGAGGGTACTTACATCTAAACTCCATACAAGCTTAAACATAAGGCCTTGTGTGTTTTGTTTGTGTTTGGTTAATTATTCGAACATGACATCATGACACATATCATTTTCACTAACCATTTCAAGGACCTACGGATTTATCTTTGTTCTGTTTTGTAGGTTATGGCCTCCGCTCACAGAAACATTATTCGGATCAGTTTTTGTGAGGATACCTTCTCAACTTTAAGATTTAGTCTCAAGGGTTCCCGAAAGTTCTTCATTCATCAAAAGGCATGGTCAACTACTCAGCTTGGTTACCTCGAGTTTTAAAGAAGACATGATGATTGTTCTATTCCAGTTCTTTGACCTTGTACATCATTGCTTCACTTTTCTCGATTATCAGTTGGTACCCACAATGGAGGAGTTTTCTCAATTACTGGGTGTGTATGTTATTAATCAAATACCTTTCACCGGTTTAAAGATAGAGACACAACCTGAAGAAATTGCATCAGCCTTACATCTGAAGCGGTCTGACATTGTATCAAATTAGGAAACAAGGAGTGGAGTCAAGGGTTTTCTAGCTAAATTTATGTTAGAGAAGGCTCGAATGTTTTCAGTTTCTATGAGTTTTCAAGCTTTCAAGGAAATTTTGGCTTTGTTGATCTATGGTTTGGTGTTTTTCCCTAACCTGGATCAACTCATAGATGTGAGCGCCATCAAAATAATCCTTTCTCGTAACCACGTGCCTACCTTGCTCAGACACATTTTGCATTCTCTTCATACTCGTACCTTTAGAAAGCGAGGAACTCTTATGTGTTGCATACCTCTGCTATCTAGGTGGTTTATTTCACACCTTCCCCAATCAGAATTGAAGAATGAACAAGGTCTTAAGTGGTCTCAAAGGATGATGTCGCTCTCTCACTCAAATATCTATTGGTGTTCCCGATCTCTGGAAGATGTTACTATCATTGACCGTTGCGAGAAATTCCCTAATGTTCCACTCCTTGGCATTAGGGGAGGTATTACTTACAGCCCTTCTCTGGCTCTACGACAATTTGGTTATGCTCAAAAAGATGGTCCTCGTGACGCACTTATCCAGGGTATCATATTCGACTACGAGAATGAATTTCAAGGTTATCGTTAGAGGTTTATACGTACTTGGGGCATGGTGAACGAGGTTAATAGCAAAACTTTAGGACAAAATAATACTATCCCTTTGGATCCCTATCTCAAATGGGTACGAGCTCATGCTCAAAAATTTATGATGCCATATACAGTCGTTTTACCGGAAATCTTATAGCATGTTAACGAAGGAGACATTTCTCGCATCGTCCTCAATCCGGACATGCCTACTAACCTCAAAGAATTGAAGAAGTCGTGATTTCAACTCAAGGAAGAACGAGACACCTTTGAAGCTCAATTCTATGCATACGAAAGGAAAGTGTGGAAGCTCACAAAGAAACTTCACTAGGAGTAATGCCTTAATGCATACATCGACACGAAGAGGAAGCGTCTGTGGGATACGTGAGTCTTAGGTTTTATGAGTTTATATTTGTTTCCTTGAGACCCTTTTGCTTTGCATTGTAAGCCTAGAAGGTAGTTTGTAATTTTGAACTTATTAATGCAATCCTTGTTTCCTTTTGGCTAGCAAATTTAAATCTCCTAAGGTCTTTGAAAACATTGCATCCACATATCATGCATCATTTCATAAGCAGGTTTTCCAATATAGGTTTCCTCATCTATTTACTGTTTATTTTAGTATCATATGGCTCTCGAACAAACTGTCAAGGATCTCTAAACTCAGCATGCACAATTTCAAGAGACTCTTTCGAATCTGGCAAAAGGGAAACAAGAGATGATGGTGCTCCTCACCATGAAAAAGAAGACTAAGAAGTGGGTTGTTATCCTCAACATGGGAAGAAGATTCAAAGGTCCTGCTCAACCAGTTCAAGATGTTTCTTCTGAGGAAGATGACAACTAAGAGAAGGATGATATAAGTGTCAGGGGTGAAGGTAAAAATAGTCAGGGTTCCGAAGCTGAAAATTTCTCTGCTGAACAGTAAACTCTTGCAGATGACAAGTACAAGCAGTTGGAGGACCGACTCAAAGCTGTGAAATCCAGAAAGTGCATGGATTAGATTTTAGAAAGCTAGGTATGATCCTGGGGGTGGTCATCCCTCACAAATTCAAGGTCGCTATCTTTTCTAAATATGATGGGATCTCTTGTCCCAAACTTCATCTAAGGTCGTATGTTCGAAAAATCCAACCTCATACTATTGACCGGAAATTGTGGGTCCATTTCTTTCAAGAAAGTTTGTCTGGTACTCAACTTGAATGGTTCTATCAGCTGGAGGGAACCAACATCCACACATGGGAAGACTTGGATGCTGCTTTCTAGAAGCAGTATCAATACAATGCTGACCTGGCATTGACTCATGTGCAGTTACAAAACATGTCCATGGGCTCGAATGAAGGGTTCAAAGATTATGCCCAAAAATGGAGGAACCTAGCTAGAAGGGTGCAACCTCCTTTTACTGACCTGGAATTGGTGGATATGTTCATGGGAACTCAGACGGGTCCATTCTTTAATTTTCTGATTGGGAGTTCTTCATCAGGGTGTACTGAGCTAATTCTGGCTGGCGAACGAGTTTAAAGTGGTATCAAGAGTGGGAATATTCCAATGGCTGCAACTTCTAATGCTATGAATAAGCCTTTCATTGGTAAGAAGGAAACCAATGTTGTTTATGGCCAGAAAAGTCGTAGTAAAAATGATCGTCATCAGTCTGTGGGGGCGGTATTGATCTTTAATCTAGAACTTGTTCAGCAATTACAACAAGGCAACCAACATAGGTCATACGCTCTAAGGAGGCATTTTACCAGGATTAATATGACATTGGCTCAAGCATTGCAGAATTTGTTAAAGGCTGACATCATAACACTTCGGGATCCTCCTCCTAATCCCAACACATCCTCTACGAAGTACAATCCAAATGCAAGATGTGCCTATCATTCGAACAATCCTGAGCATGCCACCAACACTTGTTGGGCCATGAAAAACAAAATCCAAGACATGATTGATAACAAGAAAATTAAGTTCGACCCTCTTGAGACTCCGAACGTGATTACTGCTCCCATGCCAAAGCATGACAAAGGCATAAGTGTTATTGAAGATATCTTGTATGTTACCTCCGTAAGTGATGTGGTTACCCCTCTCTCAACAGTCGAGAAGAATTTTCTACAAGCCAGTTTATTTCTTGGTTGCGTTAAAGATTGTTATTTTTGTGCGGTTCAACCCAATGGTTGCGGGTTACTAAAGGAAGGCATTCAAAGCCTGATGGATGAATGTGTAATTTTGATTGAAAAAGATGTTGAAAATTTATGCAGAGATTTTTCTGTCATATATGGTACTCCTTTCAAGATCACTTCCAAGGGTCCTATAAGGATTACTGCCAATCCAAAAGTTGCTCCCTTGATCATTACAAAACCTGGGCCTATCCCATGTTCCTCGGAGAAGGTTATTCCATGGAATTATGGGTCTGATGTTTATTACCATGGTGTTAAACAAGAGTTGTCTGACGAAGATGATGAAGAGGTTGATCCCAACATTGGCAATATTGCAGGGACCAGCAAAATTACTGGAAGTGGAAGGATTTTCTCTCCGGAAATCTCTCCACATGTTCAAGTTACAATTACAAAGACGACTGTCAAAGCTTAGGGTAAAGAGCCAATGACAGAGCCTGCCCGGACGAAGGCACCAAAAGAAGCTACAACCAAGGATACCTCTGAACAAGAGATGGAAGAGGTTTTGAAGATCATTCATAGAAGCCATTACAAAACTGTTAAACAGCTGGGGAAGACCCTATTCAAGATCTCTATGTTATCCCTGCTACTGTGTTCCGAAGCTCATGCACAAGCTTTAATGAAATTTTTGAAAACTACTAATGTACCACAAGATATTTCTGTCGATCAATTTGGAAGTTATGTTACTAGCTTAGCAAATGACATTGGATTAGGTTTCTCGGATGTTGACTTGAATCCGGAGGGGAGGAATCATAATAGGGCCCTGTATGTTTCCATTAAATGTAGGGGCACTACATTGGCTCATGTGTTAGTTGATACTGGACCTTCCCTGAATGTTCTGCCAAAGGGAACCCTTGATAGACTGGATTGTGAAGGAGTTGCGCTGAAACCTAGCGACATCATAGTTCGAGGCTTTGACGGATTAAAAGAATGGTACATGGATAAGTGGACCTCTAGATCAAAGTGGGTTCACAGATCTTTGAATCCACCTTCTATGTGATGAACATCCGACAAGCTTATTTTTGTCTATTGGAACTCCCCTAGATTCATGGGGAAGGTGCTATTACCTCCACCTTGCACCATATATTGAAATATCATGTAAAAGGGAGGATTGTTACTATCTGCGGAGAGGAGCAATACATGGTCAACCAATTGAATTCATTCTGGTATGTAGAAATGTATGGTGAATTCATTGAGACTCTCTGCCAAGCTTTTGAAGTAATTTCCCCTGCTGTTGTTGAAGATGTTTTTTCCATTCAAAAGACTACTAGGGTTCCACATAAGATGGCTTCCTTGAAGGATGCCAAAAATACTATAGAAGAAGGTGGTTTCACAATTTGGGGTCGGCTTCCTGATATCCCCTACAAGTCTGATAAGTTTGGTTTGGGGTTTATTGCAGAAGGTCAAAGGACTGTTCATCCGCTCGAGCTGGAAGACCTCCATTCCGTGTCAGCAACAATGGAGTCAATGCTATAGAAGATGCTGACAGTGATTGTGACTTTGGCAACTGGATATTCCCTACCATTGGCAACAGACTCAACAATTGGAAAGCAGAAGACATTATCTCCATCTCCTTTAGCCAGGAGTAATAGATATTTCTATTTTTATAGCTTTAAGAAGTTTGGA
This sequence comes from Vicia faba, assembly GCA_948472305.1. Classification (NCBI taxonomy): domain Eukaryota; kingdom Viridiplantae; phylum Streptophyta; class Magnoliopsida; order Fabales; family Fabaceae; genus Vicia; species Vicia faba. The sequence continues at coordinate 1,468,073,026 of OX451737.1, forward strand.
TAAGTAATTTCCTTTAAAACAATGACTTTAAAGCTCGTGTCTTTCCTGGGGCACAATTGTCCATTTGTTTAGGGTTGTCATTTCATATGTCATATTTTCATTTAATAAAAACATTCGACGTTTTGTATTCAAATTTTGCGCTCTTTGTCTTTCTTTTTATTTTATTGCACTTTCAAATAGCTATGTGTTCTTACACACACCCACACACTACATTGCAGTTCCCCATCCACTCTGGATCTCATTTATAACAATTATGTTATTGCTGCTTATGACTTTGAAAATCCAATCTACCAAGCAGAGGATGAAGGAGGAGAAGATTATGATATACCTGGAGAACTTTCCATACTCTTAATACAATAAGAAAAGGCTATCCAACCACATAAAGAATTGGTCGAAGTGGTAAAATTGGATTCTAAAAGAGATAGAAAAGAGGTCAAGATAGGCGCCAACTTAGAGGGAAGTGTCAAGAATATGTTAATTTAGATATTGCACGATCATGTTAAGGTATTTGCATGGTCATACGAAGACATGTTAGGGCTCAATACAAATATTATGGTTCATCATCTTCCAATGAAAGATGGTTGTTCTCCGATTAAGCAAAAGGTTTGTCGCATGCGTCCCGAAATGTCAGAGAAAATCAAGGCTGAGGTTATGAAAAAATTCAATGCATGGTTCTTAGCAGTAACATCATATCCTAAATGGGTTGCTAATGATGTTCCAGTACCAAAGAAAGATGGCAAGGTACGTATGTGTGTAGATTATAGGGATCTGAACAGGGCGAGCCCCAAAGACGACTTCCCACTTCCTCACATTAATGTTCTGGTCGACAACACTGCTCAGCATAAGGTATTGTCCTTCATGGATGGTTTCTCGGGTTATAATCAGATCAAGATGGTGCCTAAAGACATGGAGTAAACTACCTTTGTCAAACAGTGGGGCAGTTTCTGCTATAAAGATATGCCTTTGGGGTTGAAGAACGTCGGGGCAACTTATCAACGTGCCATGGTAGCTTTATTTCATGATATGATTCACCACGAGATATAAGTCTATGTCGACGACATGATAGCAAGGTCACATACTGGAGAAGAGCATCTTGATTATCTGCAAAAGTTATTTGAAAGGATGAAGAAATACAAGCTGAGGCTGAATCCAAACAAATTCATTTTTGGGGTGAGATCTGGAAAACACCTGGGTTTCATCGTCAGTGGTAAAGGTATCAAAGTTGATCCCGCAAAAGTTAAAGCTATTCAAGAAATGCTGGCTCCCAGTACCGAGAAGGAAGAAATAGGTTTCTTAGGACAACTGAATTACATTTCCCGATTCATTTCTCATTTGACTGCAACCTGTGAGCCAATCTTAAAGCTGCTGAAGAAATATCAAGTAGTAAAATGGAATGATGACTGTCAAATAACCTTTGATAAAATCAAGGAGTACCTACAAGAACCTCCAATTCTGATGCCACCAGTTGAAGGAAGACCTCTATTCATGTACCTAACAGTGCTAGAGGATTCAATTGCGTGTGTACTTGGGCAGCATGACAAGTCTGGTCAAAAAGAGCATGCAAGATATTCAGTTCTCAACAAAACTTGTTGCGATTTGGCATGGGCTACTCGCCGAATAAGACAGTATATGTTGACTCATACTACTCTATTGATCTCTAAAATGGATCCCATCAAGTACATATCCGAGATTCCAACTCTCTCTAGAAGAATAGCCTGATGGAAAATGATCTTAACAGAATATGACATTCAGTACACCACTCAAAAAGCAATCAAAGGAAGTGTACTGGAAGATCATTTGGCACATCAAGCTGTAGATGATTATAAATCTATGAACTTTGAATTCCCAGATGAGAACATCATGATAATTATAGACTGTGAAGAACATGGACTGTATGAAGGATCCGGTCTAGGATCCCGATGGACTATGGTTTTCAACGGGGCTTCTAATGCACTTGGCAATGAGATTGGTGATGTAATTATCTCTCCCGAAGTTTTTCATACACGTTTCACTGCTAGACTTTGCGTTGACTGCACCAATAATATGGATGAGTATGAAGCGTGTATCATGGGTATTAAAGCCACTATTGACTTGAGAATCAAATTCTTGAGCGTATATGGGGATTCAGCCTTGGTAATTAGTCAGGTCAAGGGAGAATGGAATACGAAGCATCCGAATCTTATCCCTTATGTAGAAAATGTGCTAACCTTGATTACGTACTTCGAAGAAATTACTTTTGAGCATATCCCAAGAGAAGAGAATTAGTTGGTGGACGCGTTAGCTACCATGTCATCCATGTTCAAGATCAGATGGGACAATGAGGCTCCCAGAACAACCATTGAAAGATTTGACAAACTGACACACTGCTACCAAATTGATACTGATGGAGTAGAAAAAAACCTTGGTTTTCATGAAGTGAAAAGGTACCTTGAAGCTCAAGAATACCCTGAAGGGGAATCGATCAATGACAAGAAATTCCTATGGAGATTCTCGGCTAAGTTCTTCTTAAGAAATGGGATATTGTACAAGCATAATCATGATTTAACTTTGCTTCATTGTGTAGAGAAGAAGGAAGCAGAGAAAATTATGGAGGATATGCACGAAGGAATCTTTGGTACTCACTCCAGTGGGAATACTATGGCTAAGAAGATTTTGAGAGCAGGTTACTTTTGGTAGACTATGGAAACCGACTGTTACCACTACTCGAGAAATTGTCATAAGTGTCAGATCTATGCTAATAAAGTTTATGGGACTCACGTTACTCTGAATATCATGACTGATCCTTGTCCATTCGCAATGTAGGGCATTGATATGATTGGAGAAATCAAGCCTACTTCTTCTAACGGACATCACTTCATTCTCGTCGCCATTGACTACTTTACAAAATGGGTTAAAGTACCCTCGTTCGCCTCTGTTACCAAGAATGTAGTAGCTCGATTCATTAAGCATAACCTCATCTATTGGTATGGCATCCTCGAGAGAATCATCACGGATAATTGGACTAACCTCAACAACACTATGATCACTAAAATATGCATGATGTTCAAGATCAAGCACCACAACTCTTCTCTGTATCGACCAAAGATGAATGGTGCAGTGGAAACTGCCAACAAGAATATTAAGAAGATCATACAGAAGATGGTTTTGACTTGCAAATACTAGCACGATATGTTACCATTTTCTCTTCATGGCCATCGCACTTCAGCACGAACATCAACTGGGGCAAGCCCATTCTCTCTAGTCTATGGCATAGAAGCAGTCCTATGAGTCGAAGTTCAGATTCCTTCTCTAAGGATTATGAAAGATGCAGACTTAGACGAAGACGAATGGATTCAAACCATGCTAGACCAATTGAATCTGATTGACGAAAAGAGGCTTGCAGCTGTCAGTCATGGTCAGATATATCAGAAACATATGATCAAGGCATTCAATAAGAAAATCAAGCATCAGATATATCAGGATGGTGAGTTGGTATTAAAGCACATCATTCTACCACAAGGTGATCCCCGGGGAAAATGGACTCCCACCTACGAAGGGCCATTTGTTGTCAAGAAAATATTTTCTGGCGGTGCTATGATACTAACCACTATGGACGGTGAACATTTCCCACACCTTGTGAATGTGGACATAGTTAAAAGATACTATGCATGAAGATTACCCGCTAGGTTGACTGACCTAGGCAAAAATAATGGCATCCCGACGAACCAAAAAGGTTTGGGCAAAAATTAGGGATATATATAAAAGATTGTACACTCGGCAAGTCGAAAACCTGAAAAGGCGACTTGAGCAAGAAATTGTATCCTGGTGGGCTCAAAACCCGAAAGTGTGGTCCATGCAAAAGTTAGGGATTAAAAGCGTACGACTATGTCCCATTGGATAGACTATTGCAAGCTTTATTACCAAAGTCAAAAGTTCAAATGTTACAAGTTCAATCAACTTCTTCCGACAACAAGAGATGAGATGTTTCGAAAACATAGGGGCAATAGCACAATTGGAACCAAACAAGATCATTTCCAAATAGATATATGTTTTGTTTTCACTTTGTACTCTTTTCATTTCACGACAATATCCTCTTACTATAATTTATGTCTCTTTGTACAATATCGCCTGTTTATAGGCAAACTATCAATACAAATACACCTTAAAATTCTAACCTTTTTGTTTTTCTGTTTTGTTTGCAAAAACGTCCAAAGACTAAAATTGAATGAACATGCGAATATGAGCACGATTAACTATTAACAAATATATGCATAAGAACATGAATAAGCATTTACTCAAGACTCTTAGAGTTGGGACGACGTCCAAGCTGTCCACAAATCCCTATAAAGTCACTTCTATGAGATTATCCCCACTGAGTAATCTTCACAAAATTCATCTTCAATGAAGATACATTCCCGCAATTTCTTCGGAAGATCACTCTGGTAGATAAAATAATATGATCTCCTTCCCGGCAATATCACCATCCTGTGGAGTTTCAATCAGTATAGTTCATGGAAATTCTCTTCCTTAGCTGAGTTTAATCTTCCAAAACTATAAAAAAACCTGCAAATTTCTTCTTGTTAACAGAGCTTGTTTCCTTACAAAAGTATTTCTCTATCAATAGGGTTTATTTCCCCAACAGGGTTTATTTCCCCAACAAATTATAGTCTCCTCAGTTTGAGTCTATTCCTCAGATGGCTACAAATCATCGGCAAAATTCCTTTCCAGTGAAGTCGCCACTATCTCGAGAGAGTTTCTACAAAACCTAGAATCAGACAAGATATCAGTCAACTTCATACTCTCCAGGCGAGTCAGAAGGTTATCCATCTCATTTATCCCTAGTCAGGGTATATAAGAATTAAACTCTCCAGACGATTCAGAAAGTTATCCATCTCTTTTATCGTCGGTCAAGGTGTATAAGAATAAAAATCCCCAATAGTGCGATGAATGACTAATGTTCCTGAACCCTTCTCCCCAAACAGAAGTCAACATTCCCCAACGGAAGCAGGAATCCCCAACGGAAGCATTCTAGACAAGGTTGAAGATTGCACATGTTCTTCATCCCCAACACCAGTCAGGGATTCATTTTCCCAGCAAGTTGTCATATGGATTTTCTGATACATTTCCAAACAACATTTCATATTCGTACATCATTTACCAATATCATAGCATATGCATACAAAACGCATATGGCACGGTCTCATTTATTTTGAGAATATCATTACGCAATGAATTTCATACATCATGACATTGCATAAAACTAACTCTTTATATGTTCAAGTAAAGTTCACAAACAGACAAATATCATCAACAATTCTCAAATGGGTCCAAGATTAATTCATGAAACAAGACGAGGCAACTATCTCTACGACCAACAAAAAGCACGTTCAAGATTAATTCCCGAAACAAAACGGAGAAACTATCAATACAACCAAGCAAAGAGTAACTCCCGAAACAAGACAGGGAAACTATCTTTCTTTCTTTATGGTCAGATGAAGATCAATTCCCGAAACAGGACGGGGCAACTATTTTTATCACCAAGCGGTATGAACTCCTGAAACAGGACGAGTTTACCAACAAAAATAGATTGTAGATCAATTCCTGAAATAGGACGGGGCGTCTATCTATATGAGGAACACTTATTTTAGAGACCTCTTCTGGCTCAGATTAAATCAAGCGTAGATTTATTCTGATACTTCTTCCAGTAAGACCTTTTCTGGCTCAGATTAAATCAACCATAGATTTATTCTAATACTTCTTCCAATTAAGGACGATCATAGACATCTTCTGGCTCAGATTAAATTGACCATAGATTTATTCTGATACTTCTTCCACTAGACTTTTTCTGGCTCAGATTAAATCGACCATAGATTTATTCTGATACTTCTCCCAGTTAAATACGGACAAAGACCTATTCTGGCTCAGATTAAATCAACTAATAGATTTGTTCTGCTGCTTCTTCCAGTAAACCTTTTTTGGCTAAGATTAAATCAACCATAGATTTATTCTGATACTTCTCAGTAAAAGACAGGCGTAGACATCCTTTGGCTCAGATTAAATCAAGCGTAGATTTTTTCTGATACTTCTTCCAGTCGAAGTCAAGCGTAGACGTAACCTAATTTCTATCAACAATTACTTTGGATGGTATCTATAAGCCCATCTCTGATAAATCTCCATCCCCTTTCCAAATGGAGTGTTTAAGCCCATTTTCGGTATTACATCAACCAACATCATTACTTCAGGCACATGCGAATGCAAATTTCTAGGCACTTAAATGTTCAATCATCTTCTACCTTCAAGTCACGAATGACGAACATGCCAATCTAACTCTTAAGGTTTAAGAAGATTGAATAGGGGCTGCTGTTGTACCCCAAAATTTTCCCTCCCATTTTCTTCAAGACATTCTTCTAAGATTCTCAAATACTCAAGGATTCTCAAGAGTTAACTGGTAAAAACGTCCTCCTAAGCAAGGGTTTTCAACTAGGGTTTGGTTTTTCTCAAGGATGTGTGGGTTTCAAGGATCTCAAATGACTTTCATGGTTCATCATAGGTCCTCAATAATGCTCATGTCAAGTTTCAAGCCTTGCATCCCATATTTGCTCAATCAATTGCTCAGATGACTGAAAATCAACTGCATTGGACAAAAAGTCAATTCTGGTCAACATACAGTCAACTTCATGATTCCTCAAGGAAGGCCCTCAAATCATCAGAGGTGAAAATTTTCCCAAATTAGGGTTTTGATTGAAGATGACTGATCATTGACTTTTGACCTAGTGCACGACCTAATGGCTTAAATAATGATCTAAAGGACTCAAATACAACATCTTGACCTAATCACATGGCTCAAAACATTTCCAAAGATGCAAGTGATTGATAGTTGAAGAATTGAATCAACTGATGAAAAGTCAACAGTCACTCAAAAGTCAAACTTTGACTTTTTGGTCAACATTGGAATTCAAAAGTCAAGAATCATAAAGATATTCAAAACTATAAAACTTGATCATCAAGAAATCAAAAAGTCAACAAAAGTCAAATTTGGAAAATTTTCTAACACTTAGAAAAATTAAACAAAAGTCCTAACTTCTTAGCCATTTTTCACTAAGATCCAAGTTGATTCAAAGAAAACTTTTAACTTGAAAGTTGTAGGGATTGATGAATTCTACAACTTTGTTAATGAGGGTTGATTTCCAAAAAGAGCTTGGATTAAGAGATATAAGCTCATGAAGTTAGGATGTTTTTTATCCAACACTTAAAATTTTTTTTACAAGATTTGATCAGTTTTTTTGTCCTAACTTCTTGGTTAATTTTCACCAAGTTCCCATTTGATTTAACTAAAAAACACAACATGAAAGTTGTAGACAACGTTTCAAGATTTCTAAAATTTCAAAGAACACAATTTTATCTTGCTTGAGCTAGAAGTTTCGAAGAGATGAAGTTGGGTATCTAAGGTTGCATTATAGGTCATTTTTGTGAAAAGTTCATAACCAAATCTTCAAGAAATGATGCATAATCCTTCTTTTAAGGCCTTAAATATCCATATATATCCACAATCAGAATATTACATACACTTTTGAACCATGATCCAAGTAATTAAAGCTTTGTCCAATCCATTTTGCTATTTAAGGGAGAAAGGTTACATTTCCATTCTTGTAAATCAAGCTTTAATCACAAAGTAAACTTCTTGAGCTCCCAACTTGTTGCATTTGATTACAAGAAATCTCTAACATCATAAGTAACCTTCATGTACCCAACAAACCATAAATCATGCTTGTACTTGAACCTTGGAAACCATAGAAACTCATCCTACTTGATTTTTCACTTTTTCAAGCCATAACTTCTTATATTGCAAACATGGTTACTTCAACCTCCCAAACCTCTTGACTATAAATATAGAGGTCATTTGCAAGCTAACACATGATTTCATAAGCCCTATAACCCTCTCAAACTCTCCCAAATCAGAATTGTACACAAAACCTCCATTTTTAAGCTTTGAAGACCAAATCTTTGAATCTCTAAAACCTTACAACTTTTGTCCAAACTAATCATTCAAACACTTCATATACATCATATATAACTCATATATACCATTGTTTCCACACTATAACATCATCTTCATCATCCACCATTTTCAAATTTCAATTGTGCAGCTTTACTTGGTTGGAGTGACTCAGCACTCTCAGCACCAAGTGAGCATCCAAACATCTTCCTCAAGGTCCAAGAAAGCTTACCAAATCATCATTTCACCTTTGGAAGTCGTGTAGATAGCATTCATATTCTGTATCAAGAGGTAAGTTTTCCAAACTTTGATATCCTTATTCATACATCATTTGCTTTCGATTTTAAAAGATAAAATGTAGATATTAAAGCCCTGAAACTAACCATGCCCTTAGTTTTCATTTATGTTGACTATGTGATGAGAATTTTAGAACTGAAATTTCTGAAATGTTAGGTTTCAGTTTGGTACCAAGCAAAATTCACGCTCATATTTAACCTATAACTTTTAAAATTTACATGGTTGAATTCGTGGTGAAATTTAGAACAAATTTGGTTTTGGAAGTTTTCAAAAAGTTAAGAAATGGAAGAGTTTGAAAAATCAAGAATATTGTTGTTCTTCCTATAAACGCGCGTGAGAAAGAAGATGAAGTTCATTTTTAAAATGTTTTTATTTATGTTTAATGATTATTGTTTTTAAAGAAACAAATAAGCCTAGCATGCCCATCATGCAACCTTACATCAACACCATCAGATCATCATGCAATCAGATCCAATGCACCCAAACGCAAGCCTATGGTACAGCCCAAAGAACCATCCCCACTAGATCCAAACAGGTGCATGGGCCTCTTTGATTTGGGCCTTTCATTTTTGCTTTCTAACAACCCTATTTTACTTGTCCTAACACAGGCCCCTTTTATTTATTTTTTTATTTTTTAACTCTTTTCTTTTTCAAACAATTTTTTATTTAACCACAAAAAATGATAAAATGATTATAAAAAATTTAGATTTAAATTTTTAATTAGTTAAATTATTTTTTGACCAATAAAAATTATTTTAATCACTTTGATTTTAATTAATCAGAATTAGGGTTATACAATAAAATTTATTTTCCAAATAAAACACCAAAAATATTTTCTAAATACTTAGAATTATTTAGAATTTAATTGATTAATTTAAATTCCATAAATATAATTAATTAATTAAATCACTCTTTGTTTTATTTTAAATAATTAAATTGTAAATAAAATTAGGTCTAACTTGTTATTTCACATTTAAAATATTTTCTAAACAAAAACAATAAATTATTTTCTTAACACTTCAAAATATTTTTAGGGTTTCTTAAAGCATCTTTCCCCTTTTCACCACCTTCGGGCACTTTATTTTCGCATTAATACAATTATGTAACTGTCAAAGGGTTGTAATAGATAATTAGGGTTTATTTTTTCCTCCCCCATTCATAAACTTGTACCCCCCATTCCCGAGGCCTTGTAATAGCATAGGACATTTAATTTCCGCAATTTACTGCTTTCCAGATTACTGTTAGTAATTAGGGTTTGTATGGCAAGACTAAAAGCAAATATTAGAAAACCTAATCTCAAGACAAATACTTGAAATCAAAACACTTCGCACACGTGCACCTCTAGGGTAACCTCACCGGCTGCCTCTGATTTAAACATTCATGTCCCTCGAACGTGATATGCCTTAGAAAAAGTCCCTTGATTAAAATATCATAGTCCCTAGACGACCCTTCGATGCTGCCTTGGTTAAACGATCTTATTCCCTTACGAAAATTGCTAAAGCCTTGTACAAGATACATTCCATGGCGGTACGACGACCCACGCCTGTCCCTCCCATCCAATGATAGGGCTTCCTACCAACTAATGGTAGGATAACACTATCTAAGGGAGGATGTAAAGAATAAAAGACCATTGAGTAGGTAGATCCCTCGTAATCGCTTGCTCACAAACTAAAACAATCTCTACACTTCACACTTTCAAAAAAAAACTTATTTCAAAAAGCTTTATAAACACTCTTGAGGACTGATACAAGGGTTATTATAAATAAAATTGCCTTACATTGGCATTTTCCAAAACACTTTCTAAAACAAAACTTTCTTTCACAAATATTTTCAAAACAGAAATTTTGTATACATTCTCAACGATACGAATTATTTCAAAGTGAGCTAGAAATTAACAGCCCGTAGATAACTACAGATGAAAATGGTGCCAATACCTTCCTTTTTCATAACCTACCCCATGAACTCAAGAAAATTCTCAAAGGTCTTTACTGTTCTTTTCACCCTTCCCTTTATTGGATAAAAGAAAAGTCGATGGTGACTCTTTCTATCCACAACCTTTGCGATAAAAGGTAAAACCCAAGTCAGTCTCCCACCGTATTACAGGTAAAATATCGTGCCAATATTTATACTTCACCTTCATCTTCTGTATAATATTTTTGATGTTCTTATTGGCGGCTCCCATTGCGCCATTCATCTTCGATCGATACGGAGAAGAGTTGTGGTGCATGATCTTGAACTGCATGCAGAGTTCCGTGATCATAGTGTTATTGAGATTGGTACCATTTTCTGTGATAATCCTTTTGGGGATGCCATACCGGCAGATAAGGTCATGCTTAATGAATTGAGCAACAACATTCTTAGTAACGAAGGCAAAAAATGCTGCTTCAACCCACCTTGTTAAATAGTCATTGGCGACGAGGATGAAACTATGCCTATTTAGGCTTTGTTTCTCCAATCATATCAATGCCCCACATTGCAAACGGACAAGGAGAAGTCAAGACATTCAGAGGTACTGGAGGCACATGTACTTTGTCAGCATAGATCTGGCATTTATGACAAGTTCGTGAGTGGTGATGACAATCAGTTTCCATAGTCGACCAATAGTAACCTACTCTCAAAATCTTCTTACCCATCGTATGTTCGTTGGAGTTAGTACCAAAGATACCTTCGTGCATATCATCCATAATTTTCTCAGCTTCCTTCTTGTCTACACAATGAAGAAGATTTGAATCATGATTGCTCTTGTACAAGATTTTGTTGCTCAGGAAAAACATAATAGAGAACCTCCGTAGGAATTTATTGCCATTGATCAATGCTCCTTCAGGATACTCTTGTGCCTCGAGGTACCTCTTTACTTCATAAAACCAAGTTTTATTTTCTACTCCGTTAGTGTCAACTTCGTAGCAGTGTGCTGGTTCATCTAATATTTCAATGGTAATTCTGGGAGCCTCGTTATCCCGTCTGACTTTGAACATAAATGACATGGTAGCTAATGTGTCTTCCAACTGATTCTCTTCTCGTGGGATGTGATCAAAACCGATCTCCTCCAAGTATGGGATTAAGGTAAGCACATACTCTCTATATGGAATGAGATTCGGGTGGTTTATATCCCATTCTCCCTTAATATGACTGATTACCAAGGTTGAGTCCCCATATACACTCATGAACTTGATTCTCAGGTCAATAGTAGCTTTAATACCCATGATGCACGCTTCATATTCAGCCATGTTGTAGGTACAGTCAAAGCATAATCTGGTGGTGAAGGGCATATGGAAACCCTAGGGAGAGATAATTACAACACCAATTTTGTTGCCAAGTGCGAGCTCCATTGAAAAAAATAGTCCATCGGGATCCTGGCTCGAGTCCTTCATATGGTCCAGGTTCTTCACAAACATAAACTAGCATAATGTTCTCGTCCAGGAACTTGAAATTCATAGACTGACAGTCTTCTATAGCTTGATGAGCCAAGTGGTTTTCCAGTACACTTCCTTTTATTGCTTTCTAAGTGGTGTACTGAATGTCGTATTCTGTTAAGACCATTTACCATATGGCTAGTCTTCCGGAGAGTGCGGGTGTTGTACACCAAAATTTGCCCTCTCTTTTCTCAAGACATTTTCTCACAAGGATTTTCAAAAATCCAAGTTAGCACAGATACACTTGGATTTTTAATGCCCCATATAGTTTCCATAGGTCACATTGGGCTTTCAAGCATCAAATCAAAGAAAAGAATGCTTGCTTCAATTTCCCAAGCTTCATTTGGACTTTGGCCTTCTTCAAGTTTGTTTCAATTTTCCAAGCTTCGATTGAACTTTGGCCCCCTTCAACTGGCTTTCGATTCACTAGGAAAAGACTTCCTCTAGACTTGCTTTTGATCCACAAGGAAAAGACTTCCTCTGGACTTGCTTTCAATCCACAAGGAAAAGACTTCCTCTGGACTTGCTTTCGATCCACAAGGAAAATACTTCCTTTGGGCTTTATTTCCATTAACTAGGAAGATACTCCCTTCATGCTTTCTTTTCATTCACAAGGCAAGTACATCCTTCAGGCCTGCCTTCGATTCACAAGGCAAAAACTCCTTTCATGTGTGCTTAGATTCACAAAGCATTGGGTTCCCTCATGCTAACTTTAACTCCACCTCTAAACCCTTCAACACATAGTTTCTACACTATGACACACAATATGGTCCATTAGAAGTAACATTCAAAAGTTCCATTCTAAGAACATGAATTTGGTGTATTTGAAGGACATACATTGGTGGGTTTGAAGGACATACATTGGTGGCCCATTCGAAGAACACATAAGTGGTGCCTTCGAAGGAAATACTATTGGTCTATTCGAAGGACACAATTATTAGAAACAATTTTGTTTTGTCTTTTGATGAGTCTGGTTCAAGATGCTTACTAGAGAAAGTCCTACGTGCTGCCAAGCCCAAGCCTACTGCACAATTACATTTCAAGGACAATTTGGGATGAGCTAGCCAAGTATAAGCCACCTCAGGATTTATGGCATGCACCTGAACAGGTGTGGGATGATCGAAGAGAAGTTTTGATGCTCTTAGGCTACCCTTTGATTGGTGCAATACAAGCTGTATTCACCAACTGAAGGTGGACTAATGCGAAGCAAAGTTTTTTCTTGCAGACAAGCAAAGACATAAGTCAAGGGTGGGGTTTAGAATCGAAGGAGCCACAATATTGAGCCCAGAGAAAATCGAAAGGAGCCACTCAGAGCCAACCGAAGAACAAGGCTTGAGGGCATTCGAAGGAGTCAGGGATTGAAACTTGTCCAGGTTCATTCAAAACCCAAAAGGGTAGAAATTCCTCAAAAAAGGCAACCTATTTAAGGCTTTTGATTCTGCCTTTAAAGCATGATTAATGGCTGTCTCTTTCCATTTAAATTCACCACTATCCCCTATAAATATAGAGCTAAAGGCACATTACCAAGGACGGGAAAAAAGAAACATTTTGCCTCCACCCAGACACGGATTCATTTCCTATTGAAATATATTTCCTACACACGCATTGCCCAAACACACACGCATTGCACACACACACACACACACAAGAAATTGCATCGGGAAAAAGCTCAAAAACCTCATAAGTTACCTAAATAACAAACCATCTTTGCAAACTCCCAGGAAGTTTCCTAGGCCCTTACGCTAGCAATTCCACACCCAAGTTCACAGATCGAATTAGGGGGAAAGAAGGATAAGGTGTTGCGTGTGCACAGAGGAAGGGGTTTCGACCCTTGCCTCTTCTAATTATTTTTTCTGTTTGTTTTCTTACAGATCCAGCACCCTCCTTAGGCAATGCATCATACGCTTTCAACAACATCCCTCCCTAGATTTAAGTACAACCTCCTTCCGTGGATCGAAAAACAAAATCCCTCCCTGGATCGAAGGACAACCTCCTTCCCTGGATCGAAAAGCAACCTCCCTCCTTGGATCGAAGGACAATCTCCTTCCATGAATCGAAGGACCATTTGTATTTTTATTTTGTTTTGTTCATATTCTTTTATTGGCTTTACTCTTTAAATCAACATTAAACAAAAAAATCACAAAAATTAGGTTTTAGTCTTTTTTTTTAATAAAATTAATTATGTTAATTAATTATTAATTACTTAAACATTTTTTTAAATTAAAATTAAGTAGATTTAGATTTTTATCTTTCTTTTATTAAATAAAAACTAACAAAATGACCTTTCTTTCTAGGATTTAGACATATCTCCAATTCGCGCGCGATTTTATTTTTGTATTATTATTTTTCCATATTATTGTATCTGCTTACTCGGATGTAATAGTTTAAATTAGGACATTTACTATTTTTATCCCCAAGTTTGGACATGTAATAGTTCCCCTCCCCAAAGCCATGTAATAGTTAGATTTAATTTCCGCACTTTAAATTCTTGTATAGATGTTAATTGTTAGATGTATGTTAATAGGATTGCATGATAAGACTAAAAGTGAACGTTAGCAAATCTAACTTCCAAGATAAAAATAACTGAAACATAATACAATTGCACATGCGCACCTTTAAGTTACTACCACTTTGGTTGCCTTCGGAAAATAGTCATAACTCTCGAAATGTGAGAGATTTTAGTGGCTACCCTCCAGTTTAAAAAGATCATAAGTCCGTCAATGACCCTTTCGACGTTGCCTCGATAAAAATGATATTAAAACTCTAGGGTAGTTACTAAGATTTCTTGCCAAGTTGCCTTTGTGACTATAAACGTCCCTTCGAATGTCCCACAAACATCCAACAATAGGGCTACCTACTCACTAATAGTAGGATAGCACTGTCTAAAGGAGAAGAGGAAAAGTACGACCCTTTCGAGTAAAGTAGATAGTTCCTAGATGTTATGCTCAAAAACAAACTTTTACATCTACACAAAATTCTTTCAAAACATTTTCAAAAAATGCTTTATCAACACTCTTGAGGACTGATATAAGAGTTATCATAAAGAAAACTGCCTCACTATTGGCATTTCAAAATACTTTTCAAAACACACAAAGCACAAGGTTTTTTACAAATGAGCTAAGCATCTAAGATCCCGTAGAAAACTACGGATGGAAAGGGTGCTAACACCTTACCTTTACATAATCTACCCCCTTACATAGAAAAATCTCGAAATGTATTTTTCTGTTATTTTCACCCTTTCCTTTGTTGGATAAAAGAAATTTTGGTGGCGACTTTTTCTTACCGCAACATTTGCAAATACAAATGCAAAACTAGTATAAATAGTCGATTCTGCCACCGTATCACAGAACTGTCGACTCTGCTGGGGAATTATACTTATAAAGTGGCGTTACCTTAGAGATAGATCATTTTAAATTGCTTTCCTTATATGCTTTGCTTGATTTACTTTTAAGGGTTTGTTTGGTTTTACTTGTAAAGATCCTACACCCAGATCTAGGGCACCTTTTAGGTAAGTAGCAATAGATCATGGGGACTGTACGGGGTATACCGACACGGTTGAAACGATAGCTACATTGGTGTGACACGTTTGTTAGTACCGGTAGCCCTTGAGTAGTCGAGGAGAATACGGGTCCGCTGTGTGGTGTCATGAAGCACTAACTGACCTTAGAACCTTTAATTGAACAACTTGGCCATTAGGAAGTAGTGAGATAGTCGGCTTTGGTGCAGTCCGAAGTTGGTTGATACTCGATACTACGCTCATTGAGATTGGACTTTCGGGATATTTTAGTTGCCAATAAAGAGGCTTGCGCTGAAACAATGCTCGGTGAAGAAAGATCAGTGACATTGAGATTCCTTAGAACCCGGTTACTTTCTACGACAGGTTGAACCCACTAAACATCAAGAGGGTACTTACTTATGGAATCCATGCAAGCCTAAACCTAAGGACTTGTTTGTACGCTTGTATATATTTGTTTATACATAACATTATAACATCATAACATGGCATGTCACACTAACCATTTCAAGGACTTTTAGGAGTTATCTTTGTGTATGTTTTGTAGGACATGGCTCCCACTCGCAAAAATAATATCCAAGTCAACCTCGTAAGGGTGCCTCCTCAACTCACGTAGTGGGCATCAAGGGTGTAGCGGTAGAAATGTTTAAGACTAAGCCATTGGATTGACTAGACTTGTACAAATCAAAATAGAAATCGCCACCACGCTTTATTGTTACCAAAGAAATGGGAAAAGAGCGAATAACCAAAAAAGAGGGGGAAAGATTATAGGTAAGGGGGTTGGTTATGAAAAGGGAAGGTATTAGCACCCTAAACATCTATGGTACTCTGCATGAACCTCTTTGTAAAAATCTGTATATTTTGGCTATAAAATGTTGTTTGTAAAATAGATGGTGGAGATGAGAGAAGAAATATATTTTTTATGATTTTTTTACCCGCCGTGGTTGCGAACCTTTAGTGCCTACGTACCACCTTTCGTGCAATAGGGGATCTGGGTACACGTAGCTCACCTTTGAAAATTTTTAAAACACAAGTGTCTTGGTTAATTTTATGAGATAAGACATCATCGTCATTGTCCGTGTGGAAAAACAAACTTACTACCCACAATCGTGAGAAAGGAGAATTTATATCATCTCAAAGTGGAGGATATGGCTTGGATTTTAAAATTCAACAATGTCTCACTCAACACCCAAGTGGAAAATATCTCACTTCACTACATATCGTATAAGTATAGTTGTTTGCATCACTACAAGCATTGACAAGAGTCGAATCTTTTGAGAGAAATTTAAGATGAAAGCCAAGATGGAAAAACGGTTTGAATGAGATTGATTGATTTTTAGTCTTCTCAAAAAAAATGTCAAGGTTTTATTAATGTTGATTGAAGTTTATTTGTGAAAGATGTTTTGAAAATTCATGGACCAAAGTCCAAGTTTATTATGAAAGTAGTTCAGTTTTAAAAATAAGAAGAGTTTTCAAAAGGAGGGAGAATATTTTTTGAAATTTAAGAAGATGGGAGGAGCAGAAGAGTCTATCCTAAAGCATAAGGTAAAAGTTAGGGATAAGAACCACCTAACCAACAAGAAGCCAATACTTGACATTATGAGCCAAGATAGAATTCTCATTCTTTGGTTTGAAACCAAGCAAGCAAAAATATTAGACCTCTTGTGAGAACTAAACTTCAAGTGTATTAAGTTTTCACAAAAAATTGGCAGAGTAACGGCTGTATACGGGTGAATTCCAGATTACAAACAAAGAATGTAATCACAATAAGCTACACACAAAACAAAAAAACAACCCAATGTCTTGAGTTAAACCTCAATAACTCCAGACAAAATATCAATTAAGATCACAAGGTCTCCGACATAGGCCAAGGTTTCTAATCGTAAGTCCAAGAAGTCCAATACTCCATAATGCCAAGGATAGTAACCAAATAGTCCAAGTGTCATTAAAGTTTTTTATGGTTCATGTTGATTATTAGGTGTCTTAGAAGAGAAAAGAAAAGGCTCAAGTGAGCAAAATAAAAATTAAATTAAATGTAATGCTTAAAGTAAATGGTACATAAATCATAAAAAATAAAAGGGGCATAAAGTAAAAACAACTTAATAATTAGTGGTTAGTTGGATGACCATCTTGAAACTTGCATTTGGAACTCATTAGAGTATTGGTAGAACCAAAGCCTCCACACAACAAGTTGCATTCGCTTTTTGTCAAGTATATCATCTATTTGAAATTCTCAAAAGCACCATTTAATGATCAACGATGTTTAGTGATCCGCGTTGACCAAAAGTGTTGTAGATCCATTAGAGGATTGGTAGAACCAAAGCCTCCACACAATGAATCTCAAGGTTATTAGATCAAAGAGATCAAATTAACATACTTGGTCTTGCAAACATAGGTTTGGGCCACGAATGATCATTTACTCGAATCGGGACAAAATTTAGTGCTATGTTAAGTAATCGTAAGTGGACTTATATAGAAGTCGCACATATTTTGAGGTCAGTCAATAGCAATCTATGCAACATTTGTTTTGAGACATGATATAGAGATCATGCTCCAATAACACTTAGTGCAATGAGAAAGGGAAGAGATGAAGAGGGTGGGATAGAATATATAAACCACATTTGAATTAAATTTAAATCAAACTATTATTAAAATCATTCATCCACTCAACACCATGGATCCAATGATGTTAACAAAGTTCATGACGTAAAATTTAATCCAAGATCAACCAGAAAATAATCACAAAATAATATTGCATCTAATATATACATTAAAAAAGGTTTTAAAAATATTTTAAAATAGAAATAAAAGAGAAAATATCAACTATATTCAAATTAATCAAGAAATAAAAAAGTAAGACCATAGAAAAATCAGAAATGAACTAAAATGATTTTATAAAATTTTTGGTAATTTTTTAAAGTCAAAAACTATTTTTAAAATTAAAATAAATTATTAAAATAAACAAAAATGATAAAAAAATAACAAAGTCAGAAATAAATAAAAAACGAGGTCCCCAATATTTGTCACAATATCATTGGATCATTCCATAATTTTTCCAAAATTTAAAAATGCATAAAAGTATTTTTAAACATTTAAAACAATTCAAATAAAGTGGAAATTTACAACAATATCAAAACACAAAATAAAATTGTGAAAAAATGAAAATCAGAAAGAGATAAATCAAAAATATTTTTCATAATTGTTTTAGATTTTTTTGACTAAAAATGAATTTTCTATGATTTTTTGAAATTTAAAACAATTAAATATAAAAATCAGAAGAAGATAAATTAAGTCAAAAATATGTGGGCCATTGGATGAGAGTCAAAAATTAGTAATCAAATCCAAGGGATCTGGCGCATTGTGCATATCATGGTCATTAGTGAATAAAGCCTTGAATCAAATGTAAATCATAAATTCAAAAAATCCAAATGGCACTGTTTCATTGGTTGAAGGATGACACGTTGGTCATCTTCAACCTCCATCCAGTCCCAAAACCAGGTTGCTCAATCTATAAAATTAGAGCACGAGACCTATTCCATTCGCTTCGTCTCTTCAAGACGAAGACAACCACACCTTAGCAACAAATTTATATAAATTGTAGCTCAAGCAATTTGAAAAGAAGGTTTTGAAAAGGGATTTGAAATATCATGGTAGAAACAAGTTTCCAGATAAAAGTAAGTGTTATGACTAGAACCAGGGCAATGAGAGCATCACAATGATATCAATGTTTTGAAGAATTGATGAAAGAATCTACCTATTGAAGTTGAGTTGCAAAGCTCTGAAACTGGACTTCTATGGGGCAATATTGGGCATGATTCTTGAATGTAAATATATGGTTAGCTTCAGGGAAGATCAAGGAAGGTAAATTGATAGAAAAATTGGATTGAAAAAGGCTTGAAAACAGATTTCTAAGTTGCAAAGTTTTGAGTTATGGAACAAGTTTGGCTGGGTAATTATGGCTATCCAAGCTTGAGGAAATGATGAAGTTTGGTGGTAAATCGTGTGAAGTTGAAAACAAGAAAAGTGTGACTTCTAATTTGATCCAAACTCATCCAAAATGCGCGTTTTGTTGTGCTAATCACTTCTGGAAGTTCACTAAACATGTTTAGAGGCAAAAATGCGCAGAAACAAAGTGTTTAGAAGCTAAACCAGTGATTTCAAATTTTGAATTTTGAAGAAACTTCAGTTCCAAGGTACCAAGTTCAAATCAATGGCATTCTCAGCTCAAGGGACCTTAGGGAATGATTCTTGATGCTTTAGAATGATGAGGTTACAAGATTTGTGATGGAAAAATAATGGAATCAAATAGATGCTTGAGCTAAAATTTGCATTGAGTCAAAGTTGGGAAAAAAGAAGTTGACTTTCCATACTTAGAAATATTTCAAGTTTTTCTTTAAAAGTGACCTATAATGTTTTGCATCCTAACATGACCTTCTACTTGAAATTTGCTCTTGACCAAAAAAGATGGTATGAAATATACCTCTTGAATGACATTTTGAAACTTGAACCATTCAAAATCTCCAAAAAATGAGAGAGTTGTGAATTGTTGAAGTTGGCAAAAAATCATGAAATGACCTATAATCTTTTGTATCCTTAGGGCATCTTCCATCCATTTTCTAACTTTTCATATTAAAGAAGGCATAAAGTTCACATACTAAAGATCATTGTGGAAAATTAATAAGCTCGAAGTGATAAAAATTGACCAAGTTATGATCATTTGAAGTTACACATGAGAAATGGGGGTTCATCTGGGGGACTTGTAATCTTTCTTCATCATCAAGTTTTTTCCACATGAAAAATCCTTGAAACTTTTGAAGTGATTTGTTAATGACCCTTTTAAGAGAAGGATGTATTTGGAATCACTCAAAAATACCAAAACATGAGCAAGATATACTTCTTTGAAGTTCAAAACCCTAGCTCATAGATCAAGAAAATGCTTTGAGGAACTTTGACAATTTTGAACAAACTTCTTGTATCAACACTCTTGCTTTGTAAATAGAAGTTATTGAGGATCAAAATGAGAACTCATAGCCAACAAAACCACTTACAAATCTTGAGAATTTAGATAAATATGCACTTGTGATCAATGGGAACAAGACCTTGTCCAACCATGACAACTTCTTCAATCAATCCCTTGCACTTTTGAATCAATCTTGATAACTTAGAAATGTAGTGAACCAAAATAACCTTGCCATGCCATACCTTCCATAACAACTTCAATGGTGAAGTTTAGACTTCTCAAGATTTAGTGACTAGGGCATGGAAATAAACTCATGAACCCATAGAGCAACTTTCTAAGCCTGATTGCCTTTACCTACATTACTAAAAAGTAAGACAAACCAACATTGCATTTTATTAATTAAAAGAAGAATCACGAAAAAATATTCATGATCACAAAAGAAAACAAGTCAAGGTGCTTGGTGATTCCTCAAAGAGCAAAGCTAAAGGTAGGGAGGAGGACCAAGAGCCCTAATGTGAGCATGTTGTGATTTAATCAATATGGTATGATAAAGGGATCATAGGGGGAAAAATTGGGGTACAACAGCTGCCCTTATTTAAGTTTCTTCTATCTGGAGATACGAAGGTTAAAAATCTTCGTGTAGACGCGATCGAAGATACTTAAATATAAAACAAACCCTATTTTTGTCCCTAAGATGCCATGCAATGCTTATAAATATAAGTTCACATGGATAACTCCAAAGGGACGCAAAACACCACTGGGGATGTAACAAAATAAAGAAACAAGAGAGCAACCCGACCAGGAAAATAAATCACTAGTGGATCAAAAGACCCGACATAGAGAGGATGGTAAAATGGTCAAAGGATACACCAGCTCCTACTAAAGGTGAAACTACCAACGTTCACTGAAGGTATAAAGAGGAAAGAAATAACAACACCAACATTCACTGACGATGAGATACCAACGTTCATTGAAGGTAGAAGGAAAATAAATATCATAGCACCGCCATTCACTGACGATGAACTACCAACGTTCACTGAGGGTAGCAAAAAGAAAACAATCACAAACTTTCACTGAAGGTGACCTACCAACTTTCACTGAAGGTAGAGAGAAAATATATCATAGCACCGTCGTTCAGTGAGGATGAACTACCAACGTTCACTGAGGGTAGCAAAAAGATAACAATCACCAACCTTCATTGAAGATGACCTACCAAATTTCACTGAAGGTAGAGAAAAAATATATCATAGCATCTCCGTTCACTGACGATGAACTACCAATGTTCACTGAGGGTAGCAAAAAGATAACAAACACCAACTTTCACTGAAGGTGACCTACCAACTTTAACTGAAGGTAGAAAGAAAATATATCATAGCATCTCCGTTCACTGACGATGAACTATCGACATTAACTGAGGGTATAAAAAAGATAACAATCACCAAATTATACTAAAGGTGACCTACCAACTTTCACTGAAGGTAGAGAGAAAATATATCATAGCACCACCGTCCACTGTCGATGAACTACCAACGTTCACTGAGGGTAGCAAAAAGATAACAATCACCAACTTTAACTGAAGGTGACCTACCAACTTTCACTGAAGGTAGAGAGTAAATATATAATAGCATCGTCGTTCACTGACGATGAACTACCAACGTTCACTGAGGGTAGAAAAAAGATAACAATCACCAACTTTCACTGAAGGTGGCCTACCAACTTTCACTGAAGGTAGAGAGAAAAATATATCATAGCATTGCCGTTAACTGACGATGAACTACAAACATTCACTGAGGTTAGCAAAAAGATGACAATCAACAACTTTCCTGAAGATGACCTACCAACTTTCACTGAAGGTAGAGAAAAAATATATCATAGCATCTCCGTTCACTGACGATGAACTACCAATGTTCACTGAGGGTAGCAAAAAGATAACAAACACCAACTTTCACTGAAGGTGACCTACCAACTTTAACTGAAGGTAGAAAGAAAATATATCATAGCATCGCCGTTCACTAACGATGAACTACCGACATTAACTGAGGGTAGCAAAAAGATAACAATCACCAAATTATACTAAAGGTGACCTACCAACTTTCACTGAAGGTAGAGAGAAAATATATCATAGCACCGCCGTTCACTGTCGATGAACTACCAACGTTCACTGAGGGTAGCAAAAAGATAACAATCACCAACTTTCACTGAAGGTGACCTACCAACTTTCACTGAAGGTAGAGAGAAAATATATCATGGCACCGCCGTTCACTGATGATGAACTACCAACGTTCACTGAGGGTATCAAAAAGATAACAATCACCAAACTTCATTGAAAATGACCTACCAACTTTCACTAAAGGTAGAGAAAAAATATATCATAACATCTCCGTTCACTGACGATGAACTACCAATGTTCACTGAGGGTAGCAAAAAGATAACAAACACCAACTTTCACTGAAGGTGACCTACCAACTTTAACTGAAGGTAGAAAGAAAATATATCATAGCATCGCCGTTCACTGACGATGAACTACCGACATTAACTGAGGGTAGCAAAAAGATAACAATCACCAAATTATACTAAAGGTGACCTACCAACTTTCACTGAAGGTAGAGAGAAAATATATCATAGCACCTCCGTTCTGTATCGATGAACTACCAACGTTCACTAAGGGTAGCAAAAAGATAACAATCACCAACTTTAACTGAAGGTGACCTACCAACTTTCACTGAAGGTAGAGAGTAAATATATCATAGCACTGTGGTTCACTGACGATGAACTACCAACGTTCACAGAGGGTAGAAAAAAGATAACAATCACCAACTTTCACTGAAGGTGGCCTACCAACTTTCACTGAAGGTAGAGAGAAAAATATATCATAGCATCGCCGTTAACTAACGATGAACTACAAACATTCACTGAGGTTAGCAAAAAGATGACAATCAACAACTTTCCTGAAGATGACCTACCAACTTTCACTGAAGGTAGAGAAAAAATATATCATAGCATCTCCGTTCACTGACGATGAACTACCGACATTAACTGAGGGTAGCAAAAAGATAACAATCACCAAATTATACTAAAGGTGACCTACCAACTTTCACTGAAGGTAGAGAGAAAATATATCATAGCACCGCCGTTCACTATCGATGAACTACCAACGTTCACTGAGGGTAGCAAAAAGATAACAATCACCAACTTTAACTGAAGGTGACCTACCAACTTTCACTGAAGGTAGAGAGTAAATATATCATAGCACCGTGGTTCACTGACGATGAACTACCAACGTTCACAGAGGGAAGAAAAAAGATAACAATCACCAACTTTCACTGAAGGTGGCCTACCAACTTTCACTGAAGGTAGAGAGAAAAATATATCATAGCATCGCCGTTAACTGACGATGAACTACAAACATTCACTGAGGTTAGCAAAAAGATGACAATCAACAACTTTCCTGAAGATGACCTACCAACTTTCACTGAAGGTAGAGAAAAAATATATCATAGCATCTCCGTTCACTGACGATGAACTACCAATGTTCACTGAGGGTAGAAAAAAGATAACAAACACCAACTTTCACTGAAGGTGACCTACCAACTTTAACTGAAGGTAGAAAGAAAATATATCATAGTATCGCCGTTCACTGACGATGAACTACCGACATTAACTGAGGGTATCAAAAAGATAATAATCACCAACTTTAACTGAAGGTGACCTACCAACTTTCACTGAAGGTAGAGAGTAAATATCTAATAGCATCGTCGTTCACTGACGATGAACTACCAACGTTCACTGAGGGTATCAAAAAGATAACAATCACCAACCTTCATTGAAGATGACCTACCAACTTTCACTGAAGGTAAAGAAAAAATATATCATAGCATCTCCGTTCACTGATGATGAACTACCAATGTTCACTGAGGGTAGCAAAAAGATAACAAACACCAACTTTCACTGAAGGTGACCTACCAAATTTAACTGAAGGTAGAAAGAAAATATATCATAGCATCGCCGTTCACTGACGATGAACTACTGACATTAACTGAGGGTAGCAAAAAGATTACAATCACCAAATTATACTAAAGGTGACCTACCAACTTTCACTGAAGGTAGAGAGAAAATATATCATAGCACCGCCGTTCACTGTCGATGAACTACCAACATTCACTGAGGGTAGCAAAAAGATAACAATCACCAACTTTAACTGAAGGTGACCTACCAACTTTCACTGAAGGTAGAGAGTAAATATCTAATAGCATCGTCGTTCACTGACGATGAACTACCAACGTTCACTGAGGGTATCAAAAAGATAACAATCACCAACCTTCATTGAAGATGACCTACCAACTTTCACTGAAGGTAGAGAAAAAATATATCATAGCATCTCCGTTAACTGACGATGAACTACCAATGTTCACTGAGGGTAGCAAAAAGATAACAAACACCAACTTTCACTGAAGGTGACCTACCAACTTTAACTGAAGGTAGAAAGAAAATATATCATAGCATCGCCGTTCACTGACGATGAACTACCGACATTAACTGAGGGTAGAAAAAAGATAACAATCACCAAATTATACTAAAGGTGAGCTACCAACTTTCACTGAAGGTAGAGAGAAAATATATCATAGCACCGCCGTTCACTATCAATGAACTACCAATGTTCACTGAGGGTAGCAAAAAGATAACAATCACCAACTTTAACTGAAGGTGACCTACCAACTTTCACTGAAGGTAGAGAGTAAATATATCATAGCACTGTGGTTCACTGACGATGAACTACGAATGTTCACAGAGGGTAGAAAAAATATAACAATCACCAACTTTCACTGAAGGTGGCCTACCAACTTTCACTGAAGGTAGAGAGAAAAATATATCATAGCATCGCCGTTAACTGACGATGAACTACAAACATTCACTGAGGTTAGCAAAAAGATGACAATCAACAACTTTCCTGAAGATGACCTACCAACTTTCACTGAAGGTAGAGAAAAAATATATCATAGCATCTCCGTTCACTAACGATTAACTACCAATGTTCACTGAGGGTAGCAAAAAGATAACAAACACCAACTTTCACTGAAGGTGACCTACCAACTTTAACTGAAGGTAGAAAGAAAATATATCATAGCATCGCCGTTCACTGACGATGAACTACCGACATTAACTGAGGGTAGCAAAAAGATAACAATCACCAAGTTATACTAAAGGTGACCTACCAACTTTCACTGAAGGTAGAGAGAAAATATATCATAGCACCGCCGTTCACTGTCGATGAACTACCAACGTTCACTGAGGGTAGCAAAAAGATAACAATCACAAAATTTAACTGAAGGTGACCTACCAACATTCACTGAAGGTAGAGAGTAAATATATAATAGAATCATCGTTCACTGACGATGAACTACCAACATTCACTGAGGGTAGAAAAAAGATAACAATCACCAACTTTCACTGAAGGTGGCCTACCAACTTTCACTGAAGGTAGAGAGAAAAATATATCGTAGCATCGCCGTTAACTGACGATGAACTACAAACATTTACTGAGGTTAGCAAAAAGATGACAATCAACAACTTTCCTGAAGGTGACCTACCAACTTTCACTGAAGGTAGAGAGAAAATATATCATGGCACCGCCGTTCACTAACGATGAACCACCAACGTTCACTGAGGGTAGCAAAAAGATAACAATCACCAACCTTCATTAAAGATGACCTACCAACTTTCACTGAAGGTAGAGAAAAAATATATCATAGCATCGCCGTTCACTGACGATGAACTACCAACGTTCACTCAGGGTAGCAAAAAGATAACAATCACCAACTTTCACTGAAGGTGACCTACCAACTTTCACTAAAGGTAGAGAGAAAATATATCATAGCACCGCCGTTCACGGACGATGAACTACCGACGATGAACTACCAACTTTCACTAAGGGTAGAAAAAAGATAACAGTCACCAACTTTCACTGAAAGTGACCTACCATGTTTCACTGAAGGTAAAGAGAAAATAAATCATAGCACTGTCGTTCACTGACGATAAACTACCAACATTCACTTAGGGTAGAAAAAAGATAACAATCACCAACTTTCACTGAAGGTAGAGAAAAAATATAACATAGCCCCGCCGTTCACTGACGATGAACTACCCACATTCACTGAGGGTAGCAAAAAGATAACAATCACCAACTTTCACTAAAGGTGACCTACCAACTTTCACTGAAAATAGAGAGAAAATATATCATAGCACATGCGTTCATTGATGATGAACTACCAACGTTCACTGAGGGTAGCAAAAAGATAACAATCACCAACTTTCACTGAAGGTGACCTACCAACATTCACTGAAGGTAGAGAGAAAATATATCATAACACCGCCGTTCACTGACGATGAACTACCAAGATTCACTGAGGGTAGCAAAAAGATAACAATCACCAACTTTCACTGAAGACGACCTACCAACTTTCACTGAAGGTAGAGAAAAAATATATCATAGCACCGCCATTCACTGACGATGAACTACCAATGTTCATTGAGGGTAGAAAAAAGATAACAATAAACAATTTTCACTGAAGGTGACCTACCAACTTTCACTGAAGGTAGAGATAAAATATATCATAGCACCACCGTCCACTGACGATGAACTACCAGCTTCACTGAGGGTAGAAAAAAGATAACAATCACCAACTTTCACTAAAGGTGACCTACCAACATTCACCGAAGGTAGAGAGAAAATATATCATAGCACCACCGTTCACTGACGATGAACTACCAACATTCACTGAGGGTAGAAAAAAGATAACAATCACCAACTTTCACTAAAGATGACCTACCTACTTTCACTGAAGGTAGAAAGAAAATATATCATGGCACCGCCGTTCACTGACGATGAACTACCAACGTTCACTAAGGGTAGCAAAAAGATAACAATCACCAACCTTCATTGAAGATGACCTACCAACATTCACTGAAGGTAGAGTAAAAATATATCATAGCATCTTCGTTCACTGACGATGAACTACCAATGTTCACTGAGGGTAGCAAAAAGATAACAAACACCAACTTTCACTGAAGGTGACCTACCAACTTTAACAGAAGGTAGAAAGAAAATATATCATAGCACCGCCGTTCACTGACGATGAACTACCAACATTAACTGAGGGTAGCAAAAAGATAATAAGTTTCCCAAAAATTCTGGCATTTCACCTAGAACGGGTCAGAACTTCTTCTTTAACCAAGGCACTCCGCCTGGAAAGGGTAATATATATGCTGTCTCAAATAAAGATACTACCACTTTTAAGGATTTAAAAGTGAACTGTCTCTGTGATATTGAAAGTCTTTCCATCCACTGGAGTAATTTGGCAACGGACTGTAAACTATCCACTCATAGAGAAGATGGAAAAAAAAGTTACGTCGACTTTTACAGGGAAGTACAGGTTGCTCAAATAAAGAGACCTGCTACTTGTTGTTGTAGGAAGGATTGTAAAAGAAAATTATTTTTGGGGAGAGCAATATGACTTCCTGGGAAAGGCCAATATATTCCGGCTTGAGGAGATAAAGGTCTTCTCGTGCATAATAAATGCACATTCTTAAACCAATGCTCGAAGCTTGCAAAAATCCAAAGTAATACTATTGCTGGGCAACAAAGATTCAATCCAGAAATAAACTAGAGTGAGACAGTCGTCTGAAACACTTCCTTTGAGAAATAAACTCAAGAGGGAAACCCAAAATCATCCAGACAAAGAGTTGTTCAAGAAGGCTAAAGCAAAAACTTCCACAAGGGATAACTCAGTGGGTAAATTGAAAGAATATACTCTTTCTACTTAAGGCCAACACTCTGTTGGAGAGAGGACAACGTAACTCTTCAAAACAGGGTAGTATGTCCATAAAATATTAACGAATGTGAATGAGCTATGATTTGCCTATTTTAGCTATGCATGCTATATGTATGAATGCATGCGTGTTATCGCACATATGCTGACAAAACAGATATATAACACTGGGAGTAAACATGAAAAACCAACTCGGGAACAATCAACACTCGACTAAATTACATCCAAGATGAACAATCCAAGAAAATATAAGCGCCAACTGAGGAAACAAAACCTACTGCTTGGTTTAACTTTGTTGGGGAGAAACGTAATTCAGAAGTAAACAAAACATAGCGACCAAATAGTACAGGTAAGGAGATACAACATCCTTCTCCAGGCTTTACTAGGGATTATCACTCAGACTGGAACGGGGAATCAAATATTTTCAAAAGTAATGCCTCTACTGGGGATTTGAAAAATCAATTTCAAGTAGAGCAGACGGACATCAAATCATAAAAACATTTACTTGGGGATTCGTGCCAACTTCATTGGGGAGGTCAACACCACATTCACAAATGGAAAACCAATATACGTTCTTCATTGGGGAAAACAGAGGCCCGTGTTCTTCGAGAGTAATTATTGTACCAACTTCTCTGGAAAAAAGAACTTTTATTAAACAAATGAAACCTTCATTGGAGAAATCTTGGATTGAATCTTCATATCACGCAAACTCAGAAAAGAGGAGAAATGAACCAAAACTTGACCAGGGATACTGGAGTTACAAACCCTATACGGCGAAACATGTTGAGAAAAACTTCTTCGGGAAACAAAACTTCTTAAAAGCAATTGGAGTTCGTCCATTCCTGGGATCACCACTTTTGTTGTTTTTTCTCTCTTGCGTCACAAATTTTAAAGTAAAGGAAAATTTTAAGTTCTTTTTGAAAATCAATTTTTTTATTTAATCTTTTCGCTTTAAAAGTTATTATCAATAATAAATGGAGTCTTTGCAAGCTAAATGAAATAAGAAATACAAAGAATTGGGTAAAAGCTCAAATTTCATTAATAGAATGATAGTCTGCGAATGGCGAGACCCCATGGATAATTACAATGTTCGGAAAATTGTAATATATAATGGAAAAGATACATTGAGATACAATGACCACTATACCCTCTAACAACTTTTGAAATCCTAAGCAGAAGATTGTTGCTCCAATGATCAAGTCTTGTCTGATGTAGTTACTTTCCAAGAAAGTCCCTAACTTTTTCCTAAGCTGCCCTTGCAGGTTTTCAACTTAGCGGGAAATTTATTTTGTTTATGTCTCTAATTTTTTCCTAGACTGCCCTTTCGGGTTTTCGGCCTACCAAGATGTTATTTTTTGCCTATGCTGCCCTTTCGGGTTTTCAACTTAGCGAGATGTTCTTTTATTTCTTTAGGCGAAGTATTTCTTGACTGCATCAGCATTCATGGGACGTGGGAACTTGTAGCCATCCATAGTTTCAAGAATTAATGCACCTCCAGAGAAGGCTTTCTTGACAACATATGGGCCTTCAAAATTGGGAGTCCACTTTCCCCTAGAATCAGCGTTAAAATACATGATCTTCCTGAGCACGAGGTCGCCTTCTATGAATTCATGAGGTTTGAACTTCTTATCAAAAGCTTTCTTCATCCTTTTCTGATATAACTATCCATGACATAAAGTTATCATTCTCTTCTCTTCGATCAAATTCAATTTGTCAAACCAGTTATGGAGCCATTCAGCCTCTGACAACTTGGTTTCCATTATCACACGCAAAGAGGGAATCTCAACCTCGATTAGGAGAACAATGTTAGAACATAGTTTGATTCTACAACCCTCATAAGAGTTTTGATGATAACAAACACAAAGAACAAATATGCACTCTAAATTTTTGTTCTATGTTGTACAGAAGTTCTGACTGAAACGACATCAGAAGTTAAGCCACAAAAGCTCTCGAGCTGAGTAATTAGAATGTTCTGAAGTATGATGATTAGAATCTGTGCTAAAGAGAAAGATATCATGATTTTTAACGGAAGTCCAGCACGCTAACAGAACCTTATGTTTCTAACTTCCCAAGTTCAGAAGTAAAGCAGCATGCAAGATTCCTAAGTTTTGAAGCGTTACTTTTCCAGTAAGGAAGTATCAATTACAACGGCTACAATCAGACAAGGATCTTCTCAGTATGGAAAGAGCATTAAGTGTCCATTATCATGTTTCCGTTTGGACAGACTGCCACGCCTATATAAACAAGCTCAAAGGATAAATCATTGACGATTTCACACAACTACTCCATACAATCTCAAAAAGCTGCAAAATATATATTCATACTATACTATAAATTTGTGTAATACATCACAGTAGTGATACAGTTTTTGCAAAGAAAAAAAATAGTACACAGTGAATCTTTTCCTTTGATTAAGTGAATTTCCTTGAGATGAACCGGATTGTGGTTGTACTCAAGAAGACTTTAACATTTGTCAAAGTAGAAATGTAATCAGTTTGATTAGTGAATTAGTCCTCGTTGGAGAGAGGCGAAATCACCTTGGCGGGTGGACTGGAGTAGTTTGAGATCAAGCGAACCAGGATAAAAATCATCGTGTCTACTGCTTTTGATTTTTAATTTTCAATTCAACCCCCTCCCCCCCTTCTTGTGTTTTTCAATTCTTCACACAGCTTCCATTCCATAAACAAGGGAGAATAGGGTTGCTCCTGTAGAAGTGCGGATAGGTGTTAGATATCCATGCAAAGAAAAATGGAGCATTTCATTCCAATTCTTATAAGTAACAACCATTTTATGGATAATCTTCTTGATATTCTTATTAGCAACTTCAACAACCTCATTCATCTTTGGCCTGTACGGAGATGAGTTGTAATGGACAATCTTGAATTCTTCACACAGTTTTGTCATCACTTTGTTGTTCAGATTCAAGCCATTTTCAGTGATAATTATGTTCAGCACACCATACCGACATATAAGATTATTCTTAATGAAGCGCACAACCACCTGCTTAGTAACATTAGCATATGAAGCAGCCTCCACCCACTTGGTGAAGTAATCAATTGCTACCAAGATAAAATGGTGTCCATTCGAAGCTTTGGGTTCTATCATTCCAATCTTGTCAATACCCCACATAGAGAAAGGCCATGGGGAAGAGATCACATTGAGAAGTGTCAGAGGAACTTGAACCTTGTCCGCATAAATCTGGCATTTATGACACTTCTTTGCAAATTTGTAACAATCAGATTCCATTGTCATCCAATAGTAACCTAACCTTAGCATCCTTTTAGCCATCGAATGTCCATTGGCATGAGTGTCAAATGAACCTTCATGAACCTCGTGCATTAACATGTTCGCTTCGTGTCTATCCATGCATCAAAGTAAGACCATTCATAATTTCTCTTGCACAACACATTTTCACTAAGGAAGAAACTGTCAGCCAATATTCTCAATGTCTTTCTATCTTTATTAGATGCACCAATTGGGTATTCTCGAGTTTGAAGAAAATGCTTGATATCATAATACCAAGGTTTCTCATCTGATACCTCTTCTGTTGTAAACACATGAGCGGGCCTCTCCAGTCGCCGAACCATAATTCGAGGTATATCATTCCAAGTATTCATTTGATACATAGAAGCCAGAGTTACCAGAGCGTCCGCCATTTGATTTTCATCTCTAGGAATGTGATGGAATTCAACTTTATTAAAGAATGGTAACAACCTTCTAGCATAATCTTTGTATGGGATCAAGTCGGGGTGACGAGTATCCCATTCTCCTTTAATCTGGTTTATTACCAAAGCTGAATCACCATACACATCTAGAATTATAATTCTGAGATCAATAGCTTCCTCGAGACCCATGATGCAAGCCTCATATTCTGCCATATTAGTACGATCAAATGTCAACCTTGCAGTGAAAGGAATGTGCGATCCATGTGGAGTGACAATCACAACACCAATTCCTTTACCATAAGCATTCACAGCTCCATCAAATATCATACTCCAACGAAATTCAGGATCAGGACCTTCCTCCGGAAATAGTTCATCACAATCTTTAACTTTCAGAAACATCACATCCTCATCGGGGAAGTCATACTTCAAAGACTGATGATCAACAACTAGTTGGTGAGCAAGATAATCTGCCAACACGCTTCTCTTAATAGCCTTTTGAGTGCGGTATTCGATGTCAGATTCAGATAACAGCATCTGCCAGTGGGCAATTCTGCCAGTAAGAGCAAGCTTTCCAAAAATGTACTTGTTTGGATCCATTTTGGAGATCAACCAAGTAGTGTGATTCAACATATACTACTGCAAATATTACAACATATCTTTTCCAGCATGGAATACCGCGACTCACAATCAGTAAACGTTTTACTGAGATAATAAATGGCGTACTCTTTCTTCCCTGTTTCATCTTGTTGTCCCAGAATACAACCCATGGAATTATCTAACATTGTCAGATACATAATCAACGGTTTTCCTTCAACAGGAGGAGCAAGATAGGAGGTTCAAGCAAATATTATTTAATACTTTCAAATGCCCTTTGGAAGTCATCCGTCCACACACAACCTTGATCTTTCTTTAACAACTTAAATACCGGTTCACATGTTGCAATGATGTGAGAAATGAATCTAGAAATGTAATTCAAACACCCGAGGAACCCTCTGACTTTCTTTTCAGTTCTTCGCACTGGCATCTCTTGAATTGCTTTGACTTTATCAGGGTCAACTTCAATCCCTTTTTGGCTAACAATGAAACCCAACAATTTCCCTGATCAAACATGGAAGGTACATTTATTTGGATTCAAGCGGAGATGATACTTCCTTAAACGCTGAAACAACTTCAAAAAATCTTCTACATGACCTTCTTCAGTCTGAGATTTAGCAATCGTATCATCAAAATATACCTCAATTTCCTTGTGCATCAGATCATGGAATAGAGTTGCCATAGCCCTCTGGTACGTTGCACTAGAATTCTTCAACCCAAAGGGCATCACTCTATAACAAAATGTTCCCTAGGGTGTCATAAACATTGTTTTTTCTATGTCTTATGGAGCCATTCTTATTTTATTATACCAGGAAAATCCGTCCATGAATGAGAATACTTTGAATTTTGTTGTGCTATCCACTAACATGTCAATGTGTGGCAATGGAAAATCATCTTTTAGACTAGCTTTATTTAGATCTTTGTAATCTACGCACATGCGAATTTTTCCATCTTTTTTCGGTACTGGGACAATATTGGCAATCCATTAAGGGTACACTGACGTCACAAGAAAATTAACATTAATCTGCTTTAGAACCTCCTCTTTGATCTTCACTACCATATTTGGGTGAGTTCTTCTCAACTTCTGTTTGATTGGCGGACACTCTGGCTTCAACGGAAAACGGTGCTCTACAATATCTGTATCTAGAACAGGCATATCTTGATAAGACCAAGAAAAAATATCCACATACTCTTTCAACAACTCAATCAACCTGCTCTTCACATCAGGATGCAGCAATGCTCCAATCTTGACTTCTTTTGGATCTTCTTCTGAACCCAAATTGATTACTTCCAATGGCTCTTTATATGGTTGAATGGCATTTTCCTCGCGCTCAAGCAACCGTGTGACCTCTTCTGGAATCTCATCATAGGCTTCTTCTTCGTCCCCATACACAGGACATTCAAAATTGGGAGAGGGTGCAGGGTCATTATATTCAACGGGTTTTTTAATTAATCTGCACATATGATTTATGATTGCATTTTGAAACTGACACATATAGCAAGTGATCATGCAGATTGTATTTCAGTTATTATTTATTTTGAAAGGTTTTTTTTCTTTCTGATTACCATTTACCAAGAAAAAGCAGAAAATAAAGACACAATTTGGGAAACAAAGATAAATTTTATTATTGATTTTAAAAGTCACAGCAAATAGATAAGCCCATACAATATTAATACTTCCACCTTGGGCAGAGTGAAAGCTTTTCAAAAAGATTAACAAATCAAATTACTTTGAAACATGTATGTAAGAGGGAACATTAATGGTGATCCAGTTCTGAACCCTAACTCCGTGCGTGACGTAATTCGGCATTTCCTGCTCTACTTTATCTTCCATAATGGCATTAATCCCAGAAACAGTCGGATGAAGATAACCCCCACTACGGAAGATGTCTTCATAATTGCCTACAGCAGACTTCAGCTTCGTGCTCTTACCTCTTTCATTCTTCAAAGAGAACCCCAAGCCGGCTTTGTTCTTGTTTGCAGGTGGATCAACAATTTGTCCCCATACTTCACTATAACCCTTACGCACAACTTGCTACGCATCCTTAAGCGAAACCATGGAATTCTCATTTCCTCTTATATTATCAATGGATAAGGCTTGGAACTGGGTTCCAATAGCAGCTTCATTTGCCTCCACAATGCTGAAAGAGGAAAAACGAGATATCAATAATTGTTGTTCTCCATTTATGATTATCGCTTTTCCTTCACGTATAAACTTCAGTTTCTAGAGTAAAGTTGAAGTGACAGCCCCTGCCTCATGTATCCATGGCCTTCCTAGCAAACAGCTATAAGCAGGTACAATATCCATGACCTGGAAAGTAATCTGAAACAAATGTGGGCCTATATGAATAGGCAAGTCCACTTCACCGATAACAAATTTTCTTGATCCATCAAACGCTTTCACAATAATGCCACTTGGGCACATGGGCGTTCCTTGATATTTCAACTTCATAAGCGTGCTCCTCAATATGACGTTCAATGCATATCCATTATCAATCAGCACATTGGATAGTGAATCATTCTTGGAATTCATAGAGATGTGGAGGGCCAAGTTTTAATTCCTTCCTTCATCTGGCAATTCATTGTCACGGAAACTCAGGTTATTATATGATATAATGTTCCCTACTACACTACTGAATTGGTCTATAGGCATGTCACTTTCCACAAAAGCTTGGTCCAGTACCCTCATCAAAGATTCTTTGGGAGCAGAGGAGTTCATCAACAAAGCCAAGATAGATATTTTCGAAGGAGTCTGCAGTAGCTGGTCTACAATTCTGTAGTCACTCATCTTAATTATCTTCAAAATATCATCCACTTCTTTTTCTAGCATAGCTCTAGTAGATTCCTCCACTGCCTTCTTGGGTTCAACATTTTCAACAATTTTGTTTCTTGTACTAACATATACTCAAACAACCGATGCAAATATACAACCGCTGCGGGTCACTCTGCTAGTCTCAGCAATATTCCCAACATCAGGCATTGGCTGGATGGGAACTTCAACACGATCCTCTAAGATTGTAGCGTTATATTTGTAGGGTACAACCTTATCTGACTTGTAGGGGACAAGACCCAACAAACTAATCACAAATGGAGTAATAGCCGGCTTGTTATGATACTCGGCTTCAAAAGGGGCTGGTGCACAAAACAAGCCACAATAACGTTTACTCCCTCTTCAACATAATCAGTAATTATTGAGTCATCTCTGGAAAATAAATCCTCATCTGAGGAGAAATACTCATCTGTAGAGGCATACTCTACATCCGACTCTTCTTCAGCCAAACAAACCTCAATCATATCAACTTCATGGTAATTATCCCTTTGACCTGTAACCTTGATAGTTCCATTGTCCAACAACAATTGAACACCTTTCTTCACGATTGAACATCCTCGAGAGTCTCGACAGCAAATTCGGCAAGATCCATACTGATGTTCCACCTGACCAGCCAAGTGGCAGAAAGTAGCATGCTTGCACAAGGGCTTCATTCATATACTCCACATAAAAAAAATCTGAACACTCCAGGACATCCAGAAACCATATTCACCTCTTCTTCATACTCTGCCCTAGGCCTGATTATGTGGATGAGGCCCTCATCCATCATCTCCTACAAATCAGCCTTTATCTTGTCGCAACCTTGTTGGTCTCTACTGCAAATAGCACAACCGGAATGGTCATGTGTATAGTATCTAAATTCACAGAGGTCTGCATGCATTTTCACTAAATCTCCTCTAACTAGATGAATATCAAAATTCCGGAAGTCGCCTGGACAACCGACCACCATATTTACAGCATTTTCTCCTCCATGCTTGGGTAAAGGATTGTCTTTCACATTAGGACCCACATCCTTGAAAGATATAATACCAGACTTCACCAATTTTTGCACCTCCATTTTCAAAGGATAACAATTCTCAACATTATGCCCTTGTGCTCCCTGATGAAAAGCACATGTTTGGTC
Source organism: Vicia faba (assembly GCA_948472305.1). NCBI lineage: Eukaryota > Viridiplantae > Streptophyta > Magnoliopsida > Fabales > Fabaceae > Vicia > Vicia faba. Next base: position 1,468,109,223 of record OX451737.1, read on the forward strand.
TGCCTTGTAATACTAAGGCAAAGGTGATGGTACAACGGGAGGTGGTCAGGTATGAACCAACTTCTTCTGAATCAATGTCGGTAGTAACTCCGTATAACTCATTGGAATAGGATCATAACTCTCCCTTCTCTGATTATACCCTTGGTTCCCCTGCTGGGATGGTCTCTGATAAGCAACAGTGGTTGGAGCTACACCAACAACTGGAGTAACTGAGCAACTTGCTGATGACGCTGGTAATTTCTTCTAGGAGGATTGACCCTCCTCTCTTGCATAACAACATTTTCACACCCTTCCTTCTTGTTAAACCCATAAGATGGCTTCTTCGCACCACCAGATCCTTCACTCTTCATTAAACGGCCCTCTCTTATAGCCTCTTCTAAATGGATACCCATGCCTACCATTTCAGTAAAGTCACTTGGCGCACTTGCTACCATCCTTTCGTAGTAGAAAGCACCCAGAGCCTTCAAGAAAATCTTAGCCATCTCCTTCTCCCCCATGGGAGGAATCACTTGGGAGGCTACCTCACACCCTCTTTGTGCATATTCTTTGAACGATTCCCTGTCTTTCTGAACCATGGCCCTGAGTTGATCACGGTCAGGCATCATGTCCACAATGTACTTGTATTGTCTGATAAATTCTTCTCCCAATTCATTGAAAGTATGGATATTGACGTTGTCCAAACTCATATACCACTTCAGCGCAACACCGGTCAAACTATCCTGAAAAAAGTGAATCAACAGACGTTGATCATCAGTATGGGTAAACATTCTCCTTACATACATTACCAGATGAGCCCGAGGGAAAGTGTTTCCCTTGTACTTCTCAAACTTGTGGACCTTAAACTTTACAGATATCTTAACATTCGGGACTAAGCATAATTCATTCACATTTTTCCCGAATAACTCTTTTCCCATGAGGTCCTTCATCTCCCTCTGAATCTTGTCAAACTTCTCTTGAAATCATCCATTTTTTCATAGAGACCAAAGTATTCACTTGGTGGAGGAAAAGGAAGACACACATCATCGTTAACAAATGGAACCATATTCACCGAAGGAGGTGCAGCAGGAGCAGCATGCACCACAGGAGGTGAAGGAGTAATAATAGTCTGAACAACTGGAGTATCTTGAGGACCAAGATTGAAACCTTCAGGCGCAAAGTTCTATGGCATTCCCCATGGATAACCTTGAGGCACGTGATTCTAAACAACAGCTGGGGTAGCAGATACAAGAATAGCCAGAGCTTCAGCAATAGCCTTTATTGGTTGAGGTTGAACACTCGGTGGTTGATTCTGAGCAGCCACCAGAGATTCCATCAGAGCAGTAAGATTGGCCATGCCGGCCTTCAAAGCAGAAACTTCCTTGCGCAGCTCGCGATTCTCTTGTTTTAAGTTGTCCATCTTCCTTCTGAAATTAGCCCGAGTGTTATAGTGGTGAGTCAGCTTCCTGAACGAAGTAAAGAAGCTTGGTAAGACACCTGGATATGCATAACAAATTCAAGAAATATGTGCAATATGATGCATGATATGCAACGCACATGATTTTATTTTGTTATTTAATATTTCAAGGGATCTAAATTTTTAGAGACACATTGCAAATATCAAAGTAATGATGCATTTGAAATACTGAAAATTTTTATTATAATAAATTCAAAATAGGTTACAAGTCACAACAATCCCAAGTACAAGATGAAAATAAAGTCTAAAACCCTGAGAAGTAAAGCTATCGGAGATCACTCTATACGTTGGCGCTTCCCCATAAGCCTGGCAATCTGAGTCTTCAACCTCTGATTTTCTTTCGCATACCTGGTGGCAACCTCCTTCCAATCACCTGAGTCAGGAAGTGAGTAATCAACATCTGATTGAGGCTTAGGATAAAATAAATCCCCTTGCCTCTCCATAGTCTCTACCGCTTGACTCTCAATGATCTCAATCAAGTTGTCTTTCTCTTTCAAGTCTTCTCTAAAGGAAATCTCTAAAGTTTGGCACTTGTTCTTCCAAGCATCCTTTTCCTGCTGCATCCTGGCCAAAGCAAGCTGTAGCTCTTCTAGATCATCCAATAAGGGAGGAGTGGTTTTCACAAACAAATTAGGCATAGGTGTTTCCTAGGAATACGGCATTTTCAACTGAATAGCCCTTGCTTTGACCCACTGAAGATATGGCTCCAAAGAAATAACCCCCTAGGTCCCAAGTCTTTCCTACTCTTCTTGTGGATGTGACGCCAAGCCTTCGCAATCTGCTCCCTAGCTTGCTTATGGTCTCCTCCCTCCTTCAGAAATAAACTACTTAAATGAATACTATTTGGTTTATCCCTTAACGGATAACCAAGCTGTCTTCGTGCAAGAATAGGGTTATAGTTAATTCCTCCCTTTGTACCAAGAAAAGGTACATTGGGGAAACTACCACAACTGTCAACAATCTCTATATCCTGGTAAGCTCGATAATACCAATCAATATCCGAGTGATTAAGTGCCATGATCTTAGGATCCCAACGCGGTTCCTACCTGACATCCTAGAAAGCATCAGACTGAGGCATATGAGAGTTAAACCACCGGTACAACAAAGGCGTGCAACAGATAATCATCCCTCCATGATAAGAATTCCGAAGATGAATAGAGTAATAAGTATCACCAAACAATGTAGGAACCGGGTTTCTAATCATGAAGATCCTGGTAGCATTAATGTCAACAAACTTGTCCAAATTAGGAAATAAGAACAACCCGTAAGCAAGTAGAGCAAAGATGGCCTCAAAAGCGATTGTACTCTTCCTCCTGGCAAAGTAACGAGCTTTCTCCAATAATAATTGGGCCGGTAATCCTATAATTCCTCCTTTAGTAGTCAGATGGGCTTCCACCTTAGACTTCCCCAAATGGATCAAAGCAGCAATCTCATGTGGTTTTGGCTCACCCTCCAAACCAGTAAAAGGAACATGATCGGTAACAGGTAAATCTAACAGAGAAGAATACTCCTCCAGCATAGGCATCAACTAATAGTTGGGAAAATTAAAGCAATGATACATTGGATCATAAAATTGGACCAAGGTCGAGAGAATACCCTCCTTCATCCTAAGCTTCATAAGAGGAATGATGGATCCATACTTCTTCCGAAAATCTGCAGAACACTCGATCTCGGGAATTAGACTGATCAACTCATCTATCTTGGGATCCTTGAAACTGTACTTCCCGATCTTTCTTTTTCCAGAATCCATGGTTAAAAAGCACCTGATATATTCACAAATGGTCAAATTTTAAGTCCCTTGAAATAAGATTTCTTCATTAGATGCTTATGAGTTCACGGATGCATGATGCAATAATCACACACAAGATCACACATATAGGGTTCATAGGTTCAAATTCACGAGCATGAGGTCGAAGGTACTACCCATAAGGTGTTAGTCTAAAAGTTAATACCTGCCAAACAAGGTTCTAGAGGTTCCCAGAGTCTACATCCTTCCTTCGGATCTTACCAACTTCCTGATTAACTCGGTAATTAGTAATATTCTCAAGAAAAACTCTTCCGGGCGTAGTATCGCGTGACAACTATTTCTGTATTACTTCGTCATAGCTTCCGCACTACACCTAAAAGGCTAAGATGGGTTTGGTATTCTACGGTCCTGACCTTCAGCAGGCTCCCAGGTCGAAAGCAGCACGTCTTCCCGATTACTCGGTAAACGACACTACAGTCAAAGGGGCTTCCACTGAGTGGGGGATCTCATTCCTCCTTTTTTGGGATTACTCCCTCAAAGTTAACATGATTATATCGCCCGTCCTATCTAAAAGTTTGCCCAAGTCCGGGTATAGGACTTATAAGTAATCACCAAGCGCCCTGAAAACCAGGAAAATCCAGACAAACATATATACAACATATACCACATAAACAACGATAGCACAAATACAAATATAAACAAAGATAGGCTCAACCTACTTAGGGATGGACCAGAAAAAGGTCAATCTTTCCCTAGTGAAGTCTCCATTTTTTCTGTAGTGGTAGAAATGTTTAAGACTAAGCCATTGAATTGACTAGACTTATACAAATCAAAATCAAAATCGCCACTGCGCTTTATTATTTCCAAAGGAGTGGGAAAAGAGTGAATAACCCAAAAAGAGGGGGAAAGATTCTAGGTAAGGGGGTTGGTTATGCAAAGGGAAGGTATTAGCAGCCTAAACATCTACGGTACTCCGCATGAACCTTTTTGTAAAAATCTGTATATTTTGGCTATAAAATGTTGTATGTAAAATAGATGGTGGATATGAGAGAAGAAATATATTTTTTATGATTTATGCACCCGCCGCGGTTGCGAACCTTTAGTGCCTACGTACCACCTTTCGTTCAATAGGGGATCTGGGTACACGTAGTTCACCTTTGAAAAATTTTAAAACACAAGTGTGTTGGTTAATTTTATGAGATAAGACATCATCGTCATTGTCCGTGTGGAAAAACATACTTACTAACCACAATCGTGAGAAAGGAGAATTTATATCATCTCAAAGTGGAGGTTATGGCTTGGCTTTTAAAAATCAACAATGTCTCACTTAACACCCAAGTGGAAAATATCTCACTTCACTACATATCATATAAGTATAGTTGTTTGCATCACTACAAGGATTGACAAGAGTCGAATATTTTGAGAAAAGTTTAAGATGAAAGCCAAGATGGAAAAACGGTTTGAATGAGATTGATTGATTTTTAGTCTTCTCAAAAAAAATGTCAAGGTTTTATTAATGTTGATTGAAGTTTATTTGTGAAAGATGTTTTGAATCTTGCATGGACCTAAGTCCAAGTTTAATATGAATGTAGTTCAGTTTTAAAAATAAGAAGAGTTTTCAAAAGGAGGGAGAAGATTTTTTAAAATTTAAGAAGATGGGAGGAGAAGAAGAAGTTATCCTAAATCATAAGGTAAAAGCTAGAGATAAGAACCATCTAACCAACAAGAAGCCAATACTTGACATTATGATCCAAGATAGAATTCCCATTATTTGGATTGAATCTAAGCAAGCAAAGATACTAGACCTCTTGTGAGAACTAAACTTCAAGTGTATTAAGTCTTCACAAAAATTTGGCAGAGTAACGGCTATATACGGGTGAATTCCAGATTACAAACAAAGAATGTAATCACAATAAACTGCACACAAAACAAAGAAACAACCCAATGTCTTGAGGTAAACCTCAAGAACTCCAGACAAAATATCAATTAAGATCACAAGGTCTTCGACATAGGCCAAGGTTTCTAATCCTAAGTCTAAGAAGTCCAATACTCCATAATTCCAAGGATAGTAACCAAATAGTTCAAGTATCATTAAATTTTTTTATGGTACATGTTGATTATTAGGTGTCTTAGAATAGAAAAGAAAAGGCTCAAGTGAGTAAAATAAAAATGACATGAAATGTAATGCTTAAAGTAAATGGTACGTAAAGCATAAAAAATAAAAGGGGCATAAAGTAAAAACAATTTAATAATTAGTGGTTAGTTGGATGACCATAGTGAAACATGCATTTGGAACTCATTAGAGGATTGGTAGAATAAAAGCCTCCACACAACAAGTTGCATTTTCTTTTTGTCAAGTATATCATCCATCTGGAATCCTCAAAAGCACCATTTAATGATCAATGATGTTTAAGTGATCCGCATTGACCAAAAGTGTTGTAGATCCATTAGAGGATTACTAGAACCAAAGCCTCCACAAAATGAATCTCAATTTTATTGGATCAAAGAGATCAAATTAACATACTTGGGCTTGCAAACATAGGTTTGGGCCACGAATGATCATTTATTCGAATCAGGACAAAATTTAGCGATATGTTAAGCAATCGTAAGTGAACTTATATAGAAGTCGCACCTATTTTGAGACAGGTCAATAACAATATATGCACCATTTGTTGAGACATGATATAGAGATCATGCTCCAATAACACTTAGTGCAATAAGAAAGGGAAAAGATGAAGTGGGGTGGGAGAGAATATACAAACCACATTTGAATTAAATTTAAACCAAACTATTATTAAAATCATTCATCCATTTTTGTAGAGTTAGACTCAACACCATGGATCCAATGATGTTAATAAAGTTCATGACCAAAAATTTAATCCACGATCAACCTGAAAAAATTCACAAAATAATATTGCATTTAATATATACATTAAAAAAGGTTTCAAAAATGTTTTAAAATAGAAATAAAAGAGAAAATATCAACTATATTCAAATTAATCAAGAAATAAAAAGTAATACCATAGAAAAATAAAAATTGAACTAAAATTATTTTATAAAATTTTTGGTAATTTTTTAAAGTCAGAAACTATTTTTAAAATTAAAAGAAATGAGTAAAATAAACCAAAAACGATAAGAAAAAATAACAAAGTAAGAAATAAAAAATAAATGAGGTCACCAGTATTTGTCACAATATCATTGGATTATTTCATAATTTTTCCAAAATTTAAAAATGCATAAAAGTATTTTTAAACATTTAAAACAATTCAAATAAAGTGGAAATTTATAAAAAATATCAAAAAACAAAATAAAATTATGAAAAATAAAAATCAGAAAGAGAAAAATCAAAAATATTTTTCATAATTTTTTCAGATTTGTTTTACTAAAAATGAATTTTCTATGATTTTTTGAAATTTAAAACAATTAAATATAAAAATCAGAAAAGAAAAATTAAGTCCAAAATATGTGGACCATTGGATGAGAGTCAAAACGCATTAGTAATCAAATCCAAGGGATCTGGCCCATTATGCATACCATGGTCATTAGTGAATAAAGCACTGAATCAAATGTAAATCAAAAATTAAAAAAATCCAAATGGCGTTGTTTCATTGGTTGAAGGATGACACATTGGTCATCTTCAACCTCCAACCAGTCCCAAAACCAGGTTGCTCAATCTGTAAAATTAGAGCACGAGACCTATGCCATTCGCTTCGTCTCTTCAAGACGAAGACAACCACACCTTCGCGATAAATTTATATAAATTGTAGCTCAAGCAATTTGGAAAGAAAGTTTTGAAAAGGGATTTGAAATTTCATGGTCGAAACAAGTTTCCAGATAAAATTAAGTGTTGCAACTAGAACCACGGCAATGAGAGCATCACAATGATATCAAAGTTTTGAAGAATTGATGAAGGAATCTACCTATTAAAGTTGAGTTGCAGAGCTCTGAAACTGGACTTCTTTGGAGCAATATAGGACACGATTCTTGAATGTAATTATATGGTTAGCTTCAAGGAAGATCAAGGAAGGTAAATTGATATAAAAACTGGATTGAAAAAGGTTTGAAAACAGATTTCGAAGTTGCAGAATTTTGAGTTATGGAACAAGTTTGGCAGGGTGATTCTGGCTATCCAAGCTTGAGGAAATGAATGGGGGATGACCCTCTATTTATAGGGAATCAAATGGAATGTCCAAGCGTGTGAAATGATGAAGTTTGGAGGGAAATCGTGTGAAGTTGCAAACAAGAAAAGTGTCACTTCTAATTTGATCAAAACTCATCCAAAACATACGTTTTGTTGTTCTAATCACTTCTGGAAGTTCACTAAACATGTTTAGACGCAAAAACAAGCAGAAACAAAGTGTTTAGAAGCTAAACCGATGATTTCAAATTCTGACTTTTGAAGAAACTTCAGTTCCAAGTTACCAAGTTCAAATCAATGGTATTCTCAACTCAAGGGGCCTTAGTGCATGATTCTTGATGCTTTAGAAAGATGAGGTTACAAGCTTTGTAATGGAAAAAGAATGGAATCAAATGGATGCTTGAGATGAAAGTTGCATTGAGTCAAAGTTGGGTAAAAAGAAGTTGACCTTCCATACTTAGAAATATTTCAAGTTTTCCTTCAAAAGTGACCTATAATTTTTTGCATCCAAACATGACCTTCCACTTGAAATTTACTCTTGACCAAAAAAGATGGCATGAAATAGACCTCTTTAATGAAATTTTAAGATTCAAACCATTTAAAATCTCCAAAAATTGAGAGAGTTATAAATTGTTGAAGTTGGCAAAAAATCATGAAATGACCTATAATCGTTTGTATCCTTAGGGCATCTTCCATCCATTTTATCACTTTGCACATAAAAGAAGGAATAAAGTTCACATCCTCAATATCATTATGGAAAAATAATGAGCTCAAGGTGATAAACATTGACCAAGTTATGATCATTTGAAGTCACACATGAGAAATGGGGGTTCATCTGGAGGACTTGTAATCTTTCTTCATCATCAAGTTTCTTCCACATGAAAACTCGTTGAAACTTTTGAAGTGATTTGTTAATAACAATTTAAAGATAAGGATGTCATTGGAATCACTCAAAAATACCAAAATATGAGAAATATATACTTCTTTGAAGTTCAAAACCCTAGCTCCTAGATCAAGAAAATGGTTTGAGGAACTTTGACAATTTTGAACAAACTTCTTGTATCAACACTCTTGCTTTGTAAATAGAAGTTATTGAGGATTAAAATTAGAACTCATAGCCACCAAAACCACTTCAAAATCTTGATAATTGAGAGAAATATGCACTTGTGATCAGTGGGAATAAGACCTTGTTCAACTATGGCAACTTCTTCAATCAATCCCTTGCACTTTTGAATCAATCTTGATAACTTGGAAATGTAGTGAACCAAAATAACCTTGCCATGACATCCCTTCCATAAAAACTTCAATGGTGAAGTTTGGACTTCTCAAGTTTTATTGACTAGGGCATGGAAATAAACTTATGAACCCATGGAGAAACTTGCTAAGCCTCATTGTGTTTACCTACATTATTAACAAGTAAGACAAACCAACATTGCATTTTATTAATTAAAATAAGAGTTAAGAAAAAATATTCATGATCACAAAAGAAACCAAGTCAAGGTACTTGGTGATTCCTCAAAGAGCAAAGCTAAAGGTAGGGAGGAGGACCAAAACCCTAATGTGATCTTGTTGTGATTGAATCAATATGGTATGATGAAGGGATCTTAGGGGCAAAAATTGGGGTACAACAAAGGGTTATTGAGAATAATTCATTCACCAAGAGACATGGTCGACTCCTCAATTTGGTTACCTCAAGCCCTGATGAATAAATGGTGAAAGTTCTCTTTTAGTTCTTTGACCTTTTACACCATTGCTTTACATTTCCCGATTACCAGTTAATACCTACCATGGAAGAGTTTTCTCATTTATTGGGAGTGCCTATTCTAAATCAATTACCTTTTAATGGTATGGAAAGAGAACCAAAAGCTGAGGAGATTGCTCAAGCTCTGTATTTACAATGGTCCGACATTATGGCAAATTGGGAAACAAGAAGCGGTGTCAAGGGGTTTCTAGCCAAGTTTTTGTTTGAGAAGGCTCACTATTTTTGGGATACTATGTATTTATAAACCTTTGAAGAGGTGTTGGCCCTTCTCGTCTATTGGATGATATTGTTTCCTAATCCAGACCAACTCATAGATGTGAATGCGGTCAAAAATTTTCTGTCTCGTAACCCGGTGCCTACTTTGCTTGGGGACATTTTGCACTCTTTTCACACTCGCACCGTAAAGAGAAGAGGAACCCTTATGTGTTACACTCCTCTGTTGGCTAGGTGGTTTATTTCGTACCTACCTCGATCTGTGTTGAAAAATAAGCAAGGCATGAGGTTGTCTAATAGGTTGATGTCTCTCACACATTTGGATATTCACTGGTGCCCTCGATCTGTGGAAGATGTTCCCATCATTGATCGTTGTGGGGAATTCCCTAATCTCCCTCTCCTAGGCATTGGGGGAGGAATCACTTATAACCCTTGTTTGCCATTGCGACAGTTTGGGTATGCTAAGTGGGACGGTCCTCATGATGCACTGGTTCAGGGAATTACATTCGACTATGAGAACAATGTCCAAGGGTACCGTTAGAGGTTCATTCGATCTTGGGGCATGGTGAACAAAGTTGACAGAAATACATTGGGGCATAAGAACTCCATCCCTTTGGAGCCTTATCTTAAGTGGGTGTGAGCAGGCGCTCAAAATCTCATGATGCCTTACCCCGCCATCCTACCTATCATCATGGAACCTATTGCCGAGACAGATGTACCTCATACTATTCTACATCCTGACATGCTGACTACTCTTGAGGAATTACAAATATCTTGGATTCAAATCAAAGAGGAACGAGACACCTTTGAAACCCGGTTCTACATAAGCGAAAAGAAGGTTTTGGAGCTTACAAGACAATTGCACGAAGAACGGAGTTTGAATTCCTACATTGAACCAAAGAGGATGCGCTCATGGGAAGCCGGAGTCCTGTTTGATTTAGGAGTTTTTTCATCTTTGTTTCGTCCATTGTAAGCCCAAGAGGCATCATTGTAACAATTTAAACTTATGAATGAAATTAATGTTTGTTCTCTCTTTATCCCAACAAATTTAAAATCTTAAAAGTCCTTGAAAACATTGCATAAGCATATTATGCATGTCATTACATAAGCAGATATTTTGAGACAAGTTTCTTATTCTTTTCACTGTTTATTTTAGAAAAAGAAATGGCTCTTGAAAAAACAATAAAGGACCTTCAAGCTCAAAACGCCCAGTTCCAACAAATGTTCCTGGCTCTGGCTAAGGGGGAAGATGATTTGAAAGCTCTTATCATCAAGGAGAAGACCAAGAAGGAAATGAAACCAGATGGTGTATTTAACTTGGGAAGAAGGTTCAAAGGACCGGCTAAGAGAGCTCTAGATTTCACAACCCCGTCAAACGAGGGGGACAACAAAGAAGAGAAGCCAACAAAAGAAAAAAACAACCCCGGTACTGATGAGGAAGAGGCTGATTACTCTGAGGAATAGTATCCTCCTGCTGATGATAAGTACAAACAGATGGAGGATCGTCTCAATGCTACCGAGATTCAGAGGGTACCCGGGCTGGATTTGGAAGAGCTAGGACTTGTCTCAAGGGTGTTCATCCCGCAGAAATTCAAGGTCCCCACATTTGCTAAGTATGATGGTGCCTCCTGTCCTAAGCTGCACTTAAGGTCATATGTCAGAAAGAATCAGCACCCGACTACTGATAGGAATCTGTGGGTACATTTCTTCCAGGAAAGTTTGTCAGGGACGTAGTTGGAATGGTTCTATCAACTGGAAAGAACCAACATTCATAATTGGGAAGATCTGGATTCTGCTTTTTACAAGAAGTACCAATATAAATCTAATCTCGCTACAACCCGTAAACAATTGCAAAGTATGTCTATGGGTTCTGGCGAGGGTTTCAAAGATTATTCCCAAAAGTAGAGAGACCTTACGGGAAGAGTCCAGCCTCCTCTGTATGATAGAGAGCTGGTAGACATGTTCTTGGGAATGTTGTCTGGTCCATTCTTTAACCTTTTGATTGGAAGCTCTTCAGCTGGGTTTACTGAGTTGATCTTGACTGGTGAGTGGGTAGAAGCAGGTATCAAGAGTGGTAAGATTCAGAGGGATGCATCCTCTAGTACATTAAAGAAACCATTCTCCAGGAAGAAGGAGGTCAGTGCTGCTTATGGCTAGAGAAATGAAATCAAAACTAAACATCGTCCGACAGTAGAGGCTGTTATGATCTCCAATCCTACATTAAATCAACAAAGAATTAATCAGGGCAAGCCGGATGCGCCCAGAAGACAGTTCACCCGGATCAACATGACCTTATCCCAGGTTTTGCCATACCTGTTAAAGTCCAATCTGGTGACTCTAAAAGAAGCTCCTAAGAATCCCATACTGCATCTCCCTGCTATAACCCAAATGCTCGATGTTCCTACTGTAGCGGTAGAAATGTTTAAGACTAAGCTATTGGATTGACTAGACTTATACAGATCAAAAATAAAAACCACCATCGTGCTTTATTATTTCCAAAGGAATGGGAAAAGAGCGAATAACCCAAGAAGAGGGGGAAGATTCAAGGTAAGGGGGTTGGTTATGCAAAGGGAAGGTATTAGCACCCTAAACATCTACGGTACTCCATAGGAACCTCTTTGTAAAAATCTATATATTTTGGCTATGAAATGTTGCATAAAAATAGATGGTGGAGGTGAGAAAAGAAATATAGTTTTTTATAATTTTTGCACCCGCCGCGGTTGTGAACCTTTAGTGCCTACGTACCACCTTTCGTGAAATAGGGGATCAGGGTACATGTAATTCCTCTTTTAAAAATTTTAAAACACAAGTGTGTTGGTTAATTTTATGAGATAAGACACCATCGTCATTGTCCGTGTGGAAAACATAGTTACTACCCACAATTATGAGGAAGGAGAATTTGCATCATCTCAAAGAGGAGGATATAGCTTGGATTTTAAAATAAAAAATGCCTCACTCAACACCTAAGTGGAAAATATCTCTCTTCACTACATATTATAGAAGTATAGTTGTTTGCATCACTACAAGGATTGACAAGAGTCTAATATTTTTAGGAAAAGAGTTTTAAAATAAAAGCCAAAGTGGCAAAATAGTTTGAAATGAGATTGGTTGACTTTTAGTCTTCTCACAAAAAAAATGTCAAGGCATTATTAAATTGATTAAAGTTTATTTATGAAAATGTTTTGAAAATGCATGGACCTAGGTCCAAGATTATTATGAAAATGGTTCAAGTTTAAAAAACAAGAAGATTTTTCAAAAGGAGAGAGAATATTTTTGAAGTTAAAGAAGATGGGAGGAGAAGAAGAGACTATCCAAAGGCATAAGGTAAAAGTTAGGGAGAAGAACCATATAACCAACAAGAAGCCAATACTTGACATTATGAGTCAAGATAGAATTCCCATTCTTTGGATTGAAACCAAACTAGAAAAGATACTAGACCTCTTGAGAGAACCAAGCTTCAAGTGTATTAAGTCTTCACAAAAATGAGGCAGAGTAATGGCTGTATACGGGTGAAATCCATATTACAGACAAGGAAGGTAATCACAATAACCTGCACACAAAACAAACAAACAACCCAATGTCTTAAGGTAAACCTTAAGAACTCCAGACAAAATATCAATTAAGGTCACTATGTCTCCAATATAGGCCAAGGTTTCTAATCCTAAGTCCAAGAAGTCCAATGCTCCATAATGCCAAGGATAGCAACCAAATAGTCCAAGTACCATTAAAGCCTTTTTTAGGGTTCATGTTTATTATTAGGTGATTTGAAAATGAAATGAAAGGCTCAAGTGAACAAAACAAAGATAACAAGGATATAAATGCTCAAGTGAGCAAAATAAAAATACATGAAATGTAATGCTTAAAGTAAATGGTACATAAAGCCTAAAAGGAAGATAAAAGCATAAAATGAAACAAATTAATAATTAGTGGTTAGTTGGATGAACATCTTGAAACTTGCATTTGGAACTCATTAGAGGATTGGTAGAACCAAAGCCTCCACACAATGAATCTCAAAGTTATTGGATCAAAGGGGTCAAATTAACATACTTGGGCATGCAAACATAGATTTGGGTCACGAATGATCATTTATTCGAATCGAGACAAAAATTTAGCGATTTGTTAAGCAATCGTAAGTGGACTTATATAGAAGTCGCACCTATTTTGAGGTTGGTCAATAGCAATCTATGCACCATTTGTTTTGAGACATGATATTATGATCATGCTCCAATAACACTTAGTGCAATAAGAAAGGGATGAAATGAAGAGGGGTGGGAAAGGATATAAACCATATTTGAATTAAAATTTAATCAAACTATTATTAAAATCATTCATCCATTTTTGTGGAGTTAGACTCAACACCATGGATCCAATGATGTTAATAAAGTTCACGATAAAAAATTTAACCCAAGAACAGCCAAAAAATAATCACAAAATAATATTGCGTTTAATATATATATTAAAAAAGGTTTTTAAAATAGAAATAAAAGAGAAAAATATCAACTATATTCAAATAAATAAAGAAATTAAAAGTAAGACCATAGAAAAATCAGAAAAGGACTCAAATATTTTTACAAAAATTTTGGTAATTTTTTAAAGTCAGAAACTATTTTTTAAAATTAAAAGAAATGAGTAAAATAAACCAAAAATGATTAAAAAAATAACAAAGTAAGAAATAAAAAATAAATGACGTCACCAATATTTGTCACAATATCATTGGGTCATTCCATAATTTTTTTCAAAATTTAAAAATGCATAAAAGTATTTTTAAACATTTAAAACAATTCAAATAAAGTGAAAATTTATTAAAAAAAAATATCAAAACACAAAATAAAATTGTGAAAAAATAAAAATCATAAAGAGAAAAATCAAAACTATTTTTCATAATTTTTTCATATTTTCTTTTACTAAAAATGAATTTTCTATGATTTTTTGAAATTTAAAACAATTAAATATAAAAATCATAAAAGAAAAAATAAAGTCAAAAATATGTGGACCATTGGATGATAGTTAAAACACATTAGTAATCAAATCAAAGGTCATGGTCATTAGTGAATAAAGCACTGAATCATTAATTAAATCAGATTTTCAAAAAAAATTAGATGGCGCGCCTTAATTGGTTGGAAGATGACATGTTGGTCATCTTCAACCTCCAGCCAGCGTAAATTGCAGGTCTCTCAAACTGTAAAATCAGAAGCTCGGACATATGCCATTCGCTTCGTCTCTTTAAGACGAAGACAAACACCTTTGCGACAAATTTATATAAATTGTAGCTTAAGCAATTTGGAAGGAATGTTTTGAAAATGGATTTGAAATTTCATGGTAAAAACGTGTTTCTAGATAGAAGTAAGTGTTGCGACTAGAACCAGGGCAATGAGAGCATCACAATGATATCAAAGTTTTGAAGAATTGATGGAGAAATCTACCTATTGAAATTGAGTTGCAGAGTTCTGAAACTGGACTTCTATGGAGCAATATAGGGCACGATTCTTGAACGTAATTGTATGGTTAGCTTCAGGGAAGATCAAGGGAGGTAAATTGATAGAAAAAATGGATTGAAAAAGGCTTGAACACGGACTTCGAAGTTACATAAATTTGAATTATGGAACAAGTTTGGAAGGGTGATTACGGCCATCCAAGCTTGAGGAAATGAATGGGGGATGACCCTCTATTTATAGGAGAATGAATGGGATCCTCAAGCGTATGAAATGATAAAGTTTGGAGGGAAATCGTGGGAGGTCTGCAGCATGAACAAAGTGTGACTTATTTAGCATCAAAATTCAGACTAATCTTGCGTTTCATGATGCTAAACACCTTTGAAAATTTGCTAAATATGATTAGAAGAAAAATAGCGTGGAAAACTTGTGATTAGAAGCCAAAACAAAGATTTCAAAATCTGACTTGTGATGAAACTTCAGTTTCAAGCTACCAATTTCAAAACAATGGCATTTTCAACTCAA
The DNA here is from genome assembly GCA_948472305.1 of Vicia faba. Taxonomy (NCBI): domain Eukaryota; kingdom Viridiplantae; phylum Streptophyta; class Magnoliopsida; order Fabales; family Fabaceae; genus Vicia; species Vicia faba. Next base: position 1,468,124,493 of record OX451737.1, read on the forward strand.
GGGGTCTTAAGGCATGATTCTTGATGCTTTAAAAAGATGAGATTACAAGCTTTGTAATAGATAAATAATGGAATAAAATGGATGCTTGAGCTGAGAGTTGCATTGAGTCAAAGTTGGAGAAAAAGGGTTGAGTTTCCATACTTAGAAATATTTCAAATTTTTCTTCAAAAGTGACATATAATGTTTTGCATACAAACATGGCCTTCCACTTGGAATTTTCTTTTGAACAAAATATATGGAATGAAATATACCTCTTGAATGACATTTTGAAACTTGAACCATTCAAAATCTCCAGAAATTGAGAGAGTTATGAAATGTTGAAGTTGGTAAAAAAATCATGAAATGACCTATAATCTTTTGTATCGTTAGGGCATCTTACATCCATTTTCTCACTTTGCACATAAAAGAAGGAATAAAGTTCACATCCCGAAGATCATTGTGGAAAAAGAGTGGGCTCAAGGTGATATAAATTGACCAAGTTATGATCATTTAAAGTCACACATGAGAAAATGAGGGTTCATCTGGAGGACTTGTAATCTTTCTTCATCATCATGTTTCTTCCACATGAAAACTCCTTGAAACTTTTGAAGTGATTTGTTAATAACCCTTTGAAGAGAAGGATTTATTTTAATACACTCAAAAATACCAAAAGATGAGCAAGATATACTTCTTTCAAGTTCAAAACCCTAGCTCCTAGATCAAGAAAATGCTTTGAGGAACTTTGACAATTTTGAACAACCTTCTTGTACCAACACTCTTGATTTGTAAATAGAAGTTGTTGAGGATTATAATGAGGACTCATAGCAACCAAAACCACTTCCATATCTTTAGAATTGAGAGAAATATGCACTTGTGACCAATAGGAATAAGACCTTGTCCAACCATGACAACTTCTTCAATCAACCCCTTGTACTTTTGAATCAATTTGATAACTTGGAAATGTAGTGAACCAAAATAAACCTTGCCATGCCATCCCTTCCAAAACAACTTCAATGGTGAGGTTTGAATTTCTCAAGCTTTATTGACTAGGGCATGGAAATAAACTCATGAACCCATGGATCAACTTACTAAGCCACATTGCCTTTACCTACATTATTAACAAGTAAGACAAAACCAACATTACATTTTATTAATTAGCAGGAAAATCAAGACAAAATATTCATGATCACAAAAGGAAACAAGTCAAGGTGCTTGGGGATTCCTCAAAGAGAAAAGCTAAAGATAGGGAGAAGAACCACAAGACCTAATGTGATCTTGTTGTGATTGAATCAAATGGTATGATGAAGGGATCTTAGGGGCAAAATTTGGGGTATAACATCTGCTCTTATTTAAGTTTCTTCTATCCAGAGATACGAAGGTTAAAAATTTTCATGTAGACGCGATTGAAGATACTTAAATTTAAAACTAACCCTATTTTTGGCCCTAAGATGCCATGAAATCCTTATGAGTATGAATGCATATGAACAAAATCAAAGAGACGCAAAACACCATTGGGGAAGTAACAAAGGAAATAAAGATCAAAAGGGGAACCCAACCAGGAAAATAAAACATTGGTTGATCAAAAGAACTCTCTCATAGAGGGTTGTAAAAAGTCAAAGGATACACCAACTTTTACTGAAGGCGAAACTACCAATGTTCACTGAAGACAGAAAGAGGAAAGAAAAACAACACCACCGTTTACTGACGGTGAGCTACCAACGTTCACTAGAAGTAGAGAGAAAAAATCATCGGCATTCACTGATGATGAACTACCGACGTTCACTGAAGGTGACCTACCAACTTTTACTGAAGGTAGAAAGAGAATATATCATAGCACCATCGTTCATTGAATATGAACCACCAACTTTCACTGAAGGTGACCTACCAACTTTCACTAAAGGTAGAAAGAGAATATATCATAGCATCGCCGTTCACTGATGATGAACTACCAACGTTCACTGAGGGTAGCAAAAAGATAACAATCACCGAAGTTCACTGAAGGTGACCTACAAACTTTCACTGAAGGTAGAAAGAGAATATATCATAGCACCGTCGTTCACTGACGATGAACCACAAACATTCACTGAAGGTGACCTACCAACTTTCCCTGAAGGTAGAAAGAGAATATATCATAGCACCGTCGTTCACTGACGATGAACTACCAACGTTCACTAAGGGTAGCAAAAAGATGACAAGTTTTTCCCAAAATTCTGGCGTTTCACCTAGAATGGGTCTCAACTTCTTCTTTAAGCAAGGCACTCCGCCTGGAAAGGGTAATATATAAGTTGTCTCAAATAAAGAGACATGCTACTTGTTGTTGTGGAAAATTGTAAAATGACTTCCTGGGGAAAGTGTCATGACTTCCTGGGGAAAACAAAATGGCTTCCTAGGGAAATGCGAATGTATTCCTCCTGAGGAGATAAAGTCTTCTCGTGCAAAATAAATGCATATTCTCAAACCATAACTCGAAGCTTTAAGACATCCAAAGTAATCATATTGCTGGGAAACAAAGATTCAATCCAAAAATAAACTGGAGTAAAACGGTCTACCAAAGTACATTCTTTGAGAATTGAACTCAACAGGGAAACCCGGATCATCCAGTTAAGGAGCTGTGTAGGAAGGCTAAAGCAAAAAAAATCGTCCACGAGGGATAACTCAGTGGGGGGAATTGAAAGAATATACACTTTCTGCTTAAATCTGACACTCTATTGGAGAGAGGACAACACAAATCTGCAAAACAGGGTAATATCTCAACAAAATATCAATGGGTATGAATGAGCAATGATTTTCTAAGTTTAGCTACGCGTGATGTATGTATGAATGTATGAGTGATATCGTGTATATGCTGACAAAACAAACATATAGTACTGGGGATAAAAAAACAAAACAAACTCGGGCGCACATAATAATCGGCTAAATCACATCCAAGATGAACATCCCAATAGAAAAATAAGCACCAACTAAGGAAGCAAAGTCATATTGCATGGCTTAACTTCACTGGGGAGAAACATAACATGGTGACAAAACAGTACAGGTACAGGGATATAACATCCATCTCAAGGCTTCACCAGGGAATAGCACTCAAACTTCAACGGGGAAATAAATATTTTAAAATGTAACACTTCTACTAGGGATTGCAAAAATATTTTCAAATAAAGCAGATGGGCACCAAATCATCAAATCATTCACTGGGGAATTCAGGCGCATTTTGAAGGAGGGAAAACATACATACTTCACCAAGGCATATAACGCCTCATCATCGAGACATCTATTGGGGACTTTGTACTGACTCCATTGAGGAGATCAAACACCATGTCATCAAAGGGGAAACCAATATATGTTCTTCACTGGGGAAACCGGAGATACATGTTCTTCGAGAGTAATAATTATACCAAATTTTCTGGGAAAAGAGGACTTCTATCCAATAAGCAAAACCTTCACTTGAGAAAACTTGAATTGGATCTTCACGAAAACTCAAAAAAGAAGAAAAATGAACCAAGACTTGACTGGGGACACTAGAGTCACAAACCTATATAGCGAAAACGTCCTGAGAAAACCTTCCCGGGGGGAAATAAAACTTCTCAAAACCACTGAAGTTCATTCCTTCCTGGGATCACTATTTTTTGTTTTCCTCTTGAATCACAAAATATAAAGTAAAAGTAAATTGTAAATTCTTTTTGAAAAACAATTTTAATATTTAATCTTTTTGCTTTGAAAATTATTATCAATAATAAATGGAGTCTTTGCAAGATAAATAAAACAAGAAATACAAAGAATTTGGCAAAAGCTCAAATTTCATTGATAGAATGGTAGTCTGTGAATGGCGAGACTCCATGGATAATTACAAAGTTCGGAAAATGGTAATATATAATGGAAAAGATACATTGAAATACAATGACCACTATCCCCTCTAATAACTTTTGAAATCCTGAGTAGCAGCTTCCGTTGAAGTATGATGAGGATCCGAGAATATTGTTGCTTCAATGATCAAGTCTTGTTTGATGTAGTTACTTTCCAAGAAAGTCCCTAACTTTTGCTTAAGCTTCCCTTGCGGGTTTTCAACTTAGCGGGAAATTTATTATGTTCATGTCTCTAATTTTTTCCTAGACCGCCCATTCGGGTTTTCGGTCTACCGAGACGCTCCTTTTTTCCTAAGTCGCCCTTTCGGGTTTTCAAATTAGCGAGTTGTTCTTTTTATTTCTTTAGGTGAATTATTTCTTGACTGCATCAGCATTCATGGGACGTGGGAACTCCTCGCCATCCATAGTTTCAAGAATTAATGCACCGCCAGAGAAGGCTTTCTTGACAACATATGGGCCTTTAAAATTGGGAGTCCACTTGCCCCTAGAATCAACATTAAAAGACATGATCTTTATGAGCACGAGGTCGCCTTCTCTGAGTTCATGTGGTTTGACCTTCTTATCAAAAGCTTTCTTCATTCTCTTCTGATACAACTGCCCATGACGCAAACCCGTCATTCTCTTCTCTTCGATCAAATTCAATTGATCAAACCTGTTCTGAACCCATTCAGCCTCTGTCAACTTGGTTTCCATTATCACACGCAAAGAGGGAATCTCAACCTCGATTGGGAGTACCGCTTCCATTCCATACATAAGGGAGAAAGGGGTTGCTCCTTTTGAAGTGCGTACAGATGTTCGATATCCATGCAAAGTAAAAGGGATCCTTTCATGCCAATCTTTATAAGTAACAACCATCTTCTGGCTGATCTTCTTGATATTCCTATTAGCAGCTTCAATAGCCCCATTCATCTTTGGCATGTATGGAGATGAGTTATGATGTACAATTTTGAATTCCTCACAATGTTCTGTCAACATCTTGTTGTTCAAATTCGAGCCATCGTCGGTGATAATTCTGCTCGGGACACCATATCGACATATGAGATTATTCTTCATGAAGCGCACAACCACCTACTTAGTAACATTAGCATATGAAGCAGCTTCCACCCATTTGGTGAAGTAATCAATTGCTACCAAGATAAAACGGTGTCCATTCAAAGCTTTGGGTTATATCATCCCGATCATGTCAATACCCCACATAGAGAAAGGCCGTGGGGAAGAGATCACATTGAGAAGTGTCAGAGGAACATGAACCTTGTCCGCATAAATATGACATTTGTGACACTTCTTTGAAAATTTGTAACAGTCAGATTCCATTGTCAGCCAATAGTAACCTGCCCTTAGCATCTTTTTAGCCATTGAATGTCCATTGGCATGAGTGCCAAATGAACCTTCATGAACCTCATGCATCAACATGCCTGCTTCGTGTCTATCCACACATCTGAGCAGGACCATGTCATAAATTCTTTTGTAAAACACATTTTCACTGAGGAAGAAACTGCCTGCCAATCTTCTCAATGTCTTTTTATCTTTATTCAATGCACCAATCGGGTATTCCTGAGTTTGATGAAAATGCTTGATATCATAATACCAAGTTTTCTCATATGTTACCTCCTCTATTGTAAACACAATAGCGGGCCTATCCAGTCGCCGAACCATAATTCGAGGTATATCATTCCAAGTATTTACTTGATACATAGAAGCCAGAGTTGCCAGAGCATCCGCCATTTGATTTTCGTCTCTGGGGATGTGATGGAATTCAACTTTATTAAAGAAGGGTAATAATCTTATAGCATAATATTTGTAAGGGATCAAGCTGGGGTGACAAGTATCCCACTGTCCTTTAATCTAATTTATTACCAAAGTTGAATCACCATACACATCTAGAATTTTAATTCTGAGATCAATAGCTTCCTCAAGACCCATGATGCAAACCTCATATTCTGCCATATTATTAGTATAATCAAATGTCAACCTTGCAGTAAAAGGAATGTGTGATCCATGTGGAGTGACAATCACAACACCAATTCCTTTACCATAAGCATTCACAACTTCATCAAATATCATACTCCAACGAGATTCAGGTTCAGGACCTTCCTCAGGCAATGGTTCATCACAATCTTTCACTTTCAGAAGCATCACAAACTCATCGGGAAAATCATACTTCATAGAGTGATAATCATCAACTGGTTGGTGAAAAAGATAATCTGCCAACATGCTGCTCTTAATAGCTTTTTGAGTGCGGTATTCGATATCATATTCAGATAACAGCATCTTCCAGTGGGCAATTCTTCTAGTAAAAGTAGGCTTTTCAAAAATGTACTTGAATGGATCCATTTTGGAGATCAACCAAGTAGTGTGATTCAACATATACTGCCACAAACATTTTGCCGCCCAGGCTAGAGCACAACATGTCTTTTCCAGCATGGAATATCGCGACTCACAAAATGAATTGAAAAAGGAAGGTAAATTGATAGAAAAAAATGGATTGAAAAAGGCTTGAACACTGATTTCGAAGTTACAAAAATTTGAGTTATGGAACAAGTTTGGCAGGGTGATTCTGGCTATCCAAGCTTGAGGAAATGAATGGGGTATGACCCTCTATTTATAGGAGAATGAATGGGATCCTCAAGCATGTGAAATGATGTAGTTTGGAGGGAAATCGTGGGAGGTCTGCATCATGAACAAAGTGTGACTTGTTTAGCATCAAAACTCAGCCAAATCGTGCGTTTCAGGATGCTAAAAACCTTTGGAAAGTTGCTAAACATGATTAGAAGCAAAAACACATGGAAAACTTGTGATTAGAAGCCAAAACAAAGATTTCAAAATCTGCCTTGTGATGAAACTTCAGTTTCAAGCTACCAATTTCAAAACAATGGCATTTTGAACTCAATGGGTCTTAGGGCATGATTCTTGATGCTTTAGAAAGATGAGGTTACAAGCTTTGAAATGGAAAATTAATGGAATCAAATGGATGCTTGAGCTGAGATTTGCATTGAGTCAAAGTTGGAGAAAAATGGTCGACTTTCCATACCTAGAAATATTTCAAATTTTTCTTCAAAAGCGACCTATAATGTTTTGCATCCAAACATGGCCTTCCACTTGGAACTTGCTCTTGACCAAAAAAGATGGAATGAAATAGACCTCTTGAATGACATTTTTAAACTTGAAAAATTCAAAATATCAAAAAATAGAGAGAGTTATGAATTGTTGAAGTTGCCAAAAAATCATGAAATGACCTATAATCTTTTGTATCCTTAGGGCATCTTCCATCCATTTTCTCACTTTGCATATAAAAGAAGGAATAAAGTTCACATCAAGAAGATCATTTTGGAAAAAGAGTGGGATTAAGGTGATATAAATTGACCAAGTTATGATCATTTAAAGTCACACATGAGAAAATGAGGGTTCATCGGGAGGACTTGTAATCTTTCTTCATCATCAAGTTTCTTCCACATGAAAACTCATTGAAAATTTTGAAGTGATTTGTTAATAACCCTTTAAATAGAAGGATGTCATTGGATCACTCAAAAACACCAAAAGATGAGCAAGATATACTTCTTTAAAGTTCAAAACCCTAGCTCCTAGATCAAGAAAATGCTTTGAGGAACTTTGACAATTTCGAACAACCTTCTTGTACCAACATTCTTGCTTTGTAAATAGAAGTTGTTGAAGATGATAATGAGGATTCATAGCAACCAAAACCACTTCCATATCTTGTGAATTGAGAGAAATATGCACTTGTGACCAATAGGAATAAGACCTTGTCCAACCATGACAACTTCTTCAATCAACCCCTTGTACTTTTGAATCAATTTGATAACTTGGAAATGTAGTGAACCAAAATAAACCTTTCCATGCCATCCCTTCCAAAACAACTTCAAAGGTGAGGTTTTAATTTCTCAAGCTTTATTGACTAGGGCATGGAAATAAACTCATGAACCCATGGAACAACTTCCTAAGCCATATTGCCTTTACCTACATTATTAAAAAGTAAGACAAACCAACATTGCAGTTTATTAATTAGAAGGAAAATCAAGACAAAATATTCATGATCACAAAATAAAACAAGTCAAGGTGCTTGGGGATTCCTCAAAGAGCAAAGCTAAATATAGGGAGAAGAACCATAAGCCCTAATGTGATCTTGTTGTGATTGAATCAAAATGGTATGATGAAGGGATCTTAGGGGGGGGGGAAATTAGGGTACAACACCTACCATTCTGAAAGTCCAGAGCATGATCAAATGATTGTTAGGATCTAAAAAATAAGGTGCAAGATCTTATAGAGGCAAAGGAGATTGAGTTCGACCAACCAGAGACCCCTAATGTAATAACTGCACCAATGCCCAAACATGGCCAGGGTGTCAATGTTATTGATGATGACCTGTTTGTTTCTTCTATGAACAAATTAGCTACTCCTCTTCTGATTGTTAAAGAGAATCTGTTGCGAGCTGGTTTATTTCCTGTCTATGGTAAGGGTTTCCACTTATGTATGTCTCTACCAGATGGTTCTTTGTTGTTAAAGATGGGTGTCCAGCGCTTGATGATTAACAAAGAAATCATGTTTGAGAAAGTTCCCCCTGCTAAAAGTTTGTGTGAAGATGTATCAATAATCACCATTTCTGACAATCCTCCCAGGGTCTCCACTAAAAGACCTGTCAGGATTACATCCGCTCCTAAGTTTTCTCCCTTGATTATCACCCTTCCTGGGCCGATACCATATTCCTCTGATAAATTTTTTCCTTGGAATTATGGGGTTGACGTCTACTACCATGGCGTAAAGCAAGACCTATTGGATGTTAAAAATAAAGTTGCTGAAGATACTGATCCTGACATCGACAACATTGTTGGGACCAGTAAAATTACGAGAAGCATAAGAGTTTTCCCTCTTGAAATCTCTCTGAAGACTGTGGCTACTCCTTTGGTTGTTCTTGCTGCTACTCTTGTTATTACTCCCACTGTAATCCCTATTCTTATCCCTGCTACTGAGTCAACTGAGACTCGGGGTAAAGAGGTACTGGTTGAGCCTGTCCGGACGAAGCCGCACAAAAAATTCATTCCTGATGCTTCTAGAAAAGAAATGGAAGAGATACTGGAGATAATAAAGAAAAGTGATTACAACATTATGGAGCAATTGGGGCAGACCCCTTCAAAAATCTCAATGTTGGCCTTACTTTTATGCTTTGAAACCCATGCTAATGCTTTGGTAAAATTCCTGAAGTCTGCCCATGTGCCTCAAGAGACCTCCGCCGATCAATTCGAGAATTGCGTTGCTAGTTTGATATCTGACAATGGACTGGGTTTCTCTGATACAGATTTGACATCTAAGGGAAGAAAGCATAATGATGCCCTGCATGTCTCCATTGAGTGCAGGGGCACTACCCTAGCTTATTTTCTGGTAGATACATGTTCATCGTTGAATGTATTACCCAAGAATTCTTTGGACAGATTAGATTGTGAAGGACTCACATTGAAGCTCAGTAATATTGTGGTGAGGGCCTTCGATGGTTCCAAGAGAATGGTGCACGAGCAGATGGACATCCCTATCAAATTTGGTACTCATAATTTTGACTCAACTTTCTACGTGATGGACATCCGATCGTCTTACACCTGTTTATTAGGTCGACCTTGGATCCATGGGGCCAGTGCTGTTACTTCTACTCTGCATCAGATGTTGAAATACACAGTTAACGGAAAGGTTATCATAGTCCATGGCGAGGAGGAATACATGGTGAGCCACCTGAACTCTTTCAGGTATGTTGAGATGGACGACGAGTTCATTGAGACCCCCTGTCAGAACTTTGAGGAGGTTCCACAAACAATAGTTATGACCAAGACTGCTACTAGTGTCCCGAAGATTACCAGGCCTCCATTGAAGATGTCTTTTCTGAAGGATGCCAGAGCAGCATTCGAGGAAGGTGGGTGTACCATTTTAGGCCAACTTCCGGATATTCCCTACAAATTGGACAAATTTGGTTTAGGTTTTACTTCAGGGGCCCAAAGAGCTGTTAGTCATGCTCGCACCGGGGAACCACCACTACACATCAACAACCATGGAGTCAATGCTCTGGAAGACAGTGATAGCAACTACGACATGGACAAGTGGATCTTCCTAACTATCAGCGGTGGACTCAACAATTGGGAGGCCAGGTATTTTGTTCCTATTAGTTTTATTCAAGAGTAATTGTCTTTTAGTTTTTTTGGATATGTAATATTTGAACAATTGAAACTTTAAAGCCTTGTGTCTTACCCGGGGCACAATGGCCTATTTGTGAGCGTTATTACTTCATATTCATATGTCATTAATAAATCATTGGACGTTTTGTATGCAAATTTTATGCTCCTTGTCTTTCTTTTCTACTTTTTACTTTATCAGAAATAGTTATGCTCTCTAACACACACCCACATATCAAACTGAAGATCCACATCCACTCTGGATCCCATTGATAACGGTTCTGCTATTACCAATTATGACTTTGAAAATTCGATCTACCAAGCCGAGGACGAAAGTGAGGAAGATTGTGAAGTACCAGGAGAACTTGTTAGACTGTTACAATAGGAGGAAAGGGAAATACAACCTCATGAAGATCCGGCTGAGACAGTAAACTTGGGTACTGAAAAGGATAAGAAGGAAGTCAAGATAGGTGCCAATCTAGAGCATAGTGCCAAAAACCGTTTAATTCAGATGTTACATGATTACGTTGAGATCTTTTCTTGGTCATACGAAGACATGTTGGGACTTGACACTAATATTATGGTTCATCGCCTACCGACAAAAGAAGATTGCCCTCCACTGAAATTGAAGGTTCGTCGTATGCGTCCTGAGATGTTAGAAAAGATTAAAGTTGAAGTCATGAAATAGTTCAACACCAGTTTCTTAGCTGTTACTTCTTATCCACAATGGGTTGCTAATGTTGTTCCGGTACTTAAGAAGGAGGGTAAGGTACGTATGTGTGTGGATTACAGACACCTGAATAGGGCAAGCCCCAAGGATGACTTTCCGCTTCCCCATATTGATGTTCTAGTTAACAACACTGCACAATATAAGGTATTCTACTTCATGGATGGTTTCTCTAAGTACAATCAGATCAAAATGGCACCTGAAGATATGGAGAAAACAAACCATTGTCACACAGTGGGGTACTTTCTACTACAAAGTTATGCCATTTGGGTTAAAGAACGCCATAGAACCCTATTAGTGCGCCATGGTAGCTTTGTTTCACGATATAATCCATCACGACATAGAGGTCTAAATTGATGATATGATAGTTAGGCCTCAGATTGAAGAGGAGCACCTTGATCACCTGCAGAAGCTGTTTAAAAGACTGAAAAAGTACAAACTGAGGTTTAACCTGAATAAGTGCACCTTTGGAGTAAGATCCGGTAAGTTCTTAGGCTTCGTTGTCAGCGGCAAAGGTATTGAAGTAGACCCTGCAAAGGTTAAAGCTATACAAGAAAAGCCAACTCCTTGCACTGAGAAGGAGGTTAAGGGATTCTTGAGATGTCTAAACTACATTGCCAGATTCATTTCCCATCTAACCGCTACTTGTGAGCCAATCTTCAAATTACTGAAGAAGGATCAAGCTGTGAAGTGGAATGACGATTTCCAGATTGCCTTTGACAAAATCAAGGAGTATCTTCAAGAGCCTCCAATTTTGATGTCTCCAGTTAAAGGAAGACCTTTGATCATGTACTTAACAGTATTAGAGAATTCACTGGGGTGTGTCCTAGGGCAGCATGACGAGTCTGGTCGAAAAGAGCATGCAGTATACTACCTTAGCGAAAAGCTTACTGACTGTGAAACAAGATACTCACTGCTCGAGAAAACTTGATGCTCTTTGGAATGGGCTTCTCGCCGGCTAAGACATTATATGTTGACTCACACTACCTTATTGATATCTAAAATGGATCCTATCAAATACAACTTTGAGAAGCCTGCTCTCTCCGAAAGAATAGTAAGATGGCAAATCATCCTGACCGAATACGACATTCAGTATACAACCCAGAAAACAATTAAGGGAAGTGTATTAGCTGATCATTTGGCTCATCAGGCTGTGGACGGCTACCAGTCCATGAATTTTGAGTTCCCGGATGAGAACATCATGTTAGTAACTGATTGTGAAGAACTTGGACGGATGAAGGACCTAAAAAAAGATCCTTATGGACTATGGTTTTTGACGGAGCTTCCAACACACTCGGCAATGGCATCGATGCTGTGATCATATCTCCCTAAGGCTGTCATACTTCTTTCACTTCCAGGCTATGTTTCAATTGTACCAACAATATGGCTGAATATGAAGCATGCATTATGGATCTCAAAGCTGCTATCGACTTGAGGATAAAATTCTTGAGTGTATTTGGAGACTCAGCCTTAGTAATCAGTCAAATCAAAGGAGAATGGGACACGAAGCATCCTTATATCATCCTTTGCAGAGAGCATGTGTTGACACTGATTCCACACTTTGAAGAAGTTACTTTTGAGCATTTTACACGAGAGGATAATCAACTAGAGGACGTTCTAGCTACTATGTCATCCATGTTCAAGGTCAGGTGGGATAATGAAGCTCATTAGATCACTATTGAGAGAATGGACGAACCAGCATACTGTTATGAGGTTGATACTGATGAAGTAGTGGAAAACTTTGGTTCGATGAAATAAAAAGATACCTCGAGGCCCAAGAGTATCCTAAAGGAGCTTCAGTCAATGATAAGAAGTTCCTAAGAAGGTTCTCTGCCAAGTTCTTCCTCAGTAACGAAATCCTTTACAAGCGCCGCCATGATTCCAGTTTGCTCCCGTGTATGGACAAGAGTGAAGCAAAGGAGATTATGGCAGATTTGCACGAAGGTACCTTTGGCACCCATTCTAGTGGGAACACAATGGCTAAAAAGATCTTACGGGCAGGATACTATTGGTCTACTATGGAAGCAGACTATTATCAACATTCACGAACTTGTCACAAGTTCCAGATCTATGCTGATAAAGTACATGTGCCCCCGGTCCCCTTGAACGTATTGACTGCTCCTTTGCCATTTGCAATGTGGAGCATCGATATGATTGGAGAGATTAGACCTAAAGCTTCTAATGGGCACCGTTTCATTCTCGTCGCCATTGATTACTTCATAAAGTGGGTCGAGGCAGCCTTTTTTGCTTCTGTTACCAAGAACGTTGTGACCTGATTCATCAGACATAACCTTATCTGTCAGTATGGTATTCCAGAGAGAATCATTACGAATAATGGTACCAATCTCAATAATACTATGATCACCGAACTCTGCACGCAATTCAAAATCCAGCATCATAACTCTTCTCCTTACCGGCGGAATATGAATGGCGTTGTAGAAGCTGCTAATAAAAATATTCAAAAGATCATACAGAAGATGACAGTGACATATAAATACTGGTATGAGATATTACCATTTGCTCTCCATGGTTATCGTACCACAGTGCACACATCAAAAGGGGCGACTCCTTTCTCTTTGGTATATGGGATGGAAGCTATCCTACCCATTGAAGTCCAGATCCCTTCCTTGAGAATCATGAAAGATACAGGTTTGAATGAAGACGAATGGGTTCAGACTCGACTTGACCAATTGAACTTGATTGACGAGAAGAGGCTCGCGGTTGTCTGCCATGGTTAGATGTACCAAAAATGTATGATTAGAGCTTTTAACAAGAAGGTCAGACGTCAGGTAATTCAGGCTGGTAACCTAGTAATCAAGCGCCTCATACTATCGCAAGGTGATCCCAGGGGAAAATGGACTCCTACATACGAAGGACCATTTGTAATTAAGAACATATTTTCTGGTGGAGCCATGATCTTGACCACTATGGACAGTGACGACCTTTTGCACCCTGTAAACGCGGACATAGTTAAAAGATACTACACATGAACAAAGACCCTCTAGGTTTATTGGACTAGGCAAAAATAAGGGTATCCCGACGAACCAAAAGGGTTCGGGGAAAATTATGGATATACACATGGAAAAATCTGTACACCCGACAAGTCGAAAACTTGAAAAGGCGGCTTGGGCAAAAAAAGGTATCCCATTAGATAGAAAACCCTAAAGAGTGGTCCGAGCAAAAGTTAGGGATTGAAAACGTATAACTATGTCCCATTGTATCACCTTACAGCCAATCCTCGGTAACAACTATCAAGATCAAATGGTACTAGTCAATCCAGTCAGCTTCAGACAAGCAGCAAAGAGATGAGACGCTCAAAGACATAAAGGCAATAGCAGAATAGGGAAATCAACGGGATTATTTCATATAACTGTTTTTCTTTGTATACTATTTTATATAGTTTTCATTCTTACGACGGCATTCTCTTACTAGGATGTTCGTCTCCTTGTACAAAAAACGCTTATTCAAAATAATACAAAACTACCTCTTTGAAAGCGCAAAATTATTTGTTTTTTTATCTTTCTGTTTTGTTTGGAAAAAAAACGTCCAGTGATTACTTTTGAACATATTCATTTGAATATGATTGCCGTTCACAAATACACGCATAAAAAACCAGAAAGACAATTACTAATGGCTTTAAGAAATAGGACAATGTCTAAAGGCCATCCACAAAATCCCTGCAGATACTTTCTCCAGTAGGTACAAAGGCAGGGGCATCCTACTATAAAGTCACTGCCATATCCTCAGCAAACAGCCTAATGATGCCTGGTGTTCTTATATCCCTGGTGGAGCAAGAATCTCCAATTACTGCCCCGACATCTTAAAGAATTCCCTAACTTGGTTCACAAGCTTTTCAGGATTCCCCAGCAGGATTTCATAAAAAAAAACCAAGCAGTTCATGGTGTTTCCCTTCCTCAACGGAGTTTATTTCTCTAACAACGGAAATCCATCTCCCAGTATTTCAACTTCAACAAAATTTGAAGACTTACACTCTTCATCCCTAGCAACAATTAGGGATTTATTTTCCCTTGTTCAACAATACAACAATAGAACGACTGACACTTTCGTACATTGCATTCATACACCATTTTACAAGCGTCATAGCATATGCAGAATGAATGCACATATCAAAATCTCATTTATTTTGAGAACATCATTTGCACTTCATGCATCATGATATTGCATGCAGTTAACTCTTTACCTTTTCAGGAAAGAGCAACAGATGAATTTCATCAACAATTTTCAAAAGTTCCAGATTAATACCTGAAATAAGACAGAACAACTATCTGTGGACGACTGGTTGTAGATTAATACCTGAAACTAGATAGGACAACTATATACATGAGCATATTGAAGATTAACTCCCTAACCAGGACGGGGAAACTATCTTCCTTTCTCTAAGGTCAGAGATTAATACCTGAAACCAGACAGGACAACTATCTCAACAATCGACAAAAACAAGTTCCAGATTAATACCTGAAACAAGACAAGACAACTATCCGCGGACGACTGATTGTAGATTAATACCTGAAACCAGACATGACAACTATCTACATGAGAAGATTGAAGATTAACTCCCGAAACTGGACGGGGAAACTATCTTCCTTTCTCTAAGGTTAGAGATTAATACCTGAAACCAGACAGGACAACCATCTCAACGACCGAAAAAAACAAGTTACAGATTAATACCTAAAACAAGACAGGACAATTATTAGTGAACAGCTGATTGTAGATCAATTCCCAAAACAAGACGGGGTGACTATCTACACGACCAGATGAAGCAATCTTACACGGGTTCCTTCTCTCCAGATGCAGCTTTACATGGGCTCATCTGAAATCAATCTTACACGCGTTTCTTCTCACAATCTCCAGATGAAGGTTAACACATACTCATCCTTAAGCAACCTTACATAGGTTTCTTCTAATACATTTCCAGATAACAAGTTAATTTCATTCTCCCCAGAAAGTTACTGTGAAGCCTGGATTTCAACCAGAAAACAACAAACTTTCATCTCTCCAGTCCAGAGATAACTCCCCAGTAGATCCATGGACAATTGAAGCTCTTAGACTCTATTCCCCACAGAGTTGTCCTCAAGCAGGAGAACAATAGAAATCAACTTTTCTCACTGGAGTCCTCCTCAAACAACAAGAACAGGAATCCCCATAAAGGGACCTCTTATAAAGTCAACACCTACTTCAGATGGCATCTTTAAGCCCATCTCCGACAACTCTCTGTTATCTTCTCCAAATTTCATCTTTAAGCCCATTCCCTAAACAATCAACCATCACATCATCGAGTGCAAATTTCTGGGCACTCTAATGTTCAATCATCTTCCACCTTCAGATCACAAAAGGCAAACAAGCCAATCTAAATCATTAGTTTTAAAAAGATTGAACAGGGGTAGCTGTTGTACCCCAAAATTTGCCCTCTCTTTTATTAAGACATTTTCTCACAAGGATTTTCAAAAATCCATGTTCGCACAGATACAATTGGATTTTTGACGCCCCATATAGTTTCCATGGGTCACATTGGGCTTTCAAGCATCAAATTAAAGAAAATCAAGATTGCTTCAATTTCCCAAGCTTCGAATGGACTTTGGCCTCCTTCAAGTTTGTTTCAATTTCCCAAGCTTCGATTGAACTTTGGCCCCCTTCAACTTGCTTTCGATTCACAAGGAAAAGACTTTCTCTAGACTTGCTTTCAATCCCAAAGGAAAAGACTTCCTCTGGACTTGCTTTCAATCCACAAGGAAAAGACTTCCTCTGGGCTTACTTTCCATTCACTAGGAAGATACTCCCTTCATGCTTGCTTTTCATTCATAAGGCAAGTACATCCTTCAGGCCTGCTTTCGATTCACAAGACAAGAACTCCTTTTTTGTGTGCTTCGATTCATAAAGCAGTAGGTTCCCTCATGCTAGCTTTGACTCCACCTCTAAACCCTTCAACATACAATTTTTACACTATGACACACAATATGGTCCATTCAAAGAAACATTCAAATGGTCCATTCAAAGAAACATTCAAAAGGTCCATTCAAAGAACATGAATTTGGTGTATTTAAAGGACATAAATTGGTGGGTTTGAAGGACATACATTGGTGGCCCATTCGAAGAACACACAAGTGGTGCCTTCGAAGGACATACAATTGGTCCATTCGAAGGACACAATTGTAGGAAACAAGTTTTGTTTTTTCTTTTGACGAGTCTGGTTCAAGATGCTTGCTAGCCAAAGTCCTACATGCTTCCAAGCCCAAGCCTCCTGCACAATTACATTAGAAGGACAATTTGGGATGAGCTAGCCAAGTATAAGCCACCTCATGATTTCTGGCATGCACCTGAATAGGTGTGGGATGTTTGTAGAGAAGTTTTGATGCTCTTAGGTTACCCTTCGATTGGTGCAATACAAGCTGTATTCACCAACTGAAGGTGGACTAATGCGCAACAAAGATGTTTCTTGCACGCAAGCAAAGACATAAGTCAAGGGTGGCGTTTAGAATCGAAAGAGCCACAATATTGATCCCATAGCAAATCGAAAGGAGCCACTCATAGCCAATCGAAGAACAAGGCTTGAGGGCATTCGAAGGAGTCAGGGAGTGAAACCTGTCAATGTTCATTCAAAACCCAAAAGGGTAGAAAATCCTCATAAAAGGCAACCTATTTAAGGCTTTCGATTCTTCCTTCCAATCCCGATTAATGGCTATCTCTTGCCATTTCCATTCACCACTATCCCATATAATTACAAAGCTAAAGACACATTGCTAAGGATAGGAAAAAAATAAACACTTTGCCTCCACCCAGACACGGATTCATTGCTTACTAAAACATATTTCCTACACACGCATTGCCCAAACACAAACACACATTGCATACACATAAGAAATTGCCTCGGGAAAAAGTTCAAAAACCTTATAAGTTTCCTAAATACCAAACCAGCTTTGCAAACTCCCAGGAAGTCGCCCAGGCCCTTACGCTAGCAATTCCACACCCAGGTTCACAGATCGAAGCATCTCTGGTTGGTAAGGATTTACAAAATCAAAATTGAATTTCCAGGCCATTTAAATACATATTGTTTTCATATTTGCACTACTAATGTTGTTTGTATGAACATACCACATGTAAGATAACATGCAGGAATAAGATCGTGCCATTGAAGGGCATGACCTGAATTTTGCCTCGAATCTCTGGGTTTAGGTTGTTTCGAGCCAAAACAAGCTTAGACCCGAGGTCAAAAGATTCAAATTAGGGGGCAAGAAGGATAAGGTGTTGCGTATGCGTAGAGGCAGGGATTTTGATCCCTGCCTCTTGCAATGATTTTTTCTATTTGTTTTCTTGCAGATCCAGCACCCTCCATAGGTAATCCATCATACGCTTTCAACAACATCCTTCCCTGGATCGAAGGACAACCTCCTTCCCTATATCAAAAACAACATCCCTCCCTGGATCAAAGGACAACCTCCTTCCCTGGATCGAAAAGCAACCTCCCTCCTTGAATCGAAGGACAATCTCCTTCTGTGAATCGAAGGACCATTTGTACTTTTATTTTGTTTTGTTCATATTATTTTATTGGCTTTACTCTTTAAATCAACATTAAATCAAAAAATCACAAAAATTAGGTTTTAGTCTTTTTTATTAAAATTAATTCTGTTAATTAATTATTAATTACTTAAACATTTTTTTAAATTAAAATTATGTAGATTTAGATTTTTATCCTTCTTTTATTAAATATAAAACAAACAAAAGGACTTTTCTTTCTAGGATTTAGACATATTTCCAATTAGCGCGCGATTTCATTTTAGTATTATTATTTTTCCATATTATTTTATCTGCTTACTGGGATATAATAGTTTAAATTAGGACATTTACTATTTTTTATCCCCAAGTTTGGACATGTAATAATTCCCCTCCCCGAAACCATGTAATAGTTAGACTTAATTTCCGCATTTTAAATTCCTGTACATATATTACCTGTTAGATGTATGTTAATAGGATTGCATGATAAGAATAAAAGTGAACATTAGCAAATCTAACTTCAAAGATAAAAATAACTGAAACACAATACAATTACACATGTGCGCCTTTAAGGTACTCCCACTTTGGTTGCCTTCGGAAAATAGTCACAATTCTCGAAACGTGAGAGATTTTAGTGGCTACCCTTCGGTTTCAAAAGATCATAAGTCCCTCGATGACTCTCTCGACGTTGCCTCGACAAAAATGATCTTAAAACCCTAGGGTAGTTACTAAGATTTCATGCCAAGTTACCTTTGTGACTATAAATGTCCCTTCCAATGTCCCTCAAACATCCAACGATAGGGCTACCTACTCACTAATAGTAGGATTGAACTTTCTAAAGGAAAAGTGGAAAACAACAACCCTTTCGAGTAAAGTAGATAGTTCCTAGATGCTATGCTCAAAAACAAACTTTTACACCTACACAAAATTCTTTCAAAACATTTTCAAAAAATGCTTTATAAACACTCTTGAGGACTGATACAAGAGTTATCATAAAGCCAAATGCCTCACTATTGTCATTTCAAAATACTTTTCAAAACACAGAAAGCACAAGGTATTTTTCAAATGAGCTAAGCATCTAAGAGCCCATAGCAAACTATAGATGGAAAGGGTGCTAACACCTTCCCTTTCCATAATCTACCCCCTTACTCAAAAATGTCTCGAAAGGTCTTTTTCTGTTCTTTTCACCCTTTCCTTTGTTGGATAAAATAAAAGTCGATGGCGACTCTTGCTTACCGCAACATTTGTGAATACAAACGTAAAACCAGTATAAACAGTCGGTTCTGCCACCGTATCACAATGGCCTTCTCAAATATGAATTTGATGGGATCCATTTTAGAGATCAATAAAGTAGTATGGGTCAACATATACTGTCTTATTTGGAGAGAAGTCCATTCCAAATCGCAACAAGTTTTCTCGAGTGGTGAATATCTTGTTTAACATATGGTAAACTTTTTGCTAAGGTAGTATATTGCATGTTCCTTTCAACCAGACTCGTAATGATGGCCCAGTACACACCCTATTGAATTCTCTAACACTGTTATGTACATGATTAGAGGTCTTCCCTTAAATGGTGGTGTTAGAATCAGAGTTTCTTAAAGGTACTATTTTATTTTGTCAAAGGATATTTGGCAATCATCATTCCATTTTACTACCTGCTCTTTCTTCAGCAGCTTGAAGATCGGCTCACAAGTAGCTGTCAAATGAGAAATGAATTGGGCAATGTAATTTAGTCATCCCAAGAAACCTTTGACTTCCTTCTCAGTACAAGGAGCAAAAATTTCTTGAATAGCTTTGACTTTAGTGGGATCAGCTTTGATACCTTTTCCACTGACAACGAAATCCAAGAGTTTACTGGATCTCACCCAAAAAGTGCACTTGTTTGGATTTAACCTCAGCTTGTACTTCTTCAGTCTCTCAAATAGCTTATGTAGATGATCAAGATGTTCCTCTTCAGTCTGAGATCTGGCTATCATGTTGTCGATGTATACTTTTATCTCGTGATGAATTACCTCATGGAATAAAGCTACCATGGCACACTGATAAGTTGTGTCAGCGTTCTTCGACCCAAAAGGAATAACCTTGTAGAAGAAAGTCCCCCACTATGTGACGAAGGTAGTTTTCTCCATGTCTCCAGGCGCCATCTTAATATGACTATACCCTAAGAAACCATCCATGAAGCAGAATACCTTATGTTGAGCGGTGTTGTCGACCAAGACATCAATATGTGGAAGTGGGAAGTCATCTTTGGGGCTCACCCTGTTCAGATCCATGTAGTCCACACACATATGTACCTTGTTGTCTTTCTTAGGTACCAGAACCACATTTTCAACCCATTGAGGATAGGATGTCACTGCTAAAAAACCTGCGTTGAATTGCTTCATAACCTCGGCCTTGATCTTCTCTAACATCTCGGGATGCATGCGACGAACCTTCTACTTTATCGGAGAACAACCCTCTTTCATCAGTTTCCGATGAACCACAATATCAGTGTCGAGCCCTGGCATGTCTTTGTACGGCCAATCAAAGATCTCAACATAGTCATGCAACATCTTAATCAACCTTTTCTTGACACTGCCCTCTATGTTGGCGCCTATCTTGACTTCTTTCCTGCCTGTTTCAGAACCCAAGTTTCCAACCTCGATCGGCTTTTCATGCGGTTGAATAGCCTTTTCTTCTTGTATTAACAGTCTGGAAATTTATCCAGGTATTTCACAATTTTCCTCACCTTCGTCCTCGGCTTGGTAGATCGAATTTTCAAAGTCATAAGTGGAAATAGCATAATTGTTATCAACGGGATCCAAAGTGGATGTGGATCTGCAATTTTTTGTTGGTGGGTGTAAGAACACATAACTATTATAAAGTGCAATAAAATAAATGAAAGACAAAGAGCGCAAAATTTGAATGCAAAACATCCAATGTTTTATCAAATAAAGATATGTTTATGAAATGACAACCCTTAACAAATGGACCATTGTGCCCCGAGTAAGACACAAGGTTTAAAGTCATTGTTTAAAAATTACATAACCGAAACTTGGAAAGCAATAAAAATAGAAATGTAGCTAATACTCCTGACTAAAGGAGATAGAGATAATGTCTTGAGTCTTCCATTTGTTGGGTTTGTTGTCGATGGTAGGAAAAATCCAGATGTCAAGGTCATAATCAGTGTCAGCATCTTCTACTGCATTGACTCCATTGTTGCTGACGCAGAATGGTGGTCTTCCAGCACGACCGTGACGAATAGCCCTCTGAGCCTCTACAGTGAAACCCAAACAAAAATTTTCATATTTATATGGAATGTCAAGAAACTTACCCCAAGTAGTACAACCACCTTCTTCTACAGCGGCTCTAGCATCCTTCAAAGAAGCCATCCTGAGCGAAACTCTGGTAACCTTGGGAATAGCAGAGACGTCTTCGGTGGCAGTAGGAGGGATAATTTCAAAAGTCTTATAGAGATTCTCGATGAATTTTCCTTCCATATATACGTACCAGAATGAGTTCATGTGGCTAACCATATACTCTTCTTCGCCACAGACTGTAACAACCTTTCCCTGCACATGATACTTCAGCTTCTGGTGTAGGGTTAAGGTAATAGCTCATGCCCCATGGATCTAGGGGAATCCCAATAAGAAAGAATAAGCTGACCGAATATCCATTATATAGAAGATAGATTCAAATACTTGTGAACCTACCTTGATTGGAAGATCAACTTCTCCATGTACCATCCTTTTTTACCCATCAAATGCTCAAACTATAATATCATCGGGTTTCAGTATAACCCCTTCGCAGTCAACTCTATCAAGAGCGCCCTTCGGTAGAAAATTCAACATGGAACCAGTATCAACAAATACATGAGCCAAAGTAGTTCCCCTGCATTTGATGGAGACATACAGGGGCTTGTTGTGATTTATTTCTTCAGGAGTTAAGTCAGCATCGGAAAAACCTAACCCATTGTCAATTGTCAAGCTAGCAATATAGTTCACAAATTGGTTGGCAGAAATCTCGTGGAACGTGAGAAGTCTTCAAAAATTTCACTAAATCCTGTGCATGGGCTTCAGAACATAGTAACAGGGATACCATGGAGATTTTAGAAGGGGTCTGCCCCAGATTTTCAACAATCTTGTAGTCGCTCTTGTGGATAATCTTTAATACTTCTTCCAACTCTTTACTAGAGGTGTCTTCAACTGCAATTTTTGTAGGCTCCTCCATTTGGGAAGGCTTTGTTACTTGCTCTTCGCCCCGAGTCTCAACAGTTGACTCGGTAGCGGTAACTTTTAACAGGTCTAGCAACAGTCTTTGGTAAGATTTCCACGGAGAAAACCCTTCTGCTTCTAGTAACCTTTCTGGTCTCAGCAATATAATCGATGTTGGAATCAATAGCTTCAATAAATTCACCTTCAGTAATAAATAGTTCTTGCTTGACGCCATGGTAGTAGACATCGGATCCATAGTTCCAAGGAATAGATTTATCCGAAGAATATGGAAAAGGTCCAGGTGTAGTGATGATTAGAGGAGCAACTTGGGATTGGCGGTGATCCTGATATGAGTGCCTGAAATTAAAGATAAGTCTTAAAACAGATTCTCAAGAGACGGAATATTCTTAACCAGAATTATATGATTGTCCATTAGGCGTTGAATGCCTTCTTTTAGTAACACACAACCCTTGGGTTGGGCTGCGCAACAGTAACATCTTTCAGTACAACCCGGAAATAAATCGGCCTGCAACAAATTCTTTTTGATAATTGGGAGGGGAGTAACTAATTCAATTACAATAGAAACATAAAGAACATCATCAATAGAACTTATGCCTTTTTTGTGCTTCGGCATTGAGGCAGTAATTATATTCGGGGTCTCCGGATGATCAAACTAAATTTCTTTGTTGTCAAATCATATCCTGAATTTTTTTTCCAGGTCCCAGCAATTATTGGTGTCGTGCCCAGGACTATTGAAATGGTAGGCACACTTCACATTTGTATTATAGCGAGGAGAGGAGGTGTTGGCGTTCTGAGGAGGATCCCTCACTATTATTAACTCTGCTTTCAGTAAATGTTGTAATGTATGAGATAGTAGCATGCTAATCTTTGTAAACTGTCTTCTCGGAGAGTCTGACCTACGCTGACTGCCTTGTTGTTGTTGTTGAATAAACACAGGATTAGAAATTAGCACCGCTCTTACAGACTGATTGTGATCACTTTTAACACGGACCTTCTGGCCATAAACAACATTAGTTTCCTTCTTACCATTGAATGTCTTCTTCACAGCACTTAAAGATGCGGCCACTGGAATCTTTCCACTTTGGATACCACCTTCGAAACTTTCTCCAGTTAGAATTAGCTCAGTAAAACTAGATGTGGAGCTTCCAATCAGATGGTTAAATAAAGGCCCCATCAAAGTGCCCATGAACATATCAACCAACTCCCTATCAGATAAAGGAAGTTTCACCCTTCCAGCCAGATCTCTCCACTTTTGGGCATATTCTTTGAACACTTCAGTCGAGCCTAGAGTCATATTATGTAATTGCACACGAGTCAGTGCAATGTCAGCATTGTACTGATACTTCTTGTAAAAAGCAGAAACCAGGTCTTTCCAAGTGCGAATGTTGTTTCCTTCCAGCTAATAGAACCATTCGAGTTGTGTCCCATATAAACTTTCCTAAAAGAAGTGAACCCATAAATTTATGTCAACAGTATGGGGTTGGATCTTCGGAACATAGGATCTCAGATGAAGCTTAGGGCAAGACACACCATCATATTTAGAAAAAGTGGGGGTCTTGAATTTGTGAGGGATAACAACCCCCAAAATAAGACCTAGCTCCTCAAAATCCAGTCCAGGCACTTTCTGGATTTCCATAGCATTCAAACGGTCTTCTAACTATTTATATATATCATCAGCGGGAGGATACTGCTCGTTAGAATAGTCTTCGTCCTCAAGAATTTTCCCAGAACCCTGGTTGCTTCCACCTTCAGCCTTGATACTTCTACTGCCTTCCTCTTGATTATCTTCTTCCTCTAAAGATCTCACACATTTTTGAGCTTGCTTGGGAAGGCTTTTGAACCTTCTTTCCATGTTGAGGATGGCGACCGATTTTCTAGTCTTCTTATTCTTGGCGATGAGTGCGATCATCTCTTTCTACCCCCGGGCTAAGTTTAGAAGCGTCTCTTGGAATTGGGCATTTTGTGCTTGGAGTTCCTTGACAGTTTGTTCAAGAGCCATCTTTTACTGAAATAAATAGCAAGAAGATGAGAAAAGCTGTATTGGAAAACCTATGATGTAATGATGTGCATGATATGTAGATGTAATGTTTTCAAGGATCTCACAGGATAGACAGAAAATGAAATATTAGAAGTCGATTCTGGATGCGGCTTTGAGTGAAGAACTTGGCCTCGTTTGAACGTCCTTCTATCAAGCTCACCTAGCCTTTGACTCAAGATAACATACTTCGATCTTCAACGACATTGGTTAGAGGAAAATAAATCCCCTTTTCCCTTGCTAGACATCGACTCGTGATACTTTGACGACATTTGGTTAGAGGAAAATAAATCCTCTTTCCCCTTGCTAGACGTGTGATTCATGATAACCTGCATCACATGCCCTTGAGATCCTTGAAATGGTCATTGAAAATGATATGGAATGATGTCATGATGTTATGATTTTATGTTTGAACAGATAATCAAACACAAGTAAAGCACACAAAAGCCTTAGGTTTAGGCTTGCATGGAGTTTATAGATAAGTACCCTCTTGAAGTTTAGTTGGCTCAACTTGTCCTAAGAAAAGTAATCGGGTTCTATGAGTCTCATATCACCGATCTTTCTTTCAAGCATTATTTCAACACATCATTTGATTTGCGACCAAAATATCCCGATAGTCAAATCTTAATGAGTGTAGCATCGAGTATCAACCAACTTTGGACTGCACCAAAGTTGGCCATTTCACTAATTTCTAATGGCTAAGTCGGGTCAATTAAAATTCTAAAGGTCAGTTAGTGCTTATGACACCAAGCGGTATCCCAACATTCTCCTTGACTAACTCAAGGGACACCAATACAAACCAATGTGTTGCACTAACATAGCCATCTCCTCAACCATATCGGTCTACATCATACAAATTCCATGATCTATAGCTACTTACCTAAAATGCCCCCAGATCCGAGTATAGGATCTTTACAAGAAATAAACCTGAGCAAAACACAGAATTATAAAGCAATCAAATAAAATAAGTAAAGCATTTAAAAATGATCTAACTCTAAGGTAACCCCACTTTTTAGTAATCCCCAGCAGAGTCGCCAATTCTGTAATATGGTGGAAGAACTGACTTGGTTTTGCGTTTTATCGCAAATGTCGCAGATAGCAAGAGTCTCCACCAACTTTTCTTTTATCCAATAAGGAAACAGTTAAAAGAACAGGAAATACCTTGAGATTATTTGAGTTTGGGGGTAGTTTATGAAAAGGGAAGGTTTTAGCACTATTTTCAACTGTAGTTATCTACAGGCTCTTAATCGCTAGCTCACGTTAAAAAATGATTTGTGAATGTGTTTAAAAAAATAATTAGAAATGCCAATAGTAAGGAAACTTTGTAATCATTCTCGTATCTATTCTCCAGAATGCATACAAAGTGTTTTTGAAAATATTTCTGAAAGTGTTTGTGAAAAAGATGTTTTTTGTTTGAAATGCTTGTGAGCAAGAGATTAGGAACTATCTACCTACTCAAGGTATTTGTCGTTCTTTTCCCCCTCCTTTAGATAGTGTTATCCTACCATTAGTTAGTAGGAATCCCTATCATTGGATGTGAAGGGACGCTTTAGTAATTATCATTTAAGGGACTAGATCATTTACCGAAGGCAACGTCGAAAGGGTCATAGAGGGACTATGATCTTTGTTTTTCGAGGGACTTTGCTAAAGCATCCCCACTTTCGAGGGACATCACGGTTTTTATCGAGGCAGCAAGGAAAGTTACCTTAGTGGTGCGGGTGTGCAAAGTGATTTGTGTTTCAGTTATTTATCTTGCATTAGGTGAACTATTTTTTGCTTTTAATCTTGCTATACAATTCTATTACTAAACAATTATAAGGAAAGCGATAAATGCATGAAGTAAAGGCAGAAATTAAAGATTCTTATGCTATTACAAAGCTTTGGGAAAATTAAAGTATAAGTAATAAAATGCGGGGGGAAAAAGTAAAACCCTAATTATCTATTACAAACCGTAAACAATTACAGTAATCGAAAAAGGAAAAAATAATAAAATATGTGAAGCGGTAAAAAAGAAAAGGGAAAGGAAGTTGATTTTGGTGATTTTTTAATATAAAAGATTTGATGATTAACCTAATAACCTAATTAATTTTAATTAATTAAAAAATAAATCGATCAATTAAGTTAATCAAACCCTAAATTGATTTTAATTAAAAAAGAAGGTTTAGTGAAAAAATCTAAAAAATTAAATTAATTGATTAAATAAAAACCTAAAAATTTATTTGAGTTGATTAAATAAAAACCTAAAAAAAATTAGGGTTTATGACAAAAAAAGGGTTTGTCAAAATATTAGGTTTTGTAAAAGGTTTTTAAGAGGAAAAGAGTAAGAAGAAAGGACAATTTGTGAGAAAAAACAACCAAAATGGTACACATGGGTGTTGAACCCACACCGTTGGAACCTATAGCCAACATGTTCACCACCAGGCCAGGCGTGCCCGGTGACAAAGAGAAGAAACCATCACTCCTTGTTATCTCCAAAAACAAATAAATCATAAAAAATGTCAAAATGCCAAAAGGTTGGGATCGAACCCACGCCTTGGCATAATAAGTTCTTTAACACGTACGATTCAACCGTTGGGCGATAATAAATCCGTTAATTTAATTGAAACAAAATAAAGAAATATTCAGCAAAAAGGCATAGACCGGAGAGACACTGGAGCCCTATCTTCGGTCGTCTTCTCCGATTGATCAATTCTTTATCCCTGCAAAATAACAACCTTTAGAATGACATAAATACCCTACCCCCCTAAATCGAGGGCTACGAGTTCAATATGATGGTTATTTTGGACTGAAACAGCCTGGTTCGAGAGGTGTAATGAAAAAGATGTGGATCAGTGCAAATATGGCATATCACGATTTGGATTGCATGGGATCCTTCTGATGATTCAAACATGTACAAACACATCTTAGAAACATATTAATAGCATTAGTATGACTTAAAACAAAACAAAAATAAAAGTATGAGTTTTGTAAATATCATGAAATCGGAGATGAATGCATGTGTATTTCGTGAGCTTTGGACCATCAAACTTTATCCATTCTTACTCTGTATGATTTATGGGAGTGAATGGACTAGCTAGTTTTTAGTGAAAGGGACTATGAATAGGGTTTCAAGTTTTTTAGTGTTCTTGAAAAGTTAGATATTTTGCAGAAGTTTCTTGAGATAAGGGTTTTTTCCTTGGTTTGTAAGAAGAGTGGAGATTATAGAGCATGAAACTAGGTCAGAATATATGGGCTTGGACCTTTGTTGACAAACCTTTAATTTTATCTTATTTAATTTTGAATTATTAATGAATAAATCAAAATAATTAAAATAAAATAGCTCAAGGGGTGCATGAACAAGATCTGAGGTGTATAAGGAGTGTAGAACACGTTTGGACTTTAAAACAATGGCCCAATAGACCAAAATATCAAGTTTGCTGAATTTGAACTTCATTCATTTGCTCAAAATTTCCGAACTTGCACTGGTCATAACTCTATCAATTTTTATCTTTTGAATGTGATATTGGACTTTTTATAAATCTCAAGATGTCCTCTACAATCTCTATGTTTATCATTTTTCCATTTGGAATCTTTATTTTGATGTGAGTTATCTAGACAAAAAGGGTCTTTTTGTTGACTTTTAAAATGACCTGTAATGTATTGGCCCATATCTCTTAAATGAAGAATTTTTTAGACTTGAGCTTAGAGTTACAATGTTGTATAGAATTGAATTTCCTTCAAAATGAGCTTTGGTGGGGGCAAAAATTTTGAAGCATGTGAAAGTTATGCTTCATCAAAGTTCAGTTGACTTCTCTTAAGGAAACCCTAATATGGCAATTTTTTACTTTTGATATTTTAAGGGTTTTTATTGATGAGTCATGACCAACCTTTGATCAAATGATAAATGTGACTTATAAATCTTGATGTTGACCAAAAATCTTGAAGTTTGACTATATGTTGACCATAGTTGACTTTTTGCCCAATACAACTGATTTTCAGTCACCTAAGCCTTTGACTGAGCAAACTTGTGATGCAAGGCATGAAACTTGGTATGAGCATTATTGAAGACATATAAGAGACCATTAATTCAATTTAAGACCTTTGAAACCCACTATTCCTTGTGAAATATGAAACCCTAGTTGTGGACCCATTGCTTAGGAGGAGAATTTGTTTGATCAATTCTTGGGCAACTTTGAGCAGTTGAGAACCCTAGGAGAATGTTTTGAATAAAATGAAAGGAAAATTTTGGGGTACAACAGCGGAGTATGTAGCTTGTATCATGGGTCTCGAAGAGGCTATAGATCTCATAATCAAAATTCTTGATGTATATGGTGATTTATCTTTGGTAATAAATCAGATGAAAGGAGAATGGGAAACTCGTCACATTGGCTTGATTCCCCATAAAAATTATGCAAGAAGATTATTACCTTTCTTCAATAAAGTTGAATTCCATCATATTCCCAAAGATGAGAATCATATGGAAGATTTTCTAGCCACTTTGGCTTCCATGTACCAATTAAATGTTTGGAATGATGTACCTCAGATTACAGTTCGATGTCTTGATAGACCAGCACATATGTTTGCTACAGATGGGACGTAAAGTGAAAAAACTTGGTATTATTCTATCAAAAATATTCTCTAGAATCAAGAATACCTGGTTGGTGCGTCAAACAAAGATAGAAATACATTGAGAAGGTTGGAAGGTAGATTTTTCCTCAATGAAGATGTGTTATACAAGAGAAATTATGGCATGGTCTTGCTCATATGCGTGGATAGACACGAAGCAGACATGTTGATGCATGAGATCCATGAATGTTCCTTTGGTACCCATGCCAATGGACATTCGATGGCAAAGAAGATGCTTAGGGAAGGTCACTATTGGCTGACAATGGAATCTGACTGATACAATTTCATGAAGAACTGCCATAAATTTCATATTTATGCTGACAAGATTCATGTTCCTCCAACGCTTCTCAATGTTATTTCTTCCCCATGGCCTTTTTCTATGTCGGGTATTAATATGATTGGAATGATTGAACCCGGGGGTCAAATGGACATCGTTTCATCTTAGTGGCAATTGACTACTTCACCAAGTGGGTGGAAGCAACTTCTTATTCTAATGTCACCAAGCAGGTGGCAGTGCGGTTTATCAAGAACAATCTTATATGTGTGTATGGTGGGAAAAGTAGGATAATCACTAATAACGGCTCAAATTTGAATAATAAGATGATGACAGACCTTTGTGAATAATTCAAGATTGTACATCATAACTCATCTCCTTAAAGACCTAAGATGAATGGGGTTGTTGAAGCTGCTAATAAAAACATAAAGAAGATTATCCAGAAGTTGGTTGTTACCTATAAGGATTGGCATGAGATGCACCTTTTTGCTTTTCATGGGTATCGTACATCCGTCCGCACTTCAACAGGGGCAACCCTGTTCTCTCTTGTGTATGGTATGGAAGCAGTGCTCCCCGTTGAGGTTGAGGATCCCTCTTTGTGTGTAATAATGGAAACCCAGTTGTCCTTATCTTAATGGGTCGAGAACAGGTTTGACCAGTTAAATTTAATTGATGAAAAGAGAATGACGGCCTTGTGCCATGGTCAGTTATATCAAAAAAGAATGAAGAAAGCTTTTTATAAGGTTAAGCCTCGTGAATTCAGAGAAGGTGACCCCGTGCTCAGTAAGATCATGTCTTTTAATGCTGATAGTAGGGGAAAGTGGACTCCCAATTATGATGTCCCATATGTTTTCAAGAAAGCCTTCTTTGGCGGTGCATTGATTCTTGAAACTATGGATAGTGAGGAGTTCCCACGTCCCATAAATGATGATGCAGTCAAGAAATACATCACTTAAAGAAATAAAATAATAGCTCGCTAGGATGAAAACCAGAAAGGGAGGCTTAGGAAAAAGATAGTGTCTCGGTAGACTGGAAACCTGAAAGAGCAGTCTAGGAAAAAGTTAGAGACATAAAAAGAATAAATTTTATTGGTAGGTTGAAAACCTACAAGGGTAACCTAGGAAAAAGTTACGGATTTCCTGGCAAGTAACTGTGCCAGACAAGATTTGATCATTGAAGCAACAATTTTCTCGGATTCTCATTACACTTCAACTGAAGCTTCTGCTCATGAGTTCAAAGTTTTTAGGGAGAATAATGGTAATTGTATTTCAATGTACCTTTTCCATTGTATTTACCATTTTCCAAAACTTTACAATCATCCATGGAGTCACGCCATTTGTGGACCACAATTCTATTAATAAAGTTTGAGCCTTTATCTGATTCACTGTAGTTATTATTTTATTCTGTTTACAAAAAAAATTCATTTATTATTGATAGTAATTTTCAAAACAAAAAGGCTTAATAATAAAAACATGTTTTTGAATAGAATTTTCAAATTACTTTATACTTCAATTATGTGATTCAATCGAGACAAAAGTAGTGGTTCTAAGGATAAACAAACTCCGGAGTTTTAAAAAGATTCCCCAAGAGGTATCTCGGGTTACTCTTGCTGATATACGCATAAACCACTTGTTATTGATGGATTTCATACCAATTGATATATGGTTTGGTGTTGGGTTTTATAATCTCATTTCCCCAGTTAAGTCATGGTTTATATTTTATGCAGGTTGTCATATGGTTTTGGGTTTGGATGGTTTAATACCTTTAACCCATATTCCTCCGTCAAGTCTTGATGTGGACTTCTTTAGCTGAGTGTGATTCTTTCCCCAGCTAGGTTGTGATCGTGCGAAGATTATAAAGTTATGAAGACATTTATCATTTGTTGGAACCTTTCTCCCTTTGTGTGTTGAGAATTGATGTATAATCTCTTGCAAAGCATTGCTCTCTCCCATTATGACATTGTTGTTGTTGTGTGCTCCCCAAGTAGTTGGATAAGGGCAATATCATTTTCTAAGAAGTGTTGAGACAACTATCAACTTTTTGGGTTTTCTCTGGCCAAGTGTTGAGTTTAATTTAAAATCCCCATAATTTTGACTTCTTGCTGTGATGTTAACTTCTTAATTCCCCATACAAATCGAAGATGATACTTCCCTCTAAAGTTTTTATACCCATGAAGTGTCGTAATTTCTCCATAGAGAAGTTTGTGCAACAACTACTCTTGATATTAAAGAATGTATTTGTACTCCCCTGGCGTGCGTGGTTTCATCTTCCCTAGTGAATTCAGTACGTAATCCCCATTTGAAGTCTAGATGATGTGGCATTGTCTTCCCTAGCGAAGTTTGTATGATATTCCTTGGTGAAGTATGGAAGAGGGTGTTATATCCCTGCAAATGTATTGTTTTATCGCTATCATATTTTTTCTTTGATTTTTTTCAAACCATGTTTCTTCCCAGTGAAGTTAAGTCGTGAAGTAGGACTTTGTTTCCCCAGTTTGTGTTTACTCTCTTATGGATTCTTCATCCTGGATGTGAATTTGTCGAGTGTTGTCCTTGCCCAAGTTGGTTTTATCTGGTTATCTCTAATGCAATATATCTGTTTTGTCTGCATATACATGATAACATTCATACATTCATACACATCATGCAAAGGTGAATTAAAATTCATTGCTTATTTGCATTCATTGATGTTTTTGTTGGCATATTATCCTCTTTGCAGAGTTATGTTACCCTCTCTCCAATAGAGTGTCAACCTTAAGTAGAAAGTGTATATCCTTTCAATTTCCCCACCGAGTTATCCCTCGTGGAAGAATTTTGCTTTAGCCTTCCTACCCAACTCATTATCTTAATGGAATTTGATCTTCATTTGGGTTTATTCCTCATTGGATGGTGTATTGGTTGACTGTTCACTCCGGTTTGTTCTTCGTTTGAATTTTTGGTCCCGACAGCTATACTATTTTGATCCCTATAGGCTAAGAGCCCTGGATTGAGAGTGTGCATTTATTTTTCACATGAAGGCGTTTTCCCCTCTGTAGGAATGTGTTGGTATTTCCCCACGAGGTCAGAGATTCATTTCCAGGAAGTGTTATCGTAACAATAAGTGGCAGTCTCTTAATTTGAGCAACATGTACTTCCCAAGTAAGTTCATTAATGCCAGAAGAGATGTTTTTTTACTCCAATGGATGGTAGTCTCTTTGTTATAGAAGATAGTTTGTTGTTGAGGTTTGATGAACTCCAATGGATGGTAGTCTCTTTGTTTTGGGAGATAGTTTATTGTTGAGGTTTGATGTACTCTGATGGATGGTAGTCTCTTCATTATGGGAGATAGTTTGTTGTTGATGTTTGATAACTCCGACAGATGATAGTCTCTTTATTATGGGAGATAGTTCGTTACTGAGATTTTACACGAATGGACGATAGTCTTTTCATTATAGAAGGTAGTTTGTTATTGAGATTTTACTCCTATGAATGGTAGTCTCTTCATTATGGAAGATAGTTCGTTGTTGAGATTTTACTTCAATGGATGGTAGTCTTTTCGTTATGGGAGATAGTTCGGTATTAAGATGTTACTCCAATGGATGGTAGTCTCTTCTATGGGATATAGTTTGTTGTTGAGATTTTACTCCAATGGATGGTAGTCTTTTCATTATGGAAGATAGTTCGTTGTTGAGATGTTACTCCGATGGATGGTAGTCTCTTAATTATGGGAGATTGTTCGTTGTTGAGGTTGGCTATAGTTCAATGGATGGTTGATCTTTTCGATATGACAAAGACAATTTGTTAGAAGATTCTTACAACAGTTATTACCCTTTCCAGGTGGAATGCCTTGATTAAAGAAGAAGTTGAGACCCGTTCTAGATGGAACGCCAGAATTTTGAGAAACTTGTTATTGTGCTAGGTTTTTTCTACCTTCATCCTTGAGTTGGTAGTTCACCGTCAGTTGTTAGTCGGCATTTATCTCTTTCTACGTGTTTGTTGTAACTAGTTTTAAATTGAGATTCACTACCCTTAATTTTTATCTTTAAGAAGGGAATATAAAGGTTAACCCTAAAAAGTTAGAGATTCTAGGTTTTTTGACTCGGTTTTAGATGAAGGAAAGGTGTTAGGCACCCCTCACCTACCTTGTTCACAAGGATACCAGGGTTAGAGGCATGATCTTTAAGAAATAGGGTTTTAGTGTTTTATTAGGGTAAAAAACGGTTTTACTCTTTTAATTAGGGGAACTCGCCACAACTTTTAAGTCATATACCTACATATCCTCTTATGAGGAATCAGAGTCTCAATTCGTAGTTCGTAGTTGGTTGGTGTTTTTATAGGATTGCGTAAAATTGCTTTAGAACTACCATTGAACTTTTTCTGGGTTGTAAATTGAGTGATCATAGACACAATTCGCAGTTTGATTCGAAGACAATGCTATTTAATCCTTTTTTGAAAAATATCTGAATTTTGATAATGTTAATAGAAAATGGTTTATTGTTGGTTAGCTGTTTTAAATTGATCGATTGAAGTATGGTATGAGACAGAGCGGGCGAGTGTGATATAGTCTCCTCATCACGTAGTCAAATATTGGATACATGTCATTCTCTGATGGAGTATTTGATGAATTGCACGAGTTTTAACATATTTATAAAAATATTGAATTAGTTAAATAAAATAATTTTGAATTAATATTTTATTTAAGAAAATATTTGATATTTTTTATAATACCTAAATCAAATAAACTAGTAAATTAATTAAACTTAATTATTATTAACCTAATTAAAGTTATTATAAAAAAAGGAGGTGTTAATTAGTAAATAGGGTGCTGGTTTCCAAAAGGATGTGTGAAGTTAGTAAAAGGATAGGGAATTTGAGCCCAAGGCCCATCATTGACAAGTTAACCCTCACTTATAAATATTGTTTAAACCAACCATAAAATATGGAAAGAACCTGGAAGATCCGTAGACGGTTCCTATTTATCTTTTCTTGCCTATATTTTTTAATTTCCTCCATTCAATCTCCATGCGACAAGTGGCAGAAAGGAAAAAAAACAAAAAACTATCATCAGAGTAGGAACACTTATATGAGAATATAACCTTTCTCTTTCTCTCTGTAAATGAAAAAACAAAGGAAAACAAAGTTCCCTTTCTAACGGGTATTTGATGGCGGATCTGAAATCGATAGTGATGGTGTCGTGTTAGGGCATTGTCGGCAGTTAATTCGCATGGGGTCTAGCGGTTGTGAAGCTGAGTCGAGGTTCAGGCCATCGCGGTGGAGGGCTAAAGGATCGACGGCAGAATCGCAGGGCGGCTGCTGCAGTGTTGGCGACTGGGGCGGTGATCATAGGCGATCCGTTGGTGTTGGAACATGTCCATGTTCCAATATATTGAATTTAAAATATTCTAAAGTCCCACATTGTTAGAATATATTTTTGGTTGAAAGAACCATTTAGTCCCACATTGCTC
Organism: Vicia faba; assembly: GCA_948472305.1. NCBI lineage: Eukaryota > Viridiplantae > Streptophyta > Magnoliopsida > Fabales > Fabaceae > Vicia > Vicia faba. The sequence goes on from OX451737.1 coordinate 1,468,159,306, forward strand.
ATGTGAGAAATATTAACTATATTACTTCACTATATAAGGAGTGCACATGTTTCATTCAAATCACACCAAAAACTATTCTATTAGTTTTTCCTTCCTCACTCTCATAACTCTGCGTCTCTCGAATTGTCTAAGCGCCATCTTCTTCCCCTTTCTTTCCACTCGTTGAATTTTCCGAGTATTTTCTTGAATTCTCTTTAGAGAATTATGTTAATTTCTCCTCATTTGAGTTGAGAAATTTTCAAGTTTAATCTTTTGGATTCTCTTTTGAGAATTATTTGAATTTCTCTTTGTTAGAGAAATTATTATGAGTGGTTAAATGACCATTATTAATTTCTCTTTCGAGAATTATTTGAGTTTCTTTTGTTTAAGAAATTATTATGACTGGTCTTTGTACCAGATACTACGAGTGGTGTGATACCATATTTGAATGGTTTTGTACCATCAGAGGGTGTATTTCTAGACCGATTATCTATCATGCAAGTAGTAATCCTACAGTATAGAACTGGGCTGTTTTATCCTGGAGGCGGCGCGGTAGTTTGACTGCTTTGCATAATTTTGAGCAGTGCCGCGAAACGTCTTAAAGAGAGCGACCTAGTCCGCGACTCAACCTAGTAATTTCTTCAGTGGAAAACATTTCAAAATCTGAAACCAACAATTTTAAGACGTTTCAAACTGCCACGACTTCCGAAGAAATTATTGGTTCTTTTGCGGATATTGTCATTGAGAAATCGTTCATGTTTGAGAGAAGTCACTTCAAACGTTGGCAACAAAAGATGAAGTTCTTAATGTTGAAAAAAGTTGCTAACGTTTTGATCGATGACATTCTTTTGCTCCTTCTGGATCAATCGAACAAACTAACGGTAGTAGATCTGGAGATTTAAAGGAACACTTAATAGTGTTGAAGTTGAATCTGCTGCACAGATTACAGCGAATGATTTACAGCATAGTAAAGAAATCACCTTATAGAAAGACAATGAAAATCTCTACAAAATCATATTTTGAATAGACTCGCAGATGATCTGTATGATAATTACAGTCGATGTGATACTGCAAAACAAGATTGAAAGACTCAGAAAAAGAAGTATGACGTAGAAGCTGGAGCAAAGAAGTGTGTTGTTAGCCGCTACATCAAGTATCAAATTAAAAGATGTAAGGTGGATGGAGGCTCAATATTACGAACTTCAAAAGATCGCTTAAAAGATCATCACAACAGGTATGTGTTTAAATGAACAATTTCAAATTGGTTTTATTATTGACAAACTACCCCATAGTTTGAATGTTAAAAAAAAAAAGTAATCTTAGAGACAATATCAAAAATTAAAATTCTTGGTTGTTTCAAACAACAAAAAGAAATTTGGTGTAGTTCTGAAGCCATTTGGAAAATGATTAAAGAATCAGAACCACAATATTGCGAACCGAATTAAGAATGGGAATCCTTCTATGATCCCAATAGCTCCAACTAGGCAACAACCACCACCTAAAATAAATGACGTTGGTTTCTCTTTGTTTTAACTATAGAAAATCAAGTCATATGACTAAGAAATGTAGAAGTAAGGTTGAACTTCGTGTTGTCCCTAATGCACAGGTCAACCTGACTAATGGGCAATTTATTGCTATTGTCATTGAAATCAACATGGTTGATAGATATATTGGTTGGTGGATAGACACTTGTGTCTCTCATTGTGTCTGTTATGATCGTGTTATGTTTAAACATACACGAATACTAAATATAATAAAGTGTTGCTAGGAGATGGCCAGACCATGAATGTTGGTGGAATTGTAGACATGGAGCTAAATTTCACCTTCAAAAAGACTTTAATCTTAAAGAACATTATGCAGGTTCCTAAGATTAGAAAGAATATTTTTTCTGGTTTTCTTTTAAATAAGACATGGTTTAGTTAGTCTATTGGGGTAGATTTGTATGCCATTACGAAGAATAAAGTTTATATATTTAAAATTTTTGTAAAGAATTTGAAAATGATATAATAAGAATTTACAGTGATAGATAGATTGTATGATTCTAGTTTATTAATGAATTTTATACATGGAATTGTACATGAAACGACTGCACCATACTATCTTGTAATGAATGGTAAAACAGAAAGAAATAATAGAACTCTTACTGAACTTGTTGTTGCAATTATGATGAATTCTGGTGCTGCACCTCACTAGTGGGGGGAAATTTTATTGTCTGTTTGCTATGTCCTGAATAGAGTCCCCAAGTCAAAATGTGAGATATCTCCTTATGAGATGTTAAAGAAAAGACAACCAAACTTGTCTTATTTGAGAACTTGGGTTTGTCTGACTTACGTCAGAATTTCGGATCTGAAACGAGTTAAACTCTCTAATAGAGCATATGAATGTGTTTTCATTCGGTATGCAGCAAACAGTAAAGCGTATAGGTTTTATGACCTAAAGGAAAAAGTGATCATAGAATCAACTGATGTTGAATTCTATGAAGACAAATTTCCTTTAAAATTGAGAAATAGTGCGGGCACACAATCGAGTAACATTCATGTGATAAGAAGCACAGAAAGCAACGACAATATAGAAACAGAACTTCAACGAAGTAAACGAGTAAGAGTTGCTAAAGACTATATGCCTGATTATGCGGCTTATAATGTAGAAGAACAATGAGTCTTCAAGAAGCCTTGTCATCTCTGGATGTTTAGTTATGGCAAGAAGCTATCAATGATGAGATATAATCTCTAGAATCTAACAAGACCTGACACTTAGCAGACTTACCTCCTGGTTGCAAACCAATCGATTGTAAATGGGTTTTGAAAAAGAAACTAAAACCTGATGGAACTATTGATAAATACAAGTTTCTCATTGTTGCCAAGGGTTTTAGACAGAGAGAAAAATATAGATTTCTTAGACACCTTTTCTACTGTCACTAGAATTACATCCATTAGGGTACTTATTTCAATAGTTGTTATTTATAACTTAATAGTACACCAAATAGATGTTAAAACAACTTTTTAAACGGTGACGTAGAAGAAGAAATATATATGAAACAACCGGAAGGGTTTGTGATCTATGGATAAGAAAACAAGGTATGTAAGTTAGATAAGTCTTTGTATGGGCTAAAACAAGCTCCAAAACAATGGCATGTAAAGTTTGATAACTTAATGATATCGAATGTGTACAAAGTGAATGAAAGTGACAAATACATTTATTACAAATTTGAGAATTGTATTTGCACTATCATACGTCTATATGTAGACGATCTACTCATATTTAGATCAAACATTCAGGCCATTAATGATATGACATCGTTGTTGTGCAACAACTTTGATATGAAAGACCTCGGAGAAGTGAGTGTGATTCTTGGTATCAAGATCACAAAATCCGAGCAAGGAATTTCTTTGGATCAATCACAATATGTGAAAAAGATCTTAAAGAAATATAATTACTTTGACAGTAAACCTGTGAGCACACTAAATGATCCAATCGTGAAGCAATTTAAGAACACTGGTGAAAGTGTTAGGCAAACAAAACATGCGAGCATCATTGGAAGTCTTAGGTATTCCATTGATTGTACTAAACCTGACATTGCATATGTCGTGGGATTGTTGTGCGGGTTTACTAGTAGACCGAGTAATGAACATTGGCAAGCTATTGAGCGAGTCATACGGTACCTTAAAATGACCATGAATCCCAGTTTACATTATTAGAGATTTCCTATTGTATCTGAAGGATACAATGATGCAGATTGGAATACCTTATTGGTTGATTCCAAAGAAACTAGTGGATATGTATTCAACATAGCTAGAGGAGTTGTATCTTGGAAATCAAAGAAACATACTATCCTGAGAATATAGCATTAGCGACTGCTAGTGAAGAAGCAAGTTGGTTAAGATGCTTGCTAACTGAGATTCCCTTATGGGAAAAACATATGTCAGTTGTGTTGATCCACTGCGATAGTACCGCAGCTATTTCAAAAATTGAGAACCGTTATTATAATGGTAAAAGACGTCAAATAAGAAGAAAGCACAAAACTGTTAGAGATTGTATCTCTAAAGGAGCTGTAAGAGTGGATCATGTACGCACTGATGAAAATTTAGCAGATCCTTTGACGAAAGGATTAGCTAGAGAGAAAGTCTATAATACATCATATAAGATGAGACTAATGCCTATAGGAAAATGAGTTGCTCATGATGGTAACCCGACCTAAATGACTGGAGATCCCAAGAAATAGGTTCAATGGGTAATAACAAGTTATGAGTAATATGAGATGATCATGCAAGTAAAGCATGAATCCTGAAGTAATAAGAGGATGAGATAATAGAAACTCTTAATGAGATCTATACTCTGTATGAGGGAGTACCTAGGCTACAGGAGTACTCTTGATAGACTCACCTATGTGATTGTGGAACTTAGGTCGGTTCCTATGGAATTTCGAGGTAGAATTCCTAGAGCCTTCATTAAACTGGGATACACGTGCAGGGCCATTAAAGCACGGGCTATTAGAATACACCTTAAGAAAAGGTTGTGTGCGGGTTTGATGTCTGAGATAGAGTTCAAGACATTTGTGTCACTCATGTTGCATTGGAATCCTACTTGCTATGCAAAGGTTCAAGTCGTAGACACCTTTGTTTATGCACAATCTTAGAAACGTTTGACGTTACTTCTAAAATCAATTTTTTAAATTCAAGTGGGGGATTGTTGGAACATGTCCATGTTCCAATATATTGAATTTAAAAATTTCTAAAGTCTCACATTGTTAGAATATATTTTTGGTTGAAAGAACCATTTAGTCTCACATTGCTCATGTGAGAAATATTAACTATATTACTTCACTATATAAGGAGTGCACATGTTTCATTTCAAATCACACCAAAAACTATTCTATTAGTTTTTCCTTCCTCACTCTCATAACTCTGCGTCTCTCGAATTGTCGAAGCGCCATCTTCTTCCCCTTTCTTTCTACTCGTTGAATTTTCCGAGTATTTTCTTGAATTCTCTTAATTTCTCCTCATTTGAGTTGAGAAATTTTCAAGTTTAATCTTTTAGATTCTCTTTTGAGAATTATTTGAATTTCTCTTTGTTAGAGAAATTATTATGAGTGGTCAAATGACCATTATTAATTTCTCTTTGGAGAATTATTTGAGTTTCTTTTTGTTTAAGAAATTATTATGACTGGTCTTTGTACCAGATACTACGAGTGGTGTTGATACCATATTTGAATGGTTTTGTACCATCGGAGGGTGTATTTCTAGACCGATTATCTATCATGCAAGTAGTAATCGTACAGTATAGAACTAGGCTGTTTTATCCTGGAGGCGGCGCGGTAGTTTGACTGCTTTGCATAATTTTGAGCAGTGCCGCGAAACGTCTTAAAGAGAGCGACCTAGTCCTCGACTCAACCTAGTAATTTCTTTGGTGGAAAACATTTCAAAATCTGAAACCAACAGTTGGAGCTGGTGTTGACCGGCTGAGATGCGCGAGTTGCAAGGGTCGCCGGTGATGGTTCGTAAGAGGCACGATTCACGATGGGTGGACGCTCTGTTGGTCGATCGGTTTCGGAGAGCGTCAGAATTTGATGTTGTTCGTGGACGGTAGCATGGACTCAGCTTCACTCTCTCTTCTTTTTGTTTCTCCCTGTTTCAGTTTTGTTTCTCCTGGTTTTCTCCTTGTATGTAAACAAAATTACATAAGAAAGTTTGTAAAGTTGTTCTTATTTTGAATCATGTTAATGACTTGTTATTGTTTGTTAATGTTGTGAGTGCTTTGAATGAAGGCGGAGAGGAATTTTGGTGTAGTGGCGTGGGCAGCTGAGATCGGTGAAAGTCGTTACCTTTGTTCTGTTGAGGCAACTGTTGATGATGATCGGAATACAGTAGCGGCACGAAGTCCTTATGTTCTGCAATTCTTTTTTCTTTGTTAGCATAATAAGAGTATATATAATTACATTCACCTAAATGACTTAAACACATGAATGTTGTTTGATGAGGAAAAACCAAACTGGATACCATTTGTTAATTAAACTATGAAAAACTTTTAATATAAACAACCTAACAAAACTCAACACCCAAACAAAGACATCCACCAAACTTTAATGGAATAGATTCTTCTATGCAATTTTAGGGTTGTTGTTTGATATAGTCAACATTCTTATAATAAACTAAAGCTTCATACTTGTAAGAGATTCGAACTCGCGACCTCATACTTACAAGCTTCATTTTTTATCAATTGTGCTATTTTGTTTATTCGAAATAAGAATGCTTTTGAAAGGATACGAATGTCAAAGAAATATTTATTTATTCAAAAATACAAATGATCTGAAATAAACCATTATATTTTTTAAATAGGTTCGGAAGCGAATATTTTAAAAACCCTAAAATGTTAATGTAATTAAACAAAGGAATTTTTAAATCCAAATTCGTAAATAAATTTGACGGTAGCACTAAGGGCGGGCAAATTTGGAGTATGACGGTTGCCCCTATTTGATCACTCTGCGATTGAATGGTGCGAGAATACGTAGGTCTCGCACATTCGAATCAGAAGGTTATTAAATAATGGAAGACCCAAAAATTTGGACCAAAGTATTATTAAATAAGGATACACTGATATAGCATACCAAAGAGCATCGAGAAATAGGCAAAAATGATGATGTATCATCCTACCAGAGTTTGAATATGGAAATAGGCAAAGATGATGATGTATCATCCTACCAGAGTTTGAATAAAGAGATATGATTGAAAAGTAAATTTGACCTAGATATGATGATGCAGATAACTCACCAATACCTAGAAAAGAGATCATAGTTTTTTTTGCGTATTTACCATTATCTAGGAGGAAAACAACACAAGTTGAAAGATTAATAGCCTATTGCTGCATGGAGACTGATGCGACAAGCTACACTATAATAATATATTAGTTTGAAATTTGACTCACTAACGCTTTGAGACTAACATAGTAAGCTAATGACGCGGATTTTGCATATTCATCGCAACCTAGGGGACAAATTAAACAAAGTTTGATAACACATTGCTGCATGGAGACCGATGCAATGGATTACACATATTTTTTTATGTTTACTACAACCTAGGGAGTAAACAGTACGAGGATGAACCTGTGCTTTTATCACAACCTAGGGGATAAAAAGACAACAGAGGTGGGCTTATGTTATTCATCACAACCTAGGGGATTAATAATATAACACCAAATTCACTAATGATGTCGATTGTGTTTGTTCTCAACCAAGACTATTAACATGAAGAAATAAACCCCAAATTCACTGATGATACTGGTGGTGTTAGTTCTCAACCAAGACTATCAAAATGAATGAATGAATCCCAAATTCACTAATGATCTCGGTTGTGTCAGTTCTCCACCAAAAATATCAACATGAAGAAATGAACCTCAAATTCACTAATGATGTCGGTTGTGTCACTTCTCAACAAAGACTATCAACATGAAGAAATGAACCCCAAATTCACTGATGATGTCGGTTCTCAACCAAGGTATCTCTTAGAGTTTGAACTATTTATTTCACACAAATAAGCTCGCTAACAATGGACCCCAAGAAAATTCGAAATTTAACCAAAGTAGATTTGAAAGATGCCATGCATTATGTATATGCATAATGCCCAAAATTGATGTGCTACCCAAGGGTGATATATGCCCCAAATTTTCCTTATATGTACATGCACCAAATGTTTGTAAATGCCCCAAAATGATTTATATGTGTATGCCCCAACTATTTACATATGTACCAAATGTGTGTATATGCCCCAAAATATAATGAAAAAATGTTTTTGGTATTATCTTATTTTAAAACAATTATTTTATGTTACCACCCCCCCCCCCCCCGGACGTTGCGTTGTTTGTGGTATCTTTGAATTGATTTGAACATGATGAAAAGTGTCCGCAAGATCTTGATATTTGTATTGTAGGCGCAGATGTAGGCGTGGACGTGGTCGTTGACCTCTTTCAACATTTTTCTAACCAGAATAAACTTTGATGTTTTATCAAATGCTCTTCGGTATTTCTGTATGTTAGATGCACTAAATGTTATGAATATTCTTGAGACTTTGATATGGTTATGTGTACGTCATACATGATGTGAGGCTCTTAAAGGGAAATCTACTGCCGAGATTTCCAAGGATTATACTATCGAGGTTCTGCTGAGAAAATACCTTCTGCTGGGGTATTTTGGAAAATCATATGCCGAGATTAACCAGGGGAATCTGCTGCCGAGATTTGATTGTGAACTACCTTCTGCCGAGATCTTCTGGATAATCAACTTCTGAGATCAACCAGGGGGATCTACTTCCAAGATTCAATTGCAAACTATCTTCTACTGAGGTCTTCTGGATAATCAACTGTCGAGATCAACTAGGGGAATCTACTGTCGAGATTCGATTGTGAACTACCTTCTATCGAGGTCTTCAAGATAATCAACTATCGCGATCAACCAAGGGAATCAACTAACGAGATTCAATGTAGAATTAACTTCTACCGAGGTCTTCTAGAAAATTAACTACCAAGATCAACCAGGGGAATCTACTGCCGAGATTCGATTGTGAACTACCTTCTACTAAGGTCTTCTGGAAAATCAACTGTCGAGATCAACCAGGGGAATCTACTGCTAAGATTCGATTGTGAACTACCTTCTGCCGAGGTCTTTTGGAAAATCAACTTCCGAGATTAACCATGAGAATCTACTGTCGAGATTCTATTGAGGAACTACCTTCTATCGAGATTAAGCAGGGGAATCTATTGCCAAGATTCCACATAGAACATCCAACTTGACTTGACCATGATTGTCTTCACATGTAACATGGTTTATGCTATGCATTATGCTTTATGAGTATGACACAAATGCTTTTTGAATTGTGCCCCTGTTGTGGGCAAAGAAATGATTAAGACTTAAAGAGGTTACTAGTGCAACAAGAATGATTATTGAATAAGTGGTAGAGTATTATGCTGACGTGAGTTCCTGATACTCTTTTTGAACTTGAAGATTGTGGATGTAGAATAGAGGTTCGTCGGGTATTGTGAAAGTATGAAGAGAGCTTGCCTTTTGTGGCCTATCTTGCCCCAACATTCGAATTTTAAAACACCATGCCCTTGATTAACTGACCCTTGGAATGATTTTCCCTTGATGAACCCATTAGAACCGGCATCTGAGTCTCGCAGTGGTTTATCCCAACATTTGAATTTTGAAAGGCATGCCCCTATCTTTAGGATTGGGAGGAGTGTCCTAAGAAGGAACTTGGATCCCGCCATTCAATGATGTAGGTTTTGATATAGGTTAGCCCAAGTGTCTGAATCTTGAAAAGTAGACCCTTTATCAAATGGTGTTTTGAGAAGCAATCCAAGTTGGCCAAATCTTAGAATAAGTTCCCCTAGTCAACAGGATCCTCAGATGATGTACCCCTATGATCATTAGGATTTTCCCCTGTTTATAGGGGTCCTCTTAGATGCTTTTCCCATAGTTAGAAGCTTCTTGGAAATGCTACCTTTGATCAGACCATTTTTGAAATCTCCTTGATGCTAAGTATTGACTCGTAAGTAAAATTGTCCCCTTTGAAAATTAATCATCATGTGATGCACATGAAATTTATTGAAATCGAAATTCATTATTGAAAAGAAATGGATGATTATAGATAAAGAAGTTGCAATGTGGTTTAGTAATTTAACAAACATTAAGAGTCAGTTTAACACAAATCTTGTTGAGTATGCTTCCATAGTGAACCTAGCATCAATTAGGACTTTTGAAGGTTGTAACGTGGCTTGGTTCACGGTTTTAAAAAACAAAGGATATAAGGCTCAAAATTTTATTTATCCCACCCCCATTCTCCTTGATATTCTCCGTTCCTAAATTCAATTAACCTAATGGATGTTTTAAGTCTGCAAGAGAATTTTCGTAGTCGCGATGATGAGTAGAAGCATCGATAAGATTTAAGCACTTGATGAGAAGCATTGATGTTTATTGAGGTGGCAATCACAAAATTGTGTTCAATCACTTTTTTTGCATGTACCAATTCTTTTGAATTTTCCGGTCCATCATGAGGCCCTAACTTTTGCCTAAGTCAAAATTTTTTGCTTTTTGTTTTTGACATAGCAGGCTCTCTTTTTGAAAGTTTTCTTTTGAGATTTTTTTTCTTTTGATTCAGGAAAGTCATGAATGCCATGTTTTATTTTTGCGAGCTTCATCTTTATTGCTCCCTCGATGTTGTATGACGCAAGTGAGAAAGAACATGTTGTGAGCTTTATCTTCATTGTTTTCTCGATCTTGGATGATGTATGCGAGGAAGAGGGTGTGCTTGTACCTTTTGCGTAGATAGACTGACTCTCTTGCGGTTAGAATGCATCAGTGAATTAATTGAAATTTACCCTGCCCTTGGTTAAGATTAAGTTTTTTTAGAAAAAAGAAATAACTCCAACTTTTAGCTTGAGGGGGTTAACTACGGATTATATCCTTATTTCTCCATTGTTTAGGAAGTGAAACAATGCCTTACATCATCAGCTAAGCCTTACTATTAAAAAGTATACATCAGCAAAATTTGATTATTTAGTTTACATCATTCTCCCTCAAAGTTTTTTAAAGAAAAGTGAGAACGAAATAGTGAAAAGCGAAATGGAAAGTGATGAAAGAGTGAACACGAATGAACTGATTTAAAAAATATGCATGATTATTTTATTATAATTACTTATCCAAAGATACAAATTTACACCAATGAAACATAGCACCTAGGAAATTACAATTTGTAACTGATAAATCCTAATGATCCTATGGAAGAGCTTCATTGTTGATCCATGTGACCTTAGGAGATGCTTCGTAGTTTTTGGACTTGTCAAAGCATGAAGATGACCCTTGACTTATCTTCGGGCATACCAATTATGTTGATAGGGAAATGGGGGAATCACCAATGAAAGTTAAAATTTAGCTGTTGCATAGGCTTGTATAATTAAGGGCTTTCTTTTCTCCATAATAAGATTTGTAGGACCAAGCTCATTTGAATCTCCAATGTTTGACCTTTCCTTCACCAATCTAAGATTTTCTTGAAATGCTTGGACTTTGTTCTTGAGAATCGGGAAATTTGTTAGCTGGATTGATAGAGACCAAGGGCGAAGGTGGAAATGCATGACATGAAAATGTATGAATGTACGAAAATGAATGGGTATGCAAATTATTTTTTTTGCTTTTGGTTATGCAAAAAAATTTCATGAATATGAAATGCGACATAGACGTAGTATGAGCGTAGACGCAGGGGTACCCTATACATGTTTAATGGTATAGGATAGTCCCTTTATCTCCTCCCATCTTCTTTAATTTCAAAAATCTTCTCCATCCTTTTCAAAACTATTATTTCTTTCTAAACTTGAAACGTTTTCACAATAAACTTGGACTTAGGTCCATGCATTTTCAAAATATTTTCTTAATCAAATTTTAACCAAGTTAATAATACTTTGTTGATTTTAAAATCAAGCTACATCTTCCACTTTGAGATGATGCAAATTATCCTTTCTTATCGTCGTGGGTAGTAAGTATGTTATTCCACTCAGGTATGACGATGATGTCATGTCTCTTAAAATTAACCAACACACATGTGTTTTTTAAAATTTTTATAGGTGAATTATGAGTACCCTGATCCCCTATTGCACGAAATGTAGTACGTAGGCACTAAAGGTTTACAACCGCGGTGGGTGCAAAATTGTAAAAAAATACTTCTTTTTTCATCCCCACAATTTATTTTTTTGTAAACAACTTTTATAGCAAAAATACATAAATTTTCAAAGAGGTTCCTGCGGAGTACCATAGATGTTTAGGGTGTTAATACCTCCCCTTTGCATAACCAACCCCCGAAATTAGATTTCTCTTCTCCTTTTTTTTTGGGTTATTCGTTGTTTTCCCATTCCTTTAGAAACAATAAAGGGCGGTGGTGATTTTTCTTTGATTTGTGCGAGTTAAGTCAATCCAATGGCTTAGTATCAACATTTCTACTGCTATAAGTAGAGACACGAAGTCCTTATGTTCTTCAATTATTTTTTCTTTGTTAGCATAATAGGAGTATATATAATTACATTAACCTAAATGACTCAAACACATGAATGTTATTTGATGAGGAAAAGCCAAACTGGATACCATTTGGTTAATTAAACTATGAAAAAGTTTTAATATAAACAACCTAACAAAACTTAACATCCAAACCAAGACATCCACCAAACTTTAATGGAATAGATTCTTATATGTAAAAAGGTTGTGTGTCTGAGATAATAAATATTTATTTGTGATATGTTAGTGCGTGGAAGTTTCGAATGAGAGCAAAGAACTGTTAGTATTAATAAAAGGCATAGATTTTAAATACAAAACCATCATCATATAGTTAAAATAAATTGAAAAAATAAAGTTGAATACAAAAAGGGTGGGGGCCTAATATAAAATTCGTGGCAAAGAATAGAAATTAACACCAATAATTTTGAAAAGCAATTATGGGGTTGTTGTCTGATATAGTCAACAACCCTATAATAAACCAAAATAAAACAGGAATTCTAAGAGTTTGGAAAGATAGTAAACTTGGAGATGAAATTATTAATGAATTATAAATTGTGAGAAATTATGGATGAAAAATTAGGATAACAATGAGTCATATTTATAGACTTAGAATTAGGTTAAAAACTTGGAGAGAAAGTTAGCCTAAAATGAATGAAAATCCCAAAGCCTGATTTCCAAAAAAGGAAAGAAAATTTGTGGAAAAAAAGGAATAGAAAAATGTTTAAAAGTGCACCACAATAGATTCGAACCCGCGACCTTATTCTTGCAAGCTTCATTCTTTACCAATTGTGCTATCTTGTTTATTCAAAATAAAAACGCTTTTGAAAGCATACGAAGGTCGAGAAAATATTTATTTATTCAAAAATACAAATGATCTGAAATAAATCATTATATTTTTTAAATAGGTTCGTAAGCGAATATTTTAAAAAACCCAAAATGTTAATATAATTAAACCAATGGAATTTTAAAACCCAAATTCGAAAATAAATTTGACGGTAGAACTAAAGGCAAAGAAATTTCGGGTATGACAGTGTTGTTCCCCAGCGATTTATTTTCCTGGTTGAACTCTTTTTTTGGTTCATTAGTTTTATTTTCTGTTTCCCTAGTAGTGTTTTGTGTCACCTACGGAGTTGGTCGTTTGCATTCATAATCATTAAGTATTACATGGCATCTTAGGGCCAAAAATAGGGTTTGTTATGTATTTAAGTATCCTCAATCGCGTGGAGACAAAGATTTTAACCTTCGTATCTCTGGATAGAATACACTTAAATAAGGGCAGCTATTATACCCTAATATTTTCCCTTAAGATCTCTCATTATCTCATATTATCAATACATCAAGATCACACATTAGGGTGTTCCATCTTTCTACTTCATCCTATCTTTAAGTTTTCTCTTGAGGGATCACCAATCACCTTGAAATTTGTATCTTGTACATGTGTTCTTTTAACTAACATCAAAATATGTATATACATGTTTCTTTGAATGTTCATATGGTAGGTGATGACACAATTGCATTCATCTCACCATCTAACCTAGGGCTTGAGGGTTGGTCCTCAACCAAATGATTCTTAAATGGATTGCAAGAGCTTAAGCTTCTAGTCTATGTCTATCATATCAAATATTTGTAGTTCAAAGATCTCTCACACTTTATTCGGGTCAAGTTTTCCTCACAGTTGGTGGTGGCACTCATCAAGAAGATTCATAGGTTTTTGTGTTTGTTTCCATGCCTTCTTCAACAAGCTTCATTGAGACTTAAGCTCCATCTTAAAATTTGCTTCAAGACAACATCATTTTAAGGCCTAATGTGATCCATCATGCTCTTTTTTGCAAACAAATTTCAAAAGATTCAAGGTTGATTCAACAAGTTTGACCTAATTGAGCAGGTTCTTAATCCAGTGATAACAAGTTCATAACTCTCTCAATTTTCAATATTTTGAGTTGTTTATTTTTTCTATGGGTTATTATCATCATCTACAACAACTTCTCCTCACATGAAAATATCCAATTGTGCAAGAAAAATCATCAAAAGTTGAAAGGGGTTTCAAGTCATTTTGACATTCTCTCAGCTAGGGTTTGTTGACTTCCAAGGACCATATCTTTCTAACTTTTAAAGACTTTTGATTGATTTTGAATCCATGCTTATATTAAAAGGGTACTTAACAAGTTCTCTTCAGGGATCTAAGGCTAATTTTGAATGGAAAATCACTAATGGTTGAGAAATATTACAAGTGTCTTCGAAAAGCCTTTGAATCTTAGGGTTTGACTTCAAATGATCATAACTTGGTCAATTTTTATCTCCTTGAGAACATAATTTTTCCATAAAAATATTTGCGATGTCTACTACAACTTTGTTTCAATATGCAAGACTTGAAAGTGCTTGGAAAGTTGTTGTAGAATTAAAAAGATTATAGGTCTTTTGTGAATTTTCCCAAATTTGTTCATCATCTTCCAAAGATTATAACTCTCTAAATTTTTATGATTTTTGAGTGATCTCAATTCCACAACTCAATTCAAGAGGTCTACTTTATTTCATATTCAAATATCAAGATCAAATTTTGAGTGGAAGGTCATGTAATTTTGAAAAACATTATAGGTCATTTTGAGGTCCCATACTTAGAAATAGTTCTAAGTACAAAAGTCAGACTTTTTTTCACGCTTTCAAAGTGATGTAACTTTTTTCTCATATCTCCAAATGATACCTTTTTGTCACATTGTAAAGTTTGTGAACTCATCTTCCAAATGCAAAAAGAATGAATCCAAAAAGGTCCCTGAGTAGTGAGCTATGCATTATGGAAGTTGGCACCATAAATTGATATTTTTGCTCGAGAGACAGATTTTTGGACTTGCTAATTCACAAATTAAGCAAGCTTTGTACATAATTCTTTCACTAATCATTTCTAACGAGATTCCAGATTGTGTTTAGTCCATAAAACGCATATTTGAGTGTGTTTTGGCCATGTGCAAGTCACACTTTCCATGCACCACCATATCAACTTGATATGCATGATTCCCTCACAATTTCTCCTCACTCTAATCACTATTCAATTCTCCTATAAACAGAGACCGTCTCTACATCATTTCCTCAAGCTTGAAGAGCCAAAGAAGTCCTGCCAAACTCACTTGCAAAGCTCCATTTTTGCAACTTTGAATTCCTATTTAGAGCACTTCCAGCTCCAATTTCTTTATTCATTCTCCTTCCTTGAACTTCACCGAAGCTAACAGAAGAAGAATTGATTCTTGAGGTGCTCTAAGTCGCGCTAGCCAAGTCAAGTTTTAGAGTAATTTCTTCATACTTTGTTTAGGTAGTTTAAGCCATCAAATCTTCTAACTCAAATTACTGGACTGATCTATGTTGTTTATTGATGCTTGTTGTTAGCTTAATTTTGAACAATCGATGCATTTGATGCATCTGTTTTGAGTTTTTTTAGGTTTTCAAGTTTTTATGGTTTTCCTTAAATCAACTAAGTTATAATTAATATAAATTTGGCGCGAGGACATGGTTAAATTTGCATTGAAGAGATGAATCAAATGATACTAGTGGGCAAGCCTAATTTTACATTTTGTTAAATCACGATTTCTACAAAAATCTGGACGTTGAAGACGATGCTTCACCATCCTTCAACCAATAGAATCATGACACATCCCTTTCCACTGTATGTTTGAATTTCAAAGAATTCGGTATGGTGTTTTGACTCGTCCCAACCATGCATGCCTGTTATGGATTGTTAGATTGGCCACATCAATTAATGAAACGAATCCAACATATAGTGTTATTTACGATTTTCTTTTGTTTTAATAATTGATTGGATGTATTAAATCCTAAAAACTCCACTGTGCGCTGATATGTTGACCCTTGGATATGATTACTCTCCATTAGTCAGATTCATTCAACGCACCACATTATTTAGTATTTTATTTTATTTTATTTTCTATTTTTTTTGTTTTAATTGTTTTAAACTTCAAAAATTCATAAAAAAACCGTCTTAAGTTCTAAAATTGTGAAAAATATTATAAAAATATACTTTTGATTTTTATGTTTCTGATTTTTATTTTTTCACAATTTTATTTTGTGATCTGGTATTTTTTTAATGATTTTTCACTTTATTTGACTTGTTTTAATTGTTTAAAGATACTTTTCTTGATTTTTAAATTCTGAAAAAATTATGGAAGGATCCAATGACCTCTTGACAAATATTGATGACCTCATTTTTTATTTATTTTTTATTAAATTTTTTTTTATTACAAATTTTGGTTTATTTTGCTTATTTCTTTAAATTTAAAAAAAATAGTTTCTGACTTTAAAAAATTCTGAAATTTTTTGTCAACACTTATTGACTCGTGTTTGACTTCTGATTTTTTTAGGGTTTTTATTTGGTATTTTAATACATGTTGTGTATTTTACCAATTATTTCCTTTTTAAATCATTTAAATTTTGTTTTATATTAAATATATTTTATTATTTTGATTGGTTCTGATTTGGAGACACTTGATTGGTTTTTTGAGACAAGTTCCTCAACCTCATTGGATCTTAGGTGTTGATAGGTTGAAAAACCAAATACACCAAAATAGATGAATGATGTTGATGATATTTGAAACCCTAGTTTCATCTGATACATCCCTCTCCCTCTTCATCTTATCCCTTTCTTGTTTTTACTTGTGCTACATATTTTTGGAGAATGGTCTATATATCACTTCTCTAACATGTTTGGTGCATAGATTGTTATTAACCAGCCTCAAAATAGGCGTGACTTCTACATAAGTCCACTTACGATTTCTTAACAGCGCTAAATTTGTCCCGATTCGAAAAATAATCATTTATGGCCCAAACATATGTTTGCAAGTCCAAATATGTTTAATTTGAAACCTTTGAACCAATAACTTTGAAGTTCATTGTTAGGAGGCTTTGATTCTATCATTCCTCTAATGAACTTCATTAATTTAGGTCTAAGTTAATCATTTAAAACTCGTTGATCATATGTGGTTTCTTTGAGCACATGAAATGAATGATATACTTGACAAAAAGCAAATGAAACTTGTTGTTGAGAAACTTTGATTTTATCAATCTTCTAATGAGTTTTCAAAAGCAAGCTTCAATATGGTCATTCAAATAACCTTTTGTACTTAACTTATAAATTCTAACTCACTAACAATTAACTTTACTTTATTCCTTTATTTTGTGCCTTTACTTTTATGTACCATTTATTTTAGCATTTACATTCCATGCCATTTTTTCTTTTGCTCACTTGAGCATTTATCTCTATGTCATTTTATCTTTGCTCACTTGATCATTTATCTTTATGTCATTTTATTTTTGCTCACTTGAGTTTTCTTTTCTTTTGAAAACACTTAATAATCAACTTGAACATTAAAAAAGCTTTAAGGTTACTTGGACTATCTGGTTACTATACTTGGCATTATGGAGTTGTGGATCTCTCGGACTTAGGATTAGAAGCCTTGATACTTAGGGACCTTGTTGCTTTGTTATTTTGTCTGAAGTTCTTGGGGTTTACTCCAAGGAATTGGATTGATTTTCTTCGTGTGGAGGTTATTCTAATTATATACTTTGTCAGTGATTAAGAGTTCCTCTGTATATAGTCGTTACTCTGCCCAATTTTTGTGAAGACTTAATTCATCTGAAGCTTGGTATTTCTCAGAGGTTTAGTATTTTTTGCTTGCTTGGTTTTAATCAAAAGGATTGGAATTCTACATTGAATTCTTATGTCAAGTGTTTGCTTCTTGTTGGTTAGATTGTTCTTTACCTTAGTGTGTTACGGTGGGAGAGAACTGACTGTTTTTTGGAATGCTGGTTTGCGTTTTGCGTTTGTTTTCACAAAATGCCGCGGTAAGCAAGAGTCGCCACCGACTTTTATTTTATCCAATAAGGAAAGGAAAAAAGCACAGAAAAATTCCTTTTTTGAGATATTTCTCGGGTTCGGGGGGTAGATTATAGAAAGGGAAGGTGTTAGCACCCTTTCTATCCGTGGTTATCCACGGGCTCTTAGGTACTTGCTCAAAGTGTTTTCAAAATTTGCTTTCTTCGTGTTTGTGGGTTCGAAAAAGTCTTTGTTTGAAAATTAGTATAAGTGTGAAAATTTGTTTTGTTTTGAAAGAACAAGTACTTAAGAACCATCTACCTACTCGAAAAAGGAATCATTCTATGCTATCTTCCTTTAGACAATGCTATCCCACTATGGATGAGTAGTGAAGAAGTGAAAAACACAAGAAGGGGGGGTTGAATTGTAAAACTGAAAATCAATGCAATGAACAAGATATTTTTATCCTGGTTCGTTTGATCTCAAACTACTCCAGTCCACCCGTCAAGGGGATTTCGCCTCTCTCCAACGAGGTCTTAATCCACTATATTCAACTGAATATTACAAACTGCTTTAACTACTGCTAAAGCCTTCTTGATGCAAACCACAACCCAGTTTGTCAAGGAAACACTTTCTTACAGAGAAGATAAATATAGGTGTGAATGTTTTCTACAAAACTGTATCACAACTGTGATGTATACACAACTTAAGCTTATGAAACTAGATTGCTAAAAGAAAGATTGAATAAGGAGATATGTAATGTTTAGCAAACTGAGAGGAGGAAGATTATGATCAGCTTTTAGGCGTGTAAAATGTTGGAGAGCATTAGCCAATTCAATCTTCATAGTCTTGTTTATATAGCACTGAGATTCTTGAACGTTGGAGCAATATTCTTGATTCAATGCTAATAACAAACTTTCCTTAATGAGCAGATCTTGTCTGGAATGAGGCCGTTGGTAATAATTTGCTTTCAATGCACAGTACCGTTGCTTACTTAATGCATGTTCTGGCTTGGCTCATTCTGACTCTGCTTAACTGCTGCTGAACTGTTGTTTTCTTTATCAGAGTGTTGAGCGCAGTTCTGTTCATCAAGCTTCAGCATACACGTGAGTTGATCTTCTGATTCTGGTATTCTGATATGGTAACTTCTGATGCTGATGTCGAGAACCAAATTTCTGATGCTGATTAGGTGTGATCTTGCTTATACCTACCAGAGTTTCTGCAAATCAGAACGTAATAATTTAGGTAGCAAATAGTTCTTACATGAATCATATAAATAATATATCTTTTCATTTTGTTATCATCAAAACTTAAACATAGGGTAGTAGATTCAAACTTTGTTCTAACAATCTCCCCCTTTTTGATGATGACAAAAACTAGATATTTTTAATTGAAAATAATGTGAAAAGGTATCAGAGAGATGTATCAGAGTAAGAGGTTATCAAAGATAAGGGATCAGAGTTGAGAGATACTCCCCCTGAGTTTATTACTTCCTATTTTGATTCCAAGAGTTCTTCAGGATCAGATTTTTTTGCCTTTCTTTGAACATCAGAGTATCAGAGTCTTTGACTATCAGAAGCTTTAGATCAGCATATCAGAGCAGAGCTTCAGATCAGCGTATCAGATCTTTTCTTGTCAGAGCTTTGCTTTGGGTCAGAGTATCAGATCGGGTCAGAGTTTTAGAGCTTTAGTCTTCAGAGTATCATGGAGCTTTCTTGTACCTGTAGACTTAAGCAAAACAGAAAACATATTCCAGTATAACAGAGTTAGAATGTTCGAGAATTTTTGTCTTAGTAATCCATTATTATTTAAAATATCATTCTTGTTCTCCCCCTTTTTGTCAGCAATCAAAAAGTGTAAGTGAGGTGCTAAAACAGTTAAGGCAGAAAAACTTGTCATATTAAAAGGTTCAGAATTAAACAAAACATATTAAAACAGTACAATAGATAATCAAAGAAAACATGAAAATGACATGAATGAAAAACTAAGGTTGGGGAGGAAAGCGTGTGAACAGGTTCTCCAACATGGCTTTTATCTGATCAGCAGTCTCATTCTGCTTGTGTACCATGCTGACAACTGTGTCTATCTTGCTATCCTGGACATCCATCCTTTCTTTCATCTTCTGGTCGTTTTCATCCATCCTTTGCTGCAGACGCATGTCATTCAGCTTCAGCTCTTCCAGAGTCTGCCTGTCCAAGGCAGCTTGAGAAACATCAAAAGCAGGGAGCTTCTGAGAGCTTTCTGCAACATCTTCTGCTTGACTTGCTTCAGCTTGAATGGTCTTGTCTTCTTCTGGTTGCACCTTTGAAGCTAGCTGTTTCTCAGACCATGGCTCACTATCCAGAGGGAGCACGTCTTCCTGTGGCAGCTGACTTTCAACTTCCTTCAGCAGCCTGCTGAAGTTCTGTTGTGCCTGCTCATAGTTGATATCCTGCAACTTGAGGGCTTCAGCACGTACCCAAATTCTGAATTGTGACCAGAGCTAGTCAGAGGCAGCTGAGTCAATCATTCCAGGACAGACTTGCTTCAGAGAAGCAATCCACTGCTGCAAACCTGTTTCAAAATTCATAATACCAGAGCCAACATCTGATTGTTTTGGTTTTGGGATGGCTATTTTATGTTTCAGGTCAGCAAGACGATCAAGGATTGTTAAGTCTATGAAGGTCCTGCTGGGGTTTTCAGTGGTTTTCTTGGGAGCTGTTTGTTTTGGAGATGGAGTGGGAGAATCAGAGATAATGATTGGACTGTTTGGTGTTTTGGGAGTATTTGGTGGTGTAGATTCTGATGAGGATGGAAGCTGGGCCATTGTGACTGTTGTTCCACATGGCAGATGGATTGCCAGAGGTGATGGTTGAGGTGAATGAGGTTCAGAAGGTGGAGGAGTTGGAGTTTCAGAGTGATGAAACTCAGGTTGAGGTGATGGTGGATGAATTTCTGGTTGAGGAGAGGGAGACGGATATGCTGGTTGAGGAGAAGTTGTTGGAATTTCTGGTTGTTCAGGGATAAGAGGTTCTTCTGGAATGGATGAGAGAGGTTGTTGTTGTTCTGGTTCCTCAGCAGATTGCTGTTGTTCTGGTTGTGGAGGAGGGACAATTTGTGGTTCAGAGTTTGGATTGATGGAGGAGTGATCAGAAGTGTGTTGATCAATGTCAGACAGCACTTTGTCAATTGCTGATGTTGTTGAGATTGTTGGTTTTGGATGTTTGGTTCGGGGTCTTCTGAGTTGTAATGCCTCAGAAGGGTCATCTTCTGGTTCAGTTTCATCTATTGTTGGGATGGGGATTGAGATTCTATGAGAGGTTGCAGGTGGAATAGATGCTGGAATAGTAGAAGAATTTAAAACAGAAGCAGCAGATAAATTACCTCTTTTCTCGCGTTCAGAGGCTTCCCAACTGTTGGTTCAATGGTGCTTAACTCTTGAGCTTCTATCAGATGCTCTATCAGCCTATTCTCTGTCAGAATATCTGATATCAACCTTCCAAAGGGTATCCAATCCCTCTTTGTTCTTTCTTCTTCCCTGGTTTCCTTCACGCTTGTTCTGAGGTGATTGAACAGAAGATGAGCCAAGTTGATTTTTACCTTCTGATTGATAAAGTAGATCAGAAACTGCTGATCCACATTTATGTAATCAGGGGAACTAGTTGGCTTCCTATGGTTAAAGCACCCCAGAATTATCTTCGGCCAAACTCTGTGATGATCCTTCAGATCTTTGATCTTGCTGCTGGGCACCCCATGGGTGAAAATCCTTTCAGCTATGACGCCCACGTCAGCACATCTCTCATCCATATCAATACAGCGGACGCCACCGCCACTGTAACCAATTAACCTTGCTATGTGATCCTCAGTGATCACAATCTTCTTCCCCATAATGTAGGAGGTGACTTGATACGTTGAAGCCGTCGCATGAATCCAGAACTCCTTCACTAACATAGGGAATGTTGGTCCAACCAACCTGTCAAAATACCTTTCCCATTTCTGTGCCCTAACTTCTTCAGTTAAATCAAATCCGTTTTCCTTCAGACTTCCAAAATCAATGATCAATTCAGATAACACTTCAAGATTCTTCACAGGAGTGAGGAGTGTTCTGAATGGCACTTGATACTGTTCAGATGATGCTTTCTTCTGAGAACCTGCAGAAGCACTGCTGGAGGTTGCCATGTTCACACTTAAAGATTTTGAGAAGAAAAGCTGAGAAAATGGGTTTGAGAGAGATGAACACAGAAAAATGCAGAGAATGCTTGAGAAATAGTTAGAAACTGTAAAAGATTAAAATGAGAGGTTAACGTGTTTAAATAGGGTTCAGAATATTTTGAAAGAGTAAACGTTTTTAAGAGAGAGAAATAAAATCATGATTACGTTTTAAAAACATGATTACTTTCATTTAATGCTTGCTGATTTTGGGGGATTTGAGAAAGATACTTAAAAACGGTTACCAGACATGTGTCTCAATGCACCCAATCAGCGTTTTGCCTTCTCAGAAGCGTGCACGCGTTCTGCTTCAGAGATTTGCTGATGATTGGATGACACTTGTTTTGATGTAGTGATCAGCACGTCTGTCTTTGAGCTTAGACTTTCAGATCTTTAGACTTGCATCTGATACAATCTGCATGTTCTATCTTTCTGAAAAGAGATTGATCAGAAGTTCATAGTAAAACAAATACATTCTGAAGATAAATATATGGAATTAAAACATTTTCACTCTGGGCAGATTTTCATGCTGAGATGTTTCAGAATGAAATTGAACCTATCTTCAGAAAGGGGTTTAGTGAAGATATCAGCCCATTGATGGTCTGTATCTATAAATTTTAAATTCAAAATTCCTTTCTGAATATAGTCCCTAATGAAGTGATGTTTTATTTCTATATGCTTAGCTCTAGAATGTAAAATGGGATTCTTAAGCAAATAGCAGAAGTATTATCACAGAGTATAGGAATGTTACTCTCAAAAATCTGGAAGTCTTCAAGCTAACTTTTCATCCAGAGCATTTGTGTGCTACATTCTGCTGCTGCTATGTACTCAGCTTCTGCTGTTGATAGCGCAATTGTTGATTGCCTTTTGCTGGACCAAGAGATCAGATTTTCTCCCAAAAACTAGCAGCATCCAGAAGTACTTTTACGCTCCACTCTGTCTCCAGCAAAGTCAGCATCGCAGTAGCCTACTAAACTGTAATCACTATATTTTCTATAAAACAAACCCAGATTAGTAGTACCTTTCAGATACTTGAAAATTCGCTTAACAGCTGTTAAGTGAGATTCTCTAGGATCTGATTGGAATCTAGCACAAATACAAATACTGAATAATATATCAGGTCTTGAGGCAGTCAGATAGAGGAGAGAACCAATCATACCTCTGTAGACTTTTTATTCTACATTTTTGCTTACCTCTTCTCTTTCCAGAATGCACGTGGGATGCATTGGAATCTTTGATGGCTTACATTCTGAGAGGTCAAATTTCTTCAGAAGATCTCTGATGTATTTTCTCTGATGAATGTAAGTTCCCTCTGGAGTTTGATTGATCTGAATTCCTAGAAAGAATTTCAGTTCCCCCATGAGGCTCATCTCAAATTCTGCCTGCATACACTTAGCAAATTTTCTTCCAAGAGAAGGATTAGTGGAACCAAAAATAATATCATCAACGTAAATTTGACAGACTAAGATGTCATTCTTAACTGATTTACAGAATAAGGTAGTGTCTACCTTCCCTCTGGTGAATTCATTTTCTAACAGAAAGTTACTTAGCCTTTCATACCAAGCTCTGGAAGCTTGTTTCAGACCATATAGTGACTTCTTTAGTTTGAAAACATGTTCTGGATGTTTTGTATTTTCAAAACCAGGGGGTTGGTGCACATAAACCTCTTCTTCTATATAACCGTTTAAGAATGCACTCTTGACATCCATCTGATATAGAGTGATGCCTCTATTAACAGCAAATGAAATTAAAAGTCTGATAGATTCTAACCTGGCGACTGGGGCAAAGGTTTCTGTATAGTCTATCCCCTCTTGCTGACTATAACCTTGTGCAACCTGTCGTGCCTTGTTTCTGATGACTTCACCTTGTTCATTTAGCTTGTTTCTGAACACCCATCTTGTTCCAATGACGTTGAATCCTCTTGGTCTGGGAACAAGATCCCATACGTCATTTCTGGTGAATTGATTCAGCTCTTCTTGCATTGCCAGAATCCAGTCATTATCCAGAAGTGCTTCATCAATAGAAGAAGGTTCAATCAGAGACACAAGTCCCATGAGGGTTTCTTCAGAGTTTCTGAAGCTTGCTCTTGTTCTGATTGGATCTTCCTTTCTTCCTAAGATAGTCTCTTCTGGGTGATCCAAGCTGCTTCTGGGTAATCTCTTCTGAGGTTGATCAACAGCTGTTGTAGGATTGCTAGCAGTGCTCCTTTCAGATGTTGAAGGAGTGTTTGTGTTGAGAGCTTCTGATGACTTGTCTTCAGAACCTGTAAATTCAATTTCCATACCTGCAAAAACTTCATTCTGCTTTGACTTTTCAGAGTCAAGCTTATCTTCAAAACGAACACTGATTGATTCTTCCACAATCTGTGTTTCTGTATTGTATACTCTGTACCCTCTTGAGCGTTCAGAGTATCCTAACATAATACACTTTTGTGCTTTAGAGTCAAACTTGTTCAAATAATTCTTTGTATTTAACATAAAGCAAGTACATTCAAATGGATGAAAATATGAAATGTTGGGCTTTCTGTTCTTCCACAATTCATATGGAGTCTTTTCAAGAATAGGTCTTATTGAGATTCTATTCTGAATGTAGCACGCTGTGTTTATTGCCTCTGCCCAGAAGATCTTAGCAACGTTTGTCTCATTGATCATGGTTCTGGCCATTTCTTGCAATGTTCTGTTCTTTCGTTCTACAACTCCATTTTGTTGGGGAGTTCTAGGACAAGAGAAATCATGCAGAATGCCTCTGTTATTAAAGAATGACTCAAAATCTTTGTTTTCAAATTCTCCACCATGATCACTTATGACTTTAACGATTCTAAGATCCTTTTCATTCTGAACTTGGTTACAGAAGGTAACAAACACAGAGTGTGACTCGCCCTTGTGTCTTAAGAACTTTACCCATGTCCATCTGCTATAGTCATCTACGATTACTAACCCATACTTCTTGCCACTGACTGAAGCAGTTTTAACTGGTCCAAATAAGTCAATGTGCAGAAGTTCTAATGGCTTAGAGGTAGAAACAACATTTTTAGATTTAAAAGAAGGTTTTGCAAACTTGCCATTCTGACATGCTTCACACAGAGCATCTGAATTGAACTTCAAGTTAGGAAGTCCTCTGACCAGATTGTGTTTGTTAATCTGAGATATTCTTCTCATACTAACATGCCCCAATCTTCTGTGCCAGATCCACTGCTCGTTGTTAACAGGCAGAAGGCACTTTACATTCTGACTCTTTAGTTCAGAAAGTTTGATTTTGTAAATGTTGTTTTTCCTCTTACCATTAAACAGGATAGTCCCATCTTTCTGACTAACAACTTTACATGATTTTTGATTAAAGATTATATCATAACCGTTATCACTTAATTGACTTATGGATAACAAATTATGCATTAATCCATCTACTAGCAGAACATTATTAATAGAGGGAAGATTTCCATTACCTACAGTTCCAGAGCCAATTATCTTTCCCCTCTGATTGCCTCCAAAGCCAACGTGGCCTCCAGGCTTAAGTTCCAGGCTTTGGAACATATGCCTTCTTCCCGTCATGTGTCGCGAGCAGCCAGAGTCCAGGTACCATGACTGGTGTTTCTGACTTGCTGCTAAAGATATCTGCAACATGTATTATTTTATCCTTAGGTACCCAGATTTTCTTGGGTCCTGGTTTGTTAGTTTTACCAAAACTCTGGTTGAATTTTGGTTTCACAGAGTACTTACTGCTAGTGTATTTAATATCATGTGTGTGACCATACACAAAATGTGAATTTAGAGGAGTGTGTTTAATGGTTAAGTCCATGACATTCTTTGGTGTAGGAACCTTACCTTGGTATCCTATTCCTTTCCTGCCGTTTCTGCTAACTCCATAGATCATTAAAGCCAATTTGCTTCTATCTATGCTTTTAGCAAGGAACTTCTGGAAACTGTGATCATACTCCTTGATGATCTCATCAGCGTTGCTGGGAGTTTCAGAAATTGGTTCCTTCTGAGAGTTTTGTAAAGTGTTTTCTAATTTTGAAATCTTATTTCTCAGCTCAGAATTCTCCAATTTGAGACTCTCAGTCTTATTAGAGTCAGATTCAAGATTCCTTTTCAGGTCTCTGAATTTAACTCTAATTTGCTGATACCTTTCCAGGATTTCATTAAGGCTTTCAGCGAGTTCAGCCATGGTAAAATTAACAGCAAAGTTAGGAAATACCTCTTCAGTATCTGATTCTGAGTCTGATTCAGAAGCTTCACTATCTTCTGAGATGTTAGCCATGAGAGCTATGTTTGCCCTCTCATCATCTGATTCTGAGTCAACTTCAGACGAGTCAGAGTCATCCCATGTAGCCATGAGACTTTTCTTCTTTTCTCTTCCAAACTTCTTTTTGGGCTTTTCCCTCTGAAGCTTTGGGAAGTCACTCTTGTAGTGTCCTTGCTCATTGCACTCATAGCAGATAATGTCCTTGGTGTTTGGCTTTTTGCTACTTGAGGAGCCTTCAGATCTTCTGTATCCAGAGGAAGAATCTGCCCTTCTGTATCTGGAAGAGGACTCGTTCTGATCAGATCTTCTGGGATTCCTGAACTTCCTTTGTCTTTGCTTCCACAGTTGATTTACTCTTCTGGAGAGGAGGGAGAGTTCGTCTTCTTCTGATGAGGATCCATCAGATGTTTCTTCAATTGCCTGCAAAACTTTAGACTCAGATTTTTTGTTAGATTTTAATGCTAAAGGCTTACCTTGCTTCTGAGGCTCGTCAGTTTCTAGCTCTATCTCATGACTTCTGAGGGAGCTGATAAGTTCCTCCAGAGTGATTTTGTTGAGATCTTTTGCTAGCTTCAGAGCTGTAACCATTGGTCTCCACTGCTTGGGTAAACTTCTGATGATTTTCTTGACATGGTCAGCAGTAGAGTATCCTTTGTCCAGAACCTTGAGACCAGCTACCAGAATCTGGAATCTTGAGAACATTGTTTCAATGGATTCAGATTCTTCCATTTTGAACGCCTCATACTTCTGAATGAGCGCCAGAGCTTTAGTTTCTTTGACCTGAACGTTGCCCTCATGCGTCATTCTGAGTGAATCAAAAATGTTCTTTGTTGTGTCTCTGTTGGAGATCTTTTCATATTCAGTATAGGAGATGGCGCTGAGGAGGATGGTTCTGGCCTTGTGGTGATTCTTGAAGTCACGCTTTTGTTGGTCAGACATTGTTTTTCTATCAATCTTCTGACCGCTTGCATTCACAGGGTGCGTGTATCCATCGTCACCGTATCCCACAAATCAGCATCATGTGCCAGAAAGAAGCTTTCAATTCTGTCTTTCCAGTAATCAAAGTTTTCTCCATCAAAGACTGGAGGTTTGCCGCTGAATCTGTCTCTGTCCTCATGGTTGTCATTGCTGGTGTGAGAATAGTTTCCTGCCATTGTGTTTTTCTGACGCTGGATCTTGTACTGACACGGTTAAGTGTTTTAGCTCAGAACCAGGCGCTCTGATGCCAATTGAAGAAGTAAAAAACACAAGAAGGGGGGGTTGAATTGTAAAACTGAAAATCAATGCAATGAACAAGATATTTTTATCCTGGTTCGTTTGATCTCAAACTACTCCAGTCCACCCGTCAAGGTGATTTCACCTCTCTCCAACGAGGTCTTAATCCACTATATTCAACTGAATATTACAAACTGCTTTAACTACTGCTAAAGCCTTCTTGATGCAAACCACAACCCGGTTTGTCAAGGAAACACTTTCTTACAGAGAAGATAAATCTAGGTGTGAATGTTTTCTACAAAACTGTATCACAACTGTGATGTATACACAACTTAAGCTTATGAAACTAGATTGCTAAAACAAAGATTGAATAAGGAGATATGTAGTGTTTAGCAAACTGAGAGGAGGAAGATTATGATTAGCTTTTAGGCGTGTAAAATGTTGGAGAGCATTAGCCAATTCAATCTTCATAGTCTTGTTTATATAGCACTGGGATTCTTGAACGTTGGAGCAATATTCTTGATTCAATGATAGTAACAAACTTTCCTTAATGAGCAGATCTTGTCTGGACTGAGGCCGTTGGTAATAATTTGCTTTCAATGCACAGTACCGTTGCTTACTTAATGCATGTTATGGCTTGGCTCATTCTGACTCTGCTTAACTGCTGATGAACTGTTGTTTTCTTTATCAGAGTGTTGAGCGCAGTTCTGTTCATCAAGCTTCAGCTAACACGTGAGTTGATCTTCTGATTCTGGTATTTTGATATGGCAACTTCTGATGCTGATGTCGAGAACCAAATTTCTGATGCTGATTAGGTGTGATCATGCTTATACCTATCAGAGTTTCTGCAAATCAGAACGTAATAATTTAGGTAGCAAATAGTTCTTACATGAATCATATAAATAATATATCTTTTCATTTTGTTATCATCAAAACTTAAACATAGGGTAGTAGATTCAAACTTTGTTCTAACAAGTAGGTAGCACCGTCGTTGGAGTTTAAGGGTCAATTCGAATTTAGGGGCGTGCGGTCACTAAAGCAATGTTAGGACGCCTTAGCGGTAACCCTAATGTATTAGATCATTTTATCCGAGGCAACCGTTTCGAGGCAACTATGATCTTTGGACAAGAGGGAGACCTCTAAAACTTCCTATACTTAATGACCGTGTTACGAAGGTAACCAAGTGAGGTGTACCCTAAGAGTGCGCATGTGCGAGTGTGTCATTTTCAGTTCATTTGTCTTTTGTACATGTCAATGGTGATCTATGTTGATTTTAGGTTTAAACATTCAATCTTGTCATGCATTCCCTATTACCAAACATCTAACAGTTTATAAGTTGCGGAAATTAAATTTTGGAAATTAAACTAACTATTACTATGCGTCGGGTATTTACATCGCCAAAAGCAACCCTTGAAATTAAAATGCGGAAAATAAATAAAGCGATAAAGATAGTCCTAATTATCTATTACATTCCGGAAACAGATACAATATTGAAATAAAATGGATCGCGTGCGGGAAATTAAATCGGGCGCAAGTTTTTTAGGGTTTTGACCCTTTAATTAAGGAAATATTTTTTTGGTTATTTTTTAATTAAGAAAGAGACTAATCTAGGTTAATTATTAAATTAATAAATTAATTAATTAATAAAAATATTTTTGGGTTTTTTGTATTTAAAGAAATAAAAATAAATTAATCAATGTTAATAAAAACCTAATTGTCTATATTAATTTTAATTATTGCAAAAGATATATTAAAATTATTCCTAATTAAAACTAAATTAATTAAATTAATATTGTTAACAAAAATAAAATACTGAAATTTAATTTTAATAAAGAAAATATTTTTTGGTTTTAATTTTATTAAGAAAAATAAAGAAAATTGATTGGTTAGAAAATAATGAAAATAATTAAATAGAACAAGAATAAAATAAATATAGGGAAGAGAGTGTTTGGGCCTGATTTTTGGAGGTTTTTATAGCAATTCTATGGCCCAATTGAGTTGGCCTGGCTTGACTCCCATGGATTCCATGTGGCACTTTGACTTAATTCCATAGTAGACGCTCCATCTGGACCATCAGATTTGGCCTGGGGCCATCTGTCCATTGGTTGAATGAGGGAGCATGATGCATCACGCGCTGGCATCAACACTGGATTACCTGAAGAGAAAAAATACAAATCATATGGGGGGACCTGGGATTCGAACCCAGGTCCTGTTGGTATTTGGATGCATGCGTTTGCCACTCAACCATTGTGCTTTAGTTGTTAGGGTATTGGAAACTAATAATAATAAGACAAAAACAAATTAATGGATCAGAAAAACAAAATAAAGCGCGCTATATTCGAATAGGCGAATTAGAGCATGACACGCCATCATCCCTGTTGTTGGACCGTGGCTAAAACACTCTCAACCTATACCAACGGACAACAGTCCGTAGCTATAAGCCATGCCATCTCTAAAATCTGCTACGAGCCACAAAAATTCAATCGAAAGGCATGGTCATACTCGCCTCCTCATCCCGGTCTCAACCATGCCCCTTTTGTTAGTCAATTTTTCCTGTAATAAAACCCCCTGAAAAAAACCTAGAAAAACCTACAATGGTGTTTTACGATACACAACATAAGAATGAAATTGGTTATTGCAAAAAGTTAACAAATGATGTGAGGAATCAGAATATGCAATTGTTTTTGATAATGGATGCAAGAATAAACATTTGAGACTTCATGAACATAGCGGATTCGTGAGATGCTTACAGTGCTCTAGGAAGCTGGAGAATGAGTGATTCTGATTGGTTTTGCTTCTGAGAATTGCCAGGAAGCGATTGTGATGCTTGTTAAGTCCTGAAAGTTCCTCCAAGCTTGATTTCAGTCTCACACTTTTTGTCAATTTTTGCAAGTTTTTTTTTCCAGTATCCTTGCATCCTCTAGGTCCCAAATTCGTGTGCTTTGACTTGTATAAACATCATAGTGTTAGAACAATGTTTGAATCTAGTACCCTATATTTAAGTTTTGATGATAACAAAGTGAAAAGATATAGTAGTTAAATATTTCATGATTGAATTATATGCTGCCTAAAATTACTATGCTCCAATTTGCAGATATGCTGATTAAAATAAGCAAGATCACGTTCTCAGCATCAGAATATGTTTTCATGCACCAGCATCAGAAGTTGCTGAATCAGAACGTCAAGATCAGATGATCAACGCTTGCACATGCTGAAGCTTGATGAACAGAACTGCGCGTAAAACACTCTGATACAGAAACAAATTAGTTCATCAGCAGCGAAGCAGAATCAGAATGAGCCAAGCCAGATCGTGCATTGAAGAAGCAACGGTATTGTGCATTGAACGCTAATCAATTCCAACGGCCTCATTCCAGACAAGATCTGCTCAAAAAGGAAAGCTTGTTAATAGCATTGAATCAAGAATATTTGCTTCAACGTTCATCTTCTCAAGTGCTATATAAACCAAGCTTTGAAGATTATCATGGCTAATGCTTCCAAACTCTCTACACGCAAAAAGGCTGAACAATAATCTTCATCCAAGTTTCGCTAAACCAACAAACTCTGATACTCCATTAGTGTTTAGCATTCTAAGTTTCTAAGCTTAATTTGTGTATACATCACAGTTGTGATATAGTTTTTATAGAAAACATTCACACACATTTGTTTATACCTTTGTAAGAAAGTGCTGCCTTGACAAACCGGATTGTGGTTTGAATCAAGAAGGTTTTAGCAGTTGCTAAAGCAGATTTGTATTCAGTTGAATATAGTGAATTAAGACCTCGTTGGAGAGAGGCGAAATCACCTTGACGGGTGGACTGGAGTAGTTTGAGATCAAACGAACCAGGATAAAAATACCTTGTCATTTGCTTTAAGATTCCAGTTTTACAATTCAACCCCCCCCCCCCCCCCCTTCTTGTGTTTTTCACCCCTTCAATTGGCATCAGAGCGCCTGGTTCTGAGCTAAAACACTTAACCGTGTCAGTAAAAGATCCAGCGTCAGAAAAACACTATGGCAGGAAACAACTCTCATTTCAGCAATGACAACAATGAGGATAGAGACAGATTCAGCGGCAAACCTCCAGTCTTTGATGGAGAAAACTTTGACTACTGGAAAGACAGAATTGAAAGCTTCTTTCTAGCACATGATGCTGATCTGTGGGATATGGTGACAGATGGATACACGCACCCTGTGAATGCAACTGGTCAGAAGATTGATAGAAAATCAATGACTGATCAACAAAAGCGTGATTTCAAGAATCACCATAAGGCCAGAACCATCCTCCTCAGTGCCATCTCATATACTGAGTATGAGAAGATCTCCAACAGAGACACAGCTAAGAACATCTTTGATTCTCTCAGAATGACGCATGAGGGCAACGTTCAAGTCAAAGAAACAAAAGCTCTGGCGCTCATTCAGAAGTATGAGGCGTTTAAAATGGAAGAATCTGAATCCATTGAAACTATGTTCTCTAGATTCCAGATTCTGGTAGCTGGTCTCAAAGTTCTGGACAAGGGATACTCTACTGCTGACCATGTCAAGAAGATAATCAGAAGTTTACCCAAGCAGTGGAGGCCTATGGTTACTGCTCTGAAGCTGGCGAAAGATCTCAACAAAATCACTCTGGAGGAACTTATAAGCTCCCTCAGAAGTCATGAGATAGAGCTGGAAGCTGACGAGCCTCAGAAGCAAGGTAAGCCTATAGCTTTAAAATCTAACGGAAAATCTGAATCTAAAGTTTTGCAGGCAGTTGAAGAAACATCTGATGGATCCTCATCAGAAGAAGACGAGCTTTCCCTTCTCTCCAGAAGAGTAAATCAACTGTGGAAGCAAAGACAAAGGAAGTTCAGGAATCCCAGAAGATCTGATCAGAACGAGTCTTCCTCCAGATACAGAAGGACAGATTCTTCCTCTGGATACAGAAGATCTGAAGGCTCCTCAGGTAGCAAGAAGCCAAATACAAAAGACATCATCTGCTACGAGTGCAATGAGCAAGGACACTACAAGAGTGACTGCCCAAAGCTTCAGAGGGAAAAGCCCAAAAAGAAGTTTGGAAGAGAGAAGAAGAAAAGTCTCATGGCCACATGGGATGACTCTGACTCATCTGAAGCTGACTCAGAATTAGATGATGAAAGGGCAAACATAGCGCTCATGGCTAACATTCCAGATGACAGTGAAACTTCTGAATCAGACTCAGAATCAGACACAGAAGAGGTATTCCCTAACTTCGCTGTTAATTTTACAAAGGCTGAACTTGCTGAAAGCCTAAATGAAATTCTGGAACGTTATCAGCAGATTAGAGCTAAATTCAGAGACCTGAAAAGGACTCTTGAATCTGACTCTAATAAGTCTGAGAGTCTCAAATTGGAAAACTCTGAGCTGAGAGATAAAATTTTAAAATTAGAAAACTCTTTACAAAACTCTCAGAAGGAACCAATTGCTGAAACTCCCAGCAACGCTGATGAGATCATCAAGGAGTATGATCATAGTTTCCAGAAGTTCCTTGCTAAAAGCATAGATAGAAGCAGAATGGCTTCAATGATCTATGGAGTTAGCAGAAACGGCAGGAAAGGAATAGGATACCTAGGTAAGGTTCCTACACCTAAAAATGTCATGGATTTAACCATTAAACACACTCCTCTAAATTCACACTTTGTGTATGGTCACACACATGACATCAAATATACTAGTAGTAATCACTTTGTGAAACCAAAATTCAACCAGAGTTTTGGTAAAACTAACAAATCAGGACCCAAGAAGATCTGGGTACCTAAGGATAAAATAATACATGTTGCAGATATCTTTAGCAGCAAGTCAGAAACACCAGTCATGGTACCTGGACTCTGGCTGCTCACGACACATGACGGGAAGAAGGCATATGTTCCAAAGCCTGGAACTTAAGCCTGGAGGCCACGTTGGCTTTGGAGGCAATCAGAGGGGAAAGATAATTGGCTCTGGAACTGTAGGTAACGGAAATCTTCCCTCTATTAATAATGTTCTGCTTGTTGATGGATTGATGCATAACCTGTTATCCATAAGTCAATTAAGTGATAACGGTTATGATATAATCTTTAATCAAAAATCATGTAAAGCTGTTAGTCAGAAAGATGGGACTATCCTATTTAATGGTAAGAGGAAAAACAACATTTACAAAATCAAACTTTCTGAACTAAAGAGTCAGAACGTAAAATGTCTTCTGTCTGTTAACAACGAGTAGTGGATCTGGCACAGAAGATTGGGGCATGTTAGTATGAGAAGAATATCTCAGATTAACAAACTCAATCTGGTCAGAGGACTTCCAAATTTGAATTTCAACTCAGATGCTCTGTGTGAAGCATGTCAGAAAGGCAAATTTGCAAAACCCTCTTTTAAATCCAAAAATGTTGTTTCTACCTCTAAGCCATTAGAACTTCTGCACATTGACTTATTTGGACCAGTTAAGACTGCTTCTGTCAGTGGCAAGAAGTATGGGTTAGTAATCGTAGATGACTATAGCAGATGGACATGGGTAAAGTTCTTAAGACACAAGGACGAGTCACACTCTGTGTTTGTTACCTTCTGTAACCAAGTTCAGAATGAAAAAGATCTTAGAATCGTTAAAGTCAGAAGTGATCATGGTGGAGAATTTGAAAATAAAGATTTTGAGTCATTCTTTAATGACAAAGGCATTCTGCATGATTTCTCTTGTCCTAGAACTCCCCAACAAAATGGAGTTGTAGAACGAAAGAACAGAACATTGCAAGAAATGGCCAGAACCATGATCAACGAGACAAACGTTGCTAAGACTTTCTGGGCAGAGGCAATAAACACAGCGTGCTACATTCAGAATAGAATCTCAATAAGACCTATTCTGGAAAAGACTCCATATGAATTGTGGAAGAACAGAAAGCCCAACATTTCGTATTTCCATCCATTTGGATGTACTTGCTATATGTTAAATACTAAGAATTATTTGAACAAGTTTGATTCTAAGGCACAGAAGTGTATTATGTTAGGATACTCTGAACGCTCAAGAGGGTACAGAGTATACAATACAGAAACACAGATTGTGGAAGAATCAATCAGTGTTCGTTTTGATGACAAGCTTGACTCTGAAAAGTCAAAGCAGAATGAAAATCTTGCAGGTATAGAAATTGAATTTGCAGGTTCTGAAGACAAGTCATCAGAAGCTCTCAACACAGACATTCCTTCAACGTTTGAAAGAAGCAATGCTAGAACTCCTACAACTGCTGCTGATCAACCTCAGAAGAGATTACCCAGAAGCAGTTTGGATCACCCAGAAGAAACTATCCTAGGAAGAAAGGAAGATCCAATCAGAACAAGAGCAAGCTTCAGAAACTCTGAAGAAACTCTGATGGGACTTGTGTCTCTGATTGAACCTTCTTCTATTGATGAAGCACTTCTGGACAATGACTGGATTCTGGCAATGCAAGAAGAGCTGAATCAATTCACCAGAAACGACGTATGGGATCTCGTTCCAAGACCAAAAGGTTTCAACGTCATTGGAACAAGATGGGTGTTCAGAAACAAGCTCAATGAACAAGGTGAAGTCGTCAGAAACAAGGCACGACTGGTTGCACAAGGTTATAGTCAGCAAGAGGGGATAGACTATACAGAAACCTTTGCCCCAGTCGCCAGGTTAGAATCTATCAGACTTTTAATCTCATTTGCTGTTAATAGAGGCATCACTCTGTATCAGATGGATGTCAAAAGTGCATTCTTAAATGGTTATATAGAAGAAGAGGTATATGTTCACCAACCCCCAGGTTTTGAAAATTCAAAACATCCAGAACTTGTTTTCAAACTGAAAAAGTCACTATATGGTCTGAAACAAGCTCCCAGAGCTTGGTATGAAAGGCTAAGTAACTTTCTGCTTGAAAATGAATTCACCAGAGGGAAAGTGGACACTACTCTATTCTGTAAAACAGTTAAGAGTGACATTTTAGTCTGTCAAATTTATGTTGATGATATAATCTTTAGTTCTACTAATCCTTCTCTTGGAAGAAAATTTGCTAAGTGTATGCAGGCAGAATTTGAGATGAGCCTCATGGGGGAACTGAAATTCTTTCTAGGAATTCAGATCAATCAAACTCCAGAGGGAACTTACATTCATCAGAGCAAATACATCAGAGATCTTCTGAAGAAATTTGATCTCTCAGAATGTAAGCCATCAAAGATTCCAATGCATCCCACGTGCATTCTGGAAAGAGAAGAGGTAAGCAAAAGCGTAGAACAGAAAGTCTACAGAGGTATGATTGGTTCTCTCCTTTATCTGACTGCTTCAAGACCTGATATTTTATTCAGCGTATGTATTTGTGCTAGATTCCAATCAGATCCTAGAGAATCTCACTTAACAGCTGTTAAGCGAATTTTCAAGTATCTGAAAGGTACTACTAATCTGGGTTTGTTTTATAGAAAATCTAGTGATTACAGTTTAGTAGGCTACTGTGATGATGATTTTGCTGGAGACAGAGTGGAACGTAAGAGTACTTCTGGAAGCTGCCAGTTTCTGGGAGAAAATCTGATCTCGTGGTCCAGCAAAAGGCAATCAACAATTGCTCTGTCAACAGCAGAAGCTGAGTACATAGCAGCAGCTGGATGTAGCACACAGATGCTCTCGATGAAAAGTCAGCTTGAAGACTTCCAGATTTTTGAGAGTAACATTCCTATTCTTTGTGATAATACTTCTGCTATTTGCTTAAGTAAGAATCCTATTTTACATTCTAGAGCTAAGCATATAGAAATAAAACATCATTTCATTAGGGACTATATTCATAAAGGAATTTTAAACTTGAAATTTATAGATACAGACCATCAATGGGCTGATATCTTTACTAAACCCCTTTCAGAAGATAGGTTTAATTTCATTCTGAAACATCTCAGCATGAAAGTATGCCCAGAATGAAAATGTTTTAATTCCATATTTTTATCTTTCAGAATGTATTTATATTACTGTGAACTTCTGATCAAATCTTCTTTCAGAAAGTTAGAACATGCAGATTGTATCAGAGGCAAGTCTAAAGATCTGAGAGTCTAATCTCAAAGACAGACGTGCTGATCACTACATCAAACAAGTGTCATCCAATCATCAGCAAATCCCTGAAGCAGAACGCGTGCACGCTTCTGAGAAAGGAAAGCGCTGATTGGGTGCATTGAGACACATGTCTGGTAACCGTTTTTAAGTATCTTTCTCAAATCCCCCAAAATCAGCAAGCATTTAATGCAAAGTAATCACGCTTGTTAATGGCAATCATTACTTTTTTTCTCTTTCTTAAAAACGTTTAATTTTTCAAAATAATTTTTGAAATCTTTATTTAAGCACATTATTCTTCATTCTTAATCTTTACGCTTTCTCATAATCTCTTAAGTATTCTCTGCATTTTTCTGAGTTTATCTCCTTCAAACCCTTTTTCTCTCAAATCACTCTCAAGCTTTTTGTGTGAGAACAATGGCATCCTCCAGCATTTCTGCAGGAAATCAGAAGAAGGAAACCTCTGAGCAATATCAAGCGCCTACCAGAACTCTTCTCACACCAGTAAAGAATCTTGAGGTTCTCTCTGAGTTAATCGTCGATTTCGAAAGTTTGAAGGATAATGGATTTGACCTAACTGAGGAAATCAAAGCTCAAAAGTGGGAGAGGTACTTTGATAGATTGGTTGGACCAACCTTCCCAGAGCTTGTCAAGGAATTTTGGATTCACGCCAAGATTCATAAACATCTAGTCATCTCCTCTGTCATGGGAAAGAAGATAATAATTTCTGAAGACCTCATTGCTAGGTTAATTGGTCAAAGTGGTGGTGGAGTCCGTTGTGTGGACATGGCTGATAGATGCCCTGATATAGGTGTGGTAGCCAACTACATTTTCACTCTTGGTTTTCCCAGCAGCAAAATCAAGGATCTGAAGGATCACTGCAGAGTGTGGGCCAAGATTGTTCTAGGCTGTTTCAATCACAGGAAGCCAACAAGCTCTCCTGACTATATAAACGTGGATCAGCAATTTCTGATCTACTTTATTGATCAGAGGGTGAAGATCAATTTGGCACACTTCCTGTTCAATCATCTGAAGACTAGTGTGAAAGAGACTAGAGAAGAAGAAAGGACAAAAAGAGACTGGATACCATTTGGAAGGCTCATATCAGATATTCTGACAGAGAATAAGCTGATAGATTATCTGAGCGAAGCTAAAGTACTGGGCAATTTTGAACCAACTGTTGGAAAACCGCTGAATGCTAAGAACCTGAAAAAGATGAAGCTGATAGAAAATATTAGGAAGGAACCCAGAGCTGCTTCAACTGCTGACATCTCCAGAAGAAGAATGCCTCTGAGTGATTTCCCAAGATTTTCTGAAATGGAATCCCAACCTGATATGTTTATCAAGTATCCAGATTCATACAAGGAAGAAGATGCAGGTTCAAAGCTGAAGATCAAAGATCTGAGTCAAGTTTAACCTGAAGTGACTCAGAAGAAGTCAAAGAAGAGGAAAGCAGAAGGATCATCTCATCAGACTCCAAAGAAACGAGGTAATTCATCTGCTGCTCCTATTTCAATTTCATCTACTATTCCAACATCTGTTGCTCCTCCTCAAACCTCTCACAGAATATCCATTCCAATCCCCACTATTGATGAAACCATACCAGAAGACCCTTCTGAGGCCTTACAACTCAGAAGAACCATAATTAAAATTCCAATCAAAATTCCCAAACAACAACCAACTGTTTCAACAACACCAGCACTTGATAGAGTGCTAGCTGACATTGAGCGTGAACATGCTTCTGTTCAACCTCACTCTGAACCACCAAATATTCCTCCTCCACAACCTGAACCAGAAATTCAACCTGAACCAGAAATACAACCAGAACATCAACCAGAACCAGAACCACAATCTCAACAACCAATCACAGAAGAACCTCTGATCCCTGAGCAATCAGAGATTCCACCTCCTCAACCAGAAAATAATCCTCCCTCACCTCAAACAGAGTTTCACCGCTATGAAACCCCATCTCCTCATCATTCTGATCCCCACTCATCTCAACCTTCACCGCTGGCAATACAGTTGCCATGTGGAACCACCATTGTCAGACCCCAGTTACCATCATCAGAGGAATCAACACCTCCAAAAACTCCAACCACTCCAATAGATATATCCTCTGACTCTGATAACCATCCTCCAAAACAAACAGCACCTCAGCACACCACTGAAAACCAATCCTCTGAAAACCCCAGCAAAACTTTCATTGACTTAACAAGTCTTGAACGTCTTGCTGATTTAAGACACAAATTGGCCATTCCCAAACCAAAGCAATTAGATGTTGGCTCTGGTATTTTGGACTTTGAAACAGGTATGCTGCAGTGGATTGCTTCTCTGAAGCAAGTCTGTCCCGGGATGATCGACCCAGCTGCTTCTGATCAGCTCTGGTCACAGTTCAGAGTATGGGTTCGTGCTGAAGCACTCAAGCTGCAGGACGTCAACTATGAGCAGGCTCAACAGAACTTTAGCAAGCTGCTGAAGGAAGTTGAGAGTCAGCTGCCTCAAGAAGTTGTGCTCCCTCTGGATAGTGAATCCTGGTCTGAGAAAGAGCAAGCTGCACAGGTGCAACCAGCAGAAGAAGACAAGACCCTTCAGGAAGAAAATCCAGCAGAAGATGTAGCTGAAAGTTCTGAGAAGCTTCCTCCTGCTGAAAGTTCTCAAGCTGCCTTGGACAGGCAGGCTCTGGAAGAATTAAGGCTGAATGACTTGCGTCTACAGCAGCGGATGGAAGAGAATGATCAGAAGATGGAAGCAAGAATGAATGTTCAGGACAGCAAAATTGATACTGTTGTCACCATGGTTCAGAAGCAGAATGAAACTTCTGAAAAGATTCAAGCAATGCTGGAAAGCCTGTTCTCACGCATGCCCCCACAACCTTAAAATTTTTGTCATGCATAACCTTTTATGTTTTCTTCATTCTGATGTACTATTTTGACTATGTTTGTGTAATGTTCTTTTGCACTGAACTACCTTTAATATAATTTGTTTTTCTGATCTAAATTGTTTTAGCACATCACTAACACTTTTTGATTGCTGACAAAAAGGGGGAGAACAAGAATGATATTTAAAATCAATAACGGCTAACTAGACAGAAACTCTCAAACATTCTAACTCTATTACTTGAAATGTTTTTTTGTTTTGTCTTTAAGTCTACAGGCACAAGGAAGCTCTTGAACACTATGAAGACTAGAAGCTAGAAGATCTGATCAAAATGTAGAAGCTCATATTGCTCTGATCAAATATGAAGTTCTGATATATGAAGCTCTGATCGACCTAACACTCTGATCCGAAGCAAAGCTCTGACAGGAAAAGCTCTGAAGCTCTGCTCTCTGATAAGTCAAAGACTTATAATCTGATGCTCAAAGATAGAAAAAGATCTGACTCTGAAGAACACGCATAGCAAAGGGAAGTAACAAACTCAGGGGGAGTATCTCTTAAACTCTGAATTCTCCGTACTTCTTATTCTGATACATAGCTCTGATAACTTTTCACGTTATTTTTTCATTTAAAATATCTAGTTTTTGTCATCATCAAAAAGGGGGAGATTGTTAGAACAATGTTTGAATCTAGTACCCTATATTTAAGTTTTGATGATAACAAAGTGAAAAGATATAGTAGTTAAATATTTCATGATTGAATTATATGCTGCCTAAAATTACTATGCTCCAATTTGCAGATATGCTGATTAAAATAAGCAAGATCACGTTCTCAGCATCAGAATATGTTTTCATGCACCAGCATCAGAAGTTGCTGAATCAGAACGTCAAGATCAGATGATCAACGCTTGCACATGCTGAAGCTTGATGAACAGAACTGCGCGTAAAACACTCTGATACAGAAACAAATTAGTTCATCAGCAGCGAAGCAGAATCAGAATGAGCCAAGCCAGATCGTGCATTGAAGAAGCAACGGTATTGTGCATTGAACGCTAATCAATTCCAACGGCCTCATTCCAGACAAGATCTGCTCAAAAAGGAAAGCTTGTTAATAGCATTGAATCAAGAATATTTGCTTCAACGTTCATCTTCTCAAGTGCTATATAAACCAAGCTTTGAAGATTATCATGGCTAATGCTTCCAAACTCTCTACACGCAAAAAGGCTGAACAATAATCTTCATCCAAGTTTCGCTAAACCAACAAACTCTGATACTCCATTAGTGTTTAGCATTCTAAGTTTCTAAGCTTAATTTGTGTATACATCACAGTTGTGATATAGTTTTTATAGAAAACATTCACACACATTTGTTTATACCTTTGTAAGAAAGTGCTGCCTTGACAAACCGGATTGTGGTTTGAATCAAGAAGGTTTTAGCAGTTGCTAAAGCAGATTTGTATTCAGTTGAATATAGTGAATTAAGACCTCGTTGGAGAGAGGCGAAATCACCTTGACGGGTGGACTGGAGTAGTTTGAGATCAAACGAACCAGGATAAAAATACCTTGTCATTTGCTTTAAGATTCCAGTTTTACAATTCAACCCCCCCTTCTTGTGTTTTTCACCCCTTCACATAGAAGGCATTAGGTCAACAAATTTGTCTTGAATCTTTCCACAACAATGCCTTGAGATTGGATTTGATTCACCATTGATAACTTGCCTAATTTGCCAAAAATACAATCTTTTTGCACATGAAATGCTTGATACGAATTTGATACACTTGATGATGATGATTCAATCCTGAAATAGCCAAAAAGAGATCAAATAATCAATGTTTGGATTTTGTTGGATTTAATTTGATTAAAAATGAAATAATTCATTAAAAAATCAAATAAAATAATAAAATTGATAAATGGACACAAGGCTGAAGCTAGGACACGTGTGTAATGTGGCAAGTCCAAATCAAGTGGAAAAGAATGGGCCCATTTGACAAAATTTGAAGTTTTGGGGATAGTTGATTTTTGGCAATTTTGCAAAAATTCCCAACTTCAACAATGCATAACTTCTTCAATTTATAACTTTTGGAAGTGTTCTTGGACTTTTTAGAAAGCTTGAGATGTCCTATAACCAACCCTTTTGGTCTAATCTCATTTTGATATTCCATGCTCAATTTATAAGCTTTGGAAAGAAAGGTGTTTTTGTTGACTTTCAAAAATGACCTACAATGTCCAAATTTGTAACTTCTTGTGAGTGCATTTCTTGATCTTGGGGTATGAAGATGGATTTTAGGAAATTGCATCCTATTAAAAATGAGCTTTGGATGGGTCATTTATCATAAATTATGAGAACGTTATGCTTGGTCAAAGTTGAGTTGACTTTTCCTACAAAACCCTAATTTAGAAACTCTTGAGTCTTGATGAATTTTGAGCAATCCTTGATGAATCATGATCAACCCTTGATCAAATTATGAAATATCCTTCAAAATGATAATGTTGACAAAAAAATCTTGAAGTTTGACTGTTTATAGGTCACAGTTGACTTTTGCCCTAGCATAGTTGATTTTTGGACCCTTTGAGCAATTGACTGAGCAAACTTCCTCTGCAAGGCTTGAAATTTGACATGGATGACCTTGAGAGCATATTAGGACATTGGGGAGAACTTGAGGTCATTTGGATTCAAGGATCTTGATGCAACACAAAACCCTAATTTGGGATTGACTGCCTTAGGAGATAGCTTGACTGTCCAACTCTTGAGCAATCTTGAGCAACTTGGAGATTTTTCTTGCAATGTTTGGAGAAATATGAGAGGGAAAATTTTGGGGTACAATAGTTGCCCCTGTTCAATCTTCTTAAACCTGAGGATAAGGATTGGCTTTCGTGCCTTTCGTGATCCGAAGGTGGAAGATGATTGAACACTAGAGTGCCCAGAAATTTGCACTCGCATGAAGTGGTATCAGCATCGTGATGTCGGGAATGGGCTTACAGATGCCATCTAGAGATTGTTGATAGGAGATCTAAACTTCGACTTGAATAGGAATCAGGGAGATCTTAGCGTCGACCTAACTGAACCAGAGAAGGTCTTGGATTAACTTTGGCTGCATAAGAATTAGAAAAATCTTAGGATCGATTTAACTGAACCAGACGAAAGTCTTGGAATATCTTCACCTGGAATACGAATCAGGGAGATCTTAGCGTCGATCTGACTGAACCAGAGAAGTTCTTGGATTAACTTTGGCTGGATAAGAATCAAAAAAATCTTAGGATCGATTTAACTGAACCAGACAAAAGTCTTGGAATATCTTCAACTGGAATACGAATCAGGGAGATCTTAGCGTCGATCTGACTGAACCAGAGAAGGTCTTGGATTAACTTTGGTTGGATAAGAATCAGAAAAATCTTAGGATCGATTTAACTGAACCAGACAAAAGTCTTGGAATATCTTCAACTGGAATACGAATCAGGGAGATCTTAGGGTCGATCTGACTGAACCAGAGAAGGTCTTGGATTAACTTTGACTGGATAAGAATCAGAAAAATCTTAGGATCAATTTAACTGAACCAGACAAAAGTCTTGGAATATCTTCAACTGGAATACGAATCAGGGAGATCTTAGCGTTGATCTGACTGAACCAGAGAAGGTCTTGGATTAACTTTGGCTGGATAAGAATCAGAAAAATCTTAGGATCGATTTAACTGAACCAGAAAAAAGTCTTGGAATATCTTCAATTGGAATACGAATCAGGGAGATCTTAGCGTCGATCTGACTGAACCAGAGAAGGTCTTGGATTAACTTTGACTGGATAAGAATCTGAAAAAATCTTAGGATCGATTTAACTGAACCAGGAAAAAGTCTTCCATAGATGTAGTTTTTCTTTTGAGGGGACTACTAGGTCATATGAGTAGTCAGTGGTGTTTACTGATTCGTCTTTCCCTGAAACAGTAAAGAGTCAGTCATATGCAATGTCATGATGTATGAAATGCATGATATATATCAAGCAATGATGCTCTCAACATAAATGAGATTGTATGGTATGATGCGTATATGCATGTATCATGATGTATGGAAATGTAATGTTTTAGCTGGGGAAAATAAATCCCGGATAGCTGCTGAAGAATAGAGCTGGATTCTTCATTTTCGCTGGGGATGGTGAACGAAGAGAATAAATCTGCAGGAGAGGATGACTCTGTTGGGGAGTAAACTGATGAGAAGATTACTCTGTGGGGAAGAGATGTTCTGCTGAGGATTCCACCGATAAATTACGTTGGGGATGAATTACCATTATCGGTGATATTGAATCCTGTTGGGGATTGAATTCCTGTTTATGAAAGGAAAGAACTCCGTTAGGGATGATCTTTCAGTTGCGGCTTCACTGGGGATAACCTGTTAGACTTTTGTGGGGATAATCCTCTAAATTCCGCTGGGAATGATCCTTTGAACTCGGCTGGAAGATTTATTTTGTACTCTGCTGGGGATAAACTTCCAGAGTCTACTGGGGATGATGCTTCAACTTCGTTAGGGAAGCTTTTTCAGACTGCGCTGGGAAAATTTTAGCTCCACTGGGGGTATCTTGTATTCTACCGGGGAACATTCTTATACTCCGCTAGGGCATATTAAGACTGTCGGGGATATCAAGCCTTTTTAGCGTTGATGATAGATAAACTCTGCTTGGGGAGAATATTACCGACTCGTTCATTCACAGTTGCAAGCCTTAGCTGGGGAGAGCTACCATTATTGCCTTACTCTGCGGGGAGTGAAGGTATCTTAGCCATGTTCTTCAGATGAATTTACCCGGTACCTGGTGGACAATGCAACTATACAGTTTGGACAATTTTTATTGCCCCTGTTTCTAATATTACCCGTAATCATATTTTGTTTCGCATGTAAATATTCATGAGCAACAATTAATGTCAAATGCATATATCAAAAATGAACATTGGACGTTCTTTGCAAAACAAAACAGATAAAGAAGAACAGTTTGAAATTTCTTTGAAAATGAATTGTATTGATTTTGAAGTTTGGCCTGTAAATAGGCGTTTTTGTACAAGAGGCTGACGTCCTAGTAGGAGAACGCCGCCGAACAAATAGAA
Source organism: Vicia faba (assembly GCA_948472305.1). Classification (NCBI taxonomy): domain Eukaryota; kingdom Viridiplantae; phylum Streptophyta; class Magnoliopsida; order Fabales; family Fabaceae; genus Vicia; species Vicia faba. The sequence goes on from OX451737.1 coordinate 1,468,203,761, forward strand.
TTTATACAATTTGTGAAAAGAAAACAAAACAGCTATGTGAATAATCCCACTGGGTTCCAACTCTGCTATTGCCTTTATGTCCTAGAGCATCTCATCACTTTGATATTGGTTGAAGGTAGATCAGATTGATTAGTGTCGTCCGAGTTTAATAGTCGATACCGAAGTCTGGATGCAAGGTGATCCAATGAGACATAGTGTTACGCTTTAATCCCTAACTTTTTCCTGGACCGCCCTTTCGGGTTTTCAGTCCACCGGGATACCCTTTTTTGCCCAAGCCTCCTTTTCAGGTTTTCGACTTGCCGGGTGTACAGATTTTTTCCATTTTCATCCCTTATTTTTGCCCGAACCCTTTTGGTTCGCCAGGAAGCCCTTATTTTTGCCTAGGCCAGTCGAGCTAGCGGGTCTTTGATTATGCATAGTATCTTTTCACTATGTCTGCATTGACGGGGTGAGGAAGGTCGTCACCATCCATGGTGGTTAGAATCATAGCTCCTCCTGAGAAGATATTCTTAACCACAAATGGCCTTTCGTAAGTAGGGGTCCATTTTCCCCTGGGATCACCTTGAGGTAGTATGATGCGCTTGATAACCAGGTCCCCAACTTGATACTCTTGTCGTCTAACTTTCTTGTTAAATGCCTTGATCATCCATTTTTGGTACATCTGACCATGACAAATAGCAGTAAGTATCTTTTTGTCGATTAGGTTCAGCTGATCAAGCCGGGTCTGAATCCAGTCATCTTCACTCAAACCTGCATCCTTCATGATTCGAAGAGAGGGTATTTGAACTTCAATGGGAAAGACTGCCTCCATGCCATATACCAAGGAGTAGGGTGTTGCCCCTGTTGACGTCCGCGCTGAGGTACGGTACCCATGAAGAGAAAATGGTAACATCTCGTGCCAGTCTTCATATGTCACTGTCATCTTCTACACAATCTTCTTAATGTTCTTATTAGCCGCTTCTACAGCCTAATTCATCTCCGGCCGGTAGGGAGAAGAGTTGTGATGTTGTATCTTGAACTGCTTGCAGAGCTCAGTGATCATCTTGTTGTTGAGATTGGTACCATTGTCCGTAATGATCCTCTCTGGTACACCGTATCGACAAATCAGATTGTGCCAAATGAACCGTGCCACAACGTTCTTGGTTACAGTAGCAAAGGAAGCTGCTTCAACCCACTTCGTAAAGTAATCAATGGCTACCAGGATGAAACGATGCCCGTTGGATGCCGTAGGTCTGATCTCTCCGATCATATCAATGCCCCACATTGCAAAAGGCCACGGAGCCGTCAAGATGTTCAGAGGTACCGGAGGTATGTGCACATTATTGGCATAGACTTGGCACTTATGACAGGTCTGAGAATGCTGATAATAGTCGACTTCCATTGTGGACCAAAAATATCCTGCCCGAAGGATTTTCTTTGCCATGGTGTGCCCACTGGAATGAGTTCCGAAGGTACCTTCGTGTAAATCTGCCATGATCCTTTCTGCCTCATTCTTATCCATACATCGCAGTAAGGTCGAATCATGGTTACGCTTGTAAAGAATGCCATTGCTGATGAAGAACTTTGCCGTGAACCTTCTCAAAAACTTCTTGTTATTTACAGATGCCCCCTCAGGGTACTCTTGAGCCTCAAGGTATCTCTTCACCTCATGAAACCAGGGTTTATCTGATACCTCTTCAGTCTCAATGTCACAGTAATGTGCAGGTTCATCCAATCTTTCAATGATAATCCAGGGAGCCTCGTTGTCCCAATTGACTTTGAACATAGAATACATCATAGCTAGCGCGCCCGCCAACTGATTCTCCTCTCTAGGGAAGTGTTCAAAGGTTATTTCCTCGAAATATGGGAGCAACGTCAGTACATACTCCTTGTAAGGAATAAGATTTGGGTGTTTCGTATCCCACTCACCTTTGATCTGACTGATCACGAGAGCGGAATCTCCAAAGACACTCAGAAACTTAATCCTTAGGTCAATTGCTGCTCGAAGACCCATAATGCATGCTTCATACTCCGCCATATTGTTGGTGCAGTTGAAACATAATCGTGCGATAAACGGAGTATGAGAGCCTTTAGGAGATATGATCACGACGCCAATGCCATTACCCAAAGCGTTCGAAGCTCCATCAAAGTATATAGACCATCGGGATACTTCCTCAGTTCCTTCATCCGGTCCAGGTGTCTCACAATCAGTTACCAACATGATATTCTCGTCCGGGAATTCAAAGTTCATAGACTGGTAATCATCCACTGCCTGATGTGCCAAATGGTCTACCAACACACTTCCCTTGATTGCCTTTTGGGTCGTATACTGGATGTCATACTCAGTCAAGATCATCTGCCATCTTGCTATTCTTCCGGACAAGGCAGGCTTCTCGAAGATATACTTGATTGGATCCATCTTTGATATCAACAGAGTAGTGTGGGTCAGCATATACTGTCTCAGCCGGCGAGCAGCCCATGCCAAAGCGCATCAAGTTTTCTCGAGTAGTGAGTATCGGGTCTCATAGTCGGTAAACTTTTTGCTAAGGTAATAGATAGCATGCTCTTTTCGGCCAGACTCGTCATGTTGACCCAGCACACACCCCATCGAGTTATCGAGTACTGTAAAGTATAAGATCAGAGGTCTCCCTTCAACTGGAGGCATCAGAATGGGTGGCTCTTGGAGATACTCTTTGATCCTTTCGAAAGCGGCCTGACATTCATCGTTCCAACGTACCACTTGATCTTTCTTCAGTAGCTTGAAGATTGGATCACAAGTAGCTGTCAAGTGCGAGATGAATCAGGCAATGTAGTTTAGTCGTCCCAGGAAGCCTCTGACTTCTTTCTCTATTCTGGGAGCTGGGATCTCCTGTATAGCCTTCACTTTTTCTGGATCCACTTGAATACCTTTGTCGCTTACGATGAAACCCAGCAGTTTACTAGATCTCACCCCGAAGGTGCACTTGTCCGGGTTTAACCTCAGCTTGTACATCTTCAACCTGTCAAATAGCTTCTGAAGGTGGTCCAAATGTTCCTCTTCAGTTTGAGATCTTTCAATCATGTCATCGACGTATACCTCAATCTTATGATGGATCATGTCATGAAACAAAGCAACCATGGCACGCTGATACGTTTCCCCAGCATTCTTCAGTCCAAAAGGCATGACCTTGTAGCAAAAGGTACCCCACTGAGTAACAAAGGTTGTCTTCTCCATGTCTTCGGGAGCCATTTTAATCTGATTATAACCGGAGAAACCATCCATAAAGGAGAATACCTTATGCTGAGCGGTGTTGTTAACCAGAACGTTGATATGAGGTAGAGGAAAATCATCCTTGGGGCTCGCCCTATTCAGGTCCCTATAGTCAACACACATTCGAACTTTACCATCTTTCTTCGGCACAGGAACCACGTTGGCCACCCACTGTGGGTAAGAAGTAACTGCTAGAAAACCGGCGTCAAACTGTTTCATAACTTCAGCCTTGATTTTCTCAGACATCTCTGGGCGCATTCGGTGGACCTTCTGTTTCACTGGAGGACAATCTTCCTTGGTCGGCAGGCGGTGAACCACAATATCGGTATCCAACCCAGGCATGTCTTCATAAGACCAGGCAAAGATCTCAACGTAGTCACGCAACATCTGAATCAACCGTTGTTTCACAATAAGCTCCAGGTTTGCACCGATCTTGACCTCTTTCTTGTCTACCTCTGTAACCAGATTCATTGATTCCACTGGCTCTTTGTGCGGCTGAATAACCCTCTCTTCCTGGAGTAGCAGTCTAGCAAGTTTACAAGGCACTTCGCAATCATCTTCACCTTCGTCTTCGGCTAAGTTGATCGGATTTTCAAAGTCATAACCGGCAGTAGCAGAGTCGTTACCAGTGAGATCCAGAGTGGATGTAGACCTGTATATGTGAGTGTGTGTAAAATAGCTGTTTTGCAATATATAAAAAAAAACAAGGAGCGCAAAATTTGAAATGCAAGAAACATCCAATGCTTTTATTAATGATATATGAAAATGACACACATAAAGCCCTCACAAATGAAGCCACGGTGCCCCGGGTAAGACACCGGGCCGTAAAGTTTAAAACATTGTCTGTTACAAATTCAAAACAAAAAGTTTCATTACTGAGTAATAAAAGAAATAGGGATGAAATCCTTTGCTGTCCAGTTGCTTGGTCCACCGTCGATCGTTGGGTAGATCCAACTATCGAATTCAGACTCTTCAACGTCGTCTTCAATGGAATTCACTCCTGAATTGCTGATGAACAAGGGAGGTCTTCCGATCCGTGCATTCCGAACAGTCCTTTGAGCTTCTGCAGTGAAACCCAAACCAAACTTGTTAGTCTACTATGCAAAATCAAGGAGTTGTCCCGAATTCACACACCCACCTTTCTCGACAACAGCCCGGGCATCCTTAAAGGAAGCCATCTTCATAGGAGAATCTTCAACAACAGTCTCAGTTGACGCCACCGTCTTGGGAACCTCTTCAAAATGCTGAAATGGGGTCTCAATGAACTCCCCATCCATTTCTACATATCGGAAAGAGTTGAGGTGGCTCACCATGTACTCCTCCTCTCCTTGCATTGTCATAATCTTCCCTTTGACCGAGTACTTCAGTTTCTGGTAGAGTGTTGAGGTTACGGCCCTATCTTTGTGGATCCATGGGCGACCCAGCAAACAAGAATAAGATGGCCGAATGTCCATCACATAGAATGTAGAGTTGAAAACCTTAGAACCAACCTTAATCGGAATATCCACTTCTCCATGTACCATTCTTTTAGACCCATCAAAGGCCTTGACGACAATGTTGCTTGGTTTCAACTCCAATCCTTCACAGTCGAACCAGTCTAGAGTTTTCTTAGGCAAAACATTCAATGAGGAACCAGTATCCACTAATACATGAGCAAGAGTAGTGCCCCTGCATTCAATGGAGACATGCAGGGCATCGTTGTGATTCTTCCCTTTAGCAGTCAAGTCGGTGTCAGAGAAACCCAACCCATTATCAGCAGTCAGACTAGCCACGCAATCTTTAAACTGATCAGCCGATGTCTCTTGTGGTACATGTGCAGTCTTCAGGAATGAAATCAGAGCCTTGGCATGGGCCTCTGAGCATAGCAATAGTGACAACATAGAGATCTTGGACGGGGTTTGCCCCAGCTGTTCAACTACATTGTAGTCACTCTTTTTGATGATCTTTAAAATCTCTTCCATCTCTTGTCTAGAAGCTTCAACAGTAATCGTCTTTGGTACCTCCGTCTGGGCAGGCTCACCGGTGGTCCCTTTGCCCCGAGCGTCAGAGGACTCAGCGACAGGGGTAAGAATAGGAACTTGAACAAGAATAGTAGCAGGTACACTGGCAGGTGTAACAACAACAGGTTTTCGGGCAGTTGGTGGAGAGATATCAGGTGAGAAAAGTCTTCCGCTGCGGGTGACTTTAGCAGGTCCAACAATATTAATGACGTCAGTATCATCATCTAACTCTTGTTTAACTCCATGAAAATAAACATCGGCCCCGTAATGCCAAGGGACAACTTTATCAGAGGTGTAGGGGATAGGCCAAGGAACAGTGATGATCAATGGTGCGATTCTTGGAACATATGTAATTCTAACAGGCTTTCTCGAGGAGGCCTTGGAAGAATTGTCGAGAATGGTGATAATAGCAACTTCTTCAGTATGAACTAAGGGAACAACAGTCTTCTCAAAAAAAATTTCTTTACTATCCATCAGGCGTTGGACACCTGATTTCAAAAGTGGGCAACCGGTTGGTGGGGCAGAACACATATGGCAACCTTCGTCACAGCCCGGAAATAAACCGGCTAGAAAAAGGTTCTTCTTCACAGTCATCAAAGGGGTAACAATGTCGTTCACAGAAACCACAAACGAGTCTTCATCTATAGCATTCACTCCATGCTTGGGAATATGAGCAGTCACAACATTAGGTCTTTCGGGCGTCTCAAACTCAATCTCCTTAGCATCAATTAAGTCCTGTATTTTGTTCTTCAAAGCCCAGCAATCATCTGTATTATGTCCCGGGCTATCAGAGTGAAAAGCACAGCGGGCATTAGGGTTGTACTTAGGTGATGCAATGTTGGGATTCTGCGGAGCCTCCCTTGGAGTTACTAGGTTGGTCTTTAATAACTGCGGCAGAATCTGAGACAAAGTCATGTTGAGATGGGTGAATTGCCTTCGAGGTCTCTCGGCCTTTTGTTGATTGTTGCACTGAGTAGCACCAGCAGGTCTTGAAATAACAACTGCATTAACAGTTTGGCGGCGTTCAGGTCTATTTTGGCTTTTCGAACTGTAGACAGCACTGGACTCTTTCTTAAAAGGCTTTTTCTCGGTGTTTGATGAAGCACCCTTTTGTATCTTACCAGCCTTAATACCAGCCTCAATCCTTTCACCGGTCATAATTAGCTCTGTAAACCCAGACGAAGAGCTTCCAATTAGATGGTTGAAAAATGGACCAGACAAGGTCCTTAGAAACATATCCACAAGCTCCCGATCAGGCAAGGGTGGTTGCACTCTTCTGGCGAGGTCCCTCCACTTCTGTGCATAATCTTTGAAACCTTCACCCGTTCCCATAGACATACCTTGGAGTTGGGTATGTGTGGGAGCAAGGTCGGAATTGTATTGGTACTGCCTGTAGAAGGCAACAGCCAAATCTTCCCAACTACGGATACTGGCTCCGTCTAACTGGTAAAACCATTCAAGCTGAGTCCCTAAGAGACTGTCTTGAAAGAAGTGGATCCATAGGTTCTTATCAGCGGTGTACAGTTGAATCTTCCTTACATATGACCGGAGGTGCAGCTTCGGACAAGAAACTCCGTCATACTTAGCAAAGGCTGGTGCCTTGAACTTTTGGGGAATCACCACCCCAGATGATAGACCCAGATCACCAAAGTACAGACCAGGCACTTTCTGAACTTCCATCGCACTCAATTGGTCTTCCAGTTGCTTGTATCTATCCTCAGTCGGAGGATACTGGTCTTCGTCGAAGTCTGTCTCGTTGTCTGAGACCACAGGGCTAGGAGCCCTCCTTTCTTCCTGACTATCTTTCCCTTCAGATGATGTGGTCAAATCAACTTCATCCCGTAGCCTGTTTTCAAACCCGTGACCTGTGTTAAACAGGACTGTCCTCTTCTTCTTATTATTCTTCTTCTCTTTCAGAATCAGGGTCTTCAGATCTTGCTGACCCTTAGCTAGATTCATGAACAACTCTTGGAATTGGGCATTCTGAGCCTGTAGAGCCTTGATTGCTTGTTCAGTTGATGGTTCGGAAGACATGATTTTGAAATAAACAGCGAAGAAGATAAGAGACCTGTAAGTGTACCTGTTATGAAGTGTATGGGATGAAACGCGTATGATATGATTTCAAAGACAATCGAGAGATTCAAATTCGTAAACAAGAAATGAAACAAACTTCTATTAGACAAACTTTGAAATTCAAATTGATCAACAAATTGCCCTTAAGGCGTTACAAGAAAGAAAATACTGAAAAGTAAATAAAAACTGGAAAGGAAATAATCAAAGGGCAATTAGTTCTCCCATGGTCGCTTCTTGTCGGTGCGGACATAGTCATTGAGGATCCGCTCATTCTCCAGCTGCCTAGTCAACTTCTTGATCTTCTGCTCTTGCTCGTTAAACTTTTCTCGGTAAGCATCCCGCTCTTCTCTCAGCTGCATCCAAGACCTTTTCAGTGCCCCAATGTCAGTGGGAATGTAAGGATGGAGGATAGTAGGAAGAACCCCCTCTTCATTAGCAACTTCAACAATGATAGGAAGGACGGCTTCATACGGCATACCCAGCTTTTGGGCACGAATACAAACCCATCTGAGATATGGCTCCATTGGAAGAGAAGTCTTTGGACCCATCTCATGTGGATCAGATCTGTGAACTCTATCCCAAGACCTTATGAATCTGCGGCATTGCTCGTCACTATCCCCTTGAAAATCAAAGATAATACTAGGCATTAGCAATTCATGAGGTCCTTCTCTTCTGGCTTGCCCAAACTGACATAAGGCCAAGCATGGATTGTAAGTAATCCCTCCATTGGTTCCTATCAGTGGAACATTGGGGTATTCCCCACAACGATCAATAATGGCCACCTCGTCCGTACCCTTGATAGTCTAGATGATGACATTATGAGAGAGAGACATAACACTATAAGCCCAGCCCATGCCTTCTTTGTTCTTCAGCACTGATTTGGGGAGGTGCGAAATAAACCACCTCGCCAATAATGGAGCACAACACATTAAGGTTCCCCGCTTTCGAGCAGTACGGGCATAAAGCTGATGAAGAATGTCACCCAAGAGAGTGGGTACAGGATTACGAGAGATGAAGATTTTCACTGCATTCACATCAACAAAGGAGTCAGGATTCGGAAACAATACCAAGCCATATATCAGAAGAGCCAGAATATCTTCGAATGCCTTGAAGTCTAGACTATCCCAGAAATAATTATCCTTACCAACCAAGAACTTAGTCAGAAAGCCCTTTGCTCCACTTCTAGTCTCCCAATTAGCCATTACCTCATCCTTTGTCATATGAAGGGCTGAAGTAATCTCTTCTGGCCTAAGGATCTTCTCCCAACCAGTAAACGGGGTCTGCTCCAGAATAGAGATACCGAGCAGATCAGAGAACTCTTCTAAGGTGGGAACCAACTGGTAGTCCTGAAAAGTAAAGCAATTGTACAGTGGATCATAGAACTGGACTAGGACACTCATCATCTGCTCTTCCAATTTGGAAGTGACCAAACCCAAGAGGTAACCATGTCTCCTGATGAAGGAGGTGGTATCTGGCATCTTTGCAATCAATTCTTTAAGCATAGTGGGAACCTGGACAAAGTTGATATGGATGGTGTTCCTACGCATGGGCATCATGACCTACAAAACAGAACAAAGATGAATCCCTCCTGTCTTTGAAATAGGTTAGTCCAATGCAAGATGCATGCAATGTTATGATGTCATGATGTCATGATAGAAAGCAAATCACAAGTATCCAATAATAGCAAACATGGTAAAGGCACACAAGTCACACAGAGAACCCTTAGATTTCAGGCTGGCAAGGAGCTTAGGTACTACCCTCTTTCAGTTCAGTTGATTTAAACCTGTCCTAAAAATAGTAACCGGGTTCTAGAGGATCTCAATATCACTGACTACCCTCGATCGGTCATAATTCCAATTTAGCAACCTTTTCTTGCGGCCGAAATCATCACGAGAGTTTAGTCTCAATGAGTGTAGCATACTGCTACTATTCTATGGCCAAGTTGGTCAATTTAAAGGTTCTAAGGTCAGTTGTTGCTTAATGACCCCTTATATGACCCATATTCTCCTCGTTCTAACACAAGGGATATCGGTACAATCTAAAGTTCCACACTAACGTAGCTACTGCTTCAACCGTATCGGTCTACACTGTACAGTTCCCTCACAGTTTATTGTTACTTACCTAAAGGGTATGTCCCAGATCCGGGTTAGGATCTATAGTAACTCCGATACAAGCCCACAAATATAAAGCATACAAAGCAAAGAATTGAAAACACAATGATCTAATCCTAAGGTACACCCCACTTATTAAGCGTCCCCAGCAGAGTCTCCAGTTCTGTGATACGGTGGGAGAGAATTGACTGTTTTTTGGAATACTGGTTTGCGTTTTGCGTTTTTTTTTTGCAAAATGTCGCGGTAAGCAAGATTCGTCACCGACTTTTATTTTATCCAATAAGGAAAGGAAAAAAGCACAGAAAAATTCCTTTTTCGAGATATTTCTCGGGTTCGGGGGGTAGATTATAGAAAGGGAAGGTGTTAACACCCTTTCTATCCGTGGTTATCCACGGGCTCTTAGGTACTTGCTCAAAGTGTTTTCAAAATTTGCTTTCTTCGTGTTTGTGGGTTCGAAAAAGTATTTGTTTGAAAAGGAGTGTAAGTGTGGAAAATTGTTTTGTTTTGAAAGAGCAAGTACTTAAGAACCATCTACCTACTCAAAAAAGGAATCGTTCTATGCTATCTTCCTTTAGACAATGCTATCCCACTATTGATGAGTAGGTAGCACCGTCATTGGAGTTTAAGGGTCAATTCAAATTTAGGGGCGTGCGGTCACTAAAGCAATGTTAGGACGCCTTAGCGGTAACCCTAATGTCTTAGATCATTTTATCCGAGGCAACCGTTTCGAGGCAACTATGATCTTTGGACAAGAGGGCGACCTGTAAAACTTCTTATACTTAATGACGACGTTACGAAGGAAACCAAGTGAGGTGTACCCTAAGAGTGCACATGTGCGAGTGTGTCATTTTCAGTTCATTTGTCTTTTGTACATGTCAATGGTGATCTATGTTTATTTTAGGTTTAAACATTCAATCTTGTCATGCATTCCCTATTACCAAACATCTAACAGTTTATAAGTTGCGGAAATTAAATTGCGGAAATTAAACTAACTATTACTATGCGTCGGGTATTTACATCGCCAAAAGAAACCCTTGAAATTAAAATGCGGAAAATAAATAAAGCGATAAAGATAGTCCTAATTATCTATTACATTCCGGAAATAGATACAATATTGAAATAAAATGGATCGCGTGCGGGAAATTAAATAGGGCGCAAGTTTTTTAGGGTTTTGACCCTTTAATTAAGGAAATATTTTTTTGGTTATTTTTTAATTAAGAAAGAGACTAATCTAGGTTAATTATTAAATTAATAAATAAATTAATTAATAAAAATATTTTTGGGTTTTTTGTATTTAAAGAAATAAAAATAAATTAATCAATGTTAATAAAAACCTAATTGTCTAAGTTAATTTTAATTATTGCAAAAGATATATTAAAATTATTCCTAATTAAAACTAAATTAATTAAATTAATATTGTTAACAAAAATAAAATACTGAAATTTAATTTTAATAAAAAAAATATTTTTTGGTTTTAATTTTATTAAGAAAAATAAAGAAAATTGATTGGTTAGAAAATAATGAAAATAATTAAATAGAACAAGAATAAAATAAATATAGGGAAGAGAGTGTTTGGTCCTGATTTTTGGAGGTTTTTTATAGCAATTCTATGGCCCAATTGAGTTGGCCTGGCTTGACTCCCCTGGATTCCATGTGGCACTTTGACTTAATTCCATAGTAGACGCTCCATCTGGACCATCAGATTTGGCCTGGGGCCATCTGTCCATTGGTTGAATGAGGGAGCATGATGCATCACGCGCTGGCATCAACACTGGATTACCTGAAGAGAAAAAATACAAAGCATTTGGGGGGACCTGGGATTCGAACCCAGGTCCCGTTGGTATTTGGATGCATGCGTTTGCCACTCAACCATTGTGCTTTAGTTGTTAGGGTATTGGAAACTAATAATAATAAGACAAAAACAAATTAATGGATCAGAAAAACAAAATAAAGCGCGCTATATTCAAATAGGAGAATTAGAGCATAACACGCCATCGTCCATGTCGTTGGACCGTGGCTAAAACACTCTCAACCTATACCAACGAACAACAGTCCGTAGCTATAAGCCATGCCATCTCCAAAATCTGCTACGAGCCACAAAAATGCAATCTAAAGGCATGGTCATACTCGCCTCCTCATCCCGGTCTCAACCATGCCCCTTTTTTTAGTCAATTTTTCCTGTAATAAAACCCCCTGAAAAAAACCTAGAAAAACCTACAATGGTGTTTTACGATACACAACATAAGAATGAAATTGGTTATTGCAAAAAGTTAACAAATGATGTGAGGAATCAGAATATGAAATTATTTTTTATAATGGATGCAAGAATAAAGATTTGAGACTTCATGAACATAGCGGATTCGTGAAATGCTTACAGTGCTCTAGGAAGCTGGAGAATGAGTGATTCTTATTGGTTTTGCTTCTGAGAATTTCCAGGAAGCGATTGTGATGCTTGTTAAGTCCTGAAAGTGCCTCCAAGCTTGATTTCAGTCTCACACTTTTTGTCAATTTTTGCATGTTTTGTTTTCAGTATTCTTGCAGGCTCTAGGTCCCAAATTCGTGTGCTTTGGCTTGTATAAGTATCATAGAAGGCATTAGGTCAACAAATTTGTCTTGAATCTTTCCACATCAATGCCTTGAGATTGGATTTGATTCACCATTTATAACTTGCCTAATTTACCAAAAATCCAATCTTTTTGCACATGGAATGCTTGATACGAATTTGATACACTTGATGATGATGATTCAATCCTGAAATAGCCAAAAAGAGATCAAATAATCAATGTTTGGATTTTATTGGATTTTATTTGATTAAAAATGAAATAATTCATTAAAAAATCAAATAAAATAATAAAATTGATAAATGGACACAAGGCTGAAGCTAGGACACGTGTGTAATGTGGCAAGTGCAAATCAAGTGGAAAAGAATGGGCCCATTTGACAAAATTTGAAGTTTTGGGGATAGTTGATTTTTGGCAATTTTACAAAAATGCCCAACTTCAACAATGCATAACTTCTTCAATTTTGAACTTTTTGAAGTATTCTTGGACTTTTTAGAAAGCTTGAGATGTCCTCTAACTAACCCTTTTGGTATCATCTCATTTTGATATTCCATGCTCAAGTTATAAGCTTTGGAAAGAAAGGTGTTTTTGTTGACTTTCAAAAATGACCTATAATGTCCAAATTTGTAACTTCTTGTGAGTGCATTTCTTGATCTTTGGTTATGAAGATGGATTGTAGGAAATTGCATACTTTTCAAAGTGAGCTTTGGATGGGTCATTTCTCATAAAGTATGAGAAAGTTATGCTTGGTCAAAGTTGGGTTGACTTTTCCTACAAAACCCTAATTTAGCAACTCTTGAGTCTTGATGAATTTTGAGCAATCCTTGATGAATCATGATCAACCCTTGATAAAATGATGAAATATCCTTCAAAATGAGAATGTTGACAAAAAATCTTGAAGTTTGACTGTTTATAGGTCATAGTTGACTTTTGCCCTAACACAATCGATTTTTGGACCCTTTAAGCAATTGACCGAGCAAACTTCCTCTGCAAGGCTTGAAATTTGACATGGATGACCTTGAGAGAATATTAGGACATTGGGGAGCACTTGAGGTCATTTGGATTCAAGTATATTGATGCAACACAAAACTCTAATTTGGGATTGACTGCCTTAGGAGATAGCTTGAGTGTCCAACTCTTGAGCAATCTTGAGCAACTTGGAGATTTTTCTTGCAATGTTTGGAGAAATATGAGAGGGAAAATTTTGGGGTAAAACACTTAGCTTTTACTTTATGTACTTAGGATAGTCTCTTAATCTCCTCCTATCTTCTTTAATTTCAAAAAATCTCCTTCCTCCTTTTCAAAACTCTTCTTGTTTTCTAACTTGAACCACTTTCATAATAAACTTGGACTTAGGTCCATGCATTTTAAAAAATATTTTCTTAATCAAACTTTAATCAACTTAACCATACTTTGAAATCTTTCTCAAGACTAAAAAGTAAATTAACCTAATTCAAACCATTTTTCCACTTTGGCTTTTTACTTTAAAATTTTTCTCAAACATTAGACTCTTGTCGATTCTTGTAGTGACGCGAGCTACTATACTTCTATGATATGTAGAAAGTGAGATATTTTCCTCATGGGTGTTGAGTGAGGCTTTGTTGATTTTAAAATTCAAGCTATATCCTCCACTTTGAGATGGTACAAATTCTCCTTTCTCATAATTGTGGGTAGTAAATATGTTTTCCACTCGGATACGACGATGAAGTCTCCTCTTAAAATTAACCAACACACATGTGTTTTAAAATTTTTGAGGTGAACTATGAGTACCCTGATCCTCTATCACATGAAAGGTGGTACGTAGGCACTAAAGGTTCGCAACTGTGGCAGATGCAAAAATTGTAAAAAAATACTTCTTTTCTCATCTCCACCATCTTATTTTGTATATACCTTTTATAGCCAAAATATACAGATTTTCAAAGAGGTTCCTGCGGAGTACCGTAGATGTTTAGGTTGCTAATACTTTCCCTTTGCATAACCAACCCTAGTACCTAGATTCTCTCCCCCTCTTTTGGGTTTATTCGCTCTTTTCCCATTTCCTTTGGAAACATTAAAGCGTGGTGGAGATTTTTATTTGATCTATGCGAGTTAAGTCAATCCAATGGCTTAGTTTAAAATTTCTACCGCTACATGGACCTTTGACCCATTTGTAGTTTGATTGTGGTTCTCAGTATTATTATTTCTTTTGTCTATCTTTGTGATCACCGCCAAGATTGTTGGTCAGGGTCTTTATCATTTATGACTTTGTCTATGTACGAATTTCCAGTTTTTATCATATGGAGATTCTATCTTACTTTCTTGCTTTAGCTTATTGTTTTTTATTCTTGATGAAATGAAGGAGTTTCAAGATCTCCCTAGAAATGATAAAACATTGCATGCATAATCATACACTCATAACATATCATATCATGACAACTTATCAATATTTGGTCTTCTTACTTCTAATATGGTTTTCTTATTCAAAGATTGCAAACTCAAGCATTCATTGGTACGGTACTAGAGGAAATCAAAGCAGACTAATGGAGAAGATAAAGGCTGATGTAGCTTCTATGTGGGTCAAGATGGATACCCGTGTGGAGCAGTTAATGGACATCAAAGAAAACATCGTTAGGGGATAGGAAGAGCTAAGGGATTTGGTGGAAAAATTGTTACACCCATTAACAATGGAAATGAAGAGCTGATGATATTCCTAGTAATCCTGGTGGTGGAAATTTGAATGGTAACCCTAGTGGCGGTAATTTGAATAGTAATCCTGGTAGTGGTAATCTAAATGGTAATCCTGGTGGTGGTAATCTGAATGGTAATCCTGGTGGTTGTAATATGAATGCTAATCTTTGTGGGGGAAATCTGAATAGTGATCTCGATAATCCTGGTGGTGTTATTATTTGTAATCTTGGTTGTGGTATTTACGGTAATCTGATAGGAAACAATCAAGGTGTTAACATGAATCGTGTTGTTGGTAATCCTCCTCCACCAATTCCCCGCATTTGACTCTTGAGCAGTTGTTTGCTCAACAACAGGCTAGAAGGGCAGTCCAGGTTCTATTGCACAATCTTGAAGAGGATAACTATGATGATTGGTATTCCAATAATGATGAACCTATAAAAGATGACAGGAAGCTGAGTATGCTTGAGGAGTGCATGAGATCCATGGAGATCCAAGGAACTTCAGGTTTGGATATGACTGATTTGGGATTGGTTCTTGGGGTGAGGATTCCCCCAAAATTCAAAGTACCTGATTTCATCAAATACAAGACGCACGTTAAGTCTTACTATAGGAGAATGTCGGTGTATTCCAATGATGGGAAGTTGCCCATGCATCTTTTCCACGATAGTTTGGCTGGTGGACCTCTAGATTGGTATATGCATTTAGAAAGCACATGTATCCACAATTGGAGAGAGTTGGATGAGGGTTTTGTCCTACAGTATCAATTTAACAGTGATATGGTGCCCACTCAAACTCAGTTAGAGAATCTGACATAGGGGCAAAACATGTCATTTAAGGAGTATGCGCAAAGGTGGTGCGAGGTGGCAGCAAGAGTTCAGCCTCCAACGGTGGATAGAGAAATGGTTAACATGTTCACTAGCATTATGCAGGGGAATTGTTATTTGGCTTGTATAACTTCTTACAATTTTTATGAAATGGTGACATATGAGGAAAGAATTGAATATGGATTAAAGATGGGGAAGATCCGGGCTGCTTCTGCTGCTAATTCCTTTGTGGGAGGTAAAAAGTCATTCGACGAATATCCCAAGAAGAAATAAGGTGAGGCAAATGTTGTGTATAGAGAGGTTAGGGTCGTTCTTATCATGAATCACATCCACAGGTTGCAGTTGTAATAATTCCTGCTGCAACTCCAAAACAGCAACCTTAACAATATGCGCCCCAACAAGGCAATCAACAACAATAGTCAAGACAACCTCCAAGGAAATTTGATACACTCCCTATGTCTTACACTCAATTTCTTCCCCACCTCCTCTAGTTGAAATTGTTTGAGTGACGTACCTAGAATCTAACCACAAAACTACCTCCCAATTATGATGCTAATGCCCGATGCAATTTTCATTAAGGAGGACAAGGTTATAACATTGAGAATTGCATAGCAATGAAGCATAAAGTTCAAGATCTGATTGACTCTCAAGCAATTAACTTTGAGGATGCACCCAGTCCAAATATTACCCAACATCTGATGCCACCACATGGAGGTGTTACAGTCAATGCAATTTTTGAAGATGAAGGTCTCAATTTAGTGATGAATGTAAACTTGTCAAAGACTCCATTGTCATTTGTAAAAAAAACAGTTGTTGAAGAAAGGTGTCTCTCTTGGTTGTACTGTTAATTGTAAAAGTTGTTTGGTTCAACCTGAGTGTTGTGTCTATTTGAAGAATGAGGTTCAGAGGTTAATTAGTGAAGGAACTTTGCAGTTTGACAAATTTTCTATGGTTGAAAAAGATGAAGAGGACGAGGTAGATGTGATCACCATTCCTTTCACTATGAAGAAGATTCATGTTCCTGCAACAATTCCCATTCCTGCTAAATAATCTCCGTTGACTATTATGCTACCCCGTCCAGTTCCTTACAATAGCGACAAAGCAGTTCCTTGGTGCTATGGGGATGAGGTATATTATCAAGGGAAGAAAAAAATTATCAAGACACTTGAATAAAGTACTTCTAAAGTTCATGATAATATGGGGTGTAGTAGAATTACTAGAAGTGATAGACTGTTCTCTCCTCAAGTTGCGCCAAAAAGTACTGCTGAAGGCCTGGCTAATGTCAAGGGTAAACGGGTTATGGTAAGTGGTGAAACGCCCATGCAAAATACTCTGGTTCAGCCTCTGAGTTCAGATATAGCTAAAGATGTGGAAGAATTAATGAGGTATATAAAGAAAAGTGATTATTGTATCATCGATCAACTAAGTCAGACCCCGTCAAAGATATTTATCTTATCCTTGCTGCGAGACTCTGAGTTACACTGCAATGTTGTGATGAAGCTGTTGAGCACGACTTTTGTTCATCAAGAGATCTCGGTAAATCAATTGAAAGTGTTTGTTCCAGCATTACTGCTAGTAATGGCTTGGGTTTCATTGATTTTGATTTTCCTCCTGAGGGGAGAAAGCATAACAAAGCGCTACATGTTTCTATAGAAATAGCTAGGACAACTCTATCCCATGTGCTGGTTGACACATGGTCATTTCTGAATGTTTTACCTAAGTTTTCCCTAATTAGATTGGACTATGAAGGGGTTATTTTGAGACCAAGTGATTTGGTTGTGAAGGAATTTGATGGATAAAGAAGATTAGTTTTTAGTGAGATTAACCTACTTGTAAATATAGGACCTCAGGTTTTCAATGCAACTTTCTTTGTAATGGATATAATTCCCTCTTGTTGTTATTTGATGGGACACCCTTGGATTTATGGGGCAGGTATCATGACTTCTACGTTGCACCAAAAACTCAAGTTCATGATCAATGGAAAAGTGGTCACCGTCTGTGGGGAAGAAGGCTATGTTGTGAGTCATTTAAGCACTTTTAGATACGTGGAAATAGAAGGCGAAGTGCATGAGAATCCGTTTCAGGCTTTTTAAACTGTCTAGGTTATTAAAATCTCTTACCCAGAGGTGAAAAAGCCAGAGGTCTCGATGACGTCCTTTAAATAAGCTCAAGGAATTGTCGAATTAGGGCACCCCAAAGGATGGGGTAAAGTGTTAGATCTTCCAATAAAGGAAGACAAAGGTGGTTTGGGATTTTTAGTAGGCCGAAGTGCACCAACTACCATCCTCAGGGTTCAAGTTATTCCTACTCCTATCAAGTTTATCAGTGTTTGTAATAGGGGAGGAGAAACTAATGTTGTGGGTGTTAAAGGAGACAATGATTGCGACATAGATAATTGGATTTCACCCAGTAGTCCTAGGTCAAGATCCATCTAACTAGTTTACTGAAGATGTCATCACAGTCATCCACTTTCAGGAGTAATTTTATTTTTGCTTATATCATTCAATAATTCTTGCGCTCTGCCGAAGGCATAGTGGATCATTTTGTAAGGGCCATAATGTTTTTACTTACAAGTTTATCATGAATAAAGTATGTTTTTGAAATCAAATATTTTTATCTTTTTCTTTCTTTTTTTCTTACTTTTTACAAAAAAAAATTGCAATGCGTTTTTTTTTTCACAATCTAAAATACAAAAAAATCATCAATCATGCAGATCCAATCCTACATTTATTCAGGATTCATCGATAACAATTTTGCTATGGCTCATTATGACTTTGATAATCCAATCTACCAAACCGAAGAAGAAGGTGAAGAAGATTGTGAACTTCCTGAGGAGTTGGCCAAATTATTAAGGCAGGAAGAAAGGGTCATCCAGCCACACGAGGAATCTCTAGAAGTGATCAATTTTGGTACCAAAGAGGTGAAGAAAGAAGTCAAGATATGGGCCGCTTTATAAGAAAGTGTGAAGCAGAGACTGATTTAAATGCTCTAAGAGTATGTTGATAACTTTGCTTGGTCCTATGAAGACATTCCTGAGTTGGATACAAGTATTGTTGTACACAAGCTAACCCTCAGAGAAGGTTGCCCTCCGATCAAACAGAAGCTTCAAAGAACTCATCCAGAGATATCCAAAAAGATTAAAGAGGAGGTTTAAAAACAGTTTGATGTGGGTTTCTTGAAGGTTATTTCCTATCACCCATGGATTGCGAATATTGTGCCAGTACCCAAGAAAGATGGAAAGGTAAGAATGTGTGTTGATTATAGGACTTGAACAGAGCAAGCCCTAAAGATGATTTCCAGCTTCCCCATTTTCATATTTTGGTGGATAATACTGCTCAGTCAAAAGTGTTCTCCTTCATGGATGGATTTTTTTGTTACAATCAGATAAGGATGGCAGCAAAAGACATGGAAAAGAAGACTTTTATTACACCATGGGGAACTTTCTGCTACAAGGTGATGCCCTTTGGTTTGAAAAATACTGGGGCAACGTATCAGCGTGCTATGGTTACTCTCTTTCATGAAATGATTCATAAAGAGATTGAAGTATATGTTGACAATATGATTGCGAAATCTCAGACAGAGGAAGAACATCTGGTTAATTTGCATAAATTGTTTGAAAGACTGAGGAAGTTCAGATTAAGGCTAAATCTAAACAAGTGCACCTTCGGGGTGAGATTAGGAAAGTTATTAGGTTTTGTGGTAAGCGAAAAAGGAATCGAGGTTGATCCTGCAAAAGTAAAAGAAATTCAAGAAATGCATGAGCCAATAATAGAAAAAGAGGTTCCTGGTTTCCCAGGGAGGTTGAACTACATTGCTATATTCATTTCTCATCTTACAGCAACGTGTGAACCAATATTTAAGTTGTTAAGAAAATATCAAGCGGTCAGGTGGAATGAAAATTGTCAAACATCGTTTGAAATAATAAAAGAGTATAAGTAGGAACCTCAGATTCTTATGCCTCAAGTGGAGGGTAGACCTTTGATAATGTATCTGACATTGTTGAAAAATTCTATGGTTTGTGATCTCGGTCAACATGACGAGACAGGTAGGAAAGAACATGCCATTATTTACTTGAGTAAGTAGTTTACAGACTATGAGTCACGATACTCATTACTAGAAAGACTTGTTGTGCACTTGCGTGGGCAGCAAAGCATCTCAGACAGTACATGCCAACTCACACTACTCTCTTGATATCCAAGATGGATCTTATCAAGTATATTTTTGAAAAGTCAGCTCTCACGGGAAGAGTAGCCCATTGGCAGATGATTTTTTACAGAATATGACATCCAGTATACTACCCAGAAAGCCATCAAGAGTAGTGTATTGGCAGACTATCTTTCTCACCATCCTATGGAAGAACATTACCAGCCTATGAAGTTTGAGTTTCCGGATGAAGACATCATGTACATAAGGGATTATAACATTCCTGTCCCAGAAGAAGGACTCAAAACAGGATCGTGATGGACGATGGTGTTCAATGGTGCCTCAAATGCTTTAGGTAATGGTGTTAGTGTTGTTATTACTTCTCCTAAAGGTTTCCATACTCTGTTTACTGCCAGAATTTGTTTTGATTGTACCAATAATATGGCTGAGTATGAAGCTTGCATTTATGGGATTAAAGTTGCAATTGATTAGAAAATAATGATCTTAGAAGTGTATGTAGATTCTACCTTGGTGATCATTCATATCAATCGATATTGGTAGATGTGTCACCCAAATTCAATTTCATATCGAGAGCATGGCTTGAAGTTGATCTCGTATTTTAATGAGATCACATTTAATCACATCACGAGGGAAGAAAATCATTTAGAAGATGCTTTGGATACTCTATCATCCATGTTTAAAGTCAGATTGGCCAATCAGGCCCCCTCTATCACCATTATGAGGTTGGATGAGCCGACATTATGTTATGAAGTGGAGGAAGAAACTGATGAGAAACCTTGGTTTTATGATATCAAGAGGTATCCTGAAACACAATAATATCCAGAGGATGCGTTTATCACAGATAAGAAGACTTTGTGGAGGTATTCAGCTAAGTTTTTCCTCAATGGGGGAGTGACGCGGTAGAATTGTTGAGACTAAGACATTAGATTGACTTAACTCATACAAATCAAATAAAAATCTCCATCGTGCTTTATTGTTTACAAAGGAAATGGGAAAAGAGCGAATAAACCCAAAAGAAAGGGGGAGAATCTAGGTACGGGGGTTGGTTATGCAAAAGGAAAGTATTAACACCCTAAACATCTAAGGTACTCCTCGGGACCCTCTTTGAAAAGAATTATTTTTAACAAGTTTGCACCTTCCGCGGTTGCGAACCTTTAGTGCCTACGTACCACCTTCTATGGAGTAGGGGATCAGGGTATTCGTAGTTCACCTCAAAAAATTTAAAACATATGTATGGTGGTTAATTTTAAGAGAAGAGACATTATCGTCATATCTGAGTGGAAAACATACTTACTACCCAAAATCATGAGAAAGAAGCATTTGCGTCATCTCAAAGTGGAGGATATAACTTGGATTTAAAATCCATCACTCAACACCTAAGTGGAAAATAACTCTCTTCACTACATATCGTAGAAGTATAGTCTCTTGCGTCACTACAAGAATCAACAAGAGTCTAATCTTTGAGAAACATTTTAAAGTAAAAAGCCAAAGTGGAAAAATGGTTTGAGGTTAATGACTTTTTGTATTTCAAAAAAAAGATGTCAAATTATGATTAAATTGGTTAAGGTTTGATTAAGAAAATATTTTTGAAAATGCATGGACCTAAGTCCAAGTATATTATGAAAGCGGTTCAAGTTAGAAAACAAGTAGAGTTTTGAAATGGAGAGAGAAGATTTTTTAAATTAAATAAGATAGGAGGAGATGAAGGGACTATCCTAAGTACACAAAGTAAAGGCTAAGGAAAAGAATGGTCTAACCAACAAGAAGCCAACACTTGACATAAAGAAGTCAATGTAGAATTCACATCCTTTGGATTAAAAACAAGCAAGCAAAAATACTAAACCTCTAAGGAATACCAAGCTTCAGGTGAATTAAGAACTAAGCAAAGCCTTTATTGACAAAAATTGTCCAGAGTAACAATTGTATACAAAGGAATTCTCAATCACAGACAAAGCATGAAAATCAGAATAACCTGCACACAGGAAAAATTCAAACCAATTACTTGGAGTAAACCCCAAGGATTTCAGAAGATCTCCAAAAATATATCAACCAAAGATTACAGAGTTCTAAGGTCTCCTGATTTCGAATCCTAAGTCCCAGGAATCCATAACTACATAGTGCTAGGGATAGTAACCAAATAGTTCATAAATAAGTAAGTCTTTTAAGATTCAAGTTGATTATTAAGTATATTTAAAAGAAAATAAAAAATGACATGAAAATAAATGCTTAAGTGGGCAAAAAAGAAAAAAAATTACATAAAAAATAAATGCTCGAGTGAGCAAAAGAAAAATAGCATGATATGTAAATGCTAAAAAATAAATGGTACATAAAAGTAAAGGAACAAAATAAAGGCATAAAGTAAAGTTAATTATTAGTGAATTAGGAGTTAGAGGTCAAGTATAAAAAATGGTTAGTTGAATGACCATTTTGAAGCTTGATTTTGAAAATTCATTAGAGGATTGATAAAATCAAAGCCTCTCAACAACAAGTTTCATTTTCTTTTTGTCAAGCATATCATTCATTTCAAGTACTCAAAGTCAACACATATGACCAACGATAATTTAAGATCGAACTTAGGCAAAATTTGATGAAGGCTTGTTAGAGGATGATTGGTAATACCAAAGCCTCCTAATCAACAAGCTTCAAAGGTTTTGAACCAACATCCAATAATCAATTATACTTGGGCTTTCAATAATAAAGTTTATGCCAAAATGATCATTTTTCGAATCGGGACAAATTTAGCGTTATGTTAAGCAATCGTAAGTGGACTCATGTAGAAGCCACACCTATTTTGAAGTCAGTTAATAGCAATATATGTACCATACATGTTAGAGAAATAATATGTAGATCATTCTCCAAAAACATGTAGCACAAGTAAAAATAAGAAAAGGATAAGATGAAGAGGGAGGGGAATGATAGTGTAACCAATGCCTCAGATGAAATTAGGGTTTCAAATATCATCAACATCATTCATCCATTTTGGTGGATTTGGGTTTTCAACATATCAACACCCAAGATCCAATGAGGTTGAATAACTTATCCCAAAGTAATACTCAAGTATCTCCAAATCAGGACCAATCAAAAAATAATAAAATATATTTAATATAAAAACAAAATTTAAATGATTTATAAAAAGGAAATAATTGGTAAAATACATAACATGTATTAAAAAACCAAATAAAAATCCTAAAAAAACATCAGAGGTCAAAAATGTCAACAAGTATTGACAAAAAATTTTAGAATTTTTTAAAGTCAGAAACTATTTTTATAATATAAAAAAATAATAAAAATAAACCAAAATTTGTAAAAAATAGTAAATTCAAAATAAAAATAAAATCAGGTCACCAATATTTTTTAAAATACCATTGGATCCCCTCCACAAATTTTCAGAATTTTAAAAGATCAAAAAGTATTTTTAAATAATTAAATCGAGTCAAATAAAGTGAAAAATCATAAAAAATACCAAATCACAAAATAAAAGTGTGAAAAAATAATAATCAAAAGAGAAAAATCATAAGTATTTTTGATAATTTTTTCAGAATTTTAGAGGTTGAAATGAATTTTTGAAGTTTAAAATAATTAAATATGAAAATCTGAAAATAAAAATAAAATTGAAAAAATGTAGACCATTGGATCATTGTCAAAACGTGTTAGTAAGCAGATCCAACGGATCTAACACACTGTGTATGATACGGTCACCTTTGAATAACACACTGAATCCATAATTTAAATCAGATTTTATTAAATAAAGCAAAAAAATGTTGGCCATTAAATCAAAGTCAAAATGATTTAGTAAACAAATCCAACGGATCTGGCGCGTTGTGCTTGATAAAGACTTCACAAAAAAACACGGAATCAATAAAAGATATACCAATGAAATTAAAACAATTGTCACACGGTCATTGGTTGAAGAATGACATGTAGGTCGTTCAACCTCTAGACACACGCACATTGGGTTTTTATGAGATTCTTCAAAGGAAATCGTTTCAAGCTCAAACCAGTATCATTGGATTCGTCTCTTCCAGACAATCCTAACCTCGCCCTCGCGAAAAATTTCTTTAAACCACAACTCAGTCGATTTGAGAAAAACCAGAAGAAAATGTGAAAACAATTTTTGAAATTAAATGATCAATTCGCCGTGAAAATAAAAACCAGAAGAAGCATGAGTTTCAGAGAAGAAGAGGCTACAACTTAGTAACTTATTTGTATCAAAATGATAGAGAATTCTACCATAACAAAGTGCAAGAATTTTGCTTTGAAACTGAGCTTCTATAACTTTATTTTGTGCACAGTTCTTCTTGCTAAGGATCTGGTTAGCTTCAATGAATGTCAAGGAAGCTAACCAAATGGAAGTTTTTGTGAAATAAGGTGAGGAAATGGAAAAACAGAAATCAAGCTCAACAGTTCGTGTGGGATATTAGCATAGTGTTTTTGGTAATTCAAGCTTGAGGAAACAAGTGGAATGTGTCCCTTAATTATAGTTGAGCATAATGGAAACAAAAAGTGAGAAAAATGATCAAGCATGAGTGGAATTTGTGTGCACTTGCATCATGAGCAATATGTGACTTGCAATCCATCAAAACTCACTTATTTCTTGCGTTTCAAGGCTTAAACAGGTCCAAGCAAGTTTGTTAAACATGTTTAGATAAAAATCATGCATCAATGTGATGATTAGCAAACACAATAACCAAATCCACTTTTGACTGCAAGTGAAACCTCAGTTTCAAAGTGACATCTTCAAATCCATGGGGCAAGCAGCTCAAGAAGCTTTATGGCATAATTCTTGTTGCATTTGAAAGATCCTACAACAAACTTCACAATATGCCAAGAAAGGTAGAATTTACTGATCTGAGCTAAAAGTTATTCATGTTTGAAATCAAGAAAAAAACATGGGTATTTGACACTTATAAAAATTCTTAGTTTAGGGCCTCAAAATGACCTATAATGTTGTATAAAGTTACATTCCCTTCCACTCAAAATTTGATCTTCATCCTTGAAGATGAAATGAAGTAGACCCTTTTAATTGAAATATGGAATTAAGATCACTCAAAAATCATAAAAGTTGAAAGAGTTATGGTCTTTGGAACATGATGAACAAATTTGGGGAAATTCCCAAATGACATATAATCTTTTCAATTCTTCAACAAACTTCCAAGCATTTTCAAGCCTAGCATCTTGAAACAAAGTTGTAGTGGACATCCCAAAGATTATTGTGAAAAAAGAATGAGCTCAAGGAAATAAAAAATTGACCAAGTTATGATCCTTTGAAGTCACACAAGAGAAATTGATAGCATTTACAAAGGACTTGTAATCTTCTTCAACCATTAGTGATCTTTCATTCAAAATTACCCTTAGATCCTTGAAAAGAAGTTGTTAAGGAGTTTTCTTGGAATTCAGCAAACCCTAGCTCAGAGAGTGTCAAAATGACATAAAACCCCTTTTAACTTTTGATGATTTTTCTTGCACAATTGGATCTTGTCAAGTGAAGAGAAGTTGTTGTAGATGATGAGAAGAACCCATAGAAAAAAGACCTAACTCAAAATAATTAAAATTGAGAGAGTTATGAACTTGTGATCACTGAATCAAGCACTTGCTCAATTAGGTCAAACTTGTTGAATCAACCTTGATTCTTTTGAACTTTATTTGCAAAGTAGAGCATGATAGATCACATTAGGCCTTGAAATGATGTTTTCTTGAAGCACACTCAAAGATGAAGCTTAAGTCTCAATTAAGCTTATTGAAGAAGGCATGGAAATAAACGCATGAACCTAGAGAAATATGCATCAAGACTTAATACACAAAATGTTTGGAAATAATGCGGGGAGCGGGACATTCGATTAATCGAGATTTTGAAGCTGAAATTTCTCCTCGATCATCAATAGGTTTAGCTAGGGCATTTATGGGGAACATGGGATAGAGGTATCAAACCACCCAAACCAACACCACATATAAACTGGTATGAAATCAAACTATCCAAGGAACAATCACAAGTGGATTATGCGCATACCAGAAAGAGTAACATGAGAATACTTCTTCGGGAATCTTTTCAAAACTTAAGAGTCCGTCCATCCTTGGAAGCACTACTTTAGTCCCGCTTGAATCACATAATTAAAGTAAAAATTAATTTTCAAATTCTTCTCAAAACTATGTTTTTATTATTAAGTCATTTTGTTTTGAAAATTACTATCAATAATAAATGAAATTTTTGTAAACTGAATAAAATAAGAATTGCGAAGAATTGGATAAAGGCTTAAACTTTATTAATAGAATGGTAGTCTGCAAATGGCGAGACTCCATAATTGATTACAATGTTTTGGAAAATGGTAAATACATGGAAAAGATACATTAAAACACAATGACCATTATTCTCCCTAACAACTTTGAACTCTTGAGCATTGGCTTCAGTTGAAGTGTGATGAGAATTCGAGAAGATTGTTGCTTCAATGATCAAGTCTTCTCTGACGCAGTTACTTGCTAGGAAATCCCTAACTTTTGCCTAGGTTGCCCTTGCGGGTTTTCAACCTACCGGGAAAATTTATTCTGTTTATTTCTCTAACTTTTTCCTAGATCACTGTCGCACCCCAAAATTTGCCATCCCATATTCCTCAAGAAATTGCCAAGCCAAGCTGCAAGATTCTCCAAGGGTTGTACAGCTCAACAGTCTCCTACACAGTCAAGACTAGGGTTTGTGTTCTGATCAAGAAAGTGAAGTTTTCAAAGGGGCAATCAAGTCTCATATGCCTACAAATGTGGTCAAGCATCCCCATATCAAGTTTCAAGGCATTCAGCTCAAAATTGCACAGTCAAAACCCTAGATTGCACTACAGTCAACTGTAGGGGCAAAATGGTCATTTGACAGTCAAAAGTTCAAATTTTTGGTCAACATATCATTTTGAAGCCACAAAAATCATTTGATCAATGCTTGATCATGATTCTCAAAATTTGGCTCAGAAATCATCAAAGATGCAAAAGTTACTATATTTGGACAGGTGAAAAAGTCAACTGAAATTGACCAGGGCATAACTTTCACATGGATTATCAGAAAAATTCCATCCAAATCTCATTTTGAAGAGAAAGACATTTCCTACAACTCATATTCATACTTCAAGTCCAAGAAATGCTCTCACAAAAAGTTATCAATATCAACATTATAGGTCATTTTCAAAAGTCAACAAAAAGGGACTTTAAGTCAAAGGCCATAACTTGAGATTGGTAAATCAAAATGACATGGGACCAAAGGCATTGGTTAGAGGACTCAAAGACCTTTCCAAAATGTCCAAGAACATGTGAAAAGCTTAAAAATTGAGCAAGTTATGCCTTGTGGAAGTTGGGAAATGTTTGGGAATTTTGAAAAGTCAACAATGGTTCAAATGACCTAAATTTGCTAATGGGCCCATTTTTCTTCCATGATTCATCATTCCAAGCCTATGCACGACCACTTGGCCCAAAGGGAAGTATTTTCTCATTTTTTTATTTATTTATTTGAATTATTATTTATATTAATTCATTTAAGTCATTTAAATACATGAAAAATATCAAACTTGACCTAAAAAATCTTTTCATGCATGTTTTACTCTCAATATCACGTGCACATCCTAATTAGGCAAGTTTTGGTTTGATTTGAGCTGATTGAACAAAATTGCACATGAAAAAAGATTCAAAAAAGATCTTACAAAATCAAATATGCAAATCATTGAATGCCATGGATTTTGTGCAATTTTGTTAACCTAATTCATTCCTACATAATGCTGAAACACAAACCTAATGGCATTAGACAAAAAGCTGCGCCCAAAGAGCCATTGTAAAACTTGATTTTTCTCAAAAAAAAGCAAAACTGAAAAGCACTCTAGAGGTCGATTCAAGCCTCCATTCTTGTCTCAATAGTTTCCTTGTGGTCTCCTGAATACATTCCAATCCCTAATATCAACTAAAGCTTCAAGAATTGGTAAGACAATCTCAAACTGTACAGAAGAAAATTTCCATTCGAGCATCATGATTTAAGCGTTATTTGTGAAATTTCTTTATTGATTCATGCTCATAATGATGTTTTGATGCTAACCAACACATTCAATTTCATTTTTGTGCCATATATACGAATCTGCCATGTTTGAATATTAGGGTTTGCAGAGCTTGAGATTGGGGCTTTTTACCCAAAGAAAAATTACGCCTCAAGACCATTACCATTAGACTAAGCAGGTTGAGACGAAGAGATTGACCTACTCGCGCCCAATTTATGGGCATCATAGCGCTAGTCGCTATTTTTTGGAAACTAACCTTAGGCCACGCATCCAAAACCGTTGCCTCTGCTTTTGTTTTACAGGGACAACGAAGGAGATGATGTGTTGTCTAACAGCGATTGGCCATTTTGAAATTGCGCGCGCTTTGGAGCACTAACTTTTGTTTGTTCTTATTATATTCATTGTTTATTTATATATCAAATATGTCAATTGGCACAGGTGGTTGATGCAAGCGCTAGTAATCCCCTTGACCTGGGTTCGAACCCCAGGTCTTTCACATGTTCCATATTATTTTTCATCAATTAATCCCATGCAGCGTTTGATTTGTGGATATACCATGTGCCTCCATCATCAAGCCAGCCACGTTCATCTGGAGATTTAATCCAAGGCTAAGAATCTGAAGAACACGTATGCTCAAGTCAACGCACTAACACACAAACTGGAAAAGTCAAATGGATTTCAAGCTTAATTGGGCCAGATTTGCTAAGTCAGCACCTCACAAATTGGGACTACACCCCCACCCTGGTTTGCCTTCAATATTTTTTTTATTTATTTTTTATTCTTGTTTTAATTGTTATTTTTATTTTAATTACTGTTTAATTTAATTCAATATTTTAACAAAATACAAAAACTTCATAAAAAAAAATCAGAAAAGATGAAAAATGTAATAAATATTTAATTGAATTATTTTCATAAATGAGTTAATATGTAATTATTTAGTTTAATTAGGTTACAATTTTAATTTCTTTTAATAACAAAAAATGCAAAAATATAGAATTTAGGTTTAATTGTTAATTTTATTCCTTTTTAATTTCCCTTTTTTAATAATAATATTTATTTTATTTATTTTCTATAATTAAATTTTGCATGTAAATTAACTTAGATTTAAATTAGGTTAAAACTTAATATTTTCACAATAAACTTAAAAAACATTAGAATTAGGGTTTGACGCTTCATTTTAATTTTAATTAATTATTCTTTCTATTAAATCTTAAAAAATACAAAAAAATACCAAAAAACATTCTTTTTAATTTTTAATTTTTTATTCCTCGTCTAATTAATTAAATTCATTAACTTTAATTTTTTACGAAAGGGTCCAACGCCCATATTTTTAATTGTTAAATTCGCACATTTATTTTATGTCGCTTATTATAATTTTGTATTTGTCCCAAAGCCTTGTAACAATTTAACTTGTCGCATCGTTATTTTCTTTATTTATCTTTCTGTCAAATCGGGTCCGGTTTAATTTTGGCGATGTGGACCCGCGCCATTTGTAATAGTTGTAGATTTACTTTTCCTCGCAAACTTTTAACTGTTAACAAATATGCATGCAAGAATGAATGGCCCTAATTAAAATCAAGCGTAGATCACAACAAACATGACAAGACAAATAACTGAAACATGACACACAATTCGCACACACCACCCCTAGGGTACGCCTCACTGTTGCCTTTCGAAAGGTGGTCGTCGAGTAGAGGACGTCTTAGTAAGTCCTCATGATCCGGGAACCTGGCATGAGGGTAGCTTCTAAGGTGTCTTCCCATTGCTCTGGTGATCACCATGTCCCTAAAACTCGAATTGACCCGAACACCTCCAACGGTGGTGCTACTTACCTCTCAATGGTGGGATGGCACTACTTTTAAGGACATCTACACAGACGAATTCCTTAGGGTAGGTAGGTTCTCAAGGATACTTGCTCTAATTTCAAACAAATCAAAACATCTTTTCACCAACACTTTTCAAAAGCTTTCAAAAGCAAATTTTTCAAACACTCTGACGTACGAGTCGAACTGAAATTTTTCAAAGAAACTTTTCTAAACCCACATTGAAAAGCAAACAAACATTTTGAAAACACATTGAGCAAGTATCTAAGAGCCCATGGATAACCATGGATAGAAAGGGTGCTAATACCTTCCCTTTCTATAACCTACCTCCCGAACCGAGAGCAATCTCTTTAAGGAATTTTTCTGTGCTTTTGTCCTTTCCATTTGGAGAAAATAAAAGACGGTGGCGACTCTTGCTTCCGCGACATTTCGCGAACCAGCTTTAAACAGTCAGTTCCAGATCCACCGATCACAATCACCCTTTCGAGTTTTTAGCCTATCGAGATGCTCTTTTTTACCTAATTCTTCCTTCCAGGTTTTCAATTTAGCGAGCTATTCTTTTATTTCTTTAGGAAAAGTATTTCTAGACTACATCAGAATTCATGGGACATGGAAACTCCTCACCATCCATAGTTTCAAGAATCAATGCACTACCAGAGAAGGCTTTCTTGACAACATATGTGCCTTCATAATTAGGAGTCCACTTGCCCCTAGAATCAACGTTAAAGACAGGATCTTTCTGAGCTTGATGCCACCTTCTCTAAATTCACGAGGTTTGACCTTCTTATCAAAAGCTTTCTTCATTCTTCTCTGATATAACTACCCTGACACAAGGTCGTCATTCTCTTTTCTTCAATAAATTCATCTTATCAAACATGTTCTGGATCCATTCAGCCTCTAACAACTTTGTTTCCATTATTACACACAAAGAGGGAATCTTAACCTCAACGGGGAGCACTTCTTCCATACCTTACAGAAGAGAGAACGGGGTTGCCCCTGTTGAAGTGCGGATGGATGTACGATGCCCATGCGAAGCAAAATGGAGCATCTCATGCCAATCCTGATAGGTGACAACCATCTTCTGGATAATCTTCTTAATGTTTTTATTAGCAGCTTCAACAACCCCATTCATCTTAGGTCTATAAGGAGACGAGTTGTGATGGACAATCTTGAATTCTTCATAAAGTTATGTCATCATCTTATTATTAAAATTTGAGTCGTTATCAGTGATAATCCTACATGGCACACTAAACCAACAAATAAGATTGTTCTTGATAAAGCGTACTACCACCTGCTTGGTGACTTTAGCATAAAAAGTTTATTCCAACCACTTGGTGAAGTAGTAAATTCCCACTAAGATGAAACGATGTCCATTTGATGCCTTAGGTTCAATCATTACAATCATATCAATACCCCACATAGAAAAAGGCCATGGGGAAGAAATAACATTGAGAAGTGTTGGAGGCACATGAACTTGTCAGCATAAATCTGACACTTATGACACTTCTTCGCAAATTTGTAATAGTCATATTCCATTGTCATCTAATAGTAACCTGCCCTAAGCATCTTCTTTTCCATCGAATGTCCATTGTAATGGGTACTAAAAGAACCTTCATGGATCTCATGCATCAACATGTCTGGTTCGTGTCTATCCATGCATTTGAGCAAGACCATGTCATAATTTCTTTTGTATAACACATCTTCATTTAGGAAAAAGCTACCTTCTAACCTTCTCAATGTCTTCCTATCTTTGTTTGACGCACCAAGCGGGTATTCTTGAGTCTGTAGGAAATTCTTAATATCATAATAAGAGGGATTTTCATCTGACGCCCCCTCTGTAGCAACCACATAAACTAGTCTATTGAGACGCCAAACTGTAATCTGAGGTACATCATTCGAAGCATTCACTTGATACATGGAAGTCAAACTGGCTAAAGCATTTGCCATCTAATTATCATCTCTGGGAATATGATGGAATTCAAATTTATTGAAAAAAGGTAATAATCTTCTTGTGTAATCTTTATAGGGAATCAAGCCAATGTGATGAGTCTCTAATTCTCCTTTGATTTGATTTATTACTAAAGCTGAATCACCATATACATCAAGAATTTTAATTCTGAGATCTATAGCCTCTTCAACACCCATGATACAAGCTTCATACTCCACCATAATATTGATATAATACAATGTTAAACTTGCAATAAAAATGGATATGTGACCCATGGGGAGTGATAATCAGGACATCAATTCCTTTTCCATAAGCATTTACAGCTTCATCAAACACCATACCCCACCAGGATTCAGGATCAGGACCTTCCTCGGGAAAAGGTTCATCACAATCTTTCACTTTCAAATACACCATAGTCCGATCAAGGAAATCAAACTTAACAGACTGATAATTATCAACTGGTTGGTGAGCGAGGTACTTCACTAACACACTGCCTTTAATTTCCTTCGAAGTATGGTATTCAATATCATATTCAGACAACAACATCTGCCAACAGTCAAATTTTCCAGTAAGAGAAGGCTTTTCATAAATATACTTAATTGGATCCATTTTGAAAATCAACCAAGTAGTGTGATTCAACATATACTATCGTAATCGCTTCGCCTCCCATTTCAAAGCACAACATGTTTTTTCTAGCATAGAATACCGTGACTCGTAGTCAGTGAACTTCTTGCTCAAATAATAAATGGTTATTCTTTTCTTCCTGTTTTATCTTGTTGTACCAAAATATAGCCCATGGAGTTATCCAACACAATCAGATACATAATCAATGGTCTTCCTTCAACAGGAGGGAGCAAGATAGGAGGCTCAAGCAGATACTCTTTAATTCTTTCAAATTCCCTTTGACAATCATCCGTCCATACACAACCTTGATCTTTCTTTAACATCTTGAAGATTGGTTCACATGTTGTAGTCATATGGGAAATAAATCTGGAAATGTAATTTAAACGTCTAAGGAAGCCTCTAGCTTGCTTTTAGTTCTTAGTGCATGCATTTCTTGAATTGCCTTAACTTTATCAGGATCAACTTTAATTCCTTTTTGTCTGACAATGAAATCTAGAAACTTTCCTGAATGAACACCAAAAGTACACTTATTTGGATTCAAGCGGAGACGATACTTCCTCAAACATTGAAACAATTTCAACAAGTCTTCCATATGCCCTTCCCTAGTCTAAGATCTGGCGATCATATCATCAACATATACTTTGATTTCCTTATGCATCAGATCAAGGAATAGGGTTTTCATAACCCTCTGGTACGTTGCACCAGCTTTCTTCAACCCGAAAGGCATCACTCTGTAACATAATGTTCTCCAGGGTATGGCAAACATTGTTTTTTCAATGTCCTCAAGAGCCATCTTAATTTGATTAAATCCAGAAAATCTATCCATAAATAAGAACAATTTGAATCTTAATGTGCTATCAACCAATATATCAATATGGCACAATGGGAAATCATCTTTTGGACTTGCTTTATTTAAATCATTATAATCAACACACATGTAGACTTTTCCTTCTCTCTTTGGTACTGGAAAAATATTAGCAATCCACTAAGGGTACACTGATTTCACAAGAAACCCAGCATCAATCTGCTTTAAAACCTCTTTTTTAATCTTCACTGCCATGTCAGGATGAGTTCTTCGCAGCTTTTACTTGATTGGTGGACATTTTGGCTTTAGCAAAAAATGATGTTCCACACTATCGGTGTCCAAACAAGGCATGTCTTGGTAAGACCAATAAAAGATATCCACATATTCTTTCAACAACTCAATCAACCTTCTCTTCACATCGGGATGAAGAAGTGCCTCAATCTTGATTTCTTTCGAGTCTTCTTTTGAACCCAAGTTAATCGTGTCCAACATCTATTTATACGGCTGAATGGTATTTTTCTTGCGCTCGAGAAACTGTGAAACCTCTTTTGGGATTTCATCATATCCTTCTTCTTCAACCATATTCACAAGATATGCAAATTTTGGAGAGGGTGCAGGGTCATCGCACTCAATGGATTTTTTAATTAAACCGCACAAATGATTTATGATTGATTTTAGAAACTGACACATGTAACAAGTGATTATGAAGATTTATTTAAATTTATTATTTATTTTGAAAGGTATTTTCTGATTACCATTTCCCAAGAAAAAACAGAAAATAAATACACAAATTTAGAAATCAAAAACAACATTTATTAATGATCTTAAAAATCAAAACAAAAGACACACACATTCATCACCACTTTCACCTTGGGCAGAGTGAAAGACTTTTGAAAAGACATAAAAAAACAAATTACTTTGAAACATGAATGCAAGAAGGAACATCAACAGTGATCTAATTCTAGATTCCGACTTCATGTGTCACAAAGTTCGGCATCTCTTGCTCTGGCTCAACTTCGAGAATAACATTAATCTTTGGAGTAGTTAGATGGAGATATCCTGCACTATGAAAGATGTCTTGATAATTACTCAGAATGGACTTTGTCTTCACAACTTCATTAATCATGGAGAAACCCAAACAAGTTTTGTTCCTATTCATAGGTGGATTAATAACCTGCCCCCACACCTTGGTAGGTCCTTTCTGCACCACCTGTTGCAGATCCTTAAATGAGATGATAAAATCTTCATTCTTCCTTATATTATCAATAGACAAATATCGTAACTGAGTTCTAATAGTGGTTTCATCAGCTTCTACAATTCTAAAGGAAGACAAATGAGATATCAACAAGGCTTGCTCACCACTCACAATGACTACATTTCTTTTATGGACAAATTTCAACTTCTGTTGCAAGGTTGAAGTAGTAACTCATTCTTCATGAATCCATGGTCGTCCCAATAAAAAACTATAGGTTGGGACAATATTCATAACCTAAAATGTGATTTGGAATAAGTGTGGACCTATGTGAATAAGTAAATCCACCTCTCAAGTGACATATTTTCTCGAACCATCAAAAGCTTTTACTATAATGCCACTAGGACGCATAGGAGTTCCCTGATACTTAAGCTTCATGAGAGTGCTTCTTGGCATGTCATTCAAAGAAGATCCATTGTCTATCAGCACATTGGACAAAGAATCATTCTTACAATTTATAAATGTATGTAGAGCCAGGTTATGGTTTCTCCCTTTATCAGGCAACTCCTCATCAAAAAAGATCAGATTGTTACAAGTCGTAATATTCCGCACAACATTATTGAACTAATCCAGAGATACATCCCTTTCAACAAAAGCATAATCCAACACCCTAATCAGAGAGTCCCGGTGAGCAGAAGAGTTCATCAACAAGGCTAAAATGGAAATCTTAGATGGAGTTTGCAACAGCTGATCCACAATTTTGTAATCACTCATCTTGATGATTTTTAAAAGATCATTAACATCCTTTTCCAAGGCGGTGCCACTAGATTCCCATACAACTTTCTTAGGTTTAGCATTCTCAACAACCTTCTTACCAGAATTAATATCTCCTCGAAAGGTAGGGGAAAAGACACGACCACTACGAGTTACCCGATAGCTTCATCAATATTCTCAACATCGAACAAGGGTTGGATATGAATTTCCACACCGTCTTCCAGGATAGTTGCAATTTACTTATAAGGCACAACGTTGTCTGATTCATATGGGATAGGACCAGGAAGACAAATAACTACGGGAGAAACAATAGGCTTGTTGTGGTACTCAATCTCTACATGAGTGGGAATATCAAAATGTGGCACAATGACATTCACCCCTGCTTCTTCATAATACTCAAGAGTCATAGAATCATTTTCAGACAAAACACCCTCATTCACTGACTCTAACTCACTAGAAGAAAAGAATAAAGGTGTGAAAAACATAAGAAAAGGGGTTTTGAATTGGGTTTTAAAAACAAAACTATTCTTTTAAATATATTCCCCTTTAAGTTAGAATTATTTTTCCTTCACTCTTGATAATAACAATAAGTAAGAACAGGAAGTAAAAAACAATGTATGTTTATACTAGTTCACTTGAAAATTATCAAGCTTGTATAGTCCACCTGTCAAGGTGATTCCGCCTCAATCAATCGAGAAATCAATCCACTATAACCAAACTGATTACAGTTTTCACAAGCTACCCATAAGTGACTAACAACCTCTAGACTCGCGAGCTCTAGAATTCTTAAGGATTCAGACCTACCCGGTCCCTTAAGGAATATCAACTAATAATCAACCTGATTATTACAATGCACAAGCTACCCACAAGTTACTAATTTTTGTACCCCAATTTTTTCCCCTAAGATCCCTTCACCATGCCATGTTGATTCATTCACAACAAGATCTTATTAGGATTCTTGGTTCCCCTCCCTATATTTAGCTTTCCTCTTTGAGGAATCACCAAGCACCTTGACTTGTGTTATTTTGTGATCATGA
Organism: Vicia faba; assembly: GCA_948472305.1. Lineage (NCBI taxonomy): Eukaryota > Viridiplantae > Streptophyta > Magnoliopsida > Fabales > Fabaceae > Vicia > Vicia faba. The sequence continues at coordinate 1,468,239,611 of OX451737.1, forward strand.
ATATTTTTGTCTTGATTTATTCTTTTAATTAATGAAATGCAATGTTGGTTTGTCTTGCTTGTTACTCATGTAGGTAAAGGCAATAAGATTCAGCAAGTTGATCCATAGGTTCATGAGTTTATTTCCATGACATAGTCAATGAAGCTTGAGAAGTTCAAACCTCACCATTGAAGTTGTTTTGAAAGGGATGGAATGGAAAGGTTATTTTGGTTCACCACATTTCAAGGTTATCAAATTTGGTTGAAAAGCACAAGGGGTTGATTGGAGAAGTTGTCATGTTTGGACAAGGCTTTGTTCCCATTGGTCACAAATGCATATTTCTCTCAATTATCAAGATATGGAAGTGGTTGTGGTTTCTATAAGTTCTCATTATCATCCTCAATGACTTATATTCATAAAGCATTTGTTTTGGAAGAAGAAGTTTGTTCAAAAATTGTAAAAGTTCCTCAACGCATGTTTCTTAATCTAGAAGATACAGTTTTGAAATTCAAAGGAGTATATCTTGCCCATCTTTTGGTATTTTTGAGTGATTCCAAAGTCATCATTCTCTTAAAAGGGGTATTAAAAAATAACTTCAAAAGTTCCAAGGAGTTTTCATGTGGAAGAAACTTGATGAGGAAGAAAGATTACAAGTCCTCCAGATGAATCCCCAATTTTTCATGCGTGACTTCAAATGAGTATAACTGTGTCAATTTTTATCACCTTGAGCCCATTATTTTTCCATAATGATCTTGAATATGTGAAATTTTTTCTTTATTTCATGTGAAAAGTGAGAAAATGGATGGAAGTTGCCTTAAGGATACAAAAGATTATAGGTCATTTTATGAAATCTTCCCAACTTCAACAAGTCATAACTTTCTCAATTTTTGGATATTATGAATGGTTAAAGTTTCAAAATGACATTCAAGAGATCTACTTCATGCCATATTTTTTGGTCAAGAGCAAATTCCAAGTGGAAGGCTATGTTTGGATGCAAGAAATTGTAGGTCATTTTTTAAGAAAAATTTGAAATATTTCTAAGTATGGAAAGTCAACCCTTTTTCTCCAAGTTTGACTCATTGCAACTTTCAGCTCAAGCATCCATTTAACTCCATTATTGTTCCATTGCAAAGATTGTAACCTCATCTTTCTAAAGCATCAAGAATCATGCCCTAAGACCCCTTGAGTTGAAAATGCCATTGGTAAGAAGTTGGCACTTTGAAACTGAATTTCTCACCAAGTCAGAATTTTGAAATCCATAATGTGGCCTCTAATCACAAGTTTTCCACGTGTTTTTTCCTCTAAATATGTTTAGTAAAGTTACAGAATTGTTTAGCACCTCAAAACACAAGGGTTGGATGAGTTTTGGTGAAAATTAGATCACACTTCACTCGTGCATCAGGTTTGCACGAATTCCCTCCAAAATGCATCATTCACTCTTCCTTTTGATCCCATTTTATTCTCCTACAGATAAATGAACTATCCCATTCATTTTCTTAAGCTTGGATAACCAAAATCAACCTACCAAACTTGTTCCATAACTCAGAATTCAGCAACTTTGAAACCCATATACAAGCCTTTTTCAATAAATTTTCCACCAATTCACCTTCCTTGATCTATCCTGAAGCTAACCATATAATTACATTCAAGAATCGTGCCCTATTTTTCTCCACAGAAGTTTAGTTTCAGAGCTCTGCAACTCAAATTCAATAGGTATATTTCTTCACCAATTCTTCAAAACCTTGATATCATTGTGATGCTCTCATTGCCCTGGTTCTAGTCGCAACACTTACTTCTTATTGGAAATACATTTTGACCATGAAATTTCAAATCCCTTTTCAAAACTTTCTTTCCAAATTGCTTGAGCTACAATTTATATAAATTTGGCGCGAGGGTGTGGTTGTCTTCGTCTTGAAGAGATGAAGCGAAAGACATAGCTCTGAGCTTCTGATTTTACAGTTTAAGAGACCTACAATTCACGTTGGCTGGAGGTTGAAGATGACCAACGTGTCATCTTCCAACCAATGATGGAGTGCCACTTGTTATTTTTGAATTCTGATTTAATAATTAATCCAGTGCTTTATTCACTAATGACCATGATATGAACAGCGCGCCAGATCCCTTGGATTTGATTACTAACGCGTTTTGACTCTCATCCAATGGTCCACACATTTTTTACTTTTATTTTCTTTTCTGATTTTTTTATATTTAATTGTTTTAAACTTCAAAGAATCATAAAAAAATCATTTTTAGCCCAAAAAATCTGAAAAAATTATGAAAAATATTTTTGATTATTCCCTTTCTGATTTTTATTTTTTCACAATTTAATTTTGTGTTTTAATATTTTTTATAAATTTAAACTTTAATTCAATCTTTTTAAATGTTTAAAAATACTTTTATGCATTTGTAAATTCTGAAAAAATTATGGAATGATCCAATGATATTGTGACAAATATTGGTGACCTTATTTTATATTTGTTTCTGACTTTGCTATTTTTTATCATTTTTGGTTTATTTTACCCATTTCTTTTAATCTTTAAAATAGTTTCTGACTTTAAAAAATTATCAAAAAAATTATAAAATCATTTGAGCCCTTTTCTGATTTTTCTATGGTCTTACTTTTTATTTCTTGATTAATTTGAACATAGTTAATATTTTTCTCTTTTATTTCTATTTTTAAAAATTATTTTTAAACCTTTTTGTATTCATTAAGATGTAATATTATTTTGTGACTATTTTCTGGCTGATCTTGGGTTTAAATTATTGATCATGAACTTTATTAACATCTTTGGATCCATGGTGTTGAGTCTAACTCCAAAAAAATGGATGAATAATTTTAATAGTAGTTTGATTAAATTTAATCCAAAAGTGGTTTGTATATTCTCTCCCACCCCTCTTCATCTTATCCCCTTCTTATTGCACTAGATGTTGTTGGAGTATGATCTCTATATCATGTCTCAAAACAAATGGTGCATAGATTACTATTGACCGGCCTCAAAATAGGTGCGACTTATATATAAGTCCATTTACAATTGCTTAGCATAACGCTAAATTTTGTCCCGATTCGAATAAATGATTATTCGAGGCCCAAACTTATGCTTGCAAGCCCAAGTATGTTAATTTGATCTATTTGATCCAATAACCTTGATATTCATTGTGTGGAGGCTTTGGTTCTACCAATCCTCTAATGGATCTACAATACCTTTGGTTAACGCGGATCACTTAAACATCGTTGATCATTAAATGATACTCATAAGGATTTCAAATGGATGATATACTTGATAAAAAGCAAATGCAACTTGTTGTGCGGAGGCTTTGGTTATACCAATCCTCTAATGAGTTCCAAATGCAAATTTCAAGATGATCATCCAACTAACCACTAATCACTAATAATTGACTTTATCCTTTTTTCTTTTATATGCCCTTTTATTTTTATGCACTATTTACTTTTAGCATTTACATTTCATGCCATTTTCAACTTTGCTCATTTGAGTATTTACTTTCTTCTCATTTTTATTTTGCTCACTTGAGCTTTTTCTTTTCTTTTCTTAAGATACCTAATAATCAACACAAACCCTAAAAATCTTTAATGATACTTGGACTATTTGGTTACTATCCTTGGCATTATGGAGCATTAGACTTTTTTGTACTTAGGATTAGAAACCTTGGCCTATGATTGGAGACCTTGTGATATCTGATTATTTTGTCTGGAGCTCTTGAGGTTTACCTCAAGACATTGGGTTGTTTGTTTGTTTTGTGTGCAGGTTGTTGTGATTACACCCTTTGTTTGTAATCTGGGATTCACCTGTATATAGTCGTTACTCTGCCCAATTTTTGTGAAGACTTAATACACTTGAAGTTTGATTCTCTCAAGAGGTATAGTATTTTTTCTTGTTTGGTTTCAATCCAAAGAATGGGAATTCTATCTTGGCTCATAGTGTCAAGTATTGGCTTCTTGTTGGTTAGATGGTTCTTATCCCTAGCTTTTACCTTATGCTTTAGGATAGTCTCTTCTTCTCCTCCCATCTTCTTTAATTTCAAAAATCTTCTCCCTCCTTTTGAAAACTCTTCTTGTTTTAAACTTGAACCACTTTCATAATAAACTTGGACTTAGGTCCATACATTTTCAAACATTTTCATAAATAAACTTCAATTAACTTAATAATACTATGACATCATTTTTGTGATAAGACTAAAAGTCAATCAATCTCATTTCAAACCATTTTGCCACTTTGGCTTCTATCTTTAAACTTTTCTCAAAAAAATATTGAACTCTTGACAATCCTTGTAGTGATGCAAACAACTATACTTCTACAATATTTAGTGAAGAGAGATATTTTCCACTTGGGTGTTGAGTGAGGCATTGTTGATTTTAAAATCCAAGCCATATCCTCCACTTTGAGATGATGAAAATTCTCCTTTCTCATGATTGTGGGTAGTAGGCATGTTTTCCACACAGACAATGACGATGATGTTTTATCTCATAAAATTGACCAACACATTTGTGTTTTAACTTTTTTAAAACAGGAACTATGTGTACCCTGATCCCGTATTGCATGAAAAGGTGGTACGTAGGCACTAAAGGTTCATAACCGCGGCGGGTGCCAAAATCGCACAAAATATACTTCTTTTCTCACCTCCACGATCTATTTTTTTTACAATATTTTATAGCCAAAATATACAGATTTGACACAGAGGTTCCTATGGAGTACCGTAGATGTTTAGGGTGCTAATACCTTCCCTTTGCATAACCAACCCCCTTACCTAGAATCTTTCCCCCCTCTTTTTGGGTTTTTTATCTCTTTTCCCATTCCTTTGGAAACAATAAAGCGCGGTGGCGATTTTTTATTCTGATTTGTATAATTCTAGTCAATCCAATCACTTAGTCTTAAACATTTCTACCGCTAAAGAAAAATGGCGACTTCACTGGGGAAAGATTGACCTCTTATTGGTCCATCCCTAAGTGGGTTGAGCATATCTTTGTTTATATCTGTATATGTGTTATTATTATTTTTGTGTTATATGTTGTATATGTGTCTGTTTGGGTTTTCCTGGTTTTCAGGGTGCTTGGTGATTACTCATAAGTCTTATACCCGGACATGGCTAAACTTTAAGATAGAACGGGCGGTATAGTCATGTTAACTTTGAGGGAGTAATCCCAAAAAAGGAGGCATGTGATCCCCCACTCAGTGGAGGCCCCTTGGACTGTAGTGTCGTTTACCGAGTAATGGGGAAGACGTACTGCTTTCGACCTGGGAGCCTGCTGAAACTGAGGACCGTATAATACCAAACCGATCTTGGCCTTTTAGGTGTAGTGCAGAAGCTATGTCGGAGTAATATGGAAATAGTTGTCACGCGATACTACGCTTGGACGAGTTTTTCTTGAGAATATTACTAATTACCGAGTTAATCGGGAAGTTGGTAATATCCGAAGGAAGGATGTAGACTCTGGGAACCTCTAAAACCTTGTTCGGCAGGTGATAACTCTTATACCAACACCTTATGGGTAGTACCTTCGACCTCATGCTCATGACATTGAACCTATGAACCTTATATGTGTGATCTTGTGTGTGATTGCTGCATCATGCATCCATGCACTCATAAGCATCTTTTGGAGAGATCATATTTCAAGGGATTTAAAGGTTGACCATTTGTGAATATCTCAGGTACCTTTTAACCATGGATTGTGGAAAGAGAAAGATCGGGAAGTACAATTTCAAGGATCGCAAGGTAGATGAGTTGATCAGTCTAATTCCCGAGATCGAGTGTTCTACAGAATTTCCGAAGAAGTATAGAGGAGTATTATTATCTATTGGATTTACCTGTTACCGATCGTGTTCCTTTTACTGGTTTGAAGGGTGAGCCAAAAGCACATGAGATTGCTGCTTTGATTCATCTGGGGAAGTCTGAGGTGGAAGCCCATATAACTACTAAAGGAGGTATTAGAGGGTTACCAGCCCAATTCTTATTGGAGAAAGCTCGTTACTTTTCCAGGATGAAGAGTACAGTCGCTTTTGAGGCCATCTTTGCTCTACTTGCTTACGGGTTGTTCTTATTTCCTAATGTGGAAATGTTTGTTGACCTTAATGCTATCAGGATCTTCATGATTGGAAACCCAGTTCCTACCTTGTTGGATGATGCTTATTACTCTATTCATCTTCGGAATTCTTATCATGGGGGGATGATTATCTGTTGTACGCCTTTGTTGTACTGGTGGTTTATCTCTCATATGCCTCAGTCTGATGCTATCTAGGATGTCAAGAAGGAACCCCGTTGGGCTCCTAAGATCATGGCACTTACTCACTCGGATATTGATTGGTATCGCCGAGCTTACTAGGATATATAGATTATTGACAGTTGTGGTAGTTTCTCCAATGTACCTCTTCTTGGTACAAAGGGGGGAATTAACTATAACCCTGTTCTTGCATGATGAGAGCTTGGTTATCCGATGAGGGATAAACCAAATAGTATTCATTTGAGTAGTTTCTTTATGAAGGTAGGAGAAGATCATAGGGAAGCTAGGGAGCATATTGCGAAGGCCTGGCATCACATTCATAAGAAGAGTAGGAAGGATTTGGGACCTAGGGGTGTTGTTTCTTTGGAGCCATATCTTCAGTGGGTCCAAACGAGAGCTATTCAGTTGAAGATGCCGTATTCTCGGGAAACACCTATGCTTGATCTATTCGTGAAGACCACTCCTCCCTTATTAGATGATCTAGAAGAGCTGCAACTTGCTTTGGTTAGGATGCAATAGGAAAAAGGACGCTTGGAAAAACAAGTTCCAAACTATAGAGATTTCCTATAGAGCATACTTAAAGGAGAAAGACGACTTGATTGAGATCCTTGAGAGTCGAGCGATAGAGACTATAGAGAGGCAAGGGGATTTATTTTCTCCTAAGCCTCAATCGAATGCTGATCACTCACTTCCTAATTCAGGTGATTGGAAGGAGGTTTCCACCAGATATGCGGAAGAAAACCAGAGGTTGAAAGCTCATATTGCCAGGCTTACAGGGAAGCGCAAGTGTATAGAGTGATCTCCATCAATCTTACTTTTCAGGGTTTTAGATTTTATTTTCATCTTGTACTTGGGATCATTGAAACTTGTAATCCATTTTGGATTTGTTATAATAAAAGTTTTCAGTATTTCAAATGCGTTATTACTTTGATATTTGCAATATATCCATAAATTTTAAATCCCTTTAAATATTAAAAAAATTAATAAAATCATGTGCATTACAAATCATGCATCATATTGCACATATTTCTTGCATTTGTTATGCATATCCAGGTGTCTTACCAAGCTTCTTTACCTCGTTCAGCAAGCTGACTCATCACTATAACACTAGAGCTAATTTCAGAAAGAAGATGGTCAACTTAGAACAAGAGAATCACGAGCTGTGCAAGGAGGTTTCTACTTTGAAGGTCGGCATGGCCAATATGACTACTCTGATGGAAGCTCTGGTGGCTGCTCAGAATTAGCCACTGAGTGTCCAACCTCAACCAACAAGGGAAACTACTGAAGATCCGACTATTCCCGTATCTACTACTCCAGCTGTTATTCAGAATCGCATGCCTCAAGGTTATCCAGTGGGAATGCCAGAGAATTTTGCACCTGAAGGTTTTAATCTTGGTCCTCAAGATACTCCGATTGTTTAGAATATTGTTACTCCGGCACCTCCCGTGGTACATGCTGCTCCTGTTGCGCCTCCTTCGATAAATATGGTTCCGTTTGTTAATGATGATGTGTGTTGTCCTTTACCTCCACTGAGTGAAGACTTGGGACTTTATGACAGAATGGATGATTTTCAAGAGCAGTTTGACAAGATGCAAAGAGAGATGAAGGCCCTCAGGGGAAAAGAGCTTTTTGGGCAGAATGTGAATGAGTTATGCTTGGTCCCGAATGTTAAGATACCTGCTAAGTTTAAGATCCCGAATTTTGAGGAGTACAAGGGCAACACTTTCCCTCGTGCTCATCTGGTGATGTACGTGAGGAGAATGTCTACCCATACTGATGATCAGCGTCTACTGATTCACTTTTTTCAGGATAGTTTGACCAGTGCCGTGCTGAAGTGGTATATCAGTTTGGACAGCGCCAATATCCATGCTTTCAATGATTTGGGAGAAGCATTCATCAAACAATACAAGTACAACATGGACATGGCGCCTGACCGTGATCAACTTAGGGCCATGGTTCAGAAAGACAGGGAATCATTCAAAGAATATGCACAGAGATGGAGTGAGGTAGCCGCCCAAGTGATTCCTCCCATGGAAGAGAAGGAGATGACTAAGATTTTCTTGAAAATGCTAGGTGTTTCTACTACGAGAGGATGGTAGCAAGTGCGCCAAGTGACTTTACTGAAATGGTAGGAATGGGTATTCGCTTAGAAGAGGCAGTAAGAGGTGTCCGTTTAACGAAGAGTGAAAGTTATGGAGGTATGAAGAAACCATCTTATGGGTTTACCAAGAAGAAGGAAGGGGATGAAAATGTTGTTATGCAAGAGAGGAGAGTTAATACCCCTAGAAGGAATTATCAGCGTCATCAGTAAGTCACCTCAGTTACTCCAATTGTAGGTACCACTTCAACTACCGTTGCTTATCAGAGACCGTCCCAGTAGGGGAATCAAGGGTATAATCAGAGAAGGGAGAGTTATAATCCTATTCCTATGAGCTATATAGATTTACTACCAGCATTGATTCAGAAGAAGTTGGTTCAGACCCGACAGCCGCCCGCTATACCATCACCATTGCCTTGGTATTACAAGGCAGACCAAACATGTGCTTTTCATTAGGGAGCACCAGGGCATAATGTTGAGAATTATTATCCTTTGAAGACTGAGGTGAAGAAATTGGTGAAGTCTGGTATTCTATCTTTCAAGGATGTGGGACCTAATGTGAAAGATAACCCTCTACCCAAGCATGTGGGAGTAAATGATGTGAATATGGTGGCCGGTTGTCCAGACGACTTCTGGATTTTTGATATTAATCTTGTTAGAGGAGATTTGGTGAAAATGCATGCAAACCTTTGTAAATTCAGCTACTATACGCATGACCATGCCGGTTGTACTATTTGCAGTATAGACATACAGGGTTGCGATAAGATAAAGGCTAATTTGAAAGAGATGATGGATGAGAGCCTAATCCACATAATCAGGCCTAGGGAAGAGTATGAAGAGGAAGTGAATATGGTTTCTGGATGTCCTGGAGACTTCAAATTTTTTGATGTAGAGTATATGAATGAGGAGCTTGTGCAATTGAATGCTACCTTCTACCATATGGCTGGTCAGGTGGAACACCAATATGGATCTTCCCAAGTTTGTTGTCGAGATTCCCGAGGATGTTCAATCGTGAAGAAGGGTGTTCAGTTGTTGTTAGATAACAGAATTATCAAGGTTATAAGTCACATGAATGATTACCGTGAAGTTGATATGGTTAAGGTTTGTTTGACTAAAGAAGAGTAGGATGAGGAGTATGCCTCCACAAATGAGTATTTCTCCTCAGATGAGGATTTATTTTCCAAAAATGACTCAATAATGACTGATTGTGTTGAAGAAGGAGTAAACTTCATTGTACCTTATTTTGGGGAACCCTCCCATTTTGAAGTTGAGTATTATAGTGAGCCAGTTGTTACCCCATTGTTGATTAGTTTTCCGGGACCTATCCCCTATAAATCAGATAAGGCTATGCGTTACAAATACAACGCTACAATCTTAGAGGATGGAGTGAAAGTTCCCATCCAGCCAATTCCCGATGTTGGGAATATTGCTGAAAATAGCAGGGTGACCCGCAGCGGTCGTGTGTTTGCACAAGTTGTTCGAAGAGATGTTAGTGCTGGAAAGAAAATTGCTGAGAATGTTGAACCCAAGAAGGATACGGGTGAGACTAGTGGGGTTGCATTAGAGAAAGAAATGGATTATATTTTAAAGATAATCAAGATGAGCGACTACAGAATTGTAGATCAGCTACTGCAGACTCCTTCAAAAATATATATCTTGGCTTTATTGATGAAATCCTCTGCTCACAGAGAATCCTTGATGAGGGTACTAGACCAAGTTTTTGTGGAGAGTGATATGCCAATATACCAATTCAGCAGCATAATTGGGAACATTACATCATGTAATAACGTGAGTTTCTGCGATGATGAACTACCAGATGAAGGAAGGAATCACAACTTGGCCCTCTACATCTCTATGAACTGCAAGAATGATTAACTATCCAATGTGCTAATTGATAATGGATCTGCATTGAATGTTATACCGATGAGTACGCTTATGAAGTTGAAATATCAAGGAACACCTATGCGCCCGAGTGGCATCATTGTCAAAGTGTTTGAGGGATCAAGGAAATCTGTTATTGGTGAAGTGGACTTGCCTATTCATATAAGACCACATTTGTTTCAGATAACTTTCCAGGTCATGGACATTGTTCCCGATTATAGTTGTTTCCTAGGACGGCCGTGGATTCATGAGGTAGGGGCTGTCACTTCAACTTTACACCAGAAACTGAAGTTTGTACGTGAAGGGAAAGTAGTGATCATAAATGAGGAACATGCATTATTGATATCTCATTTGTCCTCTTTCAGCATAGTGGAGGCGGATTATGCTGTTGTTGGAACCCAGTTCCAAGCCCTATCCATTGACAATATAAGAGGAAATGAGAATTCCATGGTTTCACTTAAGGATGCGCAACAGATTGTGCGTCAGGGTCATGGTGAAGTGTGGGGACAGATTGTGGATCCACTTATGAACAAGAACAGAGTTGGCTTGGGGTTCTCTTTGAAGAATGACAAAGGTAAGGGCATGAAGCTGAAGTATGCTGTGAGCAGGTATCAATACATCTTCTGTAGTGAGGGTTATCTTCATCCAACTGTTTCCAGGATTAACGCCATTGTGGAAGATGAAGTAGAGAAGGAAATGCCGAATTATGTGACGCACGAAGTTAGGGTTCATAACTGGATCACCATTGATGTTCCCTCTTGCATACATATTTCAAAGTAATTTGTTTTTTTAATCTTTCTAAAAAAGGCTTTCACTCTGCCCAAGGTGGAAGTATTAATGTTGTAGGGCTTATCTGTTTGTTGTGAAAGTTAAAATCAATAATTAAAGTTGTCTTTGTTTCCCAAATTGTGTCTTTATTTTCTTCTTTTTCTTGGAAAATGGTAATAAAAAAAATCCTTTCAAAATAAATAATAACTGAAATTCAATCTGCATGATCACTTGTTATATGTGTCAGTTTCTAGAAGCAATCACAAATCATATGTGCAGATTAATTAAAAAACCCATTGAATACAATGACCCTGCACCCTCTCCCAACTTTGAATGTCCTGTGTATGGGACTGAAGAAGAAGATTATGATGAGATTCCAGAAGAGGTCTCACGGTTTCTTGAGAACGAGGAAAATACCATCCAGTCATATAAAGAGCCATTGTAAGGGATCAATTTGGGTTCAGAAGAAGATCAGAAGGAGGTCAAGATTGGAGCATTGATGTATACTGATGTAAAGAGCAAGTTGATTGATCTATTGAAAGAGTATGTGGATATTTTTGCTTGGTATTATCAAGATATGCCTGGTTTAGATACAGATATTGTAGAGCACAATTTGCCGTTGAAGCCATAGTGTTTGCCAATTAAACAAAAATTGAGAAGAACTCACCCAGATATGGCAATGAAAATCAAAGAGGAGGTTCAAAAGCAGATTAATGCTGGTTTTCTTGTGACGTCAGTGTATCCTCAATGGATTGCCAATATTGTCCCAGTACAAAAGAAATACGGAAAAGTTTGCATGTGCGTAGATTACAAAGATCTAAATATAGCTAGTCCAAAAGATGATTTTCCATTGCCACACATTGATATGTTAGTGGATAGCATAACAAAAGTCAAAGTATTCTCGTTCATGGACGGATTTTCCGGGTATAATCAAATAAGAATGGCTTCAGAGGACATGGAAAAAACAATGTTTATCACACCCTGGGGAACATTCTGTTATAGAGTGATGCCCTTCGGGTTGAAGAACGCTGGTGCAACGTACCAGAGGGCTATGACAACCCTATTCCATGATCTGATGCACAAGGAAATCGAAGTATATGTTGATGATATGATTTCTAAATCCCAGACTGAAGAAGGGAATGTAGAAGATTTGTTGAAGTTGTTTCAGCGTTTGAGGAAGTATTGTCTCTGCTTGAATCCAAATAAATGCACCTTTGGTGTTTGATCAGGAAAATTGTTGGGTTTCATTGTTATCCAGAAAGGAATTGAATTTGACCCTGTTAAAGTCAAAGAAATTCAAGAGATGCCAGCGCCAAGAACTGAAAATCAAGTCAGAGGTTTTCGCGGGCGTTTGAATTATATTTCCAGATTCATTTCCCACATGACTGCAACATGTGAACCGATTTTTAAGTTGTTAAAGAAAGATCAAGGTTGTGTGTGGATGGATGACTACCAAAGGGAATTTGAAAGTATTAAAGAATATCTGCTTGAACCTCCTATCTTGCTCCCTCCCGTCGAAGGAAGACCGTTGATTATGTATCTGACAGTGTTAGATAAATCCATGGGTTGTACTCTGGGACAATAAGATGAAACAGGGAAGAAGGAATTCACCATTTATTATCTCAGTAAAAAATTCACTGATTGTGAGTCGCGGTATTCCATGCTGGAAAAGAAATGTTGTGCTTTGGCCTGGGCGGAAAAACATTTGAGGCAGTACATGTTGAATCACACTACTTGGTTGATCTCCAAAATGGATCCAATCAAGTACATTTTTGAAAATCCTGCTCTTACTGGGAGAATTGCCCGCTGGAAGATGTTGTTATCTAAATATGATATTGAATACGACGCTCAAAAAGCTATTAAGAGCAGTGTGTTGGCAGATTATCTTGCTCACCAACCAGTGGAGGATCATCAGTCTGTAGAATATGAATTCCCCGATGAGGATGTGATGTTCCTAAAAGTGAAGGATTGTGAGGAACCATTGCCCGAGGAAGGTCCTGACCCTGAATCTCGCTGGAGTATGATATTTGATGGAACTGTGAATTCTTATGGTAAAGGAATTGGTGTCTTGATTGTCACTCCCCATGGATCGCACATTCCTTTTACCGCAATGTTAACATTTGATTGTACTAATAATATGGAAGAATACGGGGCTTGCATTATGTGTCTCGAAGAAGCTATTGATATCAGAATTAAAAATATAATTGTTTATGGTGATTCAACTTTGATAATAAATTAGATTAAAGGAGAATGGGATACTCGTCACCCCGAATTGATCCCTTACAAAGATTATGCTAGAAGATTCTTACCCTTCTTTAACAAAGTTGAATTCCATCACATTCCAAGAGATGAAAATCAATTGGCGGACGCTCTGGAAACTCTGGCTTCTATGTACCAAATGAATACTTGGAATGATATACCTCGAATTACGGTTCGACGACTGTATAGGCCCTCTCATGTGTTTACAATAGAGGAGGTAGCAGATGAAAAACCTTGGTATCATGATATCAAGCATTTTCTTCAGACTCAGGAATACTCGACCGGTGCATCAAAGAAAGATAGAAAGACACTGAGAAAATTGGCTGGCAGTTTCTTCCTCAGTGAAAATGTGTTGTATAAAAGAAATTATGACATGGTCTTGCTCAGATGCGTGGATAGAAACGAAGCAGGCATGTTGATGCATGAGGTTCACGAAGGTTCATTTGGCACTCATGCTAATGGACATTCGATGGCTAAAAGGATGCTAAGGGCAGGTTACTATTTGCTGACAATGGAATCTGATTGTTATAAATTTGCAAAGAAGTGTCATAAATGTCAGATTTATGCAGATAAGGTCCATGTGCCTCTGACACTTCTCAATGTGATTTCCTCCCTGTGGCGTTTCTCTATGTGGGGTATTGACATGATAGGGATGATAGAACCCAAAGCTTCGAATGGACACTGTTTTATCTTGGTACCAATTGATTACTTCACCAAATGGGTGGAGGCTGCTTCATATTCCAATGTTACTAAGCAGGTGGTTGTGCATTTCATCAAGAATAATCTTATATGTCGGTATGGTGTGCCGAACAGAATTATCACTGACAATGGCTCGAATTTGAACAATAAAATGATGACAGAACTGTGCGAAGAATTCAAGATTATCCATCACAATTCATCTCTATACAGGCCATAGATGAATGGGGTTGTTGAAGTTACTAATAATAATATCAAGACAATTATCCAGAAAATGGTTGTTACTTATAAGGATTGGCATGAAATGCTTCCTTTTTCTTTGCATAGATATCGAACATCTGTCCGCACTTCAACAGGAGCAACCCCGTTCTCCCTGGTGTATGGAATGGAAGCTGTACTCCTAGTTGAGGTTGAGATTCCCTCTTTGTGTGTGATAATAGAAACCAAGTTGTCAGAGGCTGAATGGGTCCAGAACCGGTTTGACCAATTGAATTTGATTGAGGAGAAGAGGATGATGGCTTTGTGTCATGGCCAGTTATATCAGAAAAGAATGAAGAAAGCTTTTGATAAGAAGTTCAAATCTCGTGAATTCAGAGAAGGAGACCTCGTGCTCAGGAAGATCATGTCTTTCAACATTAATTCTAGGGGCATGTGGACTCCCAATTATGAAGGCCCATATGTTGTCAAGAAAGCCTTCTCTGGCGGTGCATTAATTCTTGAAACTATGGATGGTGAGGAGTTCCCACGTCCCATGAATGCTGATAAAAGAACAGCTTGCTAAGTTGAAAACCCGAAAGGGCGGCTTAGGCGAAAAAGAGTGTCTCGGTAGGCCGAAAACCTGAAAGGGCGGTCTAGGAAAAAGTTAGAGACATAAACAAAATAAATTTCCCGCTAAGCTGAAAACCTGTAAGGGCAGCTTAGGCAAAAGTTAGGGACTTTCTTGGCAAGTAACTACATCAGACAAGACTTGATCGTTGGAGCAATAATCTTCTCGGATTGTCATCATACTTCAACAGAAGTTGCTGCTCAGGATTTCAAAAGTTGTTAGAGGGGATAGTGGTCATTGTATCTTTTCCATTATATATTACCATTTTCCGAACTTTGTAATTATCCATGGAGTCTCGCCATTCGCAGAATACAATTCTATTAATGAAATTTGAGCTTTTACCCAATTCTTTGTATTTCTTATTTTATTTAGCTTGCAAAGACTCAGTTTATTATTGATAATAACTTTCTAAGCAAAAAGATTAAATAACAAAATCGGTTTTTCAAAAAGAATTTACAGTTTGCTTTTACTTTGGAATTTGTGATGAAATAATGACAACAGAAATGGTGATCCCAGGAATGGACAAGCTCCAGTTGTTTTAAGAATTTTTTTGTTCCCCTCGGGAAGGTTTACTCAGCATGATTTGCCGTATTGAGTTTGTGACTCCAGTATCCTCGGTCAAGTTTGGATTCATTTCTCCTCTTTTCTGAGTTTTCACGATGTGAAGTTTCAATCCGAGATTTCTCCAACGAAGTTTTCGTTCGGTCTAATGGAAGTTCTTTTTCCCGAGAAGTTGGTACCATAATCACTCTTGAAGGACGCAAGTCCCTGGTTTCTCCAGTGAATAACATATTGTGGTTTTCCCTTTGAGGATGTGGTGTTAACCTCCCCAATGAAGTAGGCTTGAATTCCCCAGTGAATGTTTTGATGATTTGGTGTCCATCTGCTTTACTTGAGATTGGTTTTGCAATCCCTGGTAGAAGTGTTACTTTTGAAAACATCTGTTTCCCTGGTAAAGCCTGGAGAAGGATGTACTATCCCTATATTTGTACTATTTTGTCACTTTGTTTTGTTTACTTCCGGATTGTGTTTCTCCCTAGTAAAGCTAAAGCAAGCAGTATGTTTTGTTTCCTCAGTTGGCATTTACTTTTTCTTGGAATGATCATCTTGGATGTGATTTAGCCGAGTTTTGTTTGTGCCCGAGGTGGTTTTTCCTGGTTACTCCCAATGTTGTATATCTGTTTTGTCAGCATACGCACGATAAAACTCATACATTCATACATATATCATGCATAGCTAAAATTGGCAAATAATTATTCATTAACATTTTTTAATATTTTATGTTGACATATCACCCTGTTTTGCAGAGTTACATTGTCCTCTCTTCAATAGAGTGTTGGCCTTAAGCAGAAAGCGTATATTCTTTCAATGTCCCCACTGAGTTGTCCCTTGTGGAAGATTTTTGCTTTAGCCTTCCTGTACAGCTCCTTGTTTGGATGGATTTGGTTTTCCCTCTTGAGTTTATTTCTCAAAGGATGTATTTTGGTTGACTGTTTCATTCTAGTTTATTTCTGGTTTGAATCTGTGGTTCCACAACAATATTATTTACTTTGGATTTCTGAAAACTTCGAGTTGTGGGTGGTGCATTTATTTTGCACGAGAAGACTTTTTCTCCTCAGCAGGAATATTGTGGCATTTCCCCAGGAAGTCATATTTCTTTCCCCATGAAGCTATATTTCTATCCCTAGAAATTCATTTCCTTTTATAATGCTCCATGACAACAAGTAGCTGGTCTCTTTATTTGAGCAAATTATGCTTCCCCTGTAAAAGTAGACGTAACTTTTTTTGCTATCTCTTCTATGAGTGGACAGTTTACAGTCTGTTGTCAGTTTACGCCAATGGATGGAAAGACTTTTAAATTTGCAAAAACAGCTCATTGTGAAATCTTTGCAAGTGGAAGTCTCTTTATTTGAGACAACTTACTTATTACCCTTTCTAGGCGGAGTACCTTGGTTAAAGAAGAAGTTGAGACCCGTTCTAGGAAAAATGCCAGAATTTTAGGGAAACTTGTTATCTTTTTGCTACACTCAGTGAATGTTGGTAGTTCATCGTCAGGGAACGACGATGCTATGATATATTCTCTCTCTACCTTCAGTGAAAGTTGGTAGGTTACCTTCAGTGAAAGTTGGTGATTGTTATCTTTTTGCTACCCTCAGTGAACGTTGGTAGTTCATCGTCAATGAACGGCGATGCTATGATATATTCTCTTTCCACCTTCATTGAAAGTTGGTAGGTCATTGGCAGTGAACATCGATGATTGTTATATTTTTACTACCCTTAGTGAACGTTGGTAGTTCATCGTCAGTGAACAGCGATGCTAGGATATTTCTTTTCCTTCTACCGTCAGTGAATGCCGGTGTTGTTATTTCTTTTCCTTCTACATTCCATGAATGTTGGTAGATTTACCTCCAGTAGGAGTTGGTGTATCCTTTGAACATTTTACCATCCTCTCTGAGTCAGGTCTTTTGATCCACCAGTGATTTATTTTCCTGGTCAGCTCTCTCTTGTTTCTTTATTATTGTTACATCCACAATGGTATTCTGCGTCTCTTTGGTCTTGTTCATATGCATTCATGACCATAAACATTTACATGGCATCTTAAGGCCAAAAATAGGGTTTGTTTTATATTTAAATATCTTCGATCGCGTCGACACGAAGATTTTTAACCTTTGTATCTCCGGATTGAAGAAACTTAAATAAGGGCAGCTGTTGTACCCCAATTTTTCTCGCTAAGATCCTTTCATCATACCATGTTGATTCATTCACAACAAGATCACATTAGAATTCTTGGTTTCCCTCCCTATATTTATCTTTGCTCTTTGAGGAATCACCAAGCACCTTTACTTGTATTCTTTTGTGATCATGAATATTTTTGTCTTGATTTCTTCTTTTAATTAATGAAATGCAATGTTGGTTTTTCTTGCTTGTTACTCATGTAGGTAAAGGCAATAAGATTCAGCAAGTTGATCCATGGGTTCATGAGTTTATTTCCATGACCTAGTCAATGAAGATTGAGAAGTTCAAACCTCACCATTGAAGTTGTTTTGAAATGGATGACATGGCAAGGTTATTTTGGTTCACCACATTTCAAGGTTATCAAATTTGGTTGAAAAGCACAAGGGGTTGATTGGAGAAGTTGTCATGTTTAGACAAGGCTTTGTTCCCATTGGTCACAAATGCATATTTCTCTCAATTCTCAAGATATGGAAGTGGTTGTGGTTGCTATAAGTTCTCATTATCATCCTCAACAACTTATATTTACAAAGAATTTGTTTTGGTACAAGAAGTTTGTTAAAAATTGTCAAAGTTCCTCAAGGCATGTTTCTTAATCTAGGAGCTAGGGTTTTGAACTTCAAAGGAGTATATCTTTCCCATCTTTTGGTATTTTTGATTCATTCCAAAGACATCATTCTCTTAAAAGTGGTATTAACAAATCACTTCAAAATTTCCAAGGAGTTTTCATGTGGAAGAAACTTGATGAGGAAGAAAGATTACAAGTCCTCCAGATGAATCCCCAATTTTTCATATGTGACTTCAAATGAGCATAACTTGGTCAAATTTTATCACCTTGGGCCCATTATTTTTTCATAATGATCTTTAATATGTGAACTTTTTTCTTTCTTTTATGTGCAAAGTGAGAAAATGGATGGAAGTTGCTATAAGGATACAAAAGATTATAGGTCATTTTATGAAATTTTGCCAACTTCAACAAGTCATAACTTTCTCAATTTTTGGAGATTTTAATTGGTTCAAGTTTTTAAAATGATATTCAAGAGATCTACTTCATGCCATATTTTTTGGTTAAGAGCAAATTCCAAGTGGAAGGCTATGTTTGGATGCAAGACATTATATGTCATTTTTGAAGAAAAATTTGAAATATTTCTAAGTATGGATAGTCAACCCATTTTCTCCAACTTTGACTCATTGCAACTTTCAGCTCAAGCATCCGTTTAAATCCATTCTTGTTCCATTTCAAAGCTTGTAACCTCATATTTCTAAAGAATTAAGAATCATGCCCTAAGACCCCTTGAGTTGAAAATGCCATTGGTCAGAAGTTGGCACTTTGAAACTGAATTTCTCACCAAGTCAGAATTTTGAAATCCATAATGTGGCCTCTAATCACAAGTTTTCCACGCGTTTTTTCCTCTAAATATGTTTAGTAAAGTTCCAGAATTGTTTAGCACCTCAAAATGCAAGGGTTGGATGAGTTTTGGTGAAAATTAGATCACACTTCACTCGTGCATCAGGTTTGCACGAATTCCCTCCAAAATGCATCATTCACTCTTCCTTTTGATCCCATTTTATTCTCCTATAAATAAATGAACTATCCCATTCTTTTTCTTAAGCTTGGATAACCAGAATCACCCTACCAAACTTGTTCCATAACTCAGAATTCAGCAACTTTGAAACCCATATACAAGCCTTTTTCAATCCATTTTTCCATCAATACACCTTCCTTGATCTATCCTGAAGATAACCATATAATTACATTCAAGAATCGTGCCCTATTTTTCTCCATAGAAGTTTAGTTTCAGAGCTCTGCAACTCAAATTCAATAGGTAGATTTCTTCACCAATTTTTCAAAACTTTGATATCATTGTGATGCTCTCATTGCCCTGGTTCTAGTCGTAACACTTACTTCTTATTGGAAATACATTTTGACCATGAAATTTCAAATCCCTTTTCAAAACTTTCTTTCTAAATCGCTTGAGCTACAATTTATATAAATTTGGCGCGAGGGCGTGGTTGTCTTCGTCTTGAAGAGACGAAGCGAATGGCATAGGTCTGAGGTTCTGATTTTACAATTTAAGAGACCTACAAGTCACGTTGGCTGGAGGTTGAAGATGACCAACGTGTCATCTTCTAACCAATGATGGCGTGCCACTTGTTATTTTTTAATTTTGATTTAATAATTGATTCAATGCTTTATTCACTAATGACCATGATATGCACAGCGCGCCAGATCCCTTGGATTTGATTACTAACGCGTTTTGACTCTCATCCTATGGTCCACATATTTTAAACTTCAAAAAATCATAGAAAAATCATTTTTAGCCCAAAAAATATGAAAAAATTAAAAAAAATATTTTTGATTATTCCCTTTCTGATTTTTCTTTTTTTCAAAATTTAATTTTGTGTTATGGTATTTTTTATAAATTTACTCTTTATTTGAATTATTTTAAATGTTTAAATATACTTTTATGCATTTTTAAATTCAGAAAAAATTATGGAATGATCCAATGATATTATGACAAATATTGGTGACCTTATTTTATTTTTGTTTCTGACTTTGCTATTTTTTTATCATTTTTGGTTTATTTTACCCATTTCTTTTAATTTTTAAAATAGTTTCTGACTTTAAGAAATTACCAAAAAAATTATAAAATCATTTGAGCCCTTTCATGATTTTTCTATGGTCTTACTTTTTTATTTCTTGATTAATTTGAACATAGTTGATATTTTTCTCTATTATTTCTATTTTAAACATTATTTTTAAACCTTTTTGTATTCATTAAAATATAATATTATTTTGTGACTATTTTCTGGCTGATCTTGGGTTAAATTATTGATCATGAACTTTATTAACATCATTGGATCCATGGTGTTGAGTCTAACTCCACAAAAATGGATGAATGATTTTTATAATAGTTTGATTAAATTTAATCCAAAAGTGGTTTGTATATTCTCTCCCACCCCTCTTCATCTTATCCCCTTCTTATTGCACTAGATGTTGTTGGAGTATGATCTCTATATCATGTCTCAAAACAAATGATGCATAGATTGCTATTGACCGACCTCAAAATAGGTGCAACTTCTATATAAGTCCACTTAAGATTGCTTAACATAGCGCTAGATTTTGTCTAGATTCGAATAAATGATCATTCGTGGCCCATAATTATGCTTGCAAGCCTAAGTATGTTAATTTGATCACTTTGATCCAATAACCTTGAGATTCATTGTGTGGAGGCTTTGGTTCTACCAATCCTATAATGGACCTACAGTACCTTTGGTCAACGCGGATGACTTAAACATCGTTGATCCTTAAATGATACTCATAAGGATTCCAAATGGATGATATACTTGACAAAAAGCAAATGCAACTTGTTGTGTGGAGGCTTTGGTTCTACAATCCTCTAATGAGTTCCAAATGCAAGTTTCAAAATGATCATCCAACTAACCACTAATCACTAATAATTGACTTTATCGTTTATTATTTTATATGCCCTTTTATTTTTATGCACTATTTACTTTTAGCATTTATGTTTTATGCCATTTTCATCTTTGCTCATTTGAGTATTTACTTTCTTGTCATTTTTATTTTGCTCACTTGAGCTTTTTATTTTCTTTTCTTAAGATACCTAATAATCAACACAAACCCTAAAAATCTTTAATGATACTTGGACTATTTGGTTACTATCCTTGGCATTATGGAGAATTGGACTTTTTTGGACTTAGTATTAGAAACCTTGGCCTATGATTAGAGACCTTGTGATCTTATCTGATTATTTTGTCTACAACTCTTGAGGTTTACCTCAAGACATTGGGTTGTTTGTTTGTTTTGTGTGCAGGTTGTTGTGATTACACCCTTTGTTTTTAATCTGGAATTCACCCGTATACAACCGTTACTCTGCCCAATTTTTGTGAAGACTTAATACACTTGAAGTTTGGTTCTCTCAAGAGGTATAGTATTTTTGCTTGTTTGGTTTCAATTCAAGGAATGAGAATTCTATCTTGGCTCATAGTGTCAAGTATTAGCTTCTTGTTAGTTAGATGGTTCTTATCCCTAGCTTTTACCTTATGCTTTAGGATAGTCTCTTCTTCTCATCCCATCTTTAATTTCAAAAATCTTCTCCCTCCTTTTGAAAACTCTTCTTGTTTTAAACTTGAACCACTTTCATAATAAACTTGGACTTAGGTCCATACATTTTCAAACATTTTCATAAATAAACTTCAATCAACTTAATAATACTTTGACATCACTTTTGTGAGAAGACTAAAAGTCAATCAATCTCATTTCAAACCATTTTGCCACTTTGGCTTTTATCTTTAAACTGTTCTCATAAAAAGATTGAACTCTTTTCAATCCTTGTAGTGATGCAAACAACTATACTTCTACAATATGTAGTGAAGAGAGATATTTTCCACTTGGGTGTTGATTGAGGCATTGTTGATTTTAAAATCCAAGCCATATCCTCCACTTTGAGATGATTCAAATTCTCCTTTCTCATGATTTTGGGTAGTAGGTACGTTTTTCACGCGGACAATGACGATGATGTTTTATCTCATAAAATTGACCAACACATTTGTGTTTTAAAATTTTTAAAAGAGGAACTACGTGTACCCTGATCCCCTATTACACAAAAAGGTGGTTTGTAGGCACTAAGGGTTCGCAACCGCGGCGGGTGTAAAAAAAATATACTTCTTTTCTCACCTCCACCATCTATTTTTTATAAAACATTTTATAGCCAAAATATACAGATTTTACAAAGAGGTTCCTACGGAGTACCGTAGATGTTTAGGGTGCTAATACCTTCCCTTTGCATAACCAACCCCCTTACCTAGAATCTTTTCCCCCCTCTTTTTGGGTTATTCGCTCTTTTCCCATTCCTTTGGAAACAATAAAGCGCGGTGGCAATTTTTTTATTTTGATTTGTATAAGTCTAGTCAATCTAATGGCTTAGTCTTAAACATTTCTACCGCTACACTAATAACTTCTAAAACTCGTAAGATCTAGACTTCTTAAGGATTCAGACATACTCGGTCCCTTAAGGAATATCAAACAAAAATTTGAATATAAGTTTTGTTTACAAGAGTATTACTTCTAAAAATTTGAGTATGTAAACTATTTTATGAACAGTGACTTAGAATGTGAAAGTAATAAAAAGCGTTTGCACGTGAAATATTCATTAGTTATCCAGCTTTCTTTCTTGGTCTTCAAGCCTTTAAATAGAGATTAACATAATGTATGCATTGAGGGATACTCTTGGAATTTCCAAAAACATTGGCAGCTTGAACAGTAACGTGGGGGACAAGATCATGCGACGCGTCCGTCCTTTCATGGTAGTGGAATGAAACATTTATTGTTCCATGTACTATTTAAACAATGTTAACGTTATCTTATTTCCTTATGCACTTCAGAGGCTTTTGCGAGCATGAGTATAGAAGCGAGAACATAACATCAGGTCATCAGAACTTCAAGTTTTCAAAGTCATCAGAACTGCGTCTTTAGAGTCTTCAACACTTTGTTATGAGAACCTTTTCTTCGAGCCTTGTCTCTTAGAACTTCAAGTATTTAGAATCTTTAGACCTTCTATCTTTTAGAGTCGTCAGCACCTGGCCTTCAGAACCCTTATCTTTAGAACTTCACAAATAGAAACACAAGCTTTCAGCATCTGGACTTTAGTAGAAACTTTGTCTTCAGATCCTCTAACTTTGTTTCTTAAATCATGTTGTCTTTAGAAATGTGAGTCTTAAGCATCTGGACGTAAGTAACAACTTCTGTCTTCAGATCTTCTGACTGGTTCCCTTAGAACACGCTGTCTTTAGAAACCTGAGTCTTCAGCATCTAGACATAAGTAACAACTTTTGTCTTCAGATCTTTTGACTGGTTTCTTTAGACAAATATCAGAGTATACACTTCAGAGTCTTCTGGAGTGTCTTGTTACTATTCAACAGAACTTGTGTAGCATAGAAGCAGAATCATTTCTCTTCTAATGTCTTGGCCACTCCATCCATCAGAAGCAAAACCTGTTTGTTAAGTACTCAACAATAACAAACATTAGTATAACAAAATTGTTCATACAATCATACTCATTTTTTATCCTCAAAACTCAGAGATGATATTGCAAAACCAAATCTTGTTCTTACAACCTCCTCCTTTCTTAGGATGATAAAACTATGTATTTTGATGACACAATTTTGTACATATGATCATAATCATTGAAATTTAGAAGGGTAAGAAATACTTATCCTTTTTATGATACTCCCACTAATTCAATGACTTGATGAAGATTGTGAAGAAGTGAAAAACACAAGAAGGGGGGTTGAATTGAAAGTTAAAATAAAAAGCGCAGTAGACACGATATTTTTATCCTGGTTCATTTGATCTCAAACTACTCCAGTCCACCCGCCAAGGTGATTTCGCCTCTCTCCAACGAGGACTTAATTCACTAATCAAAAACTAATTACAACACTACTTTGACAACTGCCAAAGTCGTCTTGAGTACAACCACAACCCGGTTAATCTCAAGGAAAACTGGCTTAATCAAGATAAAAGCGTATACTGTGTATTGTTGTTTTTCTTTACAAAAACTGTATCACAATTGTGATATTGGACATTTAATTTTGTTTCCATATTGAGAAGATTCCTGTCTGAATGAAGTCGTTGCATATGATGTTGTCTTGATTGAAAAGTAACGCTTCAGAACTTAGAATCTTGCATGCTGCAATTGCGTCAGAACATTGATGACTCAGAGATGTAAGAATATGATGGTATATTGAACTTCTATTCAGAATCAGAGTATTCTTCACTTCAACACAGGTTCTAATCATCATTCTTCAGCGCAGATTCTGATTACCTCAGCTTGAAAGCTTCTGTAGATTAATTTCGGATGTTGTTTTGGTCAGAACTTCCGCATACAAAGTAACACAAATTTAGAGTGCATATTTGTTCTTTGTGTTTTTTATCATCAAAACTCTAATTAAGGGTTGTAGAATTAAACTATGTTCTAACAATCTCCCCCTTTTTGATGATGACAAAAAATAGGATTTTCAATGAAAAATATAGAACAAAAAGCTTAATAGATTCTCCCTTGAGTTGATTACTCAGATACAAATGAGTTACTTCCCTGAAGTTCCTTCTCGTCAGAGCTTCTGATGCATCTCCTTCTGTTCTTATCAGAATTTGTTCCTGTTCAAGCTTTTCAGAAAATATAGAGGTTAAGATATTCAGAATGTTTGAGACTTTCTCCCCCTTTTTTTCAGGTATCAAAAAGAAATATAATCAGAGTCAAAAAGATTTATTATATTGAAAGTAGAATGCAATGATAATTTTCAGAAACAAGGAGGATAAGAAAAAATACAGATAAACAGTTTAACGAAAATCTAAGAAGGAGGGGGAAGACGTGTGAACAACGCTTCCAACAAGCTCTTAATCTGAGTGCTTGATTCTTCCTGCTTTCCCAGAATGTCTTTGATTTCTTTTTTTTTATCCAATATATCCTTGATCTCTTTGTTTGTGTCCTCTTGCTTATCCTGTCTGGCATGGATTAAAGCATTCTCCTTCTTCAACTCTTCCAGAGTTTGCATAACTAGAGAAGAAGCTGGTGTATCTTCAGGGGTTGCGTGTCATTCAGAACACTCTGCAACCTCTTCTTATTGAACAACTTCTTCTTTTGCAATCACTTTTTCTGGAGCAGTAGTCAGAGGGTGACTATCAGAATCTGGTTCAATCACTTCTGAAGGTTGGTGCTCTTTCCAGGGAGCATTATCCAGCGGAAGAACTTCTTTCTTATACCATTGGCTTAGAACTTGATCTTGAAAGGCTTTTAGCTAATCACTGAAGTTCTGTCGGGCCCTTTCATGGCCCAATTCTTTCAGCTTCCGGGTTTCAGAGTTGAGCCATTTTCTAAATCTTTCCCACAGAGAATCAGAAGCAGCAGAATTAGAAATCTCTTGACTTGCTTTCTTCAAAGAAGTAATCCATTCCTGCATTTCTATTTCAAAAATCAACAGATTCTTACCAACATCTGATTTGGTTGAGGTTGGTTTAGGTTTAGGAGTGGCAATTTTGTTTGAGGTGGAAGCTAGTTGGTCCAACACTTGTGGATCAATGACAAGTCTGAGTTGGCCAGTTGGACGGTTGATAGGTGATCGAGTGGAAGAGTCAGAAATCAGAATTGGTGAGTGAGGGGTGTTTGGTGGTGTAGATTCATATGGTGAAGGGATTTCTGGAATGTCATTAATGGTGAGAGGTAAACGAATCGTAAGAGGTTCTGTTATCCTAGGAATTGGGGTAGTGGTATCAGAATCTGAAAGGGAGTCTTCTGATTGGTTTGCGGTAGCGTGTTGAATTTCTGGTTCATGTATTTCAGAAGATGGGTTTTCAGATTGAGGAGTGAGAGGGTTTTCATTTTCTGGTTGGGGTGAGTTGAGGTTTTGGAGTTCTGGTTGAGGAGAGTTAACATTTTGGGGTTCTGGTTAAGGAGAGTGTGGTTGTGGATTTTCTGGTTGTTGAGGTTGAAAGTTGGGATTTTCTGGTTGTTAAGGTTGAGAGTTGGGATTTTCTGGGAGTGGTGAGGAAAAGTCATGATCAAACATTTCAACATCAGATAGAACTCTAGCAAGTTCTAGTTGATGTTGTTATGGATTTGGATTTGGATTGGGGGACTGAGGTTCATTCAAGAAATTTCCAAGAGTTACAGATGGGTCAAACTCTATGTCAAAATTCTCAAATGTTTGGGGTGAAGGATTTTATGTTTGTTGAGGGGGAATGGTTTCAGATGTTGGAATAGATATTGATTCTACAATAGAAACAAAAGATAGGTTACCTTTCCTTTTATCAGCTTTAGGTTTCCTCTGAGAGGATCCTTCTCCTGCTGCCTTCTTATTTTTGGATTTCTTTAGCACAACCTCTGGAGCTGGCTTATGCAAATCTTGGATGTTGATTTCTGGAATAGTCCCATCAGCATTGCAAGCTTCAAGGTATCTGACGATGATCTTTGGAGAGGCGTCTATCTCAGAAAATAGTGGAAAATCCTTCAGAGGGATTCTCCTATAAGTGATAACCTCATGAGAAGTAATTGTTGGTTCCTTCTTAATGTTCTCAATAATCTTCATTTTCTTCAGATTCTTGGCATTCAAAGGTTTCCCAGCAGTTGCTTCCAGAGTACTGATTTCTTGAGCCTCTGTCAGATGTTCTATCAGCCTATTTTCTGTTAGAATATCTGAAATCAATCTTCCTAGAGGAATCCAATCCTTCTTAGTTCTTTCTTCTTATCTTATCTCTTTCACACTTGTTCTGAGATGGTTGAAGAGAAAATGTGGAAGGTTTATCTTGGTCTTCTTTGCAATGAAGTAAATCAGAAACTGCTGATCAATATTGATGTAATCAGGGGAGCTTGTAGGCTTCCTGTGATTGATACATCTTAGAATTATTCTATCCCGAATTCTGTGATGATCCTTCAAGTCTCTGATCTTGCTGGATGGCTGTCCAGAAGTGAAGATTTCCCTAGCAATAGATTTTAGGTCAGAGCACCTATCAGCCATATCAATCCATTTGAATCCACTGCTATTGTATCCAATGAGTTTCCCAATCACGTCTTCTGTAATCACTATCTTCTTCCCCATAACATATGATGTGACCTGGTGGTTGGATGAGGTAGCATGAATCCAAAACTCTTTAACAAGAATGCGAAAAGTTAGACCCAACAGACGATCAAAGTATTTGTTCCATCCCTGTGCAGTTACATCTTCATACAGATTAAACCCATTTTCTTGTAAGCTTTCAAAATCAATGATCAATTCATAAAGAACTTCAAGGTTGTCAACAGGAGTGAGTATAGTTATAATGGGCTCTTCATATTGTTCAGTTGATGAAGATTAATGAGCAGTGAGATTCTTGAGACTTGACGATGATGCCATTGTTCACACGAATTCTTTGAAGAAAATTGATGAAAAGGGTTTTTGAAAAATAAACTAGAACAAGAAAGAATATCTAAGAGGGTAAAACGTGAATGAATGAAATAGTAACTTGAGTTTATATAGGTTTTTAGAAAACATAATCAGTAAGAAAGAAAATAATTAATGATTATATGCATTAATGAAACCTGAAATTAGGGGATTTAAAGAGATATTGAACAATTACCATTGACAAGTGTCTCAATGCATCCAATCAGAGCCTTGGACCCTTCAGAATTTGAACGTGTGTTCAACCTCAAAAGGTAGCTTGTGAGAGGATGACAGATGTTTGATGGTGTGAACTGCACGCCTCTATCCTTGAAATGAAACGTTCAGATCTTCATAGATAGATTTTGAGGCAACTGTACTTCTAACTTCTGAAGACAAGTTGATCAGATGTTCACAGAAAACAATAAAGTTATGAGGGTTATAATATGCAAATAAAACATTTTATTCTAGACACAATTTTATGCTGAGATGATTCAGAATGAAATTGAATCTATCTTCAGAAAGGGGTTTTGTAAATACATCAACCCATTGGTGATCTGTGTCAATAAATTTCAAAGTAATAATTCCTTTCTGAATATAGTCCCTAATAAAGTGATGTTTTATTTCTATATGCTTAGCCCTAGAATGCAAAATGGGATTTTTAGAGAGACATATGGCAGAAGTGTTATCACAGAATATAGGAATGTTACTCTCAAATATGTTGAAGTATTCAAGTTGACTTTTCATCCAGAGCATTTGAGAGCTACATCCAGCAGCTGCTATGTATTTCACTTCTGCTGTTGACAATGCTATTGTGGACTGTCTCTTGCTGGTCCATGAGATCAGATTGTCTCCCAGAAACTGGAAGCTTCTAGAAGTGCTTTTACGCTCTACTTTGTCTCCAGCAAAGTCAACATCATAGTATCCTACTAAACTGTATTCATTGGATTTTCTATATAACAAACCCAGATTATTAGTACCTTTCACATACTTGAAAAATCTCTTAACTGCTGTTAAGTGAGATTCTCTAGGATCTGATTGGAATCTAGCACATAAGCAAACACTGAATAAAATATCAGGCCTTGAAGCCTTCAGATAA
Source organism: Vicia faba (assembly GCA_948472305.1). Taxonomy (NCBI): domain Eukaryota; kingdom Viridiplantae; phylum Streptophyta; class Magnoliopsida; order Fabales; family Fabaceae; genus Vicia; species Vicia faba. The sequence continues at coordinate 1,468,268,118 of OX451737.1, forward strand.
AGGAGAGATCCAATCATACCTCTGTAGATTTTTTGTTCTACCTTTTTACTTACCTCTTCCTTTTCCAAAATGCGCGTGGGATGCATTGGAGTCTTTGAGGGCTTACATTCTGAGAGGTCAAATTTCTTCAGAAGTTCTTTGACATATTTGCTCTGATGAATGTAAGTTCCTTCAGGAGTTTGGTTTATCTGAATGCCCAGAAAGAATTTGAGTTGGCCCATTAAGCTCATCTCAAACTCTGCCTATATGCACTTAGCGAGTTCTCTTCCCAGAGAAGGTTTAATGGATCCAAAAATGATATCATCTACATAAATCTGACAAACTAAAATGTCATTCTTAAATGTCTTACAAAACAAGGTTGTACCCACTTTCCCTCTGGTGAATTCCTTTTCTAACAGGAAGTTACTTAGTCTTTCATACCAAGCTCTGTGAGCTTGTTTCAGACCATAGAGTGACTTCTTTAGTTTGAAAACATATTCTGGGTGTTTGGAATTTTCAAACCCAGGGGGTTGGTGCACATATACCTCTTCATCTATGTAGCCATTTATGAATGCACTTTTGATATCCATCTGATACAGAGTGATGTCATTGTTTAAAGCAAACGAGATTAAGAGTCTGATAGATTCTAACATGGCGACTGAAGCAAAGGTTTCTGTATAGTCTATCCCCTCTTGCTGACTATAACCTTGTGCCACCAGTCATGATTTGTTTCTGATGACTTCTCCTTGCTCATTCAGTTTGTTTCTGAACACCCACTTTGTTCCAATGACGTTGAATCCTTTTGGTTTGGGAACCAGATCCCATACGTCATTCCCGGTGAACTTATTTAATTCCTCCTGCATTGCCAGAATCCAGCCATTGTCCATAAGAGCTTCATCAATTGTTTTTGGTTCAATCAGAGAGACCAGTCCCATGAGGGATTCTTCAGAGTTTCTGAATGTTGATCTTGTTATGATTGGATCATCCTTCTTTCCCAGGATATTATCTTCTGGGTGAGCTATGCTGCTTCTGGATAACCTTTTATGGAGTTGATCAAAAGAAGGTACAAGATCACTTGTAATATTTCTTTCTGAAGTTGTTGGAGCGTCTCTGTTGGGAACTTCTGATGGGTTGTCTTCAGTACCTGTGAATTCAACTTCTATATCTTCAAAAGATTCATTCTACTTTGACTTTTGAGGGTCAAGCTTATCATCAAATCTAACACTGATTGACTCTTCAACAATTTGTGTTTCTGTATTATATACTTTGTACCCTCTTGAGCGTTCATAGTATCCTAACATAATACACTTTTGTGATTTAGAGTCAAACTTATTCAGATGGTCTTTAGTATTCAGAATAAAACAGGTGCATCCAAAAGGATGAAAATAAGAAATGTTGGGCTTTCTGTTCTTCCACAATTCATATGGAGTGTTTTCCAGAATAGGTCTTATAAAGATTCTATTCTAAATGTAACATGTTGTGTTAATTGCTTCTGTCCAGAAGATCTTAGCAATGTTAGTCTCATTGATCATGGTTCTGGCCATTTCTTGCAATGTTATGTTCTTTCGTTCTACAACTCCATTTTGTTAGGGAGTTCTAGGACAAGAGAAGTCATGCAAGATGCCTTTTTCATTAAAAAATGTTTCAAATTTTTTATTTTCAAATTCTCCACCATGATCACTTCTGACTTTAACAATTCTAAGGTCCTTTTCATTCTGAACTTGGTTAGATAATGCAACAAACACAGAATGTGAATCGTCCTTGTGTCTTAAGAACTTTACTCATTTCCATCTTCTATAGTCATCTATGATCACTAACCCATACTTCTTGCCACTAATAGACGCAGTTTTTACTTGTCCAGATAAGTCTATGTGCAGAAGTTCTAATGGCTTAGAGGTGGAAACAACATTTTTAGATTTAAAAGCACGTTTTGCAAATTTTCCTTTCTGACATGCTTCACACAAAACATCTGAGCTGAACTTCAGATTAGGAAGTCCTCTGACCAGATTGAGTTTGTTAATCTAAGATATTCTTCTCATACTAACATGCCCCAATCTTCTGTGCCAGACCTATTGCTCGTTGTTAACAGAGAGAAGACATTTTACATTCTGACTCTTTAGTTCAGAAAGTTTTATCTTATAAATGTTGTTTTTCCTCTTTCCATTAAAAAGGATTCTAACTAACAGCTTTGCATGAATTTTGATTAAAGATTATATCATAACCGTTATCACTTAATTGACTTATGGATAACAGGTTATGCATTAATCCATCAACTAAAAGCACATTATTTATAGAAGGAATATTACCATTACCTATTGTTCTAGAGCCAATGATCTTCCCTCTTTGGTTGCCTCCAAAGCCCACGTAGCCTCCAGGTTTAAGTTCTAGGCTTTGGAACATATGCTTTCTTCCCGTCATGTGTCGAGACCATCCAGAGTCTAGGTACCATGGCTGGTGTTTTAGCCTTGCTGCTAAAGGTATCTGGTTTGTTAGTTTTACCAAAATTCTGGTTGAATTTTGGTTTGACAGAGTAATCATTACTAGTGTATTTTAGGCCATGTGTGTGCCCATATGTGAAGTGTGATTTTAGTGTTGTGCGTTTTATAACAAGGTCCATGACTTTCTTAGGTGGAGATACCTTACCTTGGTATCCTATTCCTTTTCTGCCATTCCTGCTAACTCCATAGATCATTGAATCCATATTGCTTCTATCTATGTTTTTAGCTAGAAACTTCTGAAAGATGTGATCATACTCTTTCATGACCTTATCAACATTACTAGGAGTCTCTGAGATTATTTCTTTCTGAGAGTTTTGTAAATAGTTTTCTAATTTTAAAATCTTTTCTTTTAACTCAGAGTTTTATAATATAAGACTCTCAGTCTTTTCAGAGTCAGAGACAATATCCCTTTTTAGGTTCTTGAATTTGACTCTGATTTGTTGATACCTTTCCATAAATTCATTTAGACTTTCTGCAAGTTCAACCTTACTAAAATTAATAGTGAAATCAGGGAATACCTCTTCGGTGTCTGATTCTGAGTCTGAACCAGAAGATTCACTGTCTTCTGACACATTTTCCATGAGAGCTATGTTGGCTCTTTCATCATCTGACTCTGAGTCAGCATCAGACGTGTTTGAACCATCCCATGTTGCCATGAGGCTTTTCTTCTTCTCCTTGAAGAACTTCTTTTTGGGCTTCTCCTTCTGAAGCCTTGGACAGTGAATTTTGTAGTGCCCTTGTTCATTGCACTCATAGCAGATGATGTATTTGTTAGTTGACTCTCTGTGTCCTGAAGAAGCTTCATATCTTCTTTGTCCAGAGGAGGACTCAGACTTTCTATATCTAGAGGAGGATTCATTCGGATTCTCTGATCTACTCGGGTTTTTGAATTTTCTGTCTCTGCTTTCACAGTTGATTAACCCTTCTAGTCAGGAGAGACAATTTGTCTTCTTCTGATGAGGATCCATCAGAGGTTTCTTCCATAGCCTGCAAAACCTTAGAATCATATTTTTGTTAGATTTTAATGCTAGAGGCTTACCTTGCTTTTGAGGCTCATCTTCTTTTATCTCTATCTCGTGACTTTTGAGGGAGCTGACAAGTTCCTCCAGAGATATCTTGTTGAGATCTTTAGCTAGCTTAAGTGCAGTGACCATTGGCCTCCATTGCTTGGGTAGACTTCTGATGATCTTCTTTACATGATCAGCAGTAGAATATCCTTTTTCAAGAACCTTCAGCCCAACAACAAGAATCCGAAATCTTGAGAACATTGCTTCTATGGATTGACTATCTTCCTTCTTGAATGCCTCATATTTCTGAATGAGCGCAAGGGCTTTGGTTTCTTTGACTTGTATGTTGCCTTCATGCGTCATTCTCAGAGAGTCAAACATGTTTTTGGTTGTCTCTTTGTTTGAGATTTTCTCATATTCTAAGTATGAGATAGCACTGAGAAGTATTGTTCTGGCTTTATGATGGTTTCTCAAATCACGTTTTTGCTGGTCATACATCCTTTTTCTGTCTATCTTCTGACCACTTTCATCCACTGAATGTGTGTATCCATCAATTACCATGTCCCACAAATCAACATCATGAGCCAGAAAGAAGCTCTCAATTCTGTCTTTCCCGTAGTCAAAATTTTCTCCATCAAAGAATGGAGGTTTGCCGCTGATTCTATCCTTGTCCTCATGATAATCATTGTTGGTGTTTTGGCTTGGTCCCACCATAGTGTTTTTCTAAAGCTTGGATCTTGTACTGACACGGTTAAGTGTATGAACTCAGAACCAGGCACTCTGATGCCAATTGAAGAAGTGAAAAACACAAGAAGGGGGGGTTGAATTTAAACTTAAAATCAAAAGCGAAGTAGACACGATATTTTTATCCTGGTTCGTTTGATCTCAAACTACTCCAGTCCACCCGCCAAGGTGATTTCTCCTCTCTCCAACGAGGACTTAATTCACTAATCAAAAACTGATTACAACACTACTTTGACAACTGCCAAAGTCTTCTTGAGTACAACCACAACCCGGTTAATCTCAAGGAAAACTAGCTTAATCAAGATAAAAGCATATACTGTGTATTGTTGTTTTTCCTTACAAAAACTATATCACAACTGTGATGTTTTACACAATTTGAGCATAGATATGGATATGTAAGATTGCAGTGTTTGAGAGGTATGTTGCAGTGGTAGTAAAAAATCCTAAACGATTTATCCTCTAAGCTTATTTATATAGGCATGGAAATCTTGTCCAACATAAAGCATGATAATGGACATTCAATGTTGTTTCCATATTGAGAAGATTCTTGTCTGAATGAAGTCGTTGCATATGATGTTGTCTTGATTGAAAAGTAACGCTTCAGAACTTAGAATATTGCATGCTGCAATTGCATCAGAACATTGATGACTCAGAGATGTAAGAATCTGATGGTATATTGAACTTCTGTTCAGAATCAGAGTATTCTTCACTTCAAATCAGATTCTGATCATCATTCTTCAGCGTAAATTCTAATTACCTCAGCTTGAAAGCTTCTGTAGCTTAATTTCTGATGTTGTTTTGGTCAGAACTTCTGCATACAAAATAACACAAATTTAGAGTTCATATTTGTTCTTTGTGTTTGTTATCATCAAAACTATAAATAAGGGTTGTAGAATCAAACTATGTTCTAACAGATTGAATATCCTGAATCTAAACCATTAGAGTAAGAACTCCCCCTCGTTCCAATAGTAAGTGCCGTAATGATACCAAGGCCTGCAGTTGCTCCACAACGCAACAATCAACAAAGAGTGGAAAGACCAAAACGGCAGTTTAACTGAATCAACATGAAATTGGCTGAAGTTCTACCTCATTTGATGAGATCCAACTTGGCAACCTTGAAAGAGGCTCCCAAGAACCCAAATACTACATCTCCCCGATATAATCCAAATGCTCGGTGTGCCTATCATTATGAGAGTCCTGGCCACGATACCAATGACTTCTGGGCTCTAAGAAATAAGGTACAAGATCTGATTGAAGCCAAGGAAATTGAGTTTGATGCTCCGGAGAAGCCCAATGTCATAACTGCTCCCATGCCTAAGCATGGTCGTGGAGTTTATTCTATTGATACCGACTTGTTTGTGACCTTGGTAGATGAAGTTTCTACTCCTCTCATGACTGTGAAGAAGAATTTGCTGTTGGCCGGTTTATTTCTGGGTTGTGGCGAAGGTTGCCACATGTGTTCGTTTCTACCTTCTGGTTGCCGTTTGCTGAAGTTAAGTGTTCAACGCCTGATGGAAAGCAAAGAAATTTTGTTTGAGAAAACTTTGGTTCCCGTTGTTCCATCTGAATACATTGCCATCATAACCATTTCCGCCAATCCTTCCAAGGTCTCCTCGAGAAGACCTGTTAGGATTACATCTGCTCCAAGAATTACTCCGCTGATAATCATTATTCCTGGTCCTGTCCCGTATGTCTCAGAAAAAGTTGTCCCCTAGAATTATGGTGTCGATGTGTAATATCATGGCATCAAAGAAGATTTGAAAGATGAAGAGGCTGATCCTGATATTGGTAACATTGTCGGAACCAGCAAAGTTACCAAAAGTGGAAGGATCTTCTCTCCCGAGATTTCCCCTAAGACTGTCAACAAGCCTATTGTCATTCCATCTGTTGTTCCTGCTAGTACATCAACTACTGCTCCTATGCTTACTCCAGTTATTACCCCTGTCGGTGAATCATCTGATACCCGCGACAAAGAAATTATAGGTGAGCCTGCCCGAACGGAGGCGCCTAGGAAAATTGTTGTGGAAGCCTCTAAGCAAGAGATAGAGGAAATACTGAAAATAATTAAGAAGAGCGACTACAATGTGGTTGAGAAGCTGGGGTAGACCCCATCAAAGATATTCATGTTGTCTTTGTTGTTGTGTTCCGAAGCCCATGCGAAGGCTTTGATTGCATTCCTCAAGACTACACATGTGCCGCAGGAAACTTCAGTTGATCAGTTCAAAGATTATGTGGCCAGCCTGACTGCTGATAATGGGCTGGGTTTTTCAGATGCAGACTTAACACTGAAGGGAAGGAAGCATAATGATGCTCTACATGTCTCGATTGAATACAGGGGCACCACTATAGCTCATGTGCTGGTAGATACGGGGTCTTCGCTAAATGTCTTGCCTAAGAAGGCATTTGATCAGCTAGATTGCAAGGGTTTGACTCTAAAGCCTAGTAACATTGTGGTAAGGGCTTTTGACGGATCGAAGAGAATGGTGCACGGGGAGGTGGACATCCCTTTCAAAGTGGGTTCTCCGACTTTTGGGTCCACCTTCTATGTGATGGACATCTGGTCGTCGTATTCTTGTTTGTTGGGTCGTCCTTGGATCCACGAGGCTAGGGAAGTTACTTCCACACTACACCAAAATGTTGAAGTATCCGGTAAAAGGGAAGATTATCACAGTGCGGGGTGAAAAGGAGTATATGGTGAGCCACCTCAATTCCTTCCGCTACATAGAGATGGACGGGGAATTCATGGAAACTCCTTGTCAGAACTTCGAAGAGGTCCCTCAGATCTTGGCATCGACTGAAACTACTACCAGCAGCAAACCTCCTCTAAAGATGGCTTCTCTCAAGGACGCCAGGGCCGTGGTTGAAGAAGGTGGGTGTACCAATTGGGGTCAGCTCCCTGATTTCACTCACAAAACTGATAAATTTGGTTTGGGCTTTACTACAAGGGCTCAAAGGGTTGTTCGACGCGCTCGGGCTGGAGGACCTCCCCTACACATCAGTAATCAGGGAATTAATGCCATTGAAGACAACGAGGAGGACTCGGACATTGACAGCTGGATCTACCCAACTACCAATGGTGGACCGAGTAACTAAACGACTAGGGACTTTATACCAGTTTCTTTTATTCCGCAATAATTGTCTTACTTGTTTTGATAGTTGTAATAAACAATTTAAAACTTTACGGCCTTGTGCTTTGCCCTAGGCACATTGGTTTTTCTTGTGAGGGCTATTATTTGTCATTTCATATATCATTAATAAAGCATTGGACGTTTCTTGCATACAAATTTTGCGCTCTCTATTTTTCTTTTCTATTTTCACTTTATCAAAATAGCTATTCTCTTACACACACTCACGTACCATAATGAAGATCCATATCCACTATGGATCCCATTGACAACAGCTCTGCTATTGCCAGTTATGACTTCAAAAATCCGATCAACCAAGCTGAAGACGAAGGTAAGGATGATTGTGAGGTGCCTGGAGAACTTGCTAGACTATTACAACAGGAAGAGAGGGCCATACAGCCTCATGAAGAGCCGATTGAGATATTGAACTTGGGTACTGAGGAAGACAGAAAAGAGGTTAAAATATGTGCAAATCTGGAGCTTAGCGTCAAATGGAGGTTGATACAGATGTTGCACGACTATGTTGAGATCTTCGCTTGGTCCTATGAAGACATGGCTGGTTTGGACACTGATATTGTGTTACATCGCCTGCCGACTAAAGAAGATTGTCCTCCGGTTAAACAAAAGGTTTGTCGTATGTGCCCTGAAATGTCGGAGAAGATCAAGGAAGAGGTCATGAAATAGTTCGATGCAGGATTCTTAGTTGTCACTTCTTATCCACAGTGGGTTGCCAACGTCGTCCCGGTACCTAAGAAGGACGGTATGGTACGGATGTGTGTAGATTACAGAGACCTGAACAGGGCAATCCCCAAGGATGACTTCCCACTTCCTCACATTGACGTTCTGGTCGACAACACCATATAACACAAAATATTCTCCTTCATGGATGGTTTCTCTGGCTACAACCAGATCAAGATGGCCCCTGAAGACATGGAGAAGAAAACCTTCGTTACACAGTGGGGCACCTTCTGCTACAAGGTGATTCCTTTTGGGTTGAAGAATGTTGAGGCAAATTATCAGTGTGCCATGTTCGCTTTGTTCCATGATATGATCACCACGAGATCGAAGTCTAAGTTTATGACATGATATCCAGGTCTCAGACTGAGGAAGAGCACCTAGATCATCTCCAAAAGTTGTTTGACAGGTTGAAGACATACAAGTTGAGGTTGAATCTGAACAAGTGCACCTTCGGGGTAAGTTCTGGTAAGCTTCTGGGATTCATTGTCAGCGACAAGGGTATTCAGGTAGACCCTGCGAAGGTAAAATCCATACAAGAGATGCCAGTTCCCCGTACAGAGAAGGAAGTTAGAAGTTTCTTGGGATGCCTGAATTATATCGCCATGTTCATTTCACATCCGACTGCTACTTGTGAGCCAATCTTCAAGCTTCTGAAGAAATATCAAGTGGTAAAGTGGAATGATGAATGCCATACCGCTTTCGAAATAATCAAGGAATACCTTCAAGAACCACCAATTCTGATGCCTCTAGTTGAAGGAAGACCTTTGATATTATACTTAACATTGCTAGACAATTCAATAGGGTGTGTGCTGGGGCAGCATGACGATTCTAGTCGAAAAGATCACACAATATACGACCTTAGCAAAAAGTTTACCGACTGTGAGACACGATACTCATTGCTCGAGAAAATTGTTGCGCTTTGGCATGGGCTGCTCGCCGACTGAGACAGTATATGATGACTCACACTATCTTGTTGATATCAAAGATGGATCCAATCAAGTACATTTTCGAGAACCCCGCACTCTCCGGAAGGATAGCAAGGTGGCAAATGATCTTAAATGAGTACGACATACAATATACAACCCAAAAAGAAATAAAAGGGGAATGTATTGGCTGATCATTTGGCTCATCAGGCCATGGATGAATACCATTCCATGAATTTTGAGTTCCCGGATGAGAATATTAGGTTGGTGACTGACGACGAAGAACCTGGACCGGATGAAGGACCTGTGGAGGGATCCCGATGGTCTATGTATTTTGATGGAGCCTCAAATGCACTAGGTAACGGAATTGGCGCTGTAATCATATCTCTCGAGGGCTGTCATACTCCATTCATTTCTCGATTATGTTTCAATTGCACCAGCAACATGGCGGAGTATGAAGCGTGCATCATGGGTCTTAGAGCTGCTATTGACTTTAGGATCAAATTCTTGAATGTATTCGGGGATTCCGCTTTGGTGATAAGTCAAATCAAATGCGAGTGGGATATGAAACACCCGAATCTCATTCCTTACAAAGAGTATGTACTGACATTGCTCCCACACTTTGAGGAGATAACCTTCAAACATTTCCCACGAGAGGAGAACCAGTTAGTGGACGCGCTAGCTACCATGTCTTCTATGTTCATGGTTAGGTGGGACAATGAAGCTCCCCAAATCACCATTGAGAGGTTGGACAAACCAGCACACTGCTGTGAAATCGATACCGAAGAAGTGGTAGACAAACCCTGGTTTCACGAAGTCAAGAGGTATCTCGAGGCTCAAGAGTATCCCGAAGGGGCATCTGTCAATGATAAGAAGTTTCTGAGAAGGTTCGCTTCAAAGTTCTTCCTCAGTAATGGAATCCTCTATAAACGCAACCATGACTCCACACTATTACGGTGTGTAGACAAAAGTGAAGCAGAGAGGATCATGACAGATCTACATGAAGGCACCTTCAGAACCCATTCCAGTGGACATACCATGGCTAAGAAGATCTTACGGGCAGGATACTACTTGTCCACTATGGAAGCCGATTGTTATCAGCACTCTCGAACTTGTCATAAGTGCAAAATCTACGCTAATAAGGTGCATGTGCCTCAGGTCCCCTTAAATGTCTTGACAACTCCGTGGCCCTTTGCAATGTGGGGCATTGACATGATCAGTGAAATTAGGCCCACCGCTTCTAATGGACATCGCTTCATCCTAGTATCCATTGATTACTTCACAAAGTGGGTTGAGGCAACCTCTTTTTCTACAGTAACCAAGAACGTCGTGGCGCGGTTTATCTGACATAATCTGATATGTCGATATGGTGTGCCAGAGAGAATTATTACTGATAATGGTACGAATCTCAACAACACAATGATCAATGAGCTCTGTAAGCAGTACAAGATACAGCATCATAATTCTTCCCTTACCAGCCGAAGATGAATGGCGATGTTGAAGAAGCTAACAAGAATATCAAGAAGATTGTACAGAAGATGAAGGTGACATACAAAGAGTGGAATGAGATGTTACCATTCTCTCTTCATGGGTACTGTACCTCAGCACGGACGTCGAAAGGGGCAACCCCTTACTCTCTGGTATATGGCATGGAGGCAGTCCTACCCATCAAAGTCCAGATACCCTCTCTCAGGATTATGAAGGATGCGGGTTTAAACAAAGACGAATGGATCCGAACCCGACTTGATCAATTAAATCTAATCGATGAAAAGAGACTTACTGCTATCTTCCATGGTCAGACGTATCAAAAGAGAATGATCAAGGATTTTAACAAGAAAGTCAGACGCCAAGAATACCAAGTTGGGGGTATGGTGATCAAACACATCATACTGCCGCAAGGTGATCCCAGGGGAAAATGAACCCCCACGTACGAAGGGCCATTTGTGGTTAAGAACATTTTCTCGGGAGGAGCTATGATTCTAACCACCATGGATGGTGACGACCTTCCTCACCCTGTCAATGCAGACATAGTGAAAAGATACTACGCCTAATCAAAGACCCGCTAGGTCGACCGGTCTAGGAAAAAATAAGGGCTTCCCGGTGAACCAAAAGGGTTCGGGCAAAAGTAAGGGATGAAAATGAAAAAATCTGTGCACCCGGCAAGTCGAAAACCCGAAAGGGCTGCTTGGGCCAAAAAAGGGTATCCCAGTGGACTGAAAACCCGAAAGGGCGGTCCAGGAAAAAGTTAGGGATATGAAGCGTATCACTATGTCTCATTGGATCATCTTGCGACCAGACTTCGGTATCGACTATCAAGCTCGGACGACGCCAACCAATCTAATCAACTTTCGTCCAAGAAGCAAAGTGATGAGACACTTGAAGATATAAAGGAAATAGCAGAGTTGGAACCCAATGGGGTTGTTTCACATAGATGTTTTTCTTTCTTTTACACAAATTGTATAATTTATATCTTTCGGTGGTGTTCTCTTACTAGAGAGTTGGCCTCCTTGTACAAAAACCCCTATTACAGGCCAATTTCAAAGATCAATACAAATCATTTTCACAAGAGTCTTCGATCTGTTTTTTCTTTTTCTGTTTTGTTTTGAAAGAACGTCCAATGATTTATTTTTGATATATGCATTTGAAAATGATTGCTGCTCATAAATATTTACATAAGAAACAAAAGCCAATTACTCGTAATTCTAGAAACAGGGGCAAAAACAAGAAGTGCCAAACCCTACAGTTACTTTGCCCAGCAGGTACCGGGATAGAGCAAGCTTGGGAACATAATTATTGGTACTTACACTCCACACAGAGTAAAAGTATCCAAAGGCATTGATGTCAGCTTTCCCGAAACAAGACGTAACCACCCCAACTGAGGTTCATAATCGCGTGCGACTCAATAAATTTTATCCCCCAAGCAGAGTTTATTTCTCTGGGCACAGAGGCTCAACCCCCAACAGAGTTCATCACTTCAGCTACAAAAATACATTTTCTAAGATCATTCCCCGCAGAGTTTATTCTCAAGCATCATCTCTTCCCGACAGAATATTTACACATCTCCAGCAACCATCAGGGATTTATTTTCCCAGACGCAAGCACACCCCGATAGCATTTCATGAACATACATCATGACATATGTATACATATCGTATACAGCATAATCTCATTTATTTTGAGAACATCATCTCACCCTGCATTTCATGCATCGCATATAACTAACCCAGAATATCTTTCAAGGAAAAGAGGATTAGCTTCAACAAATTCAGCAGTTATGCAAGTCACATCTGCAGACGACTAACAGAAACTTAGTTCCCGAAACCAAACGGGTCAACTAATCTACACTATCGCTTAGAAGTAACCCTACTATCCAGGTTCCTTCTCACAGACCTACTATCCAGGCTTTCATATCGAAGTAACCCTACTATCCAGGTTCCTTCTCACAACCCTACTATCCAGGCTTTCATATCGAAGTAACCCTACTATCCAGGTTCCTTCTCATAACCCTAATATCCCGACTTTTATTTCGAATTAACCTTACGACCCAGGTTCCTTCTCATAGCCCTACTATCCAGGCTTTCATATCGAAGTAACCCTACGACCCAGGTTCCTTCTCACAACCCTACTATCTAGGCTTAAATATCGAAGTAACCCTACGACCCAAGTTCCTTCTCGCTGCCCTACTATCCAGGCTTTCATATCGAAGTAACCCTACGACCCAGGTTCCTTCTCACAGCCCTACTATTGAGGATTTCATTTCAAAGTAACCCTACGACCCAGGTTACATCTCATAGCCCTATTATCCAGGCTTTCATATCGAAGTAACCCTACTATCCAGGTTCCTTCCCACAACCCTACTATCCAGGCTTTCATATCGAAGAAACCCTACGACCTAGGTTCCTTCTCACAACCCTATTATCCAGGCTTTCATATCGAAGTAACCCTACGAACCAGGTTCCTTCTCACAACCCTACTATCCAGGCTTTCATATCGAAGTAACCCTACAACCCAGGTTCCTTCTCACAGCCCTACTATCCAGGCTTTCATTTCGAAGTAACCCTACGACCCAGGTTCCTTCTTATAGCCCTACTATCCAGGATTTCATTTCGAAGCAACCCTACTATCCAGGTTCCTTCTCATGACCTTACTATCCAGGTCCCTTCTCTTTTATCTCCAAACAACAGTTCACAACACTGCCAGACCTGGGCCTGATCAAACACGATCGATTTTTCATTTCACTAGTAAGTCGCGACACAGCCTGTACACTAACAAAATATGCAGTTCACCTTCGGAGTTAATTCCCCAGTAGAGTAACGGACAACTGAAGCTCCTAAAATTCTATTTCTCCCAAGACATATACCAACATTCCCAGCAGATTCCTCCTCAACGACAGGAGCAGGGACTCTCATCAAAGGAATATCTCAGGAAATCAACATCCTCTAGATGGCATCTTTAAGACCATCTCCAAAAATTCTCTAGCAACTTCCAAATGGCATCTATAAGCCCATTCCCGATATCATAAATCAAGTATCACTTCATGCGAGTGCAAATTTATGGGCACTCTAGTGTTCAATCATCTTCCACCTTCAGATCACGAAAGGCAGACAAGCCAATCTACATCCTCAGGTTTAAGAAGATTGAATAGGGGTAGCTGTTGCACCCCAAAATTTGCCCTCTCATTTTACTTAAGGAAGCCCAAGAGGTGACCAGACAAACTCTCTCCTAAGGAAGTAAACCTCAAATTAGGGTTTCCATTTTCATCAAGATGGGTGAACTCCAAAGACCTCATATGTTCTCCATGTTTCTAATATGTTCTCAAGAACCTCCATGTCAATTTTTAAGCCTTGCACAAGAATTTTGCTCAATCAATTGCTCAGATGCTTGAGAATCGACTATATTAGGTCAAAAGTCAATTGTGGCCCACATACAGTCAAACTTCAATATTTTTGGTCAACATCAACATTTTTAAGTGATATCCATCATTTGATCAAGGGCTGATCATGATTCTTCAAGGAATGCCCTAAATTTATTAAAAAACAAAAGTTGCTAAATTAGGGTTTCTTAGGAAAAGTCAACCAAACTTTGACGAAACATAACTTCCACATACTTTATCAAAAAATTTCCATCCAAGGCTCATTTTGAAGAGGATGAAATTCTCTACAACTCATATTCAGCCTACAAGTTCAAAATATGCACTCATCAAAAGATATGAATTTCTACATTATAGGTCCTTTTGAAAAGTCAACAAAAACACTTTTTGGGTCAAATCTCCTTACATGAACATGGAAGACCCAATTGAAATGAGACCAAAACGGTTGCTTAGGGGACATCCTAAGCTTTCTAAAAAGTCTAAGAACACCTCTCTAGGGTTAAAATTGGAGGAGATATGCCTTGTTAAAGTTGACCTTTTTTGCAAAATAGGCAAAAGTCAAATATGCTCAAAAATGCATTTTTTTTACCAAATAGGCTTAGCATTTCATGATTGCACCTCACTTGTAGCATGGTCTACGACCCAAATGTTCACTCACATGTTATTTGCTTCATTATTTATTTTATTTTGATTTTTTTAATTAAAAATTGAATAAAATCAAATAATTGGTAATTAATATCAAAGATATGTTTTGATATGATTTTTGGACAGAATCTCAATCAAATTATGCTGAGATATCAAGACCAAATCGAATCAAGCATGATTGGTACAAAATTGGCATGATTTGGCTTGATATAGAAAGATATCATACAAGGATTAAGACCAAATCAAATCTTCATAATGAACCAAGATTTAGCTCGTTTTTTGTGACCAAATGTATTCCATTACATATACAGAACATATCAAATGCACAAGGAAAAGAGTTGGAAGTCGTGAATGAGCAAGAACAAACTAAAAAATATTGACAAAAAGTGTGAATCAGTTTCAGTCATACAAGCCATCTCAAGCCATCCTAGCATTTCCAATCGATTGCTGGACGTCTCAGGAAGCTATCCCAGTCATTTGCAAGGTCTAACACGCACAGAAACCCAAGCTACAACTCTCACAGTTTGCTTATTTTTTCCAAATCGATTACTGAATTTCCTGCATCATTAGCATATTTAAGTGATATATTTGTGATCATTGACATGTTTGCAACCTTAATGGATGATTTAATTGAGTTTTTGACACATATATATATATATATATATATATGCAACTGCCATTAATAGGGTCTTCATGTGCGTTTTAGGGGTTTGTTACACAGGTTAAATTTGGTCAAGAGAAGAACACCATGATGTTCACGAGATCAAGACGAATTGATCCATATAAATGGAAGTAATTTATCATGTGTCTTGTGCATTTTGGAAATTCGCAGGAGCTATGGCTACGAACATGTGACTGTAGGTAAAGGGTCTTTACCTAATACGACGGTTCTAGGAAGAAGAAGATATGTGGCGTGATTCCATTGGGACATTTGAAATCTCGCGCGCGTTTCCCACTAACTCATTTATTTTGTTATATTATATTTTGTTTTCATTCTATGCACAACAAAGCAAATTGGCCCGGTGGTAAGAGCGCTTGGTGGGGAGTATGAGGACCTGGGTTCAATCCCAGGTCCAAGCAATTTTCATTATTTTGTCAATTTCTATTCACAGATCCAGTGCATCAACCCCTCAAGCGTCTATCACGTGCCATCAACATTTATCCACTGGATCAGCATAACATCATATCTAACTCTTCGAGCCTGAAAGACCATGGTGCATGTCCAAGTCAACATCACACACGATCCAGCACTGACCGGGCTTCAGTACTAATGGGCTTAGATAAATTCAGATCTACATCCCCCAATTACTTCAGCAAGCAGGCACATCTCTAATTTTTTTCTATTTTCTATTTTATTTCTTGTTCTCCTATTATTTACCCAATTGATTATTTTTAAAATAACAAAAATCCTTTTTTATCAAATCAAAATCACAAAAAACATAAAAATATTTTTATAAAATGTTTTATTTTCTTTAATTAACAAATTTAGTTTAAATTAGATCAATTAGGTCTCTTAATTAATTTTTCGCATTTAATTCGTTGCACATTTTAATTATCGTTTCGATTATTATTTGTGTAACTGTTTCGAGGTTGTAATAGATTTTAATTAGGGTTTTAATTGCCGCATTTTATTTTCAGTTAAATATTTCTGTATCTGCGAAAGCCATGTAATAGTTAGGTTTTATATTTTCGCACTTTTAAATTTCCGCAATTATTAACTGTTAGATGTATGCTAATAGGATTGTATGGCAAGAATATCTGAAAATTAAAATGGTAGATAACCTAAATGTGCAAATACAAATTAACTGAAATAAAATCACATGCACATATTTCACTCCTAGGGTTTGCCTCACTTTGGTTGCCTTCGATAAAATAGTCATTTAAGCATAGGAGATTTTAGTGGTTGCCCTCCTGTATAAAAGATCAAATGTCCCATTTGAATGTTGCCTCGGAAAGGTTGCCTCGGAAATGTTTCCTCGGAAAGATCTTAAGACTCTAGGGTTACTACTAAGGTTTCCTAACTGTTGCTCTGGTGACTGTACTTGTCCCTTTCGAATGTCCCTTACAAAATCCAATGACGGAGCTACCTACTCCTTAATAGTAGGATAGCGCTGTCTAAAGGAAATGAGAACAAACAACCTTTTTTCGAGTAGGTAGAATCTTAAGTACTTGCTCAAATAAAACTCTTCACACCAACACCTTCTCAAAACAATTTTCAAAAACAAACTTCGTCACACCCTTGAGGACTGATAAAAGGGTTATCACGGAGTGAAACCTATTTTTTTCAAAAACAAGCACACACACAAGCAATTTTAAAAATATGAGCAAGTACCTAAGAGCCCATGGAAAACCATGGATATAAAGGGTGCTAACACCTTCCTTTTCTATAATCTACCCCCCGTACTCAGAAATCTCGAAAAAAGGTTTTTTCTGTTCTTTTTCCTGATTGGATGAAATAAAAGTCGGTGGCGACTCTTGCTTAACGCGACATTTTGCAAACAAAAAATGCAAAACGCAAACCAGTAAAAACAGTCGTAAGTGGACAAATTTGGGCCATAAATGATCATTTTTTGAATCAGGACAAATTTAGCGCTATGTTAACCAATTGTAAGTGGACTTATGTAGAAGCCACACCTATTTTAAGGCCGGTCAATAGCAATCTACCTACCATACATGGTAGAGAAATGATATGTAGATCATTCTCCAAAAACATGTAGCACAAGTAAAAATAAGAAAGGGATGAGATGAAGAGGAAGGGGAATTATAGTGTAACCAATGCCTCAGATGAAATTAGGGTTCAAATATCATCATCATTCATCCATTTTGGTGGATTTGGTTTTTCAACCTATCAACACCCAATATCCAATGAGGTTAAAGAACTTGTCCCAAAGTAATACTCAAGTATCTCCAAATCAGGACCAATCAAAAAATAATAAAATATATTTAAAATAAAAACAAAATTTAAATGATTTATAAAAAGGAAATAATTGTTAAAATACACAACATGTATTAAAACACCAAATAAAAATCCTAAAAAAATATCAGAGGTCAAACATGAGTCAACAAGTATTGACAAAATTTTTTAGAATTTTTTAAAGTCAGAAACTATTTTAAAATATAAAGAAATAAGAAAATAAACTAACATTTATAAAAAATAGTAAAATCAAAATAAAAATAAAACCAGGTCACCAATATTTGTAAAAATACCATTAGATCCTTCCACAAAATTTTCTGAATTTTAAATGATCAAAAAGTATTTTTAAACAATTAAAACAAGTCAAATAAATAAAAAATAAAAATAAAAATACCAAATGACAATAAAATTGTGAAAAAATAAAAAATCAGAAAGAGAAAAAACCAGTATTTTTTATAATTTTTTCACAATTTTAGAAGTTGAAATGAATTTTTTTTTTGAATTTTTGAAGTTTAAAACAGTTAAATATGAAAATCTGAAAATAAAAATGAAATTGAAAAAATATAGACCACTGGATCATTGTCAAAACGTTTTAGTAAATAGATCCAATGGATCTAACACGTTGTGCATGATATGGTCACCTTTGAATAACACACCCAATCCATAATTTAAATTAGATTTTATAAAATAAAGCACAAAAAATGTTGGCCATTAGATCAAAGTCAAAACGCATTAGTAAACAAATCCAACGGATCTGGCGCGATGTGCTTGATATGGACTTCAGCAAATAAACACACGAGATCAATAAAATACAGACCAATGAAATTAACACAATTGTCACACGGTCGTTGGTTGAAGAATGACATGTAGGTCGTCTTAAACCTCCAAACACCCGCGCGTTGGGTTTTTATGAGATTCTTCAAACGGGATCGTTTGAAGATCAAATTGGTATCATTAGATTCGTCTCTTCCAGATGATCATAACCTCACCCTCGTAAAAAATTTTAAAACACAACTCAGTCGATTTGAGAAAAAGCAGAAGAAAAAGTGAAAACAATTTTTAAAATCAAATGATCAATTCACCATGAACATTAAAACCAAAAGAATCACGAGTTTCAGTGAAGAAAAGACTACAACATAGTAACTTATTTGAATCAAAATGATAGAGAAATCTACTTAAACGAAGTGCAAGAAGTTTTCTCTAAAATCGAGCTTCTGTAACTTGATTTTGTGCATAATTCTTCTTGCTAAGGATCTGGTTAGCTTCAATGAATGTCAAGGAAGTTAACTGGGTGGAAGTTTTTATGAAATAAGGTGAGGAAATGAGAAAATAGAAATCAAGCTCAAGAGTTCGTGTGGGATCTTAGCAGAGTGGTTTTGGCTATTCAAGCTTGAGGAAATGAGTGGAATATGTCCCTTATTCAAATCCATGGGGCAAGAAGCTCAAGAGGCTTTATGGCATCATTCTTGTTGCAATTGAAAGATCCCACAACAAAATTCACAATGTGCCAAGAAAGGTAGAATTTAGTGATCTGAGCTAATGTTATTCGTGTTTAAAATCAAGAAAAACACACTGGTATTTGACCTTGAGTATGGGGCCTCAAAATGACCTATAATGTTCTAGAAAGTTACATGCCCTTCCACTCAAAATTTGATATTGATCCTTGAAGATGAAATTAAGTAGACCCTTTGAATTAAATTATGGAATTGAGATCACTCAAAAATTATAAAAATTGAAAGAGTTATGGTCTTTGGAAGATGATGAACAAATTTGGGGAAATTCACAAATGACATATAAACTTTTCAATTCTTAAACAAACTTCCAAGCATTTTCAAGCCTAGCATCTTGAAAGAAAGTTCTAGTGGACATCCCAAATATTACTGTGAAAAAATAATTAGCTCAGGGAGATAAAAATTGAACAAGTTATGATCCTTTGAAGTCACACAAGAGAATTTGATAGCAATTTCAAATGACTTGTAATCTTCTTCAACCATTAGTGATCTTCCATTAAAAATTAGCCTTAGATACTTGAAGAGAAGTTGTTAAGGACTCTTCAAAGAGAATAATGGCATTGGCATAAATATAAAATCTCAAAAAAAGAGCAATATATGGTCAATAAAAGTCAGCAAACCCTAGCTCAGAGAGTGTCAAAATGACTTGGAACCTCTTTTAACTTTTGATGATTTTTATTTTACAATTGGATCTTTTCATGTGGAGAGAAGTTTTTATAGATGATGATAAGAACACATAGAAAAAAGACCCAACTCAAAATATTGAAAATTGATAGAGTTATGCACTTGTGATCATTGAATCAAGCATTTTCTCAATTAGGTTAAACTTGTTGAATCAACCTTGAATCTTTTTATCTTTATTTGAAAAATAAAGCATGGTGGATCAAAATAGGCCTTGAAATGATGTTATCTTGAAGAACACTCAAAAATAGAACTTAATTATTAATGAAAATTGTTGAATAAGGAATGGAAATAAACACATAAACCTATGAATCTTCTTGATGAACACCACCTCCAACCTTGAGGAAAACTTGACCTAAATAAAGTGAGAGAGCTCTTTGAATCAAGAAACTTTGATATCATGGACATAGGCTTTAATCTTAAGCTCTTTCAATCCATTGAAGAACCATTTGACTGAGGACTATCCCTCAAAACCCTAGGTTATATGGTGAGATGGATGTAGTTGTGTCATCACCTACACAATGAACATCCAAAGAAACATATATACATATTTTTATGTTATTTAAAAATTTATCCACCTAAAAAAACACATGTACAAGATACAAAATTCAAGGTGTTTAGTGATTCCTCAAGAGAAAAATTAAAGATGGGATGAAGTAGAAGGGAGAACCAACCATAATGTGTGATCTTGATGTATTGATAATATGAGATAATAAGAGATATTAGGGGTAAGAATTGGGGTATAATAGGGAGTTTTTTACAAAAGTGTTGTACCCCAAAATTTTTCCTCTGATATTTCTCAAAATATATCAAGAAAAATCTCCAAGTTGCTCAAGTAACCCAAGAGTTGGTCAGACAAGCTCTCTCCTAAGGCAGTCTACCCCAAATTAGGGTTTTGTGTTGCATCAAGATCCTTGAGTCAAAGTGACCCCAAGTGCTCACCAATGTCCTAATATGTTCTCAAGATCATCCATGTCAAGTTTCAAGCCTTGCATAGGAATTTTGCTCAATCAACTGCTCAAAGATCCAAAAGTCGACTGTGCTAGGGCAAAAGTCAATTGTGACCTACAAACAGTCAAACTTCAAGATTTTTTGTCAATATTCTCATTTTGAAGTATATTCCATCATTTGATCAAAGTTTGATCATGATTCATCAAGGATTGCTCACAATTCATCAAGATTCAAAAGTTGCTAAATTATGGTTTTGTAGGAAAAGTCAACTCAACTTTGACCAAGCATAACTTTCTCATACTTTATGATAAATGACCCATCCAAAGATAATTTTTAAGAGGATGGAATTCCCTAAAATCCATCTTCATATCCCAAGATCAAAATATTCACTCACAAGAAGTTATGAATTTGGACATTATAAGTCATTTTGAAAAGTCAACAAAAACGCATTTTTTGTCAAAGCTTCATACATGAGAATGGAATATCAAATTGAGATGAGACCAAAAGGGTTGCTTAATGACATCTCAAGCTTTATAAAAAGTCCATGAACACCTCCAAAAGTTCAAAATTGAGGAAGTTATGCATTGTTGAAGTTGGACTTATTTTTAAAATTGTCAAAAGTCAACTATCCCCAAAACTTCAAATTTTGCCAAATGGGCCCATTATTTTTCACTTGTTTTGAGTTGGAATTATAGCCCACGTGCTCCAGCCTTGGCCAAGTGTCCATATCATATTTTTATTAATTATTTTGATTTTATTTGAATTAATTTGATTTAAATTAAAATAAATCAAATAAATATCCAAAAGCATTGATAACAAAGATTTTGTGGTGATTTCAGGTTTCATTATACAGCTTGCCATCATCAAACTCGTATCAAGGCATAAGGGTACAAAAAGATGGGATTTGGACCAAATTTGGAAGGTTGTTAAAAGAAGATCAAATCAAATATCAAAGCATTAATAGAGGAAGATTTGGACAGCAAAAACAATCCTAATACATTGTGAAATACATAAGGGTCGTATGCAGACCAAAATAGGGGTTGGAGATCAAGCATAGAGTGAGAACCAAATTTGCAAAAACCAGAAAAAAGTGTGAGATCGAAACAGGGCATGGAGGCATCCTCAAGGCTTGGTAGGTGTCTCAATCTTTTCCTGGCAACCACCACAAGCGAAAACAAGCAAAACCACGCATTTTCAAGCCTCCCAGTGCATTGTAAGTCATCCATGGATTCACTATATTCTTGAAATCGAAAAGCTTTATTCTTGCATCCATTGTGTAAAATAATTGCATATTCTGAATCTACACATCATTTGCAAGCTTTTGGTATTACTTGATTTCGTTTATCTGACCTATATTGTGATTCACCATAGCTAGGGTTTCAAGTTTTGGTTTAGGGCTTTTTGTTTCAAGAAAAATTGGCCCTAATAAAGGCCATGGTTGCAATCAGGAGGATGAGACGACCTCAACCATGGTCTTAGAATACATTTACATGGCCTAAACAAGGTTTTGGAATGGACATGACATGTAGTGACGACCAGCGTCCGTAGGTATATGTGTTGCAGACTTTTAGCAACAGATGGAGGAAGGGGACGAAGGCGTGTCGCTTCCCCATTTGTCCATTCAAATCTGGCGCGTTATTTTTTTTTATTATATCATCCACTGACTTTTTTTATATTATAATTGTTTTGTATTTCTTTAACAATAAGAACCACTTGGCCTAGTGGTTGCCACGCTTGACTCCAGGGCATTAGAGGCTGGAGGTCAAGGGTTCGATCCCTGCCTCCAGCATTTGTTATTTTTCTAATTTATTCAAGATGATCATGTACACGCTCAAGCCAGGAGACCCATCATGAACACGCACCAATCAACGTGCCAGATGGCCAGATGGCCAGATCTGGTGGCCAGGCATTGAAGGCACGCCATAGGCAGGTCAACGCACATGCACTGGATCAAAAAAAGTCAAATGGACCAGCATTATTGGGCCAACGAAATTGCTATTCACACCAAAAAAAAGCAGGCCCATTCTCTCTTTCTCTTACATTTTTCTTGTTTTATTTAATTTATTTATTTTATTTTATTTATTTTAATTACTAACCAAATTAATTCCTTTTTTATCAAAAATTCACAAAAATGTTTTTACCCAATTAAAATTCAGAATTTTATTTTTTATTAATAAATATTAATTAAATTAATTAGGATATTAATTTTTAGATAACTTTGATTTATTTTGTAAATATTTAAAATCAATTAGAGTTAATAGGTTTTAATCATTAATTTAATCATTTTATTTTTCTTTCCTAAAATATCAAAAACTCCAAAAATATGTCATTAATTATTTTTCATTAATTAATTTATTTAATAATTGATTTAGCATTTAATTTAGGATTTAATCTCTTTTCTTAAAAATAAAAACAAAAAAAAAACATTTTCTTTAATTTAAAGGGTCAAAACCCTAATTTCACATTCGATCCAATTCACTCGCGCGATTTATTTTTCCTTATTCAATTATTGATGTATCTGCTCCCGGATTGTAATAATTAATTAGGACATTTATTTTTCCGCTTTAATTTATTTTCAAAGGGTTGCTTTTGGCGATGTAAATACCCGACGCCTTGTAATAATTTAGTTTAATTTCTGCACCTTTAATTTCCGCAAATATACAACTGCTAGATGTTTGATAATAGGGTTTGCATGACAAGAATGAATGCTTAATCTTAAAATGGTTAGATCACCCTAAACATGTGCAAAGATAAAAATAACTGAAAACAACACACCCGCACATGCGCACTCCTAGGGTACACCTCACTTGGTTGCCTTCGTAAACGGTCATTGAGTATAGGTTGTTTTAGAGGTCGTCCTTTTATCTAGAAGATCATAGTTGCCTCAAAATGGTTGCCTTGGATATCGTTGCCTCGACTAAATGATCTAAGACATTAGGGTTACCGCTAAGACGTCCTAACATTGCTTTAGTGATCGTATGTCCCTCTTTCAAATTGACCCTCAAACTCCAACGACGGTGCTACCCACTCGCTAATAGTGGGATAACATTGCCTAAAGGAAATTAGCATAGAACGATTCCTTTTTCGAGTAGGTAGATTAGTTCTTAGATACTTGCTCATCCAAAAACAAAATTTTTCTCACACTTACACTCTTTTACAAACAAAGTTTTCAAAAACACTTCATTACACTCTTGAAGGCAGAAGCAAGAGTTAAATCAAAGTTAAAACAAAAACTTTTCAAAGCCCACAAACACAAAGAAAACAATTTCGAAAATGATGAGCAAGTACCTAAGAGCCCGTAGATAACTACGGATAGAAAGGGTGCTAATACCTTCCCTTTCTATAATCTACCCCCCGTACTCAGAAATAATCTCGAAAAAGGAATTTTTATGTGCTTTTTTCCTTTCCTTGTTGGATAAAATAAAAGTCGGTGGCGACTCTTGCTTACCGCGACATTTTGCAAAAACAAACGCAAAACACAAACCAACATTCCAAAACAGTCAGTTCTTCCCACCGTATCACAGAACTGGCGACTCTGTTGGGGATAATTAATAAGTGGGGTGTACCTTAGGAATAGTTCATCATAACGTTTTCAATTGTTTGATTTGTATGCTTTATCTTTGTGGGTTTGAATCGGAGTTACTATGGATCCTAACCAGGATCTGGGGATACCTTTTAGGTAAGTAGCAATAGACTGTGAGGGAACTGTACGGCATAGACCGATACGGTTGAAGCAATAGCTAAGTTGGTGTGGCACTTTAGTTTGTACCGATATCCCTTGTGGTGGAACAAGGAGAATATGGGTCAGCTAAGGGGTCATTAAGCACCAACTGACCTTAGAACCTATAATTGACCAACTTGGCCATAGAAAAGTAGCAGTATACTACACTCATTAAAACCAAACTCTCGCGATGATTCCGGCCGCAAGAAAAGGTTGCCAAACTGGAATTATGACCGATCAAGGGTGTTCAGTGATATTGAGATCCTCTAGAACCCGATTACTATAACTAGGACAGGTTCAACCAACTAAACTGAAAGAGGGTAATACCTAAACTCCATGCCAGCCTGAAATCTAAGGGCTACTGTGTGACTTGTTTTCCCTTACCATGTTTGCTATCTGTGAATACTTGCAGTGTGTTTCTATCATAACATCATGCATCATGACATTACATGCATCTTGCAATAGACTAACCCATTTCAAAGACAGAGGGGGTTCATATTTGTTCTGTTTTGTAGGTCATGGCCTCTATGCGTAAAAATACTATTCGGATCAGCTTTGTACAGATTCCTACTCAGCTTAGAGATTTGGTTTCTAAAGTTCCAGATACTTCTTCCTTTGTCAGAAGACATGGTCATCTCTTTGGTTTGGTCACTTCCAGACTAGATGAATAAATGATGAGTGTTTTGTGCCAATTCTTTGACCCATTGCACCACTGCTTCACCTTCCCGGACTATCAGTTGGTCCCTACTTTGGAAGAGTTCTCTGACTTGCTTGGTATTTCTATTCTAGAGCAGACGCCGTTTACAGGTTGGGAGATAGCTCTTAGGCCAGAGGATGTTACTACAGCCCTACATTTAACAAAGGCTGAGGTAATGTCTAACTGGGAGACTCGGAGTGGGACAAAAGGCTTCTTGGCTAAGTTCTTGGTTGATCAAGCTAATCAGTTTTGGGACAGTTTAGATTTCCAAGCATTCAAAGACATCCTGGATCTTCTCATATATGGCTTAGTTTTGTTTCCTAATTCAGATTCTTTCGTCGACGTGAACGCAATGAAGATTTTCATGTCTCGTAATCCGGTGCCCACTCTCTTAGGTGACATTCTGCATGCTCTTTATGCCCGTACTTCTCGAAAATGGGGGACCCTTATGTGTTTTGCACCATTGCTGGAGAGGTGGTTTATTTCTCACCTCCCCAAATCTGTTTTGAAGAACAAGGAAGAAATGGGTTGGGCCTACAGAATTATGTCTCTGGCTCACACAGACATCATCTGGAGCACTAAAGACATGGAAGAAGTAGCTATTATTGACCGGTGCAGAGAATACCCCAATGTTCCTTTGTTGGGAATTAGAGGAGGGATCACCTATAATCCTTGTCTGGCCTTGCGACAGTTTGGGCGAGCTAGAAAGGACGGTCCTCATGAGTTACTGATTCCGAGTATTGTATTTGACTTCCAAGGGGATAGTGAGGGACATCGCCGCAGATTCATACGAGCTTGGAATAGGGTTAACAGGTCTGATCCGCATGAGCTGGGAGCAAAGACTTCTCTTCCGATGGAACCGTATCTCCAGTGGGTTTGGGCCCGTGCCCAAAAGCTAGGGATGCTGTACGAAGCTGTCTTACCGGTAATTGTTGAGAGTGTTGATGAAGAAGGGGTTCCTCCTACTATCCTCCATCCATACATGCCTACTGACATTGGTGCGTTAAAGAGGTCGTTGATCCAGTTGAGAGAAGAGCGGGATACTTACAGAGAAAAGTATCATGAGCAAGAGCGGAAGATTCTAAAGCTTATAAGGCAACTGGAGAATAAGAAGGTCCTCAATGACTATGTCAGCACCAACGGAAAATGACCATGGAAGCGCTGATGTCTTTGAATATTTTTAGTTTTGATTTACTTTTCAGTTTTTCCCTTTGTAACGCCTTAAAGGCATTTGTCAAACATTGTTTCAAGTTTTTAATCTAATAAAAGTGTGCTTCATTTTGGTTTACAAATTTGAATCCCTAAAGTCTTTGAAATCATATCATACGCATTCCATTCCCATGCACCTCATCACAGGTACCCTTACAGGTCTCTTATCTTCTTCGCTGTTTATTTCAGCGTCATGTCTGCTGAAACATCCAATGATCAAGCTATCAAGGCTCTTCAAGCTCAAAACGCTCAGTTCTAGGAAATGTTCATGAACCTGGCCAAGGGGCAGAAAGAGCTGAATACTCTTATCTTGAAGGATAAGAAGAAGAAGAATAAGAAGAAGAAGACGGTCCTCCTGAACATGGGTCATAGGTTTGGAAACAGGTTACGAGACGAAGTTGATTTGTCCCACTCATCTGGAGGAGGGGAGAACCAAGAAGAAAGGAGTCTCCTAGCCCTGTGGTTTCAGACAATGAGACTGACTTTGACGAAGACCAGTATCCTCCGGCTGAGGACAGGTATAAGCAACTTGAAGACCGTTT
Organism: Vicia faba; assembly: GCA_948472305.1. Classification (NCBI taxonomy): domain Eukaryota; kingdom Viridiplantae; phylum Streptophyta; class Magnoliopsida; order Fabales; family Fabaceae; genus Vicia; species Vicia faba. The sequence continues at coordinate 1,468,294,873 of OX451737.1, forward strand.
AAGCGCGATGGAGATCCAAAAGATACCTGGGCTGGATTTTGGAGAATTGGGTTTGGCATTTGGGGTGGTGATTCCTCACAAGTTTAAAGCACCGATCTTTGCTAAATACGACGGGGTCTCTTGCTCAAAGTTACACCTCCGTTTGTATGTTAGAAAGATCCAGCCATACGCTGCTGATAAGAACCTCTGGATCCACTTCTTTCAAGATTGTCTCTCAGGGACTCAGCTTGAATGGTTCTACTAACTAGAAGGGGCTAACGTCCGTAATTGGGAAAACCTTGATGCTGCTTTTTACAAGAAGCACCAATATAATGCCGACCTCGCTCCCACGCGTACCCAACTTCATGGTATTCTATGGGTGCGAGCGAAGGTTTCAAATATTACGCTCAGAAGTGGAGAGATCTTGCAGGTAGAGTCCAACCCCCGCTGGCTGATAAGGAGTTGGTGGATATGTTTTTGGGGACCTTGTCTGGTCCGTATTTCAACCATTTGATCGGAATTTCATCGTCGGGTTTTACTGAGTTAATTATGAATGGGGAGAGAGTTGAAGCCGGTATCAAGAGCGGCAAGTTACAGAAAGGTGCTTCGTCAAGTACCAAGAAGAAGCCCTTCAAGAAGGAGTCTAGTGCAGTTTACAGCTCTAGGAACCAAAGTCGACCCGAGCGCCGCCAAGCAGTTAATGTGGTAGTTATTTCAAGACCAATTATTGCCACACAATGCAACAATCAGCCGAGGGCAGAGAGTCCTCAAAGACATTTTACTCGGCTCAGCATGTCTTTATCTCAAATTTTGCCACAGTCATTGAAGACTAACTTGGTGATTCCGAGGGAAGCTCCGAAAAATCCTAACACCACCTCACCACTGTACAATCCAAACGCCCGCTGTGCTTATCACTCTGATAGGCCGGGGCATGACACCAATAATTGTTGGGCCTTGAAGAATAAGGTACATGATCTAATTGACGCTAAGGAGATTGAGTTCGAAGCGCCAAAAAAGCCTAATGTTATGACTGCTCCTATGCTGAATCATGGAGTGAATGTTGTGGATGATGATGTGTTTGTATCCTCTGTGGAAGACATTGCTACTCCATTAATGACTGTGAAGAAGAACCTTCTGTTAGCCGGTTTATTTCCGGGCTGTGGCGAAGGTTGCCGTCTGTGTTCCGTCCTACCTACTGGTTGCCATCTATTGAAGTCAGGTGTCCAACGCCTGATGGATAATAAAGAAATTATGTTTGAGAAGACTTTTGTTCCTTTGGTTCCTGTGGAAGAAGTTTCCATAATCACCATTTTCGCCAATTCTTCCAAGGCTTCCTCGAAAAATCCTGTTAGAATTACATCTGTTTCGAGAATTGCTCCTCTGATCATTATTGTTCCTGGACCTATCCCTTATACGTCGGATAAGGTTGTCCCGTGGCACTACGCGGATGATGTGTATTATCACGGGGTTAAACAAGACTTAAAAGATGAATAGGTTGATACTGATGTCAGCAATATCGTCGGATCTAGTAAAGTCACCTGCAGGGGAAGGATTTTCTCCCCTGAGATCTCTCCACCAGTTGTTCAGAAGCCTGTTATTATTACACCTGCCAGTACATCTGCTACTGTCCATGTTCAAGTTCCAATCCTTACCCCTGTTGCTGAGTCATCTGACACTCGGGGCAAAGGGATTAACGATGAGCCTGCCCGGACGGAGGCACCGAGGAAGATTACTGTTGAAGCCTTTAGACAGGAGATAGAGGAAATTTTAAAGATCATCAAGAAAAGCGACTACAATGTAGTCGAACAGCTGGGGCAAACCTCGTCAAAGATCTTTATGCTGTCTTTATTGTTGTGTTCAGAAGCCCATGCTAATGCTCTGATTGCTTTCCTGAAAACTTCACATGTGCCGCAGGAGACATCAGCTGACCAGTTCAAAGATTGTGTGGCTAGTCTGACAGCAGATAATGGGTTGGGTTTCTCTGACGCAGACTTGACTGCTAAGGGGAAGAATCACAATGACGCCCTGCATGTCTCCATTGAATGCAGGGGAACTACTCTAGCTCACGTATTAGTGGATACTGGATCCTCGTTGAACGCTCTACCCAAGAAAGTGTTAGACCGGTTAGACTGTGAAGGGTTGGTGCTGAAGTCGAGTAACATCATGGTAAGGGCCTTTGACGGGTCCAAGAGAATGGTACATGGAGAAGTGGATATTCCGGTTAAGGTTGGTTCTCATATCTCCGCGTCTACATTCTATGTGATGGACATTCGGCCATTTTATTCTTGTTTGCTGGGTCGCCTGTGGATCCATAAATCTGGGGCAGTCACTTCTACGCTTCACTAGATGCTGAAATACCTAGTGAAGGGGAAAATTGTTATGGTACGAGGAGAAGAGGAGTACATGGTGAGCCACCTCTACTCTTTCCGGTGTGTGGAGATGGACTGAGAGTTCATTGAGACCCCGTTTCAACATTTTGAAGAAGTCCCCCAGACGCTGGCGTCGACTGAAATTGTCACCGAAGATCCTCCAATGAAGATGGCTTCCCTCAAGGATGCCCGGGCTGTTATTGAGAAAGGTGGGTGTACGAATTGGGGACAACTCCCTAATTTTGCACATAAGACTAACAAGTTTGGTTTGGGTTTCACTGCAGAAGCTCAAAGGGTTGTTCGACGTGCACGGATCGGAGGACCTCCCCTGTTTATCAGCAATTCAGGAGTAAATGCCATTGAAGACGATGATGAAGAGTCTGAGTTTGATAGCTGGATTTACCCAACTACCGACGGCGGACTAAGCAACTGGACGGCGAAGGACTTCGTGCCGATTTCTTTTATTAAACAGTAATTAGGCTTTTGTTTCGAATTTGTAACAGACAATTTTTAAACTTTACGGCCCGGTGCCTTACCCGAGACACCGTGGCTTTGTTTGTGAGGGCTTTATGTGTGTCATTTCCATATATCATTAATAAAAGCATTAGACGTTTTCTTGCATTTCAAATTTTTCGCTCCTTGTTTTTCTTTTTTATCTTGCAAAACAACTATTTTACACACACTCACATATACAGGTCTGAATCCACTCTGGATCCCACTGATAACGACTATGCTACTGCCAGTTATGACTTCGAAAGTCCGATCAACCAAGTCGAGGACGAAGGTGAGGAAGATTGAGAAGTTCCTGGTGAACTTGCTAGATTGTTACTTCAGGAAGAGAGGGCCATACAGCCGCATGAGGAGCCAGTGGAATAAGTAAATCTGGGTACAAAGGTAGACAAGAAAGAAGTCAAGATCGGTGCAAATCTGGAGTCTAGTGTCAAGCAACGGTTGATCCAGATGATGCGTAACTATGTTGAGATCTTTGTCTGGTCTTATGAAGATATGCCTGGGTTGGATACTGATATCGTGGTTCACCGCTTGCCTACCAAGGAAGACTGTCCTCCAGTAAAACAGAAATTCCGCCGAGTGCGCCCAGAGATGTCTGAGAAAATCAAGGCTGAAGTTATGAAACAGTTTGATGCCGGTTTTCTAGCAGTTACTTCTTACCCGAAGTGGGTAGCCAACGTGGTTCCGGTGCCAAAGAAGGATGGTAAAGTTCGAATGTGTGTTGACTATAGGAATTTGAACAGGGCGAGCTCCAAGGATGATTTCCCTATGCCTCATATCGATGTTCTGGTTGACAACACCGCACAACATAAGGTCTTCTCCTTTATGGATGGTTTATCCGGTTATAATCAGATTAAAATGGCTCCCGAAGACATGGAGAAGACAACCTTTTTTACTCAATGGGGTACCTTTTTCTACAAGGTCATGCCTTTTGGATTGAAGAATGTTGGGGCAACGTATCAGCGCGCCATGGTCGCCTTGTTCCACGACATGATCCATCATGATATTGAAGTATACTTTGACGACATGATTGCAAGGTCACAGACTGAGGAAGAACACCTGGACCATCTTCAGAAGTTGTTTGACAGGTTGAAGTTGTACAAGCTGAGGTTAAACCCGAACAAGTGCACCTTCGGGGTGAGATTTAGTAAGCTGCTGGGTTTCGTCGTAAGTGACAAAGGTATTCAAGTGGATCCTGCAAAGGTGAAGGCTATACAGGAAATGCCAGCTCCCCGAATTGAAAAGGAAGTCAGAGGCTTTCTGGGACGTCTGAATTATATTACCCGATTCATCTCGCACCTAACTGCTACTTGTGAGCCAATCTTTAAGTTACTAAAGAAAGATCAAGTGGTAAGATGGAACGATGAATGTCAGGACGCTTTCAAAAGGATCAAAGAGTATCTCCAAGAGCCACCTATCCTGATGCCTCCAGTTGAAGGGAGACCTTTGATCATGACAGTACTCGACAATTCAATAGGGTGTGTGCTAGGGAAGCATGACGAGTCTCGCCGAAAAGAGCATGCTATTTACTACCTTAGAAAAAAGTTTATCGACTGCGAGACTCAATACTCGTTGCTCGAGAAAACTTGCTGCGCTTTAGCATGGGCTGCTCGCCGGCTGAGACAGTATATGCTGACTCACACTACTCTATTGATATCTAAGATGGATCCAATCAAGTATATCTTCGAAAAACCCACCTTGTCTGGAAGAATAGCAAGATGGCAGATGATATTGACTGAGTATGATATCCAATATACGACCCAAAAGGCAATTAAGGGAAGTGTGTTGGCAGATCATTTGGCACATCAGGCAGTGGACGACTACCGGTCTATGAACTTTGAATTCCCATATGAGAACATCATGTTGGTAACTGACTGTGAGACACCTGGACCGGATGAAGGACCTGAGGAGGGATCCCAATGGTCTATGTACTTTGATGGAGCTTCAAACGCTTTGGGTAATGGCATTGGTGTCGTGATCATATCTCCTAAAGGCTCTCATACTCCGTTCACCGCCCGACTATGTCTCAACTGCACCAACAACATGGTGGAGTATGAAGCATGCATTATGGGTCTTCGAGCAGCAATTGACCTAAGGATAAAGGTCTTAAGTGTATTCGGAGATTCCGCTCTCGTGATCAGTCAGATCAAAGGCGAGTGGGATATGAAACACATTAATCTTATTCCTTACAAAGATTATGTGTTGACTTTGCTTCCGCGCTTCGAGGAGATAACCTTTGAACATTTCCCTAGAGAGGAGAATCAGTTGGCGGACGCTCTAGCTACAATGTCTTCTATGTTCAAGGTCAGGTGGGACAATGAAGCTCCCCAGATTACTATTGAGAGGTTGTACGAACTTGCACATTGCTGTGACATTGAGACTGAGGAGGTAGCAGATAAACTCTGGTTTCATGAGGTAAGGAGGTATCTTGAGGCTCAGGAGTACCCCGAGGGTGCTTCTGTTAATGACAAAAAGTTTCTGAGGAGGTTCGCGGCAAAGTTCTTCATCAGCAATGGCATCCTTTACAAGCGTAACCTTAATTCAAGCTTATTGCGTTGTGTGGATAAGAATGAAGCAGAAAGGATTATGGTAGAGTTACATGAAGGTACTTTCGGGACTCATTCCAGTGGACACACCATGGCAAAGAAAATCTTACGGGCAGGATATTATTGGTCCACAATGGAAGTCGACTGTTATCAGCATTTTCGGACTTGTCATAAGTGCCAAGTCTATGCTGATAAAGTCCACATACCTTCAGTACCTCTGAACGTCTTGATAGCTCCTTGGCCTTTTGCAATGTGGGGCATCGACATGATCGGCGAGATCAGACCTACGGCATCCAACGTGCATCGTTTCATCCTGGTAGCAATTGATTAATTTACAAAATGGGTTGAAGCAGCTTCCTTTGCTACTGTAACCAAGAACGTCGTGGCACAGTTCATTCGGTATAATCTGATATGTCGATACGGTGTACCGGAGAGGATCATTATGGACAATGGTACAAATCTCAATAATAAGATGATCACCGAGCTCTGCAAACAGTTCAAGATACAGCATCACAACTCTTCTCCCTACCGGACGAATATGAGTGGGGTTGTTGAAGCGGCTAATAAAAACATTAAGAAGATTGTGCAGAAGTTGACGGTGACATACAAAGATTGGCACAGATGTTTCCATTTGCTCTTCATGGGTACCGTACCTCAGCACAAACGTCAACAGGGGAAACACCCTATTCCTTGGCGTTGTACCCAAAAATTTTCCCTCCCATATTTCTCAAGACATTTCAAGAATAATCTCCAACTTGCTCAAGATGGCTCAAGAGTTGGACAATCAAATCATCTCCTAAGGCAGTCAATTCAAAATTAGGGTTTTGTGTTGCATCAAGTTCCTTACATCCAAATGACCTAAAGTTCTCCCCAATGCTTTAATATGTTCTCAAGTTCATCCATGCCAAATTTCAAGCGTTGCAGAGGAAGTTTGGTCAGTCAATGGCTCAAGAGGTCCAAAAATTGACTGTGCTAGGGCAAAAGTCAACTGTGACCTACAAATAGTCAAACCTCAAGATTTTTTGTCAACATTCTCATTTTTAAGGATAATTAATCATTTTATCAAGGTTTTATCATGATTCATCAAGGATTGCTCAAAGTTCATCAAGATTCAAAAGTTGCTAAATTAGGGTTTTGTAGGAAAAGTCAACTCAACTTTGACCAAGCACAACTTTCTCATACTTTATGAGAAATGACCCATCCAAAGCTCATTTTGAATAGGATGCAGTTTACTACAATCCATATTCACACCCCAAGATCAAGAAATGAACTCACAAAAAGTTACAAATTTGGACATTATAGGTCATTTTTGAAAGTCAACAAAAACACCTTTTTTCCAAAGCTTATAACTTGAGCATGGAATATCAAAATGAAATGAGACCAAAAGGTTTGGTTAGAGGACATCTCAAGGTTTCTAAAAAGTCAAATAACACCTCCAAAAGTTCAAATTTGAGGAAGTTATGCATTGTTGAAGTTGGGCATTTTTCCAAAATTGCCAAAAGTCAACTATCCCCAAAACATCAAATTTTGTCAAATGGCCCCACTGTTTTCCACTTGATTTGATCTTCTCACACCACACACGTGTCCTATCTTCAGTTTTATGTCCATTCATTAATTTTTCTATTTTATTTTATTTTTATTGAATTAATTCATTTTAAATCAATATTAATCCAAATAAAATCCAAATATTGATGGAATGAGATCTTTTTGATTGATACAGCTTTCAATTATCATGATGGACACAATCAAACTCGTATAAAGCTATCTCATGCACAAAATATTTGATTTGGGACAATTTTGGAAGCTTTTTAATGGTGGTTCATATCAAATCTTGAATCATCAATACACAAGGATTGAAAGCCCAAAACTAAACCTAATTCACTCTATTATACTCACACAAGGCTAAGGCACAAAGAACACGACCTAGAGGATGCAGAATCTGGAAAACAAAACTTGAGAAAAAGCTTGAAAAGTGTGAAATTTAAATCACATCTAGAGCCCAATTCAAGACAAAAACTCCACGCTATCCTCTTGCTTGACACCCACTGAAGCTATTGGAATCAAAATCAAGCCCTGAAACATCCCCAATCGCGCTGTAAGTCTTCTTGAACATACCCCTGTACACGAAACTGCAACCTCTCATTCTTGCATTTTTTGACAAACTATTGGCATGGTTATGATCCTTTTGTGATTTCTAAGCGTTCTGCAATATTTGATTTCGTTTTTATGTCCTGTAATGTAACACCCGAACCTAGGGTTTTCGTTTTTTGTTTTTAGGAGTTTTTGCTACAGGAAAAATTAGGGCAAACCATGGACATGGTTGTGTTCAGGGAGGAGAAACGAGCATGGTGATGGTCTCCGTTTGCATTTATATGGCCTATAGTTCGTTTTAGGATGAGGCCACGGATTTTGCTGCAGATGAATTTCGCAGGTAAATAACCAGGGGGTCAGCGAAGAAGACGATCACGTGGCATTGTCCTATTCGTGGATTCATATTTCGCGCTTATTTTTTTTTTGTTTCCAGCATATTATTTGTTTTGTCCATATATTATCTGTTGTTTATTATAATTACAAAAGCATCACATTGGTCCAGTTGTGGAGGCGCTAGTGGAATGCCCAATGGGACCTGGGTTCGAATCCCAGGTCCTCCAAAAATTTGTGTTATTTTGTTTTAGATGTTCCAACGTGTCTCAGCAAACGTAGTCCACCATATGCCTTCAAATCTCAACGTGCCAGATGGCCTCCAGGCCAAATCTGGTGGCCAGGAATGAAAGACCCCCATAGTGCCCAGTCAACATTGTCACAGGGAATTGGAAAAGTCAAACGCAGGCTTGCAGCGAGTGGGCCTTGAACATACTGATTCCACCTCCAGATTTGGGCCCAAACCCCCCAATGGGTTATTTCTTTTCTCTTTATATTTTCTTTTTATTTATTTGTTTTACTTAATTATTATCATTATTATTTAATTAACCAAATAATTTATTTTTCCTCATAAAATCAGAAAATACAAAAAATATTATTTTTATTTATTAAAATTAAATTTGATTTTATTTTTGTAAATAAATATTAACCTAATTAATTTAGTTTTAAATAGATATAACTTTTAATGATTTTTTGCAAAAAATTAAAATCAATGTAGAATATTAGGTTTTTACTAACTTTGATTAAAATTATTTTATTTCCTTTAATATTCAAAAATCCAAAAATATTTTCATTAATTAATTAATTTAATTGTTAATTTAGATCTAGTTTCTTTTAATTCAAAAAATAACAAAAAAAATCTCTTTCTTTCATAAAAAGGGTCAAAACCCTAAAAAATGCGCCGGTTTAATTTTCTCACACGCGATCAATTTTGTCTTATTATTGTAATTGCTTCCGGAATGTAATAGCTTTAAATAGGACTTTGAATTATTTTATCGCTTTCTTTTATTTTTCGCATTTAAAATTAAAGGGTTGTTTTTGGCGATGTAAATACCCGACGCCTTGTAATAGTTTAGATTTAATTTCTGCAATTTAGATTCTGCAAACTATACAATGTTAGATGTTTGATAATAGGGAATGCATGACAAGATCAAATGTATGAACTTAAAATCAACATAGCTCACCCATGACATGTACAAAGATAAAATTAACTGAAATAACACACTCGCACATGCGCACTCTTAGGGTACACCTCACTTGGTTGCCTTCGAACGTGGTCATTGAGTATAGGAAGTTTTAGAGGTCGCCCTCTTGTCCAAAGATCATAGTTGCCTCGAAACGGTTGCCTCGGAAAAATGATCTAAGACATTAGGGTTACCGCTAAAGCGTCTTAACATTGCTTTAGTGACCACACGTCCCTTAATCGAATTGACCCTTAAACTCCAACGACGGTGCTACCTACTTATCCATAGTGGGATAGCATTGTCTAAAGGACACTAGCACAATTTAATTCCTTTTTCGAGTAGGTAGATGGTTCTTAAGTACTTGGTCCTTTTAAAACAAAACATAACTTTTCGCACTTACACTCTTTTCAAACAAAAACTCCTTTCAAACCCACAAACACAAAGAAAAGCAAACTTTTGAAAACACAATGAGCAAGTACCTAAGAGCCCGTGGATAACCACTGATAGAAAGGGTGCTAACACCTTCCCTTTCTATAATCTACCTCCCGGACCCGAGAAACATCTCGAAAAAGGAAGTTTTTTGTGCTTTTTTCCTTTCCTGTTGGATAAAATAAAAGACGGTGGCGACTCTTGCTTACCGCGACATTTTGCAAAAACAAACGCAAAACGCAAACCAGCATTTCAAAATAGTCAGTTCTCTTCCCACCGTATCACAAAACTGGCGACTCTGCTGGGGAATTATTAATAAGTGAGGTGTACCTTAGGATTAGATCATTGTGTTCTCAATTGTATGCTTTGTATGATTTATATTTGTGGGCTTGTATCGGAGTTACTATAGATCCTAACCCAGATCTGGGGATACCCTTTAGGTAAGTAGCAATAAAATGTGAGGGAACTGTACGACGTATACCGATACGATTGAAGCAGTAGCTACATTGGTGTGGCACTTTAGATTGTACCGATATCCCTTGTGTTGGAACGAGGAGAATATGGGTCATCTAAGGGGTCATTAAGCACCAACTGACCTTAGAACTTTTAAATTGACCAACTTGGCCATAGAACAGTAGCAGTATGCTACGCTCATTGAGACTAAACTCTCGCGATGATTCCGGCTGCAAGAAAAGGTTGCTAAACTGGAATTATGACCGATTGAGGGTAGTCAGTGATATTGAGATCCTCTAGAACCCAGTTACTATTTTTAGGACAGGTTTAAACCAACTGAACTGAAAGAGGTTAGTACCTAAGCTCCTTGCCAGCCTGAAATCTAAGGGCTCTCTGTGTGACTTGTGTGCCTTTGCCATGTTTGCTATTTGTGGATACTTGTGGTGTGCTTACCATTATGACATCATGACATCATAACATTGCATACATCTTTCATTGGACTAACCTATTTCAAAGACAAGAGGGATTCATCTTTGCTCTGTTTTGTAGGTCATCATGATGCCTATGCGTAGGAATACCATCCGGATCAATTTTGTTCAGGTTCCCACCTTGCTTAAAGATTTGGTTGCAAAGATTCCTGATACTACTTCCTTCCTCAGGAGACATGGTTATCTTCTCAGTTTGGTCACCTCCAAATTAGACGAGCAGATGATGAGTGTTCTGGTCCATTTATATGATCCACTGTACCATTGTTTTACTTTCCGGGACTACCAGCTAGTTCCCACCCTAGAAGAGTTATCTGAGCTACTCGGTATCTCTGTTTTGGAGCAGACCCCATTTACTAGTTGGGAAAAGATTCTTAGGCCCGAAGAAATTGTTGCAGCCCTTCATATGACCAAAGAGGAGGTAGTGGCTAATTGGGAGACTAGAAGTGGAGCAAAGGGCTTTCTGACTAAGTTCTTGGTTGGTAAGGCTAACTATTTCTGGGATAGCCTAGACTTCAAGGAATTCGAGGATATTCTGGCTCTTTTGATATACGGCTTGGTTTTGTTTCCGAACTCTGACTCCTTTGTTGATGTGAATGCGATAAAGATCTTCATCTCTCGGAATCTGGTACCCACTCTCTTGGGTGACATTCTTCATCAGCTCTATGCTCGTACGACCCGAAAGCGGGGAACCTTGATGTGCTGTGCTCCTTTATTAGCGAGGTGGTTTATTTCTCACCTTCCCAAATCAGTGCTGAAGAATAAAGAAGGCATGGGCTGGGCCTATAGAGTTATGTCTCTCTCGCATAATGATATCATCTGGACTCTCAAGGGTATGGACGAGGTGACTATTATTGATCGATGTAGGGAGTACCCCAATGTTCCATTGATAGGAACCCATGGAGGAATTTCTTACAATCCGTGCTTAGCCTTACATCAGTTTGGGCGGGCCAGAAGAGAAGGACCTCATGAGCTGCTAATGCCTCATATCATCTTTGATTTTCAAGGGGATGGCGACGAGCTACGCCACAGATTCATAAGGCTTGGGATAGAGTTCACCAATCTGATCCACATGAGCTGGGCCCAAAGACTTCACTTCCGATGGAGCCATATCTCAGATGGGTCCGTATCCGTGCCCAAAAGCTGGGTATGCCTTATGAAGCTGTCCGGCCTGTCACTCTCGAAGTTGCTAACAAAGAAGGAGTTCTTCCAACCATCCTCCATCCTTATATGCCCACTGACATTGGGGCACTGAAAAGGTCTTGGATGCAGCTGAGGGAAGAACGGGATTCTTACCGAGAGAAGTTCAACGAGCAAGGGCAGAAGGTTCAGAAATTGACTAGGCAGTTGGAGAACAAGCGGATTCTCAACGACTATGTCCGCACTGATAAGAAGAGACCATGGGAGCGTTGATTGACCTTTGATGATTTCCTTTCCAGTTTTTATTTACTTTTCAGTATTTCCTTTCATGTAACGCCTTAAGGGCATCAATTGAACAATTTGAATTCCAAAGTTTATCTAATAAAGTGTGTTTCATTTCTTGTTTAAAAATTTGAATCTCCCGATTGTCTTTGAAATCATGTCATACGCATTTCATCTCATGCACTCCATTACAGGTCTCTTATCTTCTTCGTTGTTTATTTCATCACTCACTCATCATGTCTGCTGAACCTTCAACTGAGCAAGCTATCAAGGCCCTCCATGCCCAGAATGCCCAATTTCAAGAGTTGTTCATGAATCTAGCTAAGGTTCAGCAAGATCTGAAGACCCTGATTCTGAAAGAGAAAAAGAAGAAGAAGAAGAGGACCATCCTGTTCAACACTGGTCCTAGGTTTGGAAACAGGCTTCAGAATGAAGTTGATTTGACCACCTCATCTGGAGGAAAAGATAGTCAAGAGGAAAGGAGGGCTCCTAGCCCTGTGGTCTCCGACAACGAGACAGACTACGACGAAGAACAATATCCTCCTGCCGAGGATAGATACAAGCAATTTGAAGACCGATTGAGTGCTATGGAAGTTCAGAAAGTTCCTGGTCTAGACTTTGGTGACCTAGGTCTATCATCTGGGGTGGTGATTCCCCACAAATTCAAGGCACCAGCCTTTGCTAAGTATGACAGAGTTTCTTGTCTGAAGCTGCACCTCCGGTCATATGTGAGGAAGATTCAGCCGTACACCGCTGATAAGAACCTATGGATCCATTTCTTTCAAGACAGTCTCTCAGGGACTCTGCTTGAGTGGTTCTATCAGTTAGACGGAGCCAGTATCCGTAGTTGGGAAGATTTGTCTACTGCATTCTACAGGCAGTATCAGTACAACTCCGACCTCGCTCCTACGCGTACCCAACTCCAGGGTATGTCAACGGGTGAAGGATTCAAAGATTATGCTCAGAAGTGGAGAGACCTCGCCGGAAGGGTGAAACCACCTTTGGCTGATCGGGAGCTTGTGGACATGTTTCTGGGGACCCTGTCTGGTCCATTCTTTAACCATCTGATTCGAAGCTCTTCATCTGGGTTTACAGAGCTTATTTTGACCGGTGAGAGGATTGAGGCTGGTATTAAGGCTGGTAAGATACAAAAAGGTGCCTCATCGGGCACCGAGAAGAAGCCGTTTAAGAAAGAGTCCAGTGTTGTCTACAGTTCGAAAAGACAGAATAGACCTGAACACCGCTAAGTTGTCAATGCGGTTGTTATTTCAAAACCTGTCGGTGCTCCGCAGTACAACAATCAACAGAAGGATGAGAGGCCTCGAAGGCAATTCACCCGTCTCAACATGACCTAATCTCAGATTTTGCCACAATTATTGAGGACCAATCTGTTGATTCTAAAGGAAGCCCCAAAGAATTCAAATACAACGTCACCAAGATATAACCCTAATGCCCGCTGTGCTTATCACTCTAATAGCCCGGGGCATAATACAGATGATTGTTGGACTTTGAAGAATAAGATACAGGACTTAATTGATGCGAAGGAGATTGAGTTCGAGGCGCCCGAAAGGCCTAATGTTGTGACTACTCCTATGCCCAAGCACAAAGTGAATGCTATAGATGAAGACTTGTTTGTCGTTTCTGTGGATGATATTATTACCCCTCTGATGATTTTCAAGAAGAACCTTTTGTTAGCCGCTTTATTTCTGGGATGTGATGAAGGTTGCCATATGTGTTTTGTTCTACCTACTGGTTGCCCACTTTTGAAATCAGGTGTCCAACGCCTGATGGATAGTAAAGAGATTCTGTTTGAGAAGACTATTGTTCATGTAATTCATTCTGAAGAAGTTGGCATCATTACCATTTTCTACAATTCTTCCAAGGCTCCCTTGAGGAAGCCTATTAGGATTACATCTGTTCCAAGAATCGCACCTGTGATCATCACTGTTCTGGGGCCCATCCCCTATACCTTTGATAAAGTTGTCCCTTGGCACTATGGGGCTGATGTTTATTTTCATGGAGTTAAGAAAGAGTTGGATGCTGATACTAACGTCAGCAACATTACTGGACCTGCTAAAGTCACCCGCATTGGAAGACTTTTCTCACCTGATATTGCTCCACCAACGGCCCGAAGACCTGTTGTTATTACACCTTCCAGTGTACCTGCTACTATTCCTATTCAAGTTCCTATTCTTACCCCTGTCGTCGAGTCATCTGACACTCGGGGCAAAGGGATCACCACTGATGTGCCTTCCCAGACGGAGGCACCGAAGACGATTACTGTTGAAGCTTCTAAGCAAGAGATGGAAGAGATGCTGAAGATCATCAAAAAGAGTGACTACAACGTAGTTGAGCAGTTGGGGAAAACCCCGTCCAAAATTTCTATGTTGTCACTATTACTATGCTCAGAGGCTCATGCCAAATCTCTAATTACCTTTTTGAAGACTGCCCACGTGCCACAAGAGACATCGGCTGATCAGTTTACAGATTGCGTGGCCAATTTAACTGCTGATAATGGATTGGGTTTCTCTGACGCCGATTTGACTGCTAAGGGGAAGAATCACTATGATGCCCTGCATGTCTCCATTGAATGCAGGGGCACTACTCTTACACATGTATTGGTGGATACTGGTTCCTCATTGAACGTCTTGCCTAAGAAAGCTCTAGACCGGTTGGACTGTGAAGGGTTGGAGCTGAAACCAAGCAACATTGTCATCAGGGACTTTGATGGGTCTAAAATAATGGTACATGGAGAGGTTGATATCCCGATCAAGGTTGGTCCCCAGGTCTTCAACTCTACGTTCTATGTGATGGACATTCGGCCATCTTATTCTTGTTTGATGGGTCGTCCATGGATCCACAAAGTCGGGGCCGTCACCTCAACGCTCCACTAGAAGCTGAAGTACCCGGTCAAAGGGAAGATTGTGATAGTGGAGGGAGAGGAAGAGTACATGGTTAGCCACCTCAACTCCTTCCGATATGTAGAGATGGATGGGGAGTTCATTGAGACCCCATTTCAGCATTTTGAAGAGGTTCCCCAGACACTGGCGTCAGCTGAGACTGTGGTTGAAGATTCTCCTATGAAGATGGCTTCCCTCAAGGATGCCCGGGCTGTTGTTGAGAAAGGTGGGTGTGCACAATGGGTCCAGTTCCCTGATTTTACGCAGAAGAATAACAAGTTTGGTTTGGGTTTCACTGCAGAAGCTCAAAAGGCTGTTCGGAATGCACGAATCGGAAGACCTTCTGTATTCATCTGCAACTCGGGAGTTAATGCCATTGAATATGATGTGGAAGAGTCTGAGTTCGACAGCTGGATCTATCCTACGACCGACGATGGACAATGCAACTGGACAGCAAAGGACTTCATCCCTATTACTTTTTTTACCCAATAATGAAACTTTTTGTTTTGAATATGTAACAGACAATGTTTTAAACTTTACGGCCCGGTGTCTTACCCGGGGCATTGTGGCTTCATTTGTGAGGGCTTTATGTGTGTCATTTTCATATATCATTAATAAAAGCATTGGACGTTCTTGCATTTCAAATTTTTCGCTCCTTGTTTTTCTTTTTTATATATTGCAAAACAGCTATCTTGCACACACTCACGTATCATGATCTACATCCACTCTGGATCTCACTGATAACAACTCTGCTACTGCCAAGTTATGACTTCGAAAGTCCCATCAACTTAGCCGAAGACGAAGGTGAAGATGATTGAGAAGTGTCTGTTGAGTTTGTTAGACTGCTACTTCAAGAAGAGAGGGCCCTACAGCCTCCAAGCCACCAATTCTAATGCCTCCAATTGCAGGAAGACTGTTGATATCATACTTAAAAATGCTGGATAATACAAAGAGGTGTGTTGGGGAAGCATGACGAGTCTGGCCGAAAAGAGCATGCTATTTACTGCTTTAGCAAAAAGTTTACCGACTGTGAGACCCAATAATCACTGCTCGAGAGAACTTACTACGCTTTGGCATTGGCTGCTCGCCGGTTGAGATAGTACATGTTGGCTCACATCACCCTATTGATCCCAAAATAGGTGAGCATTCTGACAACACCTTGGCCTTTTGCAATGTGGGGGATTGAGATGATCGGCGAGATCAGACCTACAGCATCCAACGGGCATCGTTTCATCCTAGTGGCTATTGATTACTTTACGAAATGGGTCGAAGTAGCTTCCTTTGCCATTGTAACTAAGAACATCGTGGCATGGTTCATTCGGTACAATCTGATCTATCGATACGGTGTACCAGAAAGGATCATTACAGACAATGGTACCAATCTCAACAACAAGATGATCACTGAGCTCTGCGAGCAATTCAAGATACAACATCACAATTCTTCTCCTTACCGGCCGAAGATGAATGGGGTTGTTGAAGCGGCTAATAAGAATATTAAGAAGATTGTGCAGAAGATGACCGTGACATACAAAGACTGGCACAAGATGTTACCATTTGCTCTTCATGGGTACTGTACCTCAGCGCGGACATCAACAGGGGCAACACCCTATTCCTTGGTGTATGGCATGGAGGCAGTTTTGCCCATTGAAGTTCAGATACCCTCTCTTCGGATCATGAAGGATGCAGGTTTGAGCGAAGATGACTGGATTCAGACCCGGCTTGATCAGCTGAACCTAATCAACGAAAAGAGACTTACTGCTATTTGTCATGGTCAGACGTACCAAAAACGGATGATCAAGGCATTTAACAAGAAAGTCAGACGACAAGATTATCAAGTTGGGGACCTGGTAATCAAGCGCATTATTCTACCTCAAGGTGATCCCAGGGGCAAATGGACCCCTACTTACGAAGGGCCATTTGTGGTTAAGAACATTTTCTCAAGAGGGGCTATGATTCTAACCACCATGGATGGTGACGACCTTCCTCACCCCGTCAATGCAGACATAGTGAAAAGATATTATGCATAATCAAAGACCCGCTAGGTTGACTGGCCTAGGAAAAAATAAGGACTTCCCGGCGAACCAAAAGGGTTCGGGCAAAAATTAGGGATGAAAATGAAAAAAATTTGTACACCCGGCAAGTCGAAAACCTGAAAAGGCGACTTGGGCAAAAAAGGGTATCCCGGTGGACTGAAAACCCCAAAAGGGCGATCCAGGAAAAAGTTAGGGATAAGCGTAACACTATGTCTCATTGGATCATGTTGCATCCAGACTTCGGTATCAACTATCAAGCTCGGACGACACTAATCATTCTGATTCATCTTCAACTAGTAGCAAAGTGATGAGATGATCGAGGACATAAAGGCAATAGCAGAGTTGGAACCCAGTGGGATCATTCACATAGCTGTTTTGTTTAGTTTTTCACAATTTGTGTAAATTCTATCTGTTCGGCGGCGTTCCCTTACTAGGACGTCATCCTCTTGTACAAAAATGCCTATTTACAAGCTAAACTTCAAAATCAATACAAATTCATTTTCAGACAAATTTCAAACTGTTTTTCCTTTATCTGTTTTGTTTTGCAAAGAACGTCCAATGTTTGTTTTTGATATATGCATTTGACATTAATTGCTGATCATAAATATTTACATGCGAAACAAAAGTCAATTACGGGTAACATCAGAAACAGGGGCAATAAGAAGTGTCCAAACTATATAGTTGCTCTGTCCACTAGGTACAAAGGTAGATTCAGCTGAAGAATATGGCTAACATACCTTCACTCCCCGCAGAGCAAGACAGTAATGGTAGCTTTCCCAGCTGAGACTTGAAACCGCGAATGAATCAGCAATACTCTCCCCAAGCAGAGTTAGTCTACCATCAACACTAAAAAGGTCTTAATATTCCCCAGCGGAGTATAAGAATATTCCACACCAAGTATAAGAGTATCCCCGGCAGTCTTAATATTCCTCAACGGAGTATAAGAATGTTCCCCGGCAGAATACAAGATACCCTCCAACGGAGTCAATATTTCCAGCACGGTCTGAAAAAGCTTCCCCAACGGAGTTGAATCATCATCCCCAGTTGACTTTGGAAATTCATCCCCAGCGGAGTACAGAAATAAATCTCCCCAGCCAAATTCAAAGGATTATCCCTACAGGAGTCTAACAGGGTTATCCCCAACAGTCAAAGGAGACAAATCCATTCAAAGGAGACAAATCCAGTCAAAGGAGACAAATCCAGTCAAAGGAGACAAATCCAGTCAAAGGAGACAAATCCAGTCAAAGGAGACAAATCCAGTCAAAGGAGACAAATCCAGTCAAAAGAGACAAATTTAGTCAAAGGAGACAAATCCAGTCAAAGGAGACAAATACAGTCAAAGGAGACAAATCCAGTCAAAGGAGACAAATACAGTCAAAGGAGACAAACCCAGTCAATGGAGACAAAACCAGATTAATCGATTCCTAAAGATTTTTCTGAGGCCATCAGTCAATGGAGACAAAACCAGATTAATCGATTCCTAAAGATTTTTTTGAGGCCAAGCCAGTCAAAGGAGACAAAACCAGTTAAATCGATTCCTAAAGATTTTTCTGATGCGAACGCAGTCAATAGAGACAAAACCAGTCAAATCGATTCCTAAAGATTTTTCTGATGCGAACGCAGTCAAAGGAGACAAAATCAGTTAAATTGATTCCTAAAGATTTTTCTGAGGCCAATTCAGTCAATGGAGACAAAATCAGTTAAATCGATTCCTAAAGATTTTTCTGAGGCCAATTCAGTCAATGGAGACAAAATCAGTTAAATCGATTCCTAAAGATTTTTCTGAGGCCAATTCAGTCAATGGAGACAAAACCAGTTAAATCGATTCCTAAAGATTTTTCTGAGGCCAATTCAGTCAATGGAGACAAAATCAGTTAAATCGATTCCTAAAGATTTTTCTGAGGCCAACTCGTCAATGGAGACAAAACCAGTTAAATCGATTCCTAAAGATTTTTCTGAGGCCAGTTCAGTCAATGGAGACAAAATCATTTAAATTGATTCCTAAAGATTTTTCTGAGGCCAATTCAGTCAATGGAGACAAAATCAGTTAAATCGATTCCTAAAGATTTTTTTGAGGCCAATTCAGTCAATGGAGACAAAATCAGTTAAATCGATTCCTAAAGATTTTTCTGAGGCCAATTCAGTCAATGGAGACAAAATCAGTTAAATCGATTCCTAAAGATTTTTCTGAGGCCAATTCAGTCAATGGAGACAAAATCAGTTAAATCGATTCCTAAAGATTTTTCTGAGGCCAACCCGTCAATGGAGACAAAACCAGTTAAATTGATTCCTAAAGATTTTTCTGAGGCCAATTCATTCAATGGAGACAAAATCAGTTAAATCGATTCCTAAAGATTTTTCTGAGGCCAATTCAGTTAATGGAGACAAAATCAGTTAAATCGATTTCTAAAGATTTTTCTGAGGCCAATTCAGTCAATGGAGACAAAATCAGTTAAATTGATTCCTAAATATTTTTCTGAGGCCAATTCAGTCAATGGAGACAAAATCAGTTAAATCGATTCCTAAAGATTTTTCTAAGGCCACTAGTCAATGGAGACAAAACCAGATTAATCGATTCCTAAAGATTTTTCTGAGGCCAATTCAGTCAATGGATACAAAATCAGTTAAATCGAATCCTAAAGATTTTTCTGAGGCCAATTCAGTCAATGGAGACAAAATCAGTTAAATTGATTCCTAAAGATTTTTCTGAGGCCAACCCATCAATGGAGACAAAACCAGTTAAATCGATTCCTAAAGATTTTTCTGAGGCCAATTCAGTCAATGGAGACAAAATCAGTTAAATCGATTCCTAAATATTTTTCTGAGGCCAATTCAGTCAATGGAGACAAAATCAGTTAAATCAATTCCTAAAGATTTTTCTGATGCGAATGCAGTCAATGGAGACAAAACCGGTTAAATCGATTCCTAAAGATTTTTCTGATGCGAACGCAGTCAATGGAGACAAAACCAGTTAAATCGATTCCTAAAGATTTTTCTGATACCAATTCAGTCAAAGGAGACAAAAACCCCTCTGGTCCAGTTAAATCGATTCCTAAATATTTTTCTGACGCCAATCCAGTCAAAAGAGACAAAACCCCTCTGGTTCAGTTAAATCGATTCCTAAATATTTTTCTGATGCCAATCCAGTCAAAGAAGACAAAACCACCTCTCAACAATCTCCAAATGGAATCTTTAAGCCCATTCCCGACATCACAATGCTGATACTACGTCATGCGAGTGCAAATTTCTGGGCACTCTAGTGTTCAATTATCTTCCACCTTCGGATCACGAAAGGCCCGGAAGCCAATCTATATCCTCATGTTTAAGAAAATTGAACAGGGGAAACTGTTGTACCCCAAAATTTGCCCTCCCATATTTCTCAAGAGATTTCAAGAATAATCTCCAAGTTGCTCAAGATGGCTCAAGAGTTGAACAATCAAATCCTCTCATAAGGCAGTCAATTCAAAATTAGGGTTTTGTCATGCATCAAGGTCCTTACATCAAAATTACCTCAAGTTCTCCCCAATGCTTTAATATGTTCTCAAGTTCATCCGTGTCAAATTTCAAGCCTTGCAGAGGAAGTTTGGTCAGTCAATGGCTCAAGAGGTCCAAAAATCGATTGTGCTAGGGCAAAAGTCAACTGTGACCTACAAATAGTCAAACCTCAAGATTTTTTTTCAACATTCTCATTTTTAAGGATAATTCATCACTTGATCAAGTTTTGATCATGATTCATCAAGGATTGCTCAAAGTTCATCAAGATTCAAAAGTTGCTAAATTAGGGTTTTGCAGGAAAAGTCAACTCAACTTTGACCAAGCACATCTTTCTCATACTTTATGAGATATGACCCATCCAAAGCTCATTTTTAAGAGGATGAAATTTCCTACAATCCATCTTCACACCCTAAGATCATGAAATGCACTCACAAAAAGTTACAAATTTGGACATTATAGGTAATTTTTGCAAGTCAACAAAAACACCTTTTTTTCCAAAGCTTATAACTTGAGAATGGAATATCAAAATGAAATGAGATCAAAAGGTTTGGTTATAGGACATCTCAAGGTTTCTAAAAAGTCCAAGAACACCTCCAAAAGGTTAAAATTGAATAAGTTATGCATTGTTGAAGTTGGGAATTTTTCCAAAATTACCAAAAGTCAACTATCCCCAAAACTTCAAATTTTGTCAAATGGGCCCACTTTTTTCCACTTGATTTGATCTTGTCACACCACACACGTGTCCTGTCTTAATTTTTATGTCCATTCATTAATTTTTCTATTTTATTTTATTTTTATTGAATTAATTCATTTTAAATCAATATTAATCCAAATAAAATCCAAATATTGATGGAATGAGATCTTTTTGATTGATACAGCTTTCAATTATCATGATGGACACAATCAAACTCGTATCAAGCTATCTCATGCACAAAATATTTGATTTGGGACAATTTTGGAAGCTTTTTAATGGTGGTTCATATCAAATCTTGAATCATCAATACACAAGGATTGAAAGCCCAAAACTAAACCTAATTCACTCTATTATACTCACACAAGGCTAAGGCACAAAGAACACGACCTAGAGGCTGCAGAATCTGGAAAACAAAACTTGAGAAAAAGCTTGAGAAGTGTGAAATTGAAATCACATTTAGAGCCCAATTCAAGACAAAAACTTCACGATATCCTCTTGCTTGACACCCATTGAAGCTATTGGAATCAAAATCAAGCCCTGAAACATCCCCAATCACGCTGTAAGTCTTCTTGAACATACCCCTGTACACGAAACTACAACCTCTCATTCTTGAATTTTTTTGACAAACTATTGGCATGGTTATGATCCTTGTGTGATTTCTAAGCGTTATGCAATATTTGATTTCGTTTTTATGGCCTGTAATGTAACACCCGAACCTAGGGTTTTCGTTTTTAGGCGTTTTTGCTACAGGAAAAATTAGGGCAAACCATGGACATGGTTGTATTCAGGGAGGAGAGACGAGCATGGTGATGGTCTCCGTTTGCATTTATAAGGCTTATAGTTCGTTTTAGGATGAGGCCACGGATTTTGCTGCGGATGAATTCCGCAGGTAAATAACCAGGGGTGTCAGCGAAGAAGACGATCACGTGGCCTTGTCCTATTCGTGGATTCATATTTCGCACTTTTTTTTTGTTTCCAGCATATTATTTGTTTTGTCCATATATTATCTGTTGTTTATTATAATTACAAAAGCATCACATTGGTCCAGTTGTGGAGGCGCTAGTGGAATGCCCAATGGGACCTGGGTTCGAATCCCAGGTCCTCCAAAAATTTGTGTTATTTTGTTTTAGATGTTCCAACGTGTCTCAGCAAACGTAGTCCACCATATGCCTTTAAATCTCAACGTGCCAGATGGCCTCCAGGCCAAATCTGGTGGCCAGGAATGAAAGACGACCATAGTGCCCAGTCAACATTGTCACAGGGAATTGGAAAAGTCAAACGCAGGCTTGCAGCGAGTGGGCCTTGAACATGCTGATTCCACCTCCAGATTTGGGCCCAAACCCCCCAATGGGTTATTTCTTTTCTCTTTATATTTTCTTTTTATTTATTTGTTTTACTTAATTATTATCATTATTATTTAATTAACCAAATAATTTATTTTTCCTCATAAAATCAGAAAATACAAAAAATATTATTTTTATTTATTAAAATTAAATTTGATTTTATTTTTGTAAATAAATATTAACCTAATTAATTTAGTTTTAAATAGATATAACTTTTAATGATTTTTTGCAAAAAATTAAAATCAATGTAGAATATTAGGTTTTTACTAACTTTGATTAAAATTATTTTATTTCCTTTAATATTCAAAAATCCAAAAATATTTTCATTAATTAATTAATTTAATTGTTAATTTAGATCTAGTTTCTTTTAATTCAAAAAATAACAAAAAAATCTCTTTCTTTCATAAAAAGGGTCAAAACTCTAAAAAATGCGCCTGTTTAATTTTCTCGCACGCGATCAATTTTGTCTTACTATTGTAATTGCTTCCGGAATGAAATAACTTTAAATAGGACTTTGAATTATTTTATCGCTTTCTTTTATTTTCCGCATTTTAAATTAAAGGCTTGTTTTTGGCGATGTAAATACCCGACGCCTTGTAATAGTTTAGATTTAATTTCCACAATTTAGATTCTGCAAACTATGCACTGTTAGATGTTTGATAATAGGGAATGCATGACAAGATCAAATGTATGAACTTAAAATCAACGTAGCTCACCCATGACATGTACAAAGATAAAATTAACCGAAATAACACACTCGCACATGCGCACTCTTAGGGTACACCTCACTTGGTTGCCTTTGAACGTGGTCATTGAGTATAGGAAGTTTTAGAGGTCTCCCTCTTGTCCAAAGATCATAGTTGCCTCGAAACGGTTGCCTCGGAAAAATGATCTAAGACATTAGGGTTACCGCTAAGGCGTCTTAACATTGCTTTAGTGACCACACGTCCCTTAATCGAATTGACCCTTAAACTCCAACGACGGTGCTACCTACTCATCCATAGTGGGATAGCATTGTCTAAAGGACACTAGCACAGTTTTATTCCTTTTTCGAGTAGGTAGATGGTTCTTAAGTACTTGCTCCTTTTAAAACAAAACAAAACTTTTCGCACTTACACTCTTTTCAAACAAAAACTACTTTCAAACCCACAAACACAAAGAAAAGCAAACTTTTGAAAACACAATGAGCAAGTACCTAAGAGCCCGTGGATAACCACGGATAGAAAGGGTGCTAACACCTTCCCTTTCTATAATCTACCTCCCTGACCCGAGAAACATCTCGAAAAAGGAATTTTTTTGTGCTTTTTTCCTTTCATGTTGGATAAAATAAAAGACGGTGGTGACTCTTGCTTACCGCGACATTTTGCAAAAACAAACGCAAAACGTGAACCAGCATTCCAAAATAGTCAGTTCTCTTCCCACCGTATCACACTTGGTTTATGGCATGGAGGCCGTCTTGCCCATTGAAGTTCAGATACCCTCTCTTCGGATTATGAAGGACGCAGGTTTGAGTGAAGATGACTGGATTCAGACTCGGCTTGATCAGCTGAACTTAATAGACGAAAAGAAACTTACTGCTATTTGTCATGGTCAAACGTACCAAAAGCGGATGATCAAAGCATTTAACAAGAAAGTCAGACGACAAGAGTATTAAGTTGGGGATCTGGTAATCAAGCGCATTATCTTACCTCAAGGTGATCCCAAGGGCAAATGTACCCCTACTTACGAATGGCCATTTGTAGTTGAGAACATTTTCTCAGGAGGAGCTATGATTCTAACCACCATGGATGGTGACGACCTTCCTCACCCCGTCAATGCAGACATAGTGAAAACATACTACGCATAATCAAAGACCCGCTAGGTTGACTGTCCTAGGCAAAAATAAGGGCTTACCGACGAACCAAAAGGGTTCGAGCAAAAATAAGGGATGAAAATAAAAAAACATGTACACCCGGCAAGTCGAAAACTTGAAAAGGCGGCTTGGGCAAAAAAGGGTATCCCGGTGGACTGAAAACCCGAAAGGGTGGTCCAGGAAAAAATTAGGGATCAAAGTGTAACACTATGTCTCATTGGATCACCTTGCAACCGGACTTCGGTATCGACTATCAAGCTCGGACGACACCAAACAAACTGATCTACCTTCAACCAAGTAGCAAAGTGATAAGACGTTCGAGGACATAAAGGAAATAGCAGAGTTGGAACCCCGTGGGATTGTTCACATAGTTGTTTTTCTTTATTTTTTACAAATTGTATAAACTATTTGTTCGGCAGCGTTCTCTTACTGGGACGTCAGCCTCTTGTACAAAAACGCCTATTTACAGGCTAACTTCAAAATCAATACAAGTCATCTTTGAAAATAAATTTCAAACTGTTTTCCTTTTTCTGTTTTGTTTTGCAAAGAACGTCCAATGTTCAGTTTTTGATATATGCATTTGACATTGATTGTTGCTCATAAATATTTACATGCGAAACAAAAGACGATTACTTGTAATATCAGAAATATGGGCAAATGAGAGATGTCCAAACCGTACAACTGCTCTGTCCACCAGGTATATGGATAGACCTAGCTGGAGGAAACGATTGAAAATATATTCATTCCCCGCAGAGTAAGAGAAAGTTAGTGGTGTTAACTCTCCCCAGCTGAGACTCGCAGCTATGAATGAATCGATAATTTTCTCCCCAAGCAGAGTTTATCTACCATCAGCACTGAAAAGTCTTATCATCCCCAGCGGAGTATAAAATTATCCCAAGTGGAGTTTGAAGAATTGTCCCCAGTAGATTCTGGAAGATTATTCCCAGTAAAGTCTAAAAGGGCTATCCCCAGTAAGGTCGCTATTGGAAAGTCACCTCCAGCGGAGTTCCTTCCTTCCACAAAACAGGAATTCAATCCCCGACAGGTTCATTATCACCAGCAACGGTAATTCATCCTCAGTTGAATTTACCAACAGAATCCTCTGATAGAGCATCTCTTCCCCACAGAGTTATTCTCTCATCATTTTATTCCCCAGCGAAGTTATCCTCTCCTGCAGGTTTATTCTCACAACTATCGTCATTCACTATCTCCTGCGGAAGCGAAGAATTCAATTCTTTTCTCCAGCAGCAGTCTGGGATTTATTTTCCCCAGCTAAAAACATCACATTTTCATACATCATGACATGCATACGCATCATACAACACAATCTCATTTATGTTGAGAACATCATTGCTTGACACATATCATGCATTACATACAACTAACCTTTATCTTTTAGGAAGGATACGATTAAATTCTCACAAAGTTCAAGCTATGAAGCTTCTACCTCAGTCGAATTACGGACGAGTTCCTAAATCTCGACAGTTATTTTCTCAGTTGAATTACGGACAGGCTCCTAAATCTCAGGGAAGTTATTTTCTCAGTTGAATTACGAACAAGTTCCTAAATCTCAGCGAAGTTGTTGAATTACGGACAAGCTCCTAAATCTCAGCAGATATCACCTCAATTGAATTACGGACAATGTTCCTAAATCTCAACAGAGATGCTTCCACTGTTAAATTACGGACAAGTTCCTAAATCTCGACAGATATGAACCTCAGTTGAATTACGGACAGGTTCCTAAATCTCAGCGAAGTTATTTCCCCCAGTTGAATTACGGACAAGTTCCTAAATCTCATCAAAGTTGTTGGATTACAGACGAGTTCCTAAATCTCGACAGATATGTTCCTCGGTTGAATTACGGACGAGTTCCTAAATCTCAGCAGAGATGTTTCCTCAATTGAATTACGGACGAGTTCCTAAATCTCAACAGATGGTTGTTTAGTTGAATTATGGATAAGCTCCTAAATCTCGACAAAATCAGTTGAATTACGGACAAGCTCCTAAATCTCGATAAAATCAATTGAATTACAGGCAAGCTCCTAAATCTCGACAAAACCAGTTGAATTATGGACAAGCTCCTAAATCTCGACAAAATCAGTTGAATTATGGACTAGCTCTTAAATCTCAGCAAAAGATGTTCCCTCAGTTGAGTACGGATGATTGAAGTTCCTAAATATCAACAGAGACGACTCACCAACAGAATGACGGACGACGAAGCTCCTAAATTTCTATCTCTCTCCATGAAAGTCAGACTTCCCCAGCAGAATCTTCCTCAACAACATGTATACAAGCTCTCGCTAAGGAATCTCTTATGCGATCGACACTCTTCCAAATGGCATCTATAAGCCCATTCCCGGCATCATAAGGCAATTATCATTTCATGCGAGTGCAAATTTCTGGGCACTTTAGTGTTCAATCCATTTCCACCTTCGGATTACGAAAGGCACGAAAGCCAAACTATATCCTCAGGTTTAAGAAGATTGAACATAGGCAGTTGTTGTACCCTAAAATTTGCCTTCTCATATTTCTCAAAATATATCAAGAAAAATCTCCAAGTTGCTCAAGTAACCCAAGAGTTGGTCAGACAAGCTCTCTCCTAAGGCAGTCTACCCCAAATTAGGGTTTTGTGTTGCATCAAGATCCTTGAGTCCAAGTGACCCCAAGTGCTCACCAATTTCCTAATACGTTCTCAAGATCATCGATGTCAAGTTTCAAGCCTTGCAGAGGAATTTTGCTCAATCAATTACTCAAAGATCCAAAAGTTGACTATGCTAGGGCAAAAGTCAACTGTGACCTACAAACAGTCAAACTTCAAGATTTTTTGTCAATATTCTCATTTTGAAGTATATTTCATCATTTGATCAAGGGTTGATCATGATTCATCAAGGATTTTTCACAATTCATCAAGATTCAAAAGTTTCTAAATTAGGTAGGAAAAGTCAACTCAACTTTGACCAAGCATAACTTTCTCATTCTTTATGATAAATGACCCATCCAAAGCTAATTTTGAATAGGATGCAATTACCTACAATCCATCTTCATATCCTAAGATCAAAATATGCACTCACAAGAAGTTATGAATTTGAACATTATAAGTCATTTTGAAAAGTCAACAAAACACCTTTTTTGTCAAAGATTCATACATAAGAATGGAATATCAAATTGAGATGAGGTTATAAGGTTTAGTTAGAGGACATCTCAAGCTTTCTAAAAAGTCCAAGAACACCTCCAAAAGTTCAAAATTGAGGAAGTTATGCATTGTTGAAGTTTGACTTTTTTTCAAAATTGTCAAAAGTCAACTATCCCCAAAACTTCAAATTTTGCCAAATGGGCCCATTCTTTTTCACTTGTTTTGAGTTGGCATTGTAGCCCATGTGCTCCAGCCTTGGCCATGTGTCCATATCATATTTTTATTAATTATTTTGATTTTATTTGAATTAATTTGATTTAAATCAAAATAAATCAAATAAAAATCCAAAAGCATTGATAACAAAGATTTTGTGGTGATTTCAGGTTTCATTATATAGGTTGCCATCATCAAACTCGTATCAAGGCATAAAGGTACAAAAAGATGGGATTTGTACCAAATTTGGAAGGTTGTTAAAAGAAGATCAAATCAAATATCAAAGCATTAATAGAGGAAGATTTGGACAGCAAAAACAATCCTAATACATTGTGCAATACATAAGGGTCGTGTGCAGACCAAAATAGGGGTTGGAGATCAAGCATAGAGTGAGAACCAAATTTGCAAAAACCAGAAAAAAAGTGTGAGATCGAAACAGGGCTTGGAGGGATCCTCAAGGCTTGGTACGTGTCTCAATCTTTTCCTGGCAACCACCACAAGCAAAAACAAGCAAAACCACGCGTTTTCGAGCCTCCCAGTGCACTGTAAGTCATCCACGGATTCACTATATTCTTGAAATCGAAAAGCTTTATTCTTACATACATTGTGTAAAATAATTGCATATTCTGAATCTACACATCATTGGCAAGATTTTGGTATTACTTGATTTCGTTTATCTGGCCTATATTGTGATTGACCATAGCTAGGGTTTCAAGTTTTAGTTTAGGGCTTTTTGTTTCAGGAAAAATTGGCCCTAATAAAGGCCATGGTTGCAATCAGGAGGATGAGACGACCTCAACCATGGTCTTAGAATCCATTTACATGGCCTAAACAATGTTTTGGAATGGACATGACTTGTAGTGACGGCCAGCGTCCGTAGGTATAGGTGTTGTAGACTTTTAGCAACGGATGGAGGAAGGGGACGAAGGCGTGTCGCTTCCCCATTTGTCCATTCAAATCTGGAGCATTATTTTTTTTATTATATCATCCACTGACTTTTTTTATAGTATAATTTGTTTGTATTTCTTTAATAATAAGAACCACTTGGCCTAGTGGTTGCCACGCTTGATTCCAGGGCATTAGAGGATGGAGGTCAGGGGTTCGATCCCTGCATCCAGCATTTTTTATTTTTCTAATTTATTCCAGATGATCATGTACACGCTCAAGCCAGAAGACCCATCATGAACACTCACCAATCAACGTGCCAGATGGCCATATGGCCAGATCTGGTGGCCAGGCATTGAAGGCACACCATAGGCATGTCAATGCACATGCACTGGATCAGAAAAAGTCAAATGGACCAGCATTATTGGGCCAACGAAATTGCTATTCACACCAAAAAAAGCAGGCCCATTCTCTCTTTCTCTTACATTTTGCTTGTTTTATTTAATTTATTTATTTTATTTTATTTATTTTAATTACTAACCAAATTAATTCCTTTTTTTATAAAAAAATCACGAAAATGTTTTTACCCAATTAAAATTCAGAATTTTATTTTTTATTAATAAATATTAATTAAATTAATTAGGATATTAATTTTTAGATAACTTTGATTTATTTTGTAAATATTTAAAATCAATTAGAGTTAATAGGTTTTAATCATTAATTTAATCATTTTATTTTTCTTTCCTAAAATATCAAAAACTCCAAAAATATGTCATTAATTATTTTTCATTAATTAATTTATTTAATAATTGATTTAGCATTTAATTTAGGATTTAATCTCTTTTCTTAAAAATAAAAACAACAAAAAAAAACATTTTCTTTAATTTAAAGGGTCAAAACCCTAATTTCACATTCGATCCAATTCACTCGCGCGATTTATTTTTCCTTATTCAATTATTGATGTATCTGCTCCTGGATTGTAATAATTAATTAGGACATTTATTTTTCCGCTTTATTTTATTTCCAAAGGGTTTCTTTTGGCGATGTAAATACCCGACTCCTTGTAATAATTTAGTTTAATTTCCGCACCTTTAATTTCTGCAAATATACAACTGCTAGATGTTTGATAATAGGGTTTGCATGACAAGAATGAATGCTTAATCTTAAAATGGTTAGATCACCCTAAACATGTGCAAAGATAAAAATAACTGAAAACAACACACCCGCACATGCGCACTCCTAGGGTACACCTCACTTGGTTGCCTTCGTAAACGGTCATTGAGTATAGGTTGTTTTAGAGGTCGTCCTTTTGTCTAGAAGATCATAGTTTCCTCAAAATGGTTGCCTCGGATATCGTTGCCTCGAATAAATGATCTAAGACATTAGGGTTACCGCTAAGACGTCCTAACATTGCTTTAGTGACCGTATGTCCCTCTTTCGAATTGACCCTCAAACTCCAACGACAGTGCTACCCACTCGCTAATAGTGGGATAGCATTGCCTAAAGGAAATTAGCATAGAACGATTCCTTTTTCGAGTAGGTAGATTAGTTCTTAGATACTTGCTAATCCAAAAACAAACTTTTTCCCACACTTACACTCTTTTACAAACAAAGTTTTCAAAAACACTTCATTACACTCTTGAAGATAGAAGCAAGAGTTAAATCGAAGTTAAAACAAAAACTTTTCAAAGCCCACAAACACAAAGAAAACAATTTTTAAAATGATGAGCAATTACCTAAGAGCCCGTAGATAACTACGGGTAGAAAGGTTGCTAATACCTTCCCTTTCTATAATCTACCCCCCGTACTCAGAAATAATCTCGAAAAAGGAATTTTTCTGTGCTTTTTTCCTTTCCTTGTTGGATAACATAAAAGTCGGTGGAGACTCTTGCTTACCGCGACATTTTGCAAAAACAAACGCAAAACGCAAACCAGCATTCCAAAACAGTCAGTTCTTCCCACCGTATCACAAAAAGGAACTACGATTTTGTTTTTCTCAGATGCGTTGATAGAGGCGAAGCAAATAAGATCATAGAAGAGATACACGAAGGTTGTTTTTGAACTCATTCTAATGGAGACACTATGGCTAAGAGAATCTTGAGAGCAAGTTATTATTGGTCTACCATGGAAAGTGATTTCTACAACCATGCTAGAATTTGTTATAAGTGTCAGATTTATGCCGATAAAATACATGTGCCACTCGTTTCGTTGAAAATTTTGACTTCTCCATGGCCCTTTGGAATGTGGGGCATTGACATGATTGGATGGATTGAACTGAATGCTTCCAATGGGCATCGTTTTATTTTAGTTTATATTGATTACTTCACCAAGTGGGTCGAAGCTGCATCTTATGCCAATATCACTAAGCAAGTAGTTATTCATTTCATCAAGAATTAAATTATCAACCGTTATAGGGTTCCCAAAAAGATCATTACTAATAATAGGTCGAATCTCAATAACAAAATTATGAATGAGCTATGTGAAAGTTTCAAGATAAATCATCATAATTCTTCTCCATATCGTCCAAAGATGAATGGCGCGGTTGAGGAAGCAAATAAGAACATCAAAAAGATTGTGCAGAAAATGGTGGTGACCCATAAAGATTTTCATGAGATGTTATCTTTCACTTTGCATGGCTTCCGTGCTTTGGTGCATACTTCGACTGGGGCAAGCCCCTTCTCCTTGTGTATGGTATAGAAGAAGTCTGCCTGTGGAAGTTGAGATTCCTTCTTTAAGGATCGTGACAGATCTAAAGCTTGACGAAGGTGAATGGGTTCAGAATAGACTTTAGTTGAATCTCATTGACGAGAAGAGATTGGAAGCTATTTGTCACGGGCAGTTATATCAGGTGAGGATGAAGAAAGCTTTTGACAAGAAGGTGCGTCCTTGGAATTTCCAAGTTGGTGACCTGGTGTTGAAAAGGATCTTGCCTCCTAATAATACAAATATTAGGGGAAAATGGGCTCTAAATTATGAAGGACCATATGTTGTAAAGAAAGTCTTCTCATGAGGAGCCATGATGCTTGAAAATATGGATGGAGAGGATTTTCCTCACTCCGTGAATGCAGACGTAGTTAAAAAATACTTCGCATAAAAAGACCTGCTAAGTCGATGGCATAGGAAAAAATAAGCATCCCGACAAACCATAAAATGAAAAGGTTATGGAAAAAATTAGGGATAAAAAATAAGAAGAATAAAAAAGAATTGAGTACATCCACTAAGTTGAAAACCTAAAAAGGAGACTTAGGAAAAAATGGGTATCCCGGTGGATTGAAAACTTTAAAGGGCGGTCCAGGCAAAAGTTAGGGATTTAAAGTGAATGACTGTAGTCTGTGTTGCATTTGTAACATCATCTTTCACTACAGTTGGTGACTTTGAAGCGTAGAGATCATTCCAATCAACTCCTTCAAAAAGCAAGATATTTAGGAACTTTGAATACATAAGAGTTATAGCAGAGTCAGAACCCGGTGGAAATCCGATTTAACATTGCCATATCTGTATTTCCTTTTGTTGTTTTGTGCATAATTACCTCTTTCTAGGAATTGCTTCTTAATGTAAATGTCTATTTTCAGACCAAGCAATCAATAAAATTCACATTTAATCCAAAAAGTTGTCTCTTTGTTTTATTTTTACTATTTTGTTTACAAAAACGTCCGACATTTTTTATAAACATTGCATTTAAAAGTTTTGAGGTCTCACAAAGTATGATATAAACATTTGAAAGTACTTGAGAATTGTGAGTGTCTGGTTTGATCGCCAAGGTTACCACATTATACCTGGGGCATATTGGTGATTTTATTTTGCAGGTATTGTCGTCCACTCACAACAAGCAGCATACTAGCATAAGAACAAAGAATCGTCGAGGTTGTTACTAGTATGAATTTATTGGTGAATATGTTTTCTCAGCATAGGATGAAAAGATTGTTTCCTCAAATAGAATCCTCTTCCCCAGCGTAGTCTGCATCTTTGCTCAGTATAATTTTTGATTGTTAAAAGGTTTCTCTTCAAAAATATCCTCTCTAGTGAAATACATGACATTGGTTTCTGTGCAACAATTTACCTCCCCGGTGTGGTCTGCATCTTGTAAGAATTCTTGTAAGAATTATTTTACTTTCCAGCATGGATGTTTATTGGTTAATCCTCGTGAAGAAGGTTGCTTTTCCCCAGTGGAGTATGGGTAAGTCCGGTTTTCCCCGGTGAAGTATATACATCTAGTTTGTCTTTGTAATGTTTCTTTATGTAAGTATTTCTCCTCGGTGAGGTTATATATTGGTGAATGCCTTACAAGGTTTACTTCCCCATTGTAGTCTATACTGATGAGAGTACTGTAAAGAATTATTTTATCCCCAGTGGCAGAAGATGTTGTATCATCCCTAGTGGAATTTGTTCTTTGAGGATGTTCATGTTCAAAGATTTCTTCTCTCCCTAAGTGAAGATTTATACCCCAACAGAGTTCGTCTTAGATTTTCTTTTGTTAAAGAAGTCTCATTATCCCCAGTAGAAGTTATCTTTGTAAAGAGTTCTACGCGAGAAGATCTCCAGTGAAGTGTTTCTTATTCCCATGAAGGAGGTAATGAAGGTTTTCCCCAGGAAGTTAAGAGTTGGAAGAAGCTAGGATCAGCTCTCTTCAGTGGACTGCAATTTATTTTTGCAGTATAATTTCCAAAGTACACTTTTTAGTGGCATCCCTCCTCGGAGTTGGCGTGTTTGATTTACAATTTTGCACTGCGGTTTTTACCCAGAAGCTATCAATTCAGATTGTTATATTTTGTAAAAGATTAGATTTGCAGGGATAGCTTTTCAGATGTCCCTTATTTCTTCAGTAGTTCATTTTTATTATTGATTTTCCTTAGTGAAATACATAAACATGCATCATTACATTGCATCTACAAAAAATCATAGAATTTCCATGTCCACGGAGCATTACGCCATAGAAAAATTCAAACATGCATTGAAATATAAGCCAGTTAGGTTGTTTACCTGAAATAACCAGATTGATATATGCCAAGAAGATGTGTAACCCCCATAGTTTATCCCCATGGATTTCCCAACAATTTTCTTCCCAAATCTCCACTTCATACCAAGTGTTGGTCTTTAGTGAATCCCTTCATATTTCTCTGATAGAGTCTGTTATGATCTCTATCCCCAGTCAGGTCTTATTGTATCTTCTCTTTCCCCAAATAGTTGTTGATCTTTCTTGCCCCTACAAGTTCTTGATGTTTCTATTTGTGTTCGCTCTTCGCAGTTAGAGTGAGAGTAAGAGTTAGTGTCTAACCTTTGTTGCTTTCTTAAATAATTGAGTATCCATACTTTGTGTGTGGAAATTTAGATAATTGTCACTCTTGAAGAAATATAACCCGCCTTTGGCCCGAGGGATAATGTAGTTCTTGTGCTTTTACAAACATCAGTACCCTCTCGAAATCCCTACCTAGGTTGGCAATCTTTGTCAGAGTCCCCCTCGGATGGTCTCTTTTCTTGTATAAGTTTTCCTTCTATCAGTGTTTTATCTGGATCTAATCAAAATCCCAACTTAGGCTGGGAATCATTGTTAGAGTCCCCTTCGGCTGGTCTCTTTTTCATTTGTAAGTTCTCCATCGATCAGCGTTCTGTTTAGAGTTAATATCTATTTGTATCCCCAGTTAAGTCCACCTGTGACCGACATTCTTTTCTTAGGAGTATACCTTCGTCTAGTATTCCTTGTTAGAGTCCCCTTTGGTTAGTCTCTTTCCTTTACATGTCTTCCGTCGACCTGACATATAACTCCAATATCTTTGTTAAGAATCTACCTCCAGCTAGTCCTCTTTACATTGTAAGTTCGCCTTTGATCGAAGTTCTTTTCTTAAAAGTATATCTTTGGCTAGTATTCCTTGTTAGAGTCCCCTTCGGTCGGTCTCTTTCCTTTATATGTCTTCCCCTAGCCTGGCATATAATTCCAATATCTTTGTTAAGAGTATATCTCTGACTAGTTCTCTTTTCATTGTAAGTTCGCCTTTGATCGGTGTTATTTTCTTCAGAGTCTACCTTCGACTAGTATTCCTCGTTAGGGTCCCCTTCGATTGGTCTCTTTCCTTTATATACCGGCCTGACATATAATTCCAATATATTTTTTAAGAGTCTACCTCTGACTAGTCCTCTTTTCATTGTAAGTTCACCTTTGATCAACGTTCTTTTCTTAGGAGTCTACCTTTGGCTAGTTTTCCTTGTTAGAGTCTCCTTCAATCGATCTCTTTCATTTATATGTCTTCCCCCGACCTGATATATAATTCCAATATCTTTGTTAAAAGTCTACCTCCGGCTAGTCTTCTTTTCATTGTAAGTTTGCCTTTCATTTGCATTCTTTTCTTAGGAGTCTACCTTCGGGTAGTATTCCTCGTTAGGGTCCCCTTCGATTTTTATCTTTCCTTTATATGTCTTCTCCTGGCTTGACAGGCAATTCTAATATCTTTGTTAAGCGTCTATCTTCGGCCAGTCCTCTTTTCATTATAAGTTCGCCTTTGACCGACCTTCTTTTCTTTAGATTCTACCTTCGACTGGTGTTCGTTATTAGGGTTCCCTTCGGTTGGTATCTTTCCTTTATATGTCGGCCTGACATATAATTCCAATATCTTTGTTAGGAGTCTACCTATGGCTAGTCCTCTTTTCATTATAAGTTCTCCTTTAATCGACGTTCTTTTCTTAGGAGTCTATAATCGGCTAGTATTCCTTGTTAGTTCAGTCGGTCTCTTACATTTATATGTCTTCCCGTGGCCTAACATATAATTCAGATATATTTGTTAAGATTCTACCTCTAGCTAGTCCTCTTTTCATTGTAATTTCGCCTTTGATCGGTGTTATTTTCTTAGTAGTCTACCTTCTGCTAGTATTCGACGTTAGGGTCCCCTTCAGTTGGTCTCTTTCCTTTATACGTCTTCCCCCTTCCTGACATATAATTTCAATGTCTTTGTTAAGAGTCTACCTCCACCTAGTCCTCCTTTCATTTTAAGTTCTCCTTTGATTGGCGTTCTTTTCTTAGGAGTCTAACTTCGGCTAGTATTCGTTGTTAGGTTCCCCTTTGGTTGGTCTCTTTCATTTATATGTCTTTCCCATGCCTGACATATATTACTGATATCTTTATTAAGAGTCTACCTCCAGCTCATCCTATATCTATTGTAAGTTCGCCTTTGATCGGTGTTCTGTTCTTAGGAGTCTATCTTCGGCTAGTATTTCTTGTTAAAGTCCCCTTCGGTCGGTCTTTCATTTATACGTCTTCCCCAAGCCTGGAAAATATTGCTTATATCTTCCCTCCGCCTGGCATATTTATTCCAAAAGGTATCTTTGTTAGGATTCTACCTTCGACTAGTATTCTTGGTTAGGGTCCCCTTTGGTTGGTCTCTTTCTTTTATACGTGTTCCCCCAGCCTGGCATAAATTACCAGTGTCTTTGTTAAGAGTTTACGTCCGACTAGTCTTGTTTTCATTGTAAGTCCGCCTTTGATCGGTGTTCTTTTCTTAGGAGTCTACCTTTGACTATTATTCCTTGTTAGGGTCCCCTTTAGTTAGTCTCTTTCATTTTTATTTCTTTCCCTGGACTGACATATATTCCCAATATTTTTGTTAATAATCCACCTCTGGCAACTCCTCTTTTCCTTGTAAGTTCGCCTTTTATCGACATTCTTTTCTTATATGCTCCTCCGACGAGTCTCTTTCCCGTGAATGTCTTCCCTCGGCCTGGCGTACATTTTACCTTCTATTAACCACCTTTCTAAAAACAAAAACATAAAAAATAGAGATAAACACAAAAATATACGGCTTCATCCTATTTTTTTAGAGTGCAAAATTCACGGTTCTATTAGTATTCAATCCTCTTCTACCTTGAGTGTTCTAATGGCTAACGCCAATCTCACTCTCAGGTTTAAGATGATTGAATAGGGGTGGATGTTGCACCCAAAAATTTACCCTCTTCATTTCAACCCTAATTGGCTTATGCTTCTCTAACATACACATGTATTCATATAATTATTTCTATGGTTATGGGATCAAGGTGTCTTTCAATTGGTATTCATTAAGCATTAGAAGACATCGAGTGGTCAATCAGTGCAAGGAGGATTCAATATCCTCATTATCATGGCTCACTCAAGCTACAAGGGCTTCTCATGCCACGGGACATCCCAATAGGTCAATCATATCATCAGATGTTTGGATTTGTCAAAGATTTGAAGTGTATCATACTTATCGTATCCATCTCTTGATATTACAGTTTTGATCAATTGAAATGTGTGACACCTCCTGTGAACAAGATTATTGAAGCATTATGATCTTATCATCATCTAAGACATTTTTCTCAGGAGATTCCCCAGGTTGCTCAGAGGAATTAGGGTTTTGAGGTTGAGCACTCATCTCCTATCATTTTGTCTGAAAACTAGGGTTTGTGATAAAATCAATTTCTGATTCTTTTAGAAAAGCTTTATTTCATGGTCTTCTATATGTTACTAAGTGCCTATGGATGGGAGACTAATCATCAATTTTAATCAGAAGATGTCTAATTGCTCATATGATTGGGGAATTGGTTGAATTGGGGAAAAGTCAACTGGATAGTCAAAGAAGTCAATTCCTAACTTTTCAAGATCAATTTTGGGTTCTACGAGTCAAATATGTACAATGGATGCAATTTTTTCAAGAGGAATTACAAAAATAAAGAAAATCAAGAGTTTGACCAAAGTTTTACTTTTGGATGCTTAGAATTTTTTATAAGTTTTTGAGGTTTTCATGTTCATTTACCACTTTTCAAAGGGGCATAACTTCCTCATTTTTAATCATAAATTCACAAACTTGTATCAATAGAAAGACGAGGCTTCATATTTCAATTTTTCCCCTGAGAGTTTGTTGCCAAATTATCCATAGATTTTGAGTTTTTGAGCTTTGAAGTTGATAATTCACTAACATTTATCTCAACTCAATCTCAACATAAAAGTTGATGTTCTCATCCCTAACCTTCCAACAAGCTCAATTTCACTTCTATTGGTCCACAAAAACTCAATTTATCATGCTTAGAAGTGGTTAATTCGAAAATGTGATATTTGTCAACACTTAGAGAATTTCTCTAAGTCTTTTGATCAGTTCCATACACCTTCCTACATGGCCATATTTCTATGTGATTATGGGTTCCATTTGATTTACAGTCAACATCAAAATTGTTCTATGTTTTCTCAGCTTTCCATTGATGTCATTTTCATCCCAAAAGTCCCATCCAATCAAAAGCTATGTTCACTCAAAGTTTGGAATTTTCATCATCAAAATTGACAAGTTTTTTAGAGAACTTTACATCAGCTCCCAATGTCATTTTCGAGGGAAAATTGAGGCACTTCAAGGCTTCAAATCAATTTTCCTTCAACAGGAATAATTCTCACTATGATGCAAGCTTTCAAAAGAGCACACTTTCATTTTATTTGGTCAAGAATGGAGTGAGTTATGAGAGGAGAACATGGTTGATCATTGGAGTAGACATGAAATAATCTTGTGAAATTTTGCGTGCATTTTGGTATTTTGCTTGCAACAGACCCAGTTTTCAAAGGCATACACTCTCTTCAATTTCCCAAAATAACCAAACAATACTCATACAGAGCATGCATACATATTTCTTTTTTTTCCCAAAATGTGAAAACCTGATTTTTCTACAAACTCCTCCAGCCACGTGCACTCAATACACCTCACCATCACACCTCTCTTGTGACCTCACACACAAACACACACAAACACACACACACACACACACACACACACTCTCTCTATCTCTCTCTCTATCTCTCTCTCTCTCTCTCTCTCTCTCTCTCTCTCTCTCTCTCTCTCTCTCTCTCTCTCTCTAAAACACAGCCAACACCTTGGCTTTTCCATACAAAACGCAAACAAATTCCTTTCACTCAAAACAAGCTCAAAAAGCCAAATTAACCATAGTTGATATTATGACCTCAATCACACTCATATAAGGTTCTATATAAACTCATATATACTCTCTTATTATACACACTGAAGAACACGCAAGGGAAGAGAGAGAAATTGGACCTGAAGCTCAAAGCAGCTCAAGTATTTTATGGAGAAACAAAAGAGATATGATGATCTTAATATAGCTCCAAAAACAATTGTAAAATATTTTGTGCATGTTAGGGTTTCAGTAACAGGGATGATGAGGTGTTCACTTTTGGTTGGTTGAGGGCTTGATCCTTTTACAACGCTTTTTGAAAAAATTAGTTGTAGATTGCTTTTCTCTCTTTAATTTTTACTTTGTCACATTTAATTTTAGCATTTTTCTTTTAATATTTTTAATAACACAAAAATTATGAAAAAAAATATGTTAAGTCTCTTTTTAAGTTTATTTTGTAAAAATAATTTTAGTTTTAATTTTAGAATTTTCATGATTAATTAATTAATTCATTTGATTAAACATGCTTTTTCTTATCTAGTTTAATCTCCTGATTTTATTTCCTATTTTTCTTTAACCTAAAAAATATACAAAAATATTTTATATGTTTATTAATGTCCAAAGATAATTATGTTATTTTTTAACCAAATTTATTCTATAATTTTCTTGGTTTAAAAAATTGTTGAAGGAGAATGCCTATTTTCGACCCTTTTCTTACTTAGGCTAGAAGTTTCAATTTTATTTTCCATGTTCCTTTGATCTGAAAATTTCTCAAATAATTTTTGGATGTTTTTGCTTGAGTTGAGACACTTAAAAAAATTCCATATTTTTTCTGTTCAATGGACATTTTTGTGACTAGTTTCCAACTTTCAATTTAATTTTCCAATTTTATTCAATGTAGAGACGATTCAAAGAGGTTTTTATGACTTGTAATTGTTTGAAGATCATATCCATGATTTTTATTTGAATTTTAACACCATTTTTCTATTTTTTCTTGATTTAAATTAGAAACATGTCCATTGAGGTTTGTCTTGGAAAATAGTGCTTCCATTTAGTATTTCTTGGACATGTTTTGATGCTAACTTTTGGTCACATTATGGATACATGTATGCTTATGGATCATGTTAAATTGATTCAAATTATAGGTCCTTCTAAGTTCAATATTTGATTGATCATTTCTTGGGCACATTATGTACCTATCTGGTGAAGCCCTAAAGGTGTTCTAATTGATCTCTTGAGCCAATTCTCATTATCTTTTGTGTGTGAATAAATTTTTGAGGAATGACAGGTTCAAGGACAGTCCCTGGAGGACTTGAAAATCATATGATTTTATTTGGTCAAATTCTCCTTTTGTCTTGCTATTTTGAACATGCTTCTTGTTTAATTATTTTGTTGCTTGAGATACAAGGAATGCACTTTGTGCAACCTAGAAGGAATCAAATTCCTTTATATTCTTCTTATTCTGACACCATGTTATAGGTATTAAGTTCATATTGATTGAACCATTTAAGCACCTTAACAATGCTTCTTTACTTGCTTAGTCTTTGAAGTTACTTGTCCATCGTTGAGACTTTGATTTGGAATGCATTGGTGCATTTCCTCTTTAATAATCATGAATCAAAATTCATGTGAATCATTTGAGGTTACTTCTGACCTTGGCTTATGATATCTCTCATCTTTCTTCTTTTATTCTTTGATTAACATTAAATTGTTAACTCATAATGATGACAAGTTAGAAGCTACATTAATCTCTTTCTTTGAGCTAGTTTTTTATTGTTAATTGATGAAACTCCCTGGGGTTTGTGATCCAAATTTTATGCTTGAAACTTGATCTCATCTTCTCTTCTCATCAATTCTTACATGCTTCTATGATCCTTGGTTAGGCATTCATTTGTCAATCAATATGGTGACACTTTAGAAGCTATATCTTCTTTCTTATTTGAGCTTTTGAGCATGATGCCAAATAAATTACTCCCCTACTCTTGAGACATGTCCCTTTAAATTAACTTGGTGTTGGTTACTTCCCATAACACCTAAGTTCCTAAAAAATTTATCATTTTCTTGATGACATAGTTTACAATGCTTGTCTTACTTTATGGACTACATCTTTACTTGTTTGACTTATTTTCTTGAACCAACTTTTTGCATAATGTTTTGGGTCACATCTCTTGACTATTCCTTACTTCATCTTAAAGTTTGCTTCTTATGCAAGGCACTTCACTCATATTGACTTGCCTTATTTTCTTTCATCTCTTACTCACTTGGATGATGTTGATCTTATGCATTGCTAGTTTGCCTTGATATTTGAGTATGCTAACGTGATAGCATTTCTTAAAATTTAGAGATTAAAATTGATGCTATATTAGGGACTTTACTACTTCCCCGTGACATATAAGTGTCTCCTTTCTTGATCGTTTCTCATCTTGTTTGATTTAGTACAAGTGATTTCTATCTTGAATGATGATATTGTTTGTTCATCAAATTGTTTGACTTTGCTTTGTGTATGAAGTTTCCATCAACTTCTTTTGTTACTCTTGAACCTAATCTTGAGTTAAATTCTTGCATAAGTCATACATTCTATAACATCATGTTTATGCTTTCATTGTTTGATTGTTACTTCCTAAATCTTCTTGAACTTGCTTGACTTGTTTGCTTGAATTCTTTTATCTAACTTTAGTTGATACTTGACACTTGTTCTTCCATCTTCATGGCTTGCCTTCTTAAGTAATACTTGGTGTTGTTTCTGCCCTATTTGGTATTCCATCTTATATGCTTCAATAAACTTTTGTATGCTTAGCCTTGACACTTAATTTTCTTCTGAGTTCATAATTTCTTGTGCTCTTCTTTCTTCTTCTTTGTGTGAATAACATGTTCCCTTAGGATTTTAGCTTCATCTTCTTCAAGATGTGAACTAAATAGACCTTATGTTCTTAATCATGCATGATAACATTAGGTAGCTTCCCTAACCTTAGCCTTAGGTTCATCTTTGCACGCTAACTTAGATAGATATTTCCCTTTCAAACCTAACCTTAGGACCATCATTGTATGTCAACATTAGGATCTCTAGTCTCCCTTAGAATTTTTC